>OX387424.1:12033922-13236264 GCA_947563755.1 Lochmaea crataegi | reverse complement strand
GTACCATTGCGCATAACTCCAAGCGAGGAATTGATAAACTTTTTATAGGAGCTATTCGTGATTTTGAAGTTATGAGAACAGAAGAAATATAATGATTGTGATATCTTATTCTGAAATATATACAAGCTGCGTATGCCTTTTGGCTGCTATCTGCAAACCCATGAATTTGAATTTCCATTATTTTCTCATTAAGAAATAGGAATCTGGGAACCTTCAAATCTTTCAGAGATATAATGTCATTCATGAAACAATACCACTCTGATGACAGAGCAGGAGTTAACTGTTCATCCCAGGATATTTTTTCTATCCATAATTTTTGGATAAAAAGTTTACCAATTACTATGAAAGGACCAATTAACCCCAGAGGATCGAACATTTTTAAAATTATACTTAGCGTTTTTCTCTTAGAAAGGGGTTCAGAAAGGGATATTTTCGGAAGAGATATAGAAAATACATCAGTTGAAACATTCCAATAAAGCCCTAATACCTTGTCAGAGAAATCTTTATCATTTATGACATAATTTATTTCTTTATTATTGTCACAATATAAATGTCGAAATTCAGGAGAATTTGATGTACATTTATGCAATTCGAAACCATGAGAGTTCAACAATTGATTTAGCTCAGAATAAGCAGTTTGTAATTCTGCTAAAGAAGAACAGCCATACAACACGTCATCCACATACGACTGACGCAACAATGCATCTGGCGCATAAACATATTTCCCTTTGTAAATTTTTGCAATTTCATTTAGAGTTCTTGTTGCCAAAAATGGAGCACAATTAGTGCCGTATGTAACAGTTTCTAATTGAATACAAGTCAGGTCTTTATCAGAGGAATCTCTCCACAAAATGTTTTGTAGAAAGGTTTGTTCGGGGTTTATTAAGATTTGTCTATACATCTTTTTTATGTCGGCTGAGAAAACAACTGAATATAGCCGAAAACGACAAAGAATGTCGTACAGATCACACTGTACTTGAAACCCTTTTAGCATTACGTCGTTTAGAGAACTTCCAGAAGTACTCTTACAGGACGCGTCAAAAACAACCCTCAATTTAGTTGTTTTACTACTTTCTCATATGACGCAGTGATGGGGAAGAAAGTACTTGTTTCCTAGCTTAGAATTGACAAGTTGAAGGGGAATACTTGTTCCATGCCCTAATTCTACATACTCGTTGATAAAAGCCTTATATTAATGAAAAAGATTGGGATCTCTTTGGAACCTTTTTTCCAAATTTAGAAAGCGTTTCTTTGCTATATGAAAAGAATCTCCAAGTCGTTTATTTTCAGTTGGAGTTTTTAATGGTAGATCTACCTGGAATCTACCATTTGGAAGGTATTTCAATGTTGAAATAAATATTTCCTCTGCGAGTTCATCATTAGGGGAATGAACTTTTTCTCCAGGAAGTTCTTCGACTTCCCAGAACTTTGTAAGAAGTATATCGATTTGTGAATCAGGTTCAGGTTCAATGATTGATCCCTGACTAAAGAAAGAAACATTAGTGGTCCTTTGACCAAATGTAGGAGGATATATACCCCCAACCAACCATCCTAGTTGAGAGTTTTGAAGAATGGGTAAGTTTTTTCCTACTCGAACAATATCTGGGAGTATTAAATCAAAATACCCCTCTGCTCCAATAAGAATGTCGATATCAGAAGGAATCATGAAACTCGTGTCAGCAAGTTTCATGGACGAAGGAACTTTGAACTTTTCTAAGTGTACTTTTACTTGTGGAAGTTTAGAGGTAATCATTGGAATAACACAACAACTTAATGGATATTGTGTATTTTTGTTATTTTCTGAGTAGATGACCAGATCTGTCATTTTTTTAGAAACGGAGGAAGTATTTAGAATACCTGAATGCTGCATAGTCTGATTATAAGTTCGAGCATTCAGTTTTGTAACAAGTTTTTCGGTTACAAAGGAGTTTTGGGAACCACTATCGAGCAGAGCCTTTACTCTCAATTGACCTTGACAATTATGTAATGTTACTACTGCTGTTTGCAATAGGACTTCCACATTTGAATTTCTAGAAGAAAGAGTATAGGATACACTCGAACTTTGTGGATTAGAATCGATTTGAGTCCCAATTTCATTCCTTTCGGAAATTCTTGGTTGTGAAGATTGGGGTTGTTGCTCACCTCTTGGGGTGCTGCATGAAGCTTGTTGAGAATTATCACGAATTTCTGTGTTTCTTTGGGTGCATGAATTGAAAGACAATTGAGAAGATCCTTGTGAACTTCTGAACGGTTGTCTACTAGAGTGTATATTTGAACTTGTAAACATATTATTCGAATGAAGAATGCTGTTGTGTCTTTTTGAACATACAGCGCAAGACTTCAAAGACTTACACTCATTTACCGAGTGCTTGCCGCCAATACAATTGAAACAAAGCGATTTAGAACGGAGAAAATCATATTTTTGATTTTGTGAAAGTGACGAGAATGGTTGGCATTCATATATGCTATGGCTGAAATTCTGGCAATACCAGCATTTCTTTTTATTATCTGACGCTTGAGAATGGAGAGCTACCCTTCTGATAGGCTTAGGTGATTCTCTTTCCTTTTTATTATCAGACGAATTATTAGGATTTAATGATTCTAAGGTGTTACACCTGGCTTCAATGATTTTATAGAATTCTTCCATTGTTGGAAGACATTTTGAATTTTCATTTTTTGATTCGCGATTCATTTGATACTCCTTTTTAGTACCAAAGTCTAATTTTCGCAGAAGCATATTTACTAAAATTAAATCCCACGTATCTACAGGGCATTTCAAATTTTCCAATGATTCTAAGTTCCTTTTAATCTTTGTAATGAATTCTCTTAATGATTGTGAATTAACTTTTGTTAGAGCAGGAATATCTAAAATTTCATTTAAATGTGAATTAATTATCAATAAGTTATTTGAATATCTTTTTTCTAAAATTTTAATGGCTACTTGAAAATTATCGTTTGTGAGTTCAAGTGAATCCACAAGTGACAGGGGTTCTGATTTTAAATATGTTTTTAAATATATAAATTTTTGAATCGGTGTTAAGCTTGGATTGTCTTTTATTAAAGACGAAAAAAGTTGATAAAATGAAACCCACTTTTGATAGTCACCATTAAAAGTTGGCACTGAAATTAAAGGAAGTCTCACTCCTACTGTATCAGCAAGTGTATTGCTTGAAACTTGTGAATTTGAAGAAGTAGGAGATGATAGAGTGTGAATTTTACGTTTTATTTGTGCTAAGACTCTATGATATTTATCCTCTACTATATCAGGATTTTCTACATCGTTATTCTCTGGATCCAAATCCTCGATTTGATTCTGATTATCGGAATATTTGGAATAAATTTCATTTAAAGCTTGGGCTTTAATTTCAAGCAAATATATATCAGTTTCTGAATCTAAGTTTTTATCAACCCAAGTTACAATTTTTGTAATTGCAGATTTTGCATGTTTTCTATTCTTTTTTAGTGCGTCCATTTTGAATAATTTACAAGAGAAATTACAATTATGCAATGGTATTGAATAGGCACCTGAAAAGTTTATATACTTACACACTAATGACGCAGACACAAATTAAAATGTAAGAAAAAACAAGTATGATTAAAATATTACATAGAAAACTTACTGGTTCCCAAATATACAATGTAGGAAATTTATGAACAAAGGAATTGTTGACTTCAGTCCTGAATGTTTTGATGCGTGAAATAATATTACGATTGTGATTTATTCACAAAGTAACAAGAAATGAAATCATGCTTATTTTGAAGCTAAAATTGTACCGTATTCATTTAAGACGGCACTGTGCGTTTAGTTGAATAAAAAATATTTCACTTGCATTACTTATCCTCAAATAATTTGCAAGAACTTTTACTGAACCAATAAATTTTTTATTTATTATATCTCTCAGTGATGACTAACGCAAAATTGCTTTAAACAAGAACATAATACTAACATAGAAAAAATAGAAAATATAGAACAAATCTTAATTCTATAAACGAACACAGTTTAATTGTTCAGAGTTTGAGAAAAATTGCACTCTCAGCGCTGGAACACCTGCTACAAAAATGTGATGTCACCGAAACAATTTTTCAACATCCGCGGAATTTCTGTCCAATTGACTCACAATCCGGCTCGAAGGACCAAAATGATGAAACTTGTGACATTCATGTCAATCTCAACATCGGGTCAAGCCACTGATCACTCTTCCCACCTTCGAATGGACTATTTAAGCTGGTTCAATAACGGATTGTTGGAATCGTAGACATCAATCAACACAATATTATAATTTTTATTATAACAATAAAATCAGAACAACTATAATATAAATATATAAAACGAAGAACTGTACATAAAACGAAGGACCACCGGCTTCAAATACCGGAAATATCTATAATTGAAAATTCATTTGAAGTTTTGTCATTCACTGAGAAATTTTACAAATAATCAGAATTTTAAACTTACAAATTCACAGAATAGAAAACATCACTTTTGCACTGGATTTTTGATTAAATAATATCTTGAAAGAAACCTTTAGCATTAGTTTTCCGTGCTAAAAGGGAGAATTGACACTTTTTATAATTAAAAGGACTGAGACAGTGACAGTTCCTTTTTGACATTTTAACTTACTTGATTTAAAAATGACTATCTGTGAAATGAAATTGAACAGAGGACAAGAGAAAGTTCTGGGATATTTTAGTAAAGTCCTTTCCAAACCAGAACAAAACTACTGCGTCACAAGAAGAGAGCTCCTAGCAGTAGTGAAGTCCGTGGAGCACTTCTATCAGTATCTGTATGGGAAGAAATTTGTGATTAGAACCGATCATGCAGCACTTAAGTGGCTTATGCAATTCAAGAACCCTGAAGGTCAAATCGCTAGATGGATCGAGCGGCTCCAAGAATATAATTTCTCTGTTGAGCATAGAGCCGGAATAAGCCACAGAAATGCAGACTCCCTCTCTAGAAGACCATGCCCTGCAGAGTGCTCTCACTGCAGCAAAACAGAAGCAAAGGAAGCTGCGATTCGAAGAACCACGGTGACCACCGACGAGTGGACACCAGAAAAGTTGGAAGAGGACCAAGAGAACGATCCCGACTTGAAGAAAATCCGACATTGGAAAAAGGAGAACTGTCGACCTACTTGGCAGGAGATTTCGAGGTACTCGCCAACGATGAAATCGTATTGGGCCCAGTGGGACTCGCTGGTTTTGGAAAACGGGTTGCTACAGCGAGTAATCGAGAACGATGAGGGTTCCGAAAGTAGAAGACAGTTGGTGATTCCAAGAACAAGGATAGCAGCAGTACTGCGGAAATTACACGACAGTCCGTCAGGAGGACATCTAGGTGTGAAGAAGACCCTCCAGAAAGTGCGAGAACGGTTTTATTGGATGCACAGTTCCGAAGGTGTAAGAAGTGCACTACCTGTGCTACGACCAATGGACCGCACGGGAGAAGAAAGGCTCCTATGAAGCAGTACAATGTCGGAAGCCCTTTTGAACGCATTGCCCTGGTCATCGCCGGACCGTTTCCACCGACAGCAAATGGCAGCAGGTACATTTTGGTGGTGATGGACTACTTCACAAAATGGGTAGAAGCGTATGCCATTCCAAACCAAGAAGCCGCAACGGTTGCCGACGTGCTTGTGAATGAGTTCATTTGCCGATACGGAGTGCCCCTGGAAATACACAGCGACCAGGGCAGAAACTTCGAAAGCCAGCTGTTCCAGGAAGTTTGTGAAAAGCTCGGCATGAAGAAAACGAGAACTACGGCTTTGCACCCACAGTCGGACGGGATGGTAGAGCGAATGAACTCTTGGCAAATACCTGTCTAAAGTAGTATCTAACCATCAGCGAGATTGGGACCAATATCTCTCGCTATTCGCGATGGCCTACAGATCCGCCAACAATGAGTCCACCGGCCAAACACCAGCAAGAGTTCTGTTCGGACGCGAAATGAGATTACCCTGCGACCTTGAATTTGGATGCCGACCCGGAGAAGACATAGCTGGTGAAGATTACGTAACCCAGCTGAGAAAAAGAATGGACGACGTACACGAGCTGGTTCGATCGAACCTCCAGATCACTAGCGATAGGATGAAGAAAAGGTACGATACGCAAGCTACGGAAGGAGGTTTCCACGAAGGAAACAAAGTCTGGCTGCATAACCCAAGAAGACAAAAGGGTTTTTCTCCAAAGTTGCAGAAAGCTTGGGACGGTCCGTACCTCGTAAAGAAAAGAATCAACGATGTCATCTATCGTATCAGCAAGATCCCAAATGGAAAGCCAAAGGTGGTACACCGTAACCGATTAGCGCCATTCGAGGGTGACCACGATGAGGAAGTAAACCAGCTTCGGGAAGTAGCCGATCCTGCTTTTGTAGAGTTCATGGGTGCTTATGGTGGTACCGGAAAAGCGAGATTCGGCGTTACCACTGAGAGACGACAAGACCTGCTTACCGTTCCGGAGGAATACTCACTGGCAATAAACATCCCTGCCAGCGTAACCGATGCGCGCGGACTGGCATCTCTGTTTATAAAGAAGAGTGGCGCACGACCTTTGGTAAACCAGTTACCAGTACCAGGTAAAGCCCTGAAGCTGCAAGATGGCTCCCGCTACAATTTCCACCTAGTGACGAGGAACACCTTCGACGAAAGACCAACGTACGAGGATGTCTGGGAAGCATTACGAAGCCTGAGGGAGCATGTGCTTGAATTGAACGTGTACAGGCTAGCCATGCCCAAGATTGAATGTAGGCATTTAGATTGGCGAATAATCCGTAACATGGTAGAAGTAATCTTCCGAGACACCGAAGTGCAGGTACTGGTTTGCGGCCATGCTCGGGAGACACCGCCAACAGAGAAGACGGTCGCATGTTACTTCCATACAACTGGAAAATGCAACAAGGGGACCAGTTGCCGATACAGTCATCTCGTTCCAGTTTCCTAGTTAGTTCCAGGAGGAACTGTCTCTTAAGGAAGGGGCAATGTTACGCGAGCTACTGCATTAATATGCTCACTTAGTGCCCCCAGTGAAATCCCCATATGAGACGACTATGGTTCCTCCGCCCAATTTTCGAGAAACATCGAGAATACCCACCGCACCCGGCGAGATCCGCCAGAACGTCGAAAATATCCAGTGCACCCGCGAGAAATTTCGAGAATTACGGCGTGCGAGTATAAATAAGCCACCAGCTTCGCTGCAGGCAATTAGTCAATCAGTCAGTGTTGATACCGAAGGAAAGTAATCGCGCATCGATAAAGTGTTTATTAAGTGACTCTCATATAAATTATAATTAGTGTGTTTAGTGTATAACATAAATTATTAAATAAGGACTGAATTACATATAAATCTGTAAATATAAATTAATTGTAAATATAAATTAGAATAAACGTTACATTATATATTCAACAGTCTCTAACCATTTCACATGTTTTTTTGGAGTGACCCATTCATAACTATTTTCTATCTCAACCTCCTCGGTATTATTTATAGTTTCATTCTCATCATCTGAGATGTTTTCATTCTCATCATCGGAGCTGTCCTCGTGTTCTCCACTAGGTCCTTCTTCGGCTAGTATCCTTTTTCTAATTACCACAGCCTCGTCACCATCATCTGTGTCGTCACTCAAACACTCTAAATCAGATGTGCCAGTTTCCAATTCCTGCAGGAGTTCTTCCTCAGTTAAAAATGGCCTATTCCATCGCTTTGAAGCCATAGTTATCTAAATAATAATAAGAAAACAAAATTAGCAATCAAAAATAAAATTCCACTCCAGCGTTTATGGGTACAAATGTACCCTTCAATTTTAATGACCGCTTAGTCAGTCACACAAATGAAATATGAACAAAAGATATCTTCTACCCGTGAAATACAACGTTTTTCTTTATATTCTAACAATTAAATATAAATGATGACCATTAAAACAAACAGTCATTGAAGATTACAAATAACATCACTTACTTCGACTGTCACTCACATAAATGCACTTCAACACTTCAACGGTTTGAACGACAAAACGATGACGCTGTTGTTGCCATCTATGTATAGGAAGTGAAATTAGATGTACAAGGATTACAGTTTCCGTTAATACGACTACATCAATTGAATATTTGAAGTTTTCATAGATTCCTAATTTCAACGGGTACAATTGTACCCGTGGCCACTGAAAGGGTTAAGAGATTTATATATATCTTCTAAGAAAAACTTAGATTTAATGAAAAATATGTCTCTCTCTTCCGAACAATATTTCGATTTATTGATAGTATTTCTTTTAGAGCAAAAATTAGATTTCAATTCAAAACGAGCTTTTGAAAGTGAAAGAGACTGCCCAATTGGCAACTGTCGACTCATTTTTCAATTTTTTAAAGAAACGGTATACGGTGTTGGAAAATTTAAACTAGTTCGAATCTAGCGGACAAAATAAAGATGCTAAGGTCGCGGAACAAAAACCGAAAGTCAGTTTGCACTCTAGTATTGGCAACATCGAATTCACTCCAGGTAACCAAATATAAATGTGATTATTGTTCAGACTCTAATCATTCATTGTACAGATGCCAAAAATTCTTAGCTCTCTCTCCTAATGATCGACACAAAATTGCTAAGACTATCAAACTATGTTTGAATTATCTAAATCCCTTTCATTTGTTTCCTGCTTGCAAAACTTTGCACAGGTGTCTAAGCTGCGGTAAGCCGCATCATTCTCTTCTCCATTTCGAGTCAAATTCTCATGGGTCCATGTCACATAGCCAAATTCCTGTTAATACAAATCATGCTCCTCATGTGCGTAGCTATGCACAAAACCGGGATACTGCAATTAATCCCAACTCAAATTTCGTATCAAATAATCCTGATCCTACTTCTCATATTAATGATGTTCCTCAGGCATCATTGGCAGCCACAAGCTTCGTTAACAAACTAGTTCTTCTTCCTACTACTTTGGTGAACGTACATTGCAGTGATGGAAGGATGGTCGCAGCTCGCTTGTTACTAGATTCAGCTAGTCAAATGAGTATTATTAAAAAATCTTTTGCAGATAGTTTAGGAATACCTTATCGATCTCATAAATTGAATATTTCTGGTCTCGGTAATAACTCACAGCACTAATGTAATAAATCTTAAATTTAGCTCCCAAGTAGATTCTTCTCGGGTATTTCATGTTACCTGTTCTGTAATTGACAACATTACTAGTCAATTACCCCAATTCGCAATTTCACCTGATAAATTTAATTTACCTAACCACGTGAAGCTATTTTGCCGATCCTCTTTTTTCCAACCAAATGAAATAGAAATTTTGATTGGAGCAGATCTCTATTTTAATCTCCTAAAAAATGGAGTTATTAGTATGGGGGATAATTTGCCCACTTTCGTTAATACCCACCTGGGGTATGTAGTAGCTGGTCCCGTACCAGAAAATCGTATGTTTCATTCATCTATTCTTTCCTTCCTGACAGTTACTGATAATCATCTTCATGAGCCTCCAAGCATCAGTGAACTGATAGAAAAGTTTTGGGAAATGGAAGAAATACCTTCTTCCAACACAATTCCAAAAGACGATCAAGTTGCTGAACAAATATTTTCAGAAACAACGAAAGTTTTACCTTCCGGTCGATATCATGTCACTTGCAAAACGTGCTTTGGCGTGACAAACCAACTGATCCATTTCAGTGTATCGAACTTTCCCGGCTCAGTTTTGGACAAAACTGCGCGCCTTTCCTAGCTACTAGAGTCCTGAAAGACGTAGCAATGAAAGATACTTCCTTTCCTCTTGCTAGAGAAGCAATATTATCACAAACTTATATGGATGATATCCTTGGTGGAGTCAATGAATTTTCTCAATTGGAAACACTTCACTCAGAATTAACCTCCTTGCTCAACAAGCATGACTTTTTTCTTCACAAATGGCATTCTAATTCTTCTTCATTCTTAAAAGCTCTGTCGTTAGATCATGCTTCTGAACTAGACTTGAATCTAGAAAATTCTCCCTGCAAAATACTCGGATTGAAGTGGAACTCTGCAGAAGATTCCCTTC
Source organism: Lochmaea crataegi (assembly GCA_947563755.1). NCBI lineage: Eukaryota > Metazoa > Arthropoda > Insecta > Coleoptera > Chrysomelidae > Lochmaea > Lochmaea crataegi. Next base: position 13,226,246 of record OX387424.1, on the reverse strand, counting down.
AAATATGTTCATCTCCTTTTCCTAAAATTCCATGTCTTACTAAAAGAGTGGTCTTATCAATTATCGCAAGTACCTTCGATCCTTTGGGTTTAGTTAATCCCTTAATCCAGCAGTTCCCAACCTTTTTAGCTTGGGGGCCCAATAATATTTTCAAAGGCCCAATAATATTTTCAAAACAATTTTGCAGCCCACCCCGCTTTTATGTATATATATATATATATATATGTTATTAATTAATAATCCCTAAAATATTTCTCTATAAATTATTATTTTTAAATAATAAAATATCTACATTGAACAAATCTATATTAAAGTTGACTATTTAATACATAGACAAGAGACATAATGTATTATTAGAAAAAAATCAATAAATATTAAAGTCAACTCTTGTCTCATAAGTGACATATGTCTGTAATTTTAAATATATTATTTTATATGAAGGTTTCAAGATTTTTTATATTTTTTACATTATTCAAGAGCTAGCTTTTCATTTCAATCTCAAAAAAGGTAATACTAATTTAATATTTTTCAACTAATTCATAAAGATGTTATTTTATTTATTTCAGAAGTGACTGAAGAAGGTAAAAAAATTTACCGAAAGCTTTCACTAAACCTTTAAAGAGTGTACATTTATAACTACTGGCTGCAATCTCCGATATTTCAAAATATTTAGAATATATATATATATATATATATATATATATATATATATATATAATCGCTTGATATCTAACTCTCTACATCTTTTCAAAACGGAGTCAAAAATTGGGCGCACTTTCCATAACTTATCTTCACTGTTTCTAGGTGCCAAATTGTCCACACAATGTACGTGCGTGCGTAATTTGAAAAATCGCTTCAGAGTCATCGTTTCAATAAATAAATTTACTTTCAGCTTCCTGTCCCAATACATACTAAGTCTAGGAAACCTTAAATTCCCTGCAATTATCGTCAATCCAAAAAAGGCCCCCATTTCCGATAAATTTGTTGGCTGAAAGCCAGAGGTCCCATTCTGAAGAGCGGACATATTCGTATATTGGACTATATTTTCGAAAAAAGTATTGGGAACGTATTTTAGAAAGTAAGTAATGGGATAATTTTTAGTTATGTCGTTATTAGATAAGCGAGAAGTTTGACAATACAAATCTTTTGTTATTGTTACGCGAGCTACTGCATTAATATGCTCACTTAGTGCCCCCAGTGAAATCCCCATATGAGACGACTATGGTTCCTCCGCCCAATTTTCGAGAAACATCGAGAATACCCACCGCACCCGGCGAGATCCGCCAGAACGCCGAGATACTTCTAGAATTACGGCGTGCGAGTATAAATAAGCTACCAGCTTTGCTGTAGGCAATTAGTCAATCAGTCAGTGTTGATACCGAAGGAAAGTAATCGCGCATCGATAAAGTGTTTATTAAGTGACTCTCATATAAATTATAATTAGTGTGTTTAGTGTATAACATAAATTATTAAATAAGGACTGAATTACATATAAATCTGTAAATATAAATTAATTGTAAATACAAATTAGAATAAACGTTACATTGGTGTCAGGTGTGGGGTTAAAATAAATAAATATACAGGAAGATGGCGAAGAAACTTTGTGAATTAAAAGTTTCAGAGCTTCGAAGAGAGTTGGAGGATTACGAATTGGACACAAGTGGGGTCAAGTCAGTGTTAGTGGAACGACTAAAAGAAGCTATGATTAACAATGGATTGGACCCGGAAACGTTTGAATTCACCGACGAAGCGTCCGCCTCTATAACCTCTTCCATAAAAAAACTTTCGTCGGACATGGAAAACAAAATGTCGGACATGGAAAATAAAATTTCGACGGATATAAAAAACGAAATTTCATCCATGGAAAACAAATTGTCGGACGTGGAAAATAAAATTTCATCCATGGAAAGTAAACTTTCGGCGGACATGGAAAACAAAATGTCGGACATGGAGAATAAAATTTCGACGGACATGAAATGACATCCATGAAGACTGATATTTCTGCCGTGGAAGAAAAGATTAAAAGTATGGAGCAAGAAATGAAACAAAAAATCGAAGAAATCGAAAGGAAGAATAGTAATAAACCGGATATTACAACTAGGCAAGCCCCGAATAACGACGAACTGGCAGAGAAAGTAGAGTTGAAACCGAAAATGGAAAACGATATTAACAGCCGAGTGAAACTGCCAACATTCGATGGTAAAACGTCATGGCCGAACTATCTTAAGCAATTCGAGGCGGCATCAAAGGCAAACAACTGGAGTGAGAAGGAAAAAGCGTTAAATTTAACTCTTGCCTTTAGAGGAGACGCTATGGATATCCTCCAGACCATTCCAGTGGAAGAGGCCGAAGATTTTGAACAACTCAAAAAGCGATTGAATATGAGATATGGCCTGGAACACCTGGAGCATCTGTACCAGTCGCAGCTGAAAAACCGCAAACAAAAACGCGACGAAACTCTGCAAGAATTCGAAGCAGACATTGCGAGGTTGGTGCGGTTTGCCTATCCATCGGCACCGGAGAATGTCATGGAATGTTTAGGGGTACAGACATTCATCGACGGAGTTCGTGACCATGAAATGCAGAGAACTCTACGCTTGGCTCGGCATAAGACACTGGTCGACGTACTCTCTGCAGCCTTGGAGTACGAAGCAGCTACACAGGCTTCCGGAGTATACGGCAAGGTGAGGGCTGTAGCAGACGAAGAAGTTGAGAACAAGCTCGACGAGATTGTCAACATGATGAAAAGCATCTCAAATGGAAAACTGAAAGCTGTGAGATGCTGGAATTGTGGAGAAATGGGACATGTACGCAGTTCGTGCAAGCGACCGAGAACTGCTACAAACGAAGACGCCCAGCAGGAAAACTAGGAAGGGTCGACCTTCAGAGGGCAGCTTCGACCCGAAGACCTTCCAAAGACCCTCTCATCCTAATAGCCTCTCTGAAATGTCGCGATGATAGTGTATACGTGGATGGTGAAGTTAATGGAAGGAAGTATACACTATTGGTAGACACTGGAGCAACGAGGACTATTATTCGCCCCGAGACTGTTCAGGTAGCCGTACAGGAGGATACAGTTGTACCCGCAAGGAGTGAATTTTTCACTGTGGCAAGGCTACAAGGAACCGTCGAAGAAGGAACACCGGTCATGATGGAACCATGGAATCACGATGAAGAGGTTGGTCGAGGAATCCTGGTTGGAAAAGGGTTAGTCATGGCTGCCGAAGAAATACCTGTACGCATTATAAATGTAAATGACCATCCCATAACTATGAAGAAGGATACCAAAATTGGAACTTGCGTACCAGTGGCGTCAATAATTCATCAAACAACAACCTCCAATGATGCCAACAATAAATTTGAACAAATGATAGCAGTGGCTGGACAATCCCTTAGCCTGCAAGAGAAGAAAAAAATCAGAGAACTCTTGCTACAATACCGATCTCTTTTTGTACCAAAAGGAGGAAAGACAGGAAGAACATCTGCTGTCAAACACAAAATTGACACCGGCGACGCTAAACCGATAAGACAATCGGCTCGACGGCCACCACAGGCCAAAAGAGAGGAAGCGGAGAGAATTGTTCGCGAGATGGAAAAGGACAAGGTAATAGAACCTTCTACCAGCCCTTGGGTCTCTCCGGTAGTTCTGGTAAAGAAGAAGGATGGAACCACGAGGTTTTGCGTGGACTACCGGCAGTTGAACAATGTTACAAAGAAAGATAGCTATCCCCTGCCGAGAATCGACGACACTCTGGATACGCTGGCCGGTAGCAAATTGTTTTCTACCTTGGACCTGAAGTCTGGATATTGGCAGGTAGAAATGGATCCAGCCGATAGAGAAAAGACAGCGTTTACCACCGGATCTGGACTATGGCATTTCAGCGTTATATCATTTGGGCTGTGCAATGCCCCCGCAACGTTCGAAAGACTGATGGAAAACGTATTGCGAGGGTTGTCCTGGAAGACATGCTTAGTGTACCTTGACGACATCATAGTCTTGGGAAGGACATTCGAAGAACATCGATAGAGTTTGGAAGGTGTCTTCAAAAGGTTGCAAGCTGCCCAACTGATGCTCAATCCCAAGAAATGTGAACTATTTCAAAACAAACTCAATTACCTAGGCCATGTAGTCAGCAAGGATGGTGTAGCTGTAGACGAAGAGAAAGCTGCTGCCGTACGAAAGTGGCCAAGACCCACCGACAAGCACCAAGTTAGAAGCTTCCTTGGACTCTGTACATACTACAGGCGATTGACACGACTTACAGAGGAAGCAAGGGAGTTTCGCTGGGACGAAGATTGCCAAACTTCGTTCGAAACCTTGAAGAAGCACTTGACTACTGCACCTATACTCGGCTATCCACTACCAGAGGGAGAATTCATATTAGATACTGATGCTAGCAATGTTGGAATTGGAGGAGTGCTATCACAGGTTCAAGGAGGACAAGAGAAAGTTTTGGGATATTTTAGTAAAGTCCTTTCCAAACCAGAACAAAACTACTGCGTCACAAGAAGAGAGCTCCTAGCAGTAGTGAAGTCCGTGGAGCACTTCTATCAGTATCTGTATGGGAAGAAATTTGTGATTAGAACCGATCATGCAGCACTTAAGTGGCTTATGCAATTCAAGAACCCTGAAGGTCAAATCGCTAGATGGATCGAGCGGCTCCAAGAATATAATTTCTCTGTTGAGCATAGAGCCGGAATAAGCCACAGAAATGCAGACTCCCTCTCTAGAAGACCATGCCCTGCAGAGTGCTCTCACTGCAGCAAAACAGAAGCTAAGGAAGCTGCGATTCGAAGAACCACGGTGACCACCGACGAGTGGACACCAGAAAAGTTGGAAGAGGACCAAGAGAACGATCCCGACTTGAAGAAAATCCGACATTGGAAAAAGGAGAACTGTCGACCTACTTGGCAGGAGATTTCAAGGTACTCGCCAACGATGAAATCGTATTGGGCCCAGTGGCACTCGCTGGTTTTGGAAAACGGGTTGCTACAGCGAGTAATCGAGAACGATGAGGGTTCCGAAAGTAGAAGACAGTTGGTGATTCCAAGAACAAGGATAGCAGCAGTACTGCGGAAATTACACGACAGTCCGTCAGGAGGACATCTAGGTGTGAAGAAGACCCTCCAGAAAGTGCGAGAACGGTTTTATTGGATGCACAGTTCCGAAGGTGTAAGAAGTGCACTACCTGTGCTACGACTAATGGACCGCACGGGAGAAGAAAGGCTCCTATGAAGCAGTACAATGTCGGAAGCCCTTTTGAACGCATTGCCCTGGACATCGCCGGACCGTTTCCACCGACAGCAAATGGCAGCAGGTACATTTTGGTGGTGATGGACTACTTCACAAAATGGGTAGAAGCGTATGCCATTCCAAACCAAGAAGCCGCAACGGTTGCCGACGTGCTTGTGAATGAGTTCATTTGCCGATACGGAGTGCCCCTGGAAATACACAGCGACCAGGGCAGAAACTTCGAAAGCCAGCTGTTCCAGGAAGTTTGTGAAAAGCTCGGCATGAAGAAAACGAGAACTACGGCTTTGCACCCACAGTCGGACGGGATGGTAGAGCGAATGAACAGAACTCTTGGCAAATACCTGTCTAAAGTAGTATCTAACCATCAGCGAGATTGGGACCAATATCTCTCGCTATTCGCGATGGCCTACAGATCCGCCATCAATGAGTCCACCGGCCAAACACCAGCAAGAGTTCTGTTCGGACGCGAAATGAGATTACCCTGCGACCTTGAATTTGGATGCCGACCCGGAGAAGACATAGCTGGTGAAGATTACGTAACCCAGCTGAGAAAAAGAATGGACGACGTACACGAGCTGGTTCGATCGAACCTCCAGATCGCTAGCGATAGGATGAAGAAAAGGTACGATACGCAAGCTACGGAAGGAGGTTTCCACGAAGGAAACAAAGTCTGGCTGCATAACCCAAGAAGACAAAAGGGTTTTTCTCCAAAGATGCAGAAAGCTTGGGACGGTCCGTACCTCGTAAAGAAAAGAATCAACGATGTCATCTATCGTATCAGCAAGATCCCAAATGGAAAGCCAAAGGTGGTACACCGTAACCGATTAGCGCCATTCGAGGGTGACCACGATGAGGAAGTAAACCAGCTTCAGGAAGTAGCCGATCCTGCTTTTGTAGAGTTCATGGGTGCTTATGGTGGTACCGGAAAAGCGAGATTCGGCGTTACCACTGAGAGACGACAAGACCTGCTTACCTTTCCGGAGGAATACTCACTGGCAATAAACATCCCTGCCAGCGTAACCGATGCGCGCGGACTGGCATCTCTGTTTATAAAGAAGAGTGGCGCACGACCTTTGGTAAACCAGTTACCAGTACCAGGTAAGCCCTGAAGCTGCAAGATGGCTCCCGCTACAATTTCCACCTAGTGACGAGGAACACCTTCGACGAAAGACCAACGTACGAGGATGTCTGGGAAGCATTACGAAGCCTGAGGGAGCATGTGCTTGAATTGAACGTGTACAGGCTAGCCATGCCCAAGATTGAATGTAGGCATTTAGATTGGCGAATAATCCGTAACATGGTAGAAGTAATCTTCCGAGACACCGAAGTGCAGGTACTGGTTTGCGGCCATGCTCGGGAGACACCGCCAACAGAGAAGACGGTCGCATGTTACTTCCATACAACTGGAAAATGCAACAAGGGGACCAGTTGCCGATACAGTCATCTCGTTCCAGTTTCCTAGTTAGTTCCAGGAGGAACTGTCTCTTAAGGAAGGGGCAATGTTACGCGAGCTACTGCATTAATATGCTCACTTAGTGCCCCCAGTGAAATCCCCATATGAGACGACTATGGTTCCTCCGCCCAATTTTCGAGAATACCCACCGCACCCGGCGAGATCCGCCAGAACGTCGAAAATATCCAGTGCACCCGCGAGAAATTTCGAGAATTACGGCGTGCGAGTATAAATAAGCCACTAGCTTCGCTGCAGGCAATTAGTCAATCAGTCAGTGTTGATACCGAAGGAAAGTAATCGCGTATCGATAAAGTGTTTATTAAGTGACTCTCATATAAATTATAATTAGTGTGTTTAGTGTATAACATAAATTATTAAATAAGGACTGAATTACATATAAATCTGTAAATATAAATTAATTGTAAATATAAATTAGAATAAACGTGACATTATATATTCAACATTCTCTAACCATTTCACATGTTTTTTTGGAGTGACCCATTCATAACTATTTTCTATCTCAACCTCCTCGGTATTATTTATAGTTTCATTCTCATCATCTGAGATGTTTTCATTCTCATCATCGGAGCTGTCCTCGTGTTCTCCACTAGGTCCTTCTTCGGCTAGTATCCTTTTTCTAATTACCACAGCCTCGTCACCATCATCTGTGTCGTCACTCAAACACTCTAAATCAGATGTGCCAGTTTCCAATTCCTGCAGGAGTTCTTCCTCAGTTAAAAATGGCCTATTCCATCGCTTTGAAGCCATAGTTATCTAAATAATAATAAGAAAACAAAATTAGCAATCAAAAATAAAATTCCACTCCAGTGTTTATGGGTACAAATGTACCCTTCAATTTTAATGACCGCTTAGTCAGTCACACAAATGAAATATGAACAAAAGATATCTTCTACCCGTGAAATACAACGTTTTTCTTTATATTCTAACAATTAAATATAAATGATGACCATTAAAACAAACAGTCATTGAAGATTACAAATAACATCACTAACTTCGACTGTCACTCACATAAATGCATTGACACTTCAACGGTTTGAACGACAAAACGATGACGCTGTTGTTGCCATCTATGTATAGGAAGTGAAATTAGATGTACAAGGATTACAGTTTCCGTTAATACGACTACATCAATTGAATATTTGAAGTTTTCATAGATTCCTAATTTCAACGGGTACAATTGTACCCGTGGCCACTGAAAGGGTTAAGAGATTTATATATATCTTCTAAGAAAAACTTAGATTTAATGAAAAATATGTCTCTCTCTTCCGAACAATATTTCGATTTATTGATAGTATTTCTTTTAGAGCAAAAATTAGATTTCAATTCAAAACGAGCTTTTGAAAGTGAAAGAGACTGCCCAATTGGCAACTGTCGACTCATTTTTCAATTTTTTAAAGAAACGGTATACGGTGTTGGAAAATTTAAACTAGTTTGAATCTAGCGGACAAAATAAAGATGCTAAGGTCGCGGAACAAAAACCGAAAGTCAGTTTGCACTCTAGTATTGGCAACATCGAATTCACTCCAGGTAACCAAATATAAATGTGATTATTGTTCAGACTCTAATCATTCATTGTACAGATGCCAAAAATTCTTAGCTCTCTCTCCTAATGATCGACACAAAATTGCTAAGACTAGCAAACTATGTTTGAATTATCTAAATCCCTTTCATTTGTTTCCTGCTTGCAAAACTTTGCACAGGTGTCTAAGCTGCGGTAAGCCGCATCATTCTCTTCTCCATTTCGAGTCAAATTCTCATGGGTCCATGTCACATAGCCAAATTCCTGTTAATACAAATCATGCTCCTCATGTGCGTAGCTATGCACAAAACCAGGATACTGCAATTAATCCCAACTCAAATTTCGTATCAAATAATCCTGATCCTACTTCTCATATTAATGATGTTCCTCAGGCATCATTGGCAGCCACAAGCTTCGTTAACAAACTAGTTCTTCTTCCTACTACTTTGGTGAACGTACATTGCAGTGATGGAAGGATGGTCGCAGCTCGCTTGTTACTAGATTCAGCTAGTCAAATGAGTATTATTAAAAAATCTTTTGCAGATAGTTTAGGAATACCTTATCGATCTCATAAATTGAATATTTCTGGTCTCGGTAATAACTCACAGCACTAATGTAATAAATCTTAAATTTAGCTCCCAAGTAGATTCTTCTCGGGTATTTCATGTTACCTGTTCTGTAATTGACAACATTACTAGTCAATTACCCCAATTCGCAATTTCACCTGATAAATTTAATTTACCTAACCACGTGAAGCTATCTTGCCGATCCTCTTTTTTCCAACCAAATGAAATAGAAATTTTGATTGGAGCAGATCTCTATTTTAATCTCCTAAAAAATGGAGTTATTAGTATGGGGGATAATTTGCCCACTTTCGTTAATACCCACCTGGGGTATGTAGTAGCTGGTCCCGTACCAGAAAATCGTATGTTTCATTCATCTAAAAATTCATCTATTCTTTCCTTCCTGACAGTTACTGATAATCATCTTCATGAGCCTCCGAGCATCAGTGAACTGATAGAAAAGTTTTGGGAAATGGAAGAAATACCTTCTTCCAACACAATTCCAAAAGACGATCAAGTTGCTGAACAAATATTTTCAGAAACAACGAAAGTTTTACCTTCCGGTCGATATCATGTCACTTGCAAAACGTGCTTTGGCGTGACAAACCAACTGATCCATTTCAGTGTATCGAACTTTCCCGGCTCAGTTTTGGACAAAACTGCGCGCCTTTCCTAGCTACTAGAGTCCTGAAAGACGTAGCAATGAAAGATACTTCCTTTCCTCTTGCTAGAGAAGCAATATTATCACAAACTTATATGGATGATATCCTTGGTGGAGTCAATGAATTTTCTCAATTGGAAACACTTCACTCAGAATTAACCTCCTTGCTCAACAAGCATGACTTTTTTCTTCACAAATGGCATTCTAATTCTTCTTCATTCTTAAAAGCTCTGTCGTTAGATCATGCTTCTGAACTAGACTTGAATCTAGAAAATTCTCCCTGCAAAATACTCGGATTGAAGTGGAACTCTGCAGAAGATTCCCTTCAAATATGTTCATCTCCTTTTCCTAAAATTCCATGTCTTACTAAAAGAGTGGTCTTATCAATTATCGCAAGTACCTTCGATCCTTTGGGTTTAGTTAATCCCTTAATCCAGCAGTTCCCAACCTTTTTAGCTTGGGGGCCCAATAATATTTTCAAAGGCCCAATAATATTTTCAAAACAATTTTGCAGCCCACCCCGCTTTTATATATATATATATATATATATATATATATATATATATATATATGTTATTAATTAATAATCCCTAAAATATTTCTCTATAAATTATTATTTTTAAATAATAAAATATCTACATTGAACAAATCTATATTAAAGTTGACTATTTAATACATAGACAAGAGACATAATGTATTATTAGAAAAAAATCAATAAATATTAAAGTCAACTCTTGTCTCATAAGTGACATATGTCTGTAATTTTAAATATATTATTTTATATGAAGGTTTCAAGATTTTTTATATTTTTTACATTATTCAAGAGCTAGCTTTTCATTTCAATCTCAAAAAAGGTAATACTAATTTAATATTTTTCAACTAATTCATAAAGATGTTGTTATTTTATTTATTTCAGAAGTGACTGAAGAAGGTAAAAAAATTTACCGAAAGCTTTAAAGAGTGTACATTTATAACTACTGGCTGCAATCCCCGATATTTAAAAATATTTAGTTTATATATATATATAATCGCTTGATAATGGTTAAAGAAAATTAAATAATATATATATATATATATATATATATATATATGTTACCGTATTTGTTAACCTTAGGTTGCATATCTAAATTGCTTATAATTATATTTTTATTGTTGTCGTTATCACTTCCATTCCATTTATGCTTAGTTGTATTTTATTAGTTAATTCATTTTTTGTAGTTTATAAATGAGTCTAGAACTGGAATCCAAATTGTAAGGTTGTTTAGTAATAAAGTTAGTTTTTAAAAACACTTTCTCAGTTAATTAAAAGTTAAGTGGCGCAGTCAGTAGGATAGTCAAACGGTCGTTAGTGTATATATAACAGTCGGTTCATTTCTATGATTTGTTGACTACTGGAACAAAGTGAAATTTTATATTTAAATTTTGGAACTCTTAGTTGGGTGAATTGAGTAACTCAACTAGAAGATCTTTGTAGTGCAAGAAGACAGAAAACTCAAAAGAATATTGTGTTCCTGTGAGCTTCGAGCCAATGGAAAGGATCTTTCTTCTTTTACTCTAAGTAGTGTTTTATATGTCGTATAGAGAAAATATACATTTTAACTTATCTGAAACATCTGACGATTCTGACTCAAATTCTGATTCAAGTATTCCAAGTTCTAACTCACATTTTAATAATAAGAAAAAAATAATTTTAACCAATCCAAAACTTTTACCTTTAAATAATACAAATAAAATGGCGACTCCACAGTTACCTGTTTTAAAGAAGGAATACCTGGACATGATTCCAGACTTCAATGGCAACAATGCTTTACTTCCTAGGTTCATAGAAATTTGTGAAAAATTAGTTACGAAATTTTATAATACTGTAGATGTTGGGGATTTTCAAAATGAATATTTGATGTCCAGCATCTTAGCTAAAATAAAAGGTGAAGCAGCTATTAACATTTCTTCTTGTAGTATAAAAACTTGGGAGAACCTCAAGGATGCTTTGATAAATACATATTCAGACAAACGAGATATTTACACATTAAATATTGAATTGTCCAAAATGAAACAAGGTAATGAAACGCCTTTCGAATATTATAATAGAATTCAACATATTTTGAACTTACAAATTTCTTATCTCATGACACATTCAAATATTCACGAACATAATATATTAGGTAATTATTTTAAGAATTTGGCGCTCAGAGTATTGCTACGCGGTTTAAAAGAACCATTAGGTACATTAATGCGCACGAAAAATCCCGAAAATTTGAATATTGCTTTAAATGTTCTAACAAACGATTTTCAGGTTTATATGAGTCAAAATAATCACCAAAAAAATTTTTTCCCAAATACAAATTCGCAAAATTTTTCAAATAAAAATAAAAGTAACTTCCAAAATAATGTGGTACATACGCAGCCACCTCCTAGGCAAAAGCCAATGCAGAACTATCAAAATACAAATAGAAATCTTCCTCCAAATCCACAAAATCATCCATCAACTTCTTTTAATCCTCCTAATAGGAATACTACCAATTTTTCTAGTAACGGCTCAAATGTTTTCAAGCCTAACCAGAATCAAAGATTTCAAAATCCCACTCCAATGAGCATTTCTACTAGAAATACAGCAAGACCCACCCAAAATTTTCAAAATAGATTTCAAAATAGTTCTGCCAATCAACAAAAAAATTTTATCTCAGAAGAACTTCATAATCTAGATGATTTTGAAGGTACAAATAAAGATTCCGATAATTTTTTAGAAATACCAGCCTCGGTACCCAACGAAACACAATAGAACTTTTAAACTTAAATAATCCAGAAAGTGTACTACCGTATATATTTTTTCCAGAACAGAATTTAAAAGTATTGATTGATACCGGTAGCACAAGATCTTTTGTGACACCAGTGGTAGCTGAAAAATATTTTAAGAAATCTTTTGTTCGAAAACCGTTCAATGTAACTTCAGCTCTTGGAAGCTGTCAACAAAATTACTGCACTTTCATTCCTACTTCTAAAATATTTAATTATAAGAAACCAATTAATTTAGAGTATTGCGTTTTCAAATTTCATGACCATTTTGACTGTCTATTAGGTTTAGATAACTTAAAAAGGATTAATGCAAATATTGATTTAAATAATAATATTTTGATCACTCCTTATAGTCAAATTAAAATAAATTACTTCAACATAAAAACTGGATCCACGAATTGCATAGTAGTGCCTCCACGTTGTGAGCAAGTAATTAAATTAAATATTAAAAATGTAAAAAATGGTGATGTAATTATACCATACACTCGAATTGGGAAACTAGAAATTCCAGAGTGTTTGGCAAATGTTGAAAATAATTTAGCTTTATGCACAATTTTAAATGCTTCAGAATCCACTTTCAAAGTAGATCTTAGCCCTTTTATTGATGTTGAGAAGTTCGATGAATACGAACAACCACTCAACCCAAATTTAAATAATATTTACACAGAAAATGTCAAATTCGATATTTCAAAAGTTAGGACGGAACATATGAATTCCGAAGAAAGCCAAGCAATTTTAAAATTATTACAAGAGTATAGTGATATTTTTCATGTTGAAGGAAATCAACTTACTTTTACTAGTAAAATAAAGCATCACATAAAAACTTCAAATGAAATCCCTATTTATTCAAAATCTTATAGATATCCGGAAATTTATCGAACTGAAGTTCAAAATCAAATTAATAAAATGTTAAATGAAAATATCATTAGGCCCTCTAGTTCCCCTTGGTCTAGCAATATTTGGGTGGTCCCAAAAAAGCTAGATGCTTCCCAAAAACCTAAATTTCGAATCGTTATCGATTATCGAAAACTTAATGCCATTACGATTGGTGATCGTTACCCATTACCAGATATTACAACGCTACTAGATAAGCTAGGACGTTGTCAATATTTCACAACTTTAGATCTCGCCTCTGGTTTCCACCAGATCGAGATGGCCGAGGAAGATATTCCTAAGACAGCGTTCAACACAGAAAATGGGCACTACGAGTATGTGCGCATGCCCATGGGTCTTAAGGGAGCTCCTGCAACCTTCCAAAGAGTCATGGATAATATTTTAAGAGGCATACAAAATGAAAAATGTTTGGTATACCTCGATGATATCATTGTGTTCAGTACAAGTCTGCAAGAACACCTGAGTAATCTGAAAGAAGTATTTGTCAGATTAAGAGATTCTAATTTTAAATTACAGGTTGATAAATGCGAATTCTTGCGAAAAGAAGTAGCATATTTGGGGCATATTGTCACCCCAGAAGGTGTAAAACCCAACCAAGATAAAATAATAGCGATAAAGAAATTTCCCATACCAAAAAATCCAAAGGAATTAAAAGGATTCCTCGGACTTTTAGGCTATTACCGAAAATTCATTAAAGATTTTTCAAAATTGACAAAGCCTTTAACTATTAGGTTAAAGAAAAACGCGGTTATTAATATAAATGATTCAGATTATAAAGTATGTTTTGAAACGTGTAAAAATTTACTAATTAACGAACCAATACTTCAATATCCTGATTTCACGAAACCTTTTAATCTCACCACAGATGCAAGCAATTACGCTTTAGGAGCTGTTTTGAGCCAAGGTAAAATAGGTACTGATTTACCGGTGGCTTACGCTAGCAGAACTCTAAACGTTTCAGAATGTAACTATTCTGTGATAGAAAAAGAACTTCTCGCCATAGTGTGGGCAGTCAAATATTTTCGCCCTTATCTTTTCGGTAGGAAATTTACCATAGTTACAGATCATAAGCCACTTCAATGGTTATTTTCACTTAAAGATCCTAGTTCCAAACTTGTTCGGTGGCGTTTGAAACTAGAAGAATATGATTATGATATTGTTTATAAAAAAGGTGCTTTAAATACCAATAGTGATTGTTTATCACGAATACAATTAAATATTAATGAAACTGATGTACAAGAACCCCAGTGTTCTAAAAATTTTTTAGATTATATGGACAAATTTAACAAGTCATTATCAGAAAATCTTGATGATAACGAATCCCTAATAGTTGAAACAGGTAATGATAATCTTAATAATAACGAAGATGAAGATGACATTACCGTTCATACAAATGTAGAAAATCCTGTAATAGGTATACCAATTTCAGAGTCAGCTGTAAATATTGGAAAAAATCAGTTAATTTTTTCAGAAGTGAATTTCGAGCCAGCCGCACCTACTATTATAAAACTGTATGATACTAAACAAAGAATTATAGTACAATTTTCGAAAAATAATTTTGAGAAAGATGTCATTAACTTTGTGAAAGAATTTGTGGTGCCAAAAGCTAAATATTTTATTTATTTTGAGGACCCTATTTACGAAAAATTTAGTGTAGTACTTCAAAATTATTTCAAAAATTCTCAAATTGACTTAGTTAAATGCAACAAAAAGCTGATAGACGTTCCTTTAAACGAAGTTAAAGAAGTAATTCAAAACTATCACGAAGGTAAGACTAATCATAGAGGATTAGACGAGACCGAAAACCGATTGAAAGCGCTGTATTATTGGCCCAATCAAAGAGCATCAATACAGACTTTTATAAATGAATGCGAAATATGTCAATTAACAAAATATGACAGAAATCCTATAAAACCATATTTAAATGTTACTCCCACAGCTACGAAACCTTTTCAAATTTTGCATTTAGATTCTATAACATTAGAAAATACTAAATTTTTGACATTAGTAGATTCATTCTCCAAATACGGTCAACTTTATCATTTGAGATCCAATCAAGGAATCGATGTAGCCCATAGTTTAATTAAATATTTCACACATCACGGTGTACCAGAACAAGTAATTTCAGATAATGGTACTGAATTAAAAAATTCTGTTGTAAAAGAACTATTAGAAACTCATAAAGTAAAAATACATTTTATCAGTTCACAACATCCAGAATCGAATGGAATTGCTGAAAGATTCCACTCTACTATTATTGAACACATTAGACTATTAAACAACCAAATTGACTATAAAAATGAACCCATTGAGAATAAAATTATCTATGCATTACTAGCTTATAATAATAGTATTCATTCGGCGACAAATTTAAAACCTAATGAAATCATCACGGGCCATTTAAATAGCAATACACCTTTTGATATAGAAATAGATCAGCAAATAGTTAATAATTATGTTCAAAACCACAGAGATAAGATGAAACTATTCTATTCAAAAATAAATCAAAGACTGCAAGAAAATAAGTCAAAAGTAATTTCTAAAGTCAATAAAAATCGCGAAGAATTACCAGAGACAATTCCTACAAAAGTTTTTGTGCGTAATAAACAAGCGCAAGGTAAAACTAAAAATAAATATAAAAATGAAGAAATTAAAAGTAAAAATACTAAGCTTAAAACTGCAAAAATTGTCACAAAACATAAGAATACTACTGAAAATATTCATTTGTCGAATATAAAACGTCCTAAAAAGACTCCGTATAAATTTATTTCAGGTTCGTCACCATCGGAGACGCAACAGTCGAAATAAAGGACATCACCCATAATTTGGGCATTCTTCCTATTAATCTAGGACCTGCCAAATTACAGAAGTCAAGTCACACTTTTGTTCATTTTTACGACTTGAGTCAATTATTCATAGAATATAATAGGTTAAGTTCACAGTATATGTGCATTAAAATTAATATTTCTAATAATACATTTCTTAGAAGTAAAACAGATAACATTGTAAATATAATTCAATTAACTAGGAATAGTATAGAAGAAAAGTTCAGTAATCTTAATATTCATTCTATGATACATAGAAATAAAAGAGGCTTAATAAACGGTTTTGGATCAATTATAAAAACCATAACTGGTAATTTAGACTCTGAAGATGGTGATAAAATTAATTTAATTTTAGAACACTTAAAGGAAAATCAAGGCAACTTGCAAAATCAAATGAAGATGCAGTACTCTGTCAGCCATCAAATTATAGAAAATTTCAACAGAACAATTGAAGAGATTCAAAATAACGAGATTTTATTAAAAGCAAAAATTTTTGAAATTAGAGATATTTTACAAGCTCAAGCAAATTCTGAGAATGTTATTTATTTAAAAGAATTGTTAAACGAACTTTTGATAACGTTTAACGTAATTCTAGATTTCATGGAAACAGTAGAAAACTCGCTAACTTTTTGTAAACTGAGAATCCTACATCCGAGTATTATAAAATCAAGTGAACTATTCGTAGAATTGCGAAAAATATCGTCTCATTATAAAGCTGAATTGCCATTTGAAATAAATTATGAGAATATTTTAAATTTTGAATCAGTCATAGACGTAACATGCAAAGTAGAAAAATATAAAATAAATTATTTCCTATCAATTCCCATAGATTATAATATTAAGTTTGATTTGTTTTATATGTTACCCATACCTACCAAAATCGAATCAGAATTTGTTACTCTTATACCTAATACTAAATATTTATTAAAATCTGATAAATTAATCAGACCTCTAAACGACATATGCACGCACAGTAATATTTTCCATTGCCCCAATCATCTCCAGGACAATAATAATCATCTCTGCGAAGAACAAATTCTATTGAATGGAAATTCTTCGAAGTGTCAGTACATAAAAATAAATATTGAGAATAATCACATAGAAATTATTCCAGAAATTAATCAATTTTTAGCCATATTTCCATTTGAAGAAAAATTAATAATAAAGTGTGAACGAGAAACCGAAACCAGAAATTTAAAAGGAATTTATCTAATAGAAAATTCACCTTGTACAATAATTTTCCAAAATCAAGAATTAACATTTCAAGACAAGACCTTTGGACAACCATTTATAATTAATAAACTTAATTTAGATTTTCATCAGTTAAATATTTCGTCGATGAAAATTAATTTAAAAACTCTCAAATTAAAAGAAATTTCACCTCCATTTATGGAATCAATATCAAATGAAAAGTATTATTTCCATATCCCAAGTGTATGGACTGTGTTTGTCTATATTGGTATAACGATAATATTAAGTTGTATGGTATATAGGAAGATTATTTTAAAATATGGAAAAAAGAAGAACAACGGACCAACAGAAGGAGTTCAGCTGCCAGAAGGAGCTTCATTCTGAAGGGGGAGGTGTTACCGTATTTGTTAACCTTAGGTTGCATATCTAAATTGCTTATAATTATATTTTTATTGTTGTCGTTATCACTTCCATTCCATTTATGCTTAGTTGTATTTTATTAGTTAATTCATTTTTTGTAGTTTATAAATGAGTCTAGAACTGGAATCCAAATTGTAAGGTTGTTTAGTAATAAAGTTAGTTTTTAAAAACACTTTCTCAGTTAATTAAAAGTTAAGTTATATATATATATGCGCATATATTTCAGTAAATATTAAATTAAATTAAAAGATACCATGCAAAAAGGAAAAAAGAACTTTTTACTGAAGAGCCTTTATTTATTAATTATTAATAGATATATTAACATGGCTGTCCAAAATTAATGAGATTTCTGACATTGTTTGTCCCGTACTATTGCATCAATATCGGGATCGAAACTTGATAATTTCAGCCTTAAGTCACTTTCCACGTTCAACTTATTTCTATACTTATTTTTCAAATAAACTAAAGTAGAAAAGGCCCTTTCACGCAGATAAGTAGCTGAAAATGCCATCAATTGCCTCAGTGCAATAATGCCAATCGCGGGATAGTCTTTCCGCACATTTATCCAAAAAGGAATCAATGGGGTTGTTTTAAAACTTGATTTCAGATCCTGATCACAAGACAGCTCAATTAAAGAGTCCTCTTCACTTGAAGACATGTTAACTTTTTTTAAGTAATCTTTATCAAAAGGATTTCTGATCCATTGGATTTCGCCTTCAATTTGAGGGAAGTAGTTCCTAAAAGAAATAAGACAAGACAAGTTATTGAAATAAATTTTGATAAATATATAATTTATTAATTAATTTTTAAATTACCTGAGGTTGGAAGCCAGAGATGTGAGGTGATCTTTTATGGTTGCAGCTGTTGTTTCATCAATTTTGACTTCGTTGGTTTCAAGGAAATCATGTAGGACAGGAAATACGTCAAAATAATTTTTTTCAACTTTTTGAGCCCATCGTTGAAGTTTTATTATCATTGCCTCTATTTTGTCTTGTAGGAGAAACTTATGAATATCATTGCCCTGAAGAGTTAGATTAAGAGTGTTGAGGGCACCAAAAATATCTGCTAAATACGCCAACCGCTTCAACTTGCACGTTTGCCATCATAATCGTCCTCCATGAGGAAAACCCTGAGTTCATCACGAAGTTCAAACAATCTTGATAACACTTTACCTCTGGATAGCCACCGAACTTCACAGTGCAGTAGAAGGTGATTGTGGTCGCTGCCGATTTCGTCACACAAAACACCGAAAAGTCTCGAGTTTTTTGGCCTTGCTTTGATAAAGTTGACGATTTTTACTGCATCTTCAAGAGTTTTTTTTAGACACTCGCCCAAACCTTCAACTGCAAGAACTTCTCTATGTATGCTGCAATGTGTCAGTTGTCAAACCTACACACTTTGACCAATCTAATTCATTTTTTGTTATAAAATTGTCGAGCGACTTGAAAATTTCCTCGGCAGTGGTTGTTGACGGCAAGTAATGGCAAAACAACAGTTCTTCTTCAACATTTCCATTGAATTCAAAACGAACAAAAGCTAATAAATTTGCCTGACCAGCTATATCTGTACTTTCATCAAGTTGTAGCGCAAAATATTCACTTTGTTTCAAAACGTTAATGATAGCTTCCTTTACACATTGTGACATTTCATCAATTCTTCTTTTTAGGGTAGTATTTGATAGTGGAATTTCACTAATTTTTTTGGTACTTTTTTCATCAAACAAAGCATTACTCATTATTTTTGCTGCAGGTATAATTAGGTCTTCTCTAACAGTGTGAGCGGATCCCTTTGCAATTAACAAAGATAGTTCATATGAAACTTTGGTAGTTATTTTGTTTTGTTTGTAACATTTTTCCATGGTAGATTTAGTTATTGATAAATTTCTTTTCTTAATTTGAAAATAATCGAGGGACTTTCCAACACATTCTGGATGTTTAGTTGATAGATGCCTTTCAAGTTTTGACACTTTCAAACGTTCATTGGATAGAATTTCAAAACAAATTACACATTGAGGCAAAGGCTCTTCTTCAGAACCAGAACACACGAAACCGAATTTCAAAAAATCAGGATTATATTTACGAAAGTATGTTTTAGTTTTCTTGGCCATTACGTTACTACTCGAACTTGGCTTACATACAGTCTCACTAATTGTAGAACTGGATGAGGAAGGTTTATCATTTGATATATTCCTCTTACGGCAAGATCCCGTCCGAAACCAAGCATCCATATTGACGTGAAGCAATAGTAACTTACAACCACTGCCACTAATAATGTTACTTCCAGCACACACAACGTTATAATTATCCGAAACAACAACACAACTACTGTCACAATGCAACTCGCCACTTACAAAGGGCAGACTGACGAGTACCAGTTTTGATAGTTGCCACGGGGTGGGCGGGGGATGGGGTGGGAGAGAGGGATGACCTAGCTAGGGCAGCCTTGACGAACAACAAACAATTGACGCTCTTGCTCTTCCGCCAAGTTAATTGAATGACTGAGCTTACACTATCAAAGAGAACGCCTAAATTGATATTTTATCACGACGACCGATTTATTAATACCGTACTTATTTTGCACTATTTTAATATTATTTCTTGAGTTTCAGCCAGCATCCGCGGCCCAGTAGCGAGCTACCCGCGGCCCACAAGTAGGCCGCGGCAAACCGGTTGGGAACCGATGCCTTAATCGTTCTAGGTAAGCTAATAATGCAATCCCTTTGGAAATTAAAGCTTGATTGGGACACTCCTATATCAGAAGTGTCTGTTCTAAAACAATGGCAAACGTTTACTTCTATTCTTTCTGAATTAGATCAATTTCCAATTCCTCGACTATTGGTTGAAAATAAGGAAATACAAAAAGCTTCTTTACACGGCTTCTGTCACGCTAGCCAAGCGGCTTACGGGTGCTGTGTATATCTAGTAATCACCTATACTGATGGCGCTACATCTTCTCTACTTGTTACTTCCAAATCCAGGGTTAGCCCCTTGAGAAATCAGTTAATTATACCAAAGCTAGAGCTTTGCGCTATGGTACTGCTATCATTACTTTTTCATAAACTTGTCGCTATTCTAACCCCTTGCTACAAATTTGATTCCTTGAATCTCTGGAGTGATTCCCTTGTCTCCTTATGCTGGCTTAAGCGAAAGGAAAATGATCTAACCCCATTTGTCGCTAGACGCGTTAGGGTCATCCACGAGCATAATGCCGGTTCAATTTGGCGACATATCCGAACAGAAATAAATCCTGCGGATATACTCACCAGGGGAAAGTTTCCTGCAAAAGTCCGACACTTTTGGCTTCATGGATCCACATTTTTGTGTCAAACCCAGGATTTTAATTCATTCGACACTTTCACTGCTTTAGATTCTCTTCCTGAACTAAATAAATCTTCGTTAGTTGCAGCTCATGTTCCTTCTAACCCCTTTAAGGAGCTATTCCACTGTTCCAAATTCAGTAAACTCCAGAGAACTCTGGCTTATGTTTTCCGATTCGTAAACAATTGTAAAAAGGATGCAAGAAAATCGTCTGGTCCTTTATCTGTAACCGAGCTAAATCAATCTCTTCTATTCATTATTGTAGAAGTTCAAAAGGAACATTTCCATAAGGAACTTCAGTGCATTTCTAATAAAAATCCAACAATCGAAAAATCTCTGATTCCTCTCAACATATTTCTAGTCGATGATCACATTCTGCGCGTAGGCGGACGCCTGCAGAATGCAGACATAAATTATGAGAAAAAATTTCCTATATTATTACCCCAAAACGATCCAATCGTTAATGGCTTAATCTACCAAGAGCACTGTAGACTTGGTCATAGCGGGACCCAGAACGTATTAGGCAATTTACGACAGCGTTATTGGCCACTTGGCGGAATTCGAGAAATTAAGCGAATTCTCGCTAAATGCATAACGTGCTACCGATTTCATGCTCAGTTTTCTTCTCAACTCATGGCTCCATTGCCAACTGATAGGATTCAACCGGACCGGGCATTCAATAAAGTTGGCGTAGACTTTGCCGGTCCCATTTCCATTAAATCCTCCAGGCTCCGTAAAGCACCTCTTCTAAAAGCATATATAGCTATCTTCGTTTGTATGGTAACCAAAGCAGTCCATATTGAATTGGTTACCAGCCTATCGACTGAGGCATTCATTGCCACATTAAAAAGATTCATAGGACGTCGGGAAACCCCAACGTCATTTATTCTGATAATGGCACAAATTTTGTTGGGACTCGCAATCAACTTCGAGACCTATCTATTTTCTTTAATTCGCAACAAAATGTTGATTCAATTTCTTCTTACCTCCTGCAAGATCTCCTCATTGGGGTGGCCTTTGGGAAGCGGCAGTTCGGAGTGCCAAGGTTCATTTAACGCGACTCTTAGGCACATCTAATTTCACATTTGAGGAAACTTCAACTATTCTAATTCAAATAGAGGCAATCTTGAATTGAGTCGTCCTCTTTATCCCATATCCAACGATTCCAGTGATCTCCAACCTTTGACGCCTGGTCATTTTTTGATAGGAGCGCCTTTAACCTCTTTTCCAGAAAAAGACATCAGCGACACTCCTTGTAACCGCCTAACATTTTGGGCCCAGTGCACCAAAATCCAGCAGAGTTTTTGGAAACGGTGGTCCAAAGATTATTTACACCAATTACAGCATCGGCCTAAATGGCAAAAGATGACTACGCCACTCAGCGTAGGTGACTTGGTGCTAGTCCTTTCGGAGGATCGTCCTCCCCTAAATTGGCCCCTAGCCAGAATATTGGAACTCTATCCAGGGCGTGACGGAAAAGCCCGGGTAGCTAAAATTAAAACTAGTGAGGGCGAATACACTCGTCCGATTGTGAAACTTGCTCCTCTTCCTCTGGAAGACAAATAACCTTTTTTCATTCGTCGTTTTCATTGTTTGCCGGAATGCTGGATTCGAGCCGTTCCTTTGCAAGGCCCCATAGCTACTGCAGATGCCAACGGACAAACTTCCTTGGATCAGCTTCATTCTTGCTCCCTGCCATGCTTTGATATATTTATTCTCTCTTCCCCCCCCCCCCGTATGTTAAAAACACGTTTAACAATTTGTGTTCACCCCATATACTTCCTTTTTGAAAATTAGTTCGGCCAGTTCGACTGCCCGATCAACTTGGCGGTATAGAGCAATGTTCCTAGTGCATCAGCTCACTAATTTCTATTTCTAAAGTTGTTTTAAGTGTAATAATGTACTAAAATAATTATTTCTTTCGTTATATATGTAGTATTAATATATTCAACAAAGTGTAGTGCCAAACCTGTCTGGTAAGCAAAAACAAAACCTTATTGTTTCAATTTGACCACGTTTGTTGATTTCTTTCGTACCGGTGTTGCCTACTAAAAAAGCATTTGCGTAAATCTAATTATTGTTATCGTTATACAAGATTAGAAATCCCTTAAACTTTTGTGAGTACTCTGAATAAACTTGTATCTTGTTATTATTTGATATTAAGACTTTTTACATATATTTATGTACCTCGCTTCGCGAGTGCTGGTGTGCGGTTGCCAGATTTTCTCCTATTGTCGGTTGACGCACCTGATTTTTATACAATTTTAACATACTGGTTCTAAATAAATATTAACACATTTTCTATATTTCGACTGTACAAATTGTATTATTTATATTCAACCTTTTCCTTTTCTCACGGTTAAGTGAGTGGTCCTTCGAGTTCTTATCATTATAATAAATGGTTATTTTATGTTATTTTTCAATTGAAACTATGTATGGCGCTAATCTGAACCACTGCTCTACCTCTTCGTTTCCATACAATCTTCTTGGAAGGCATTTTACGGTTATAACTGATCACTCCTCTCCTATCTGGTTGAACAATATGAAAAAACCATCACCACGTTTAGCTAGGTGGATTTTACAATTGCCTCAATATAATTTTTCGATCGTACATCGTCGAGCTACCGGAACCGTACCTGCAGACTTTTTGTCTAGAATACCTGAAATTAACGTTTTAGATTTATCTTTGTTAAAGCCTGACCGTTGGTATAGGGACATGATTACAAAAATTCAAGATAATCCTGATAATTATCCTAACTTTAGGGTGGAGAATAATGTGCTTTATAAACAGGTCTAAAACAAATATTCTCACACTAGTGCAGCTCACTTTGGAGTCTATAAAACGATAGAAAGAATTTCCGAATTGTACTATTGGCCTAACATGAGAAAATATGTCGAAAGGTATGTCAGACATTGTAAGGTTTGTGCTGCTTGTAAGCCCACAAATTTACCACAAGCTGGACTCATGGGACAATATCGCAAGATTTCTTTTCCCTTTCAGTTAATTTCTTGTGATTTGATTGGACTTTATCCCAGATCTCGTCAAGGAAATCAATTTGCTCTGGTAGTTGTTGATTGGTTTACTAAATTTACCTCCCGCTCCCGCTATAGTAAAATTTTTAGAGAATATCTTTTTAATTTTTGGAGTATCGCAAATAGTAGCTTTATACATGGTAAACAGTTCACTAGTCGCCTCTTTAAAGATTTAATGACAAATATGATGTTCAAAGTATTTGGTATACCTCTAACTTTACACCTCAAGCGAATCATACCGAAAGAGTTAATAAATCTATCGTCACAGCTTTACGTTCTTATTGTTTTTCTGATCATAGGACATGGGATGTAGAGATTCATGAAGTTGCACAAGCTATACGCTTATCTAAACATGAAGTTACTGAATGTCCTCCCTCTTTCCTTGTGTTTTCTCGAAACGTACCTGTCTCTGGTTCTTTTTATGGAAAAATTGTGGATAATCCCATTAATCAACCTACAATTTCAGATAAAATTCATAGAATTCAGGATACACGGGAGATGCCTAAAATTTTTGAAGATGTGCGAAAGCGCTTCTACAAGGCATATTTACAAACTAGTAAACGATACAATCTTCGTAAAAGAGATGTAAAATTTCATGTAGGTGATCATGTTTGGAAAAAGAATTATCCCAAGTCTGCCAATACATATCTGCCAAATTTATGCCTGAGTATAGTCACTGTATTGTACATCCTGTTATATCTCCTTTGATTTATGAACTTAAGGACCTAAATGGTAAAAATGTCGGTCGTTGGCACGTAAAGAACCTTAAAGAAAATATCTTATCTACTGTTGACTCAAATGACGAAACTGATGACGAGTCTAGTATCAGTTGCGAAAGCTCTAATGAGAATTAATTTTTGTAGATTACGCTATACATAAGTTCAGAAATTAATTCCTTACCACCGATTATGCCATCTTGGTTTACCAGATGTTAGTGTAGGATTGATTGTCTGTTCCAATTTTAGTACCGTATTTTTAGTGTAACTCTAACTATTTCTACATTTATAAGTTTTCTTTTAACTCCTAAATGACTATTGACGAAATATCTTATCCCGATGATGACAGTCTTATCTAATTACGACATATATTTTCTTATGTATGATTAATTTTAGTCCCGATTTTGACGCCATATATCTGCAATAGCATTCTCATGACGGAATTTTTGGAGGTTTTTCCTATTTTCCTGCAAAAAAATAGTTACCGTGTTTTTTTTTTAGTTTTTTTGTTACGGTCTGAGGTCATTATGGGTGCGAGTCTTGTTGTGTTGTCAGTCTTAGGGACAATTATTGAACCAGTTTTTCTTGTATGAGTGTCACTTTACATGGATGGACACGCCATATTTAAGTGAATCATCGCCTCCGAGGGTGTAGGGTGTTACGATTACTTGAGAAATTGGGGAGGTAAGTCTTCACAGGATCGAGTCGCAGTGTAATGCCTTCAGAGAACCATTCAATATATCTTTCTGGACGTTGTTCCATGTCACTTAGTATTTAAGTTTTTTTAGATTTCTTAGTAAGGTGTAATGTTGGGGTGAAAGATCTTCCCGGATTATAACTACCAGGGAAGTTAACCACGACGCTGACGAACATCTTACACGAGGTCTTTCCAAGGGTGCTTATAGTTCTGGTTGGTTTTTCTCACCAATATTTTAACCTTGACTAAAGATGATATCGGAAGACATTGGTGTCTTTGTTTTCCTTTATTTTCTTTCATGGGCAGGTTAGGTTAGTGTTCGGCGTATATTAATCTTGCGGGGGGTTTTCTGGTTGTTATAAAAAAAATTTCTTCTCACTGAAATTTTTTTCCGGCTATTAGGGGGATGAAACAGTAACTATTGTTTCTTATATTAACGTTGGAGTGGTAGCAGACATTTCCAGGGAATTATTGATTTTTACATGTGACCTGCGCTTCTGTGGTTCTGCGCTAAGACAGAGAGGAAGTTGTAAAAGCAGGCTGGGTTGTCTCTCTGAATCTATCGCTAAGAAAGGGCGAAATAAAATTCCTTTGAAGCCGCAGAGATATTGAAGAATTATAATTTGTAAACAATAAATGGTTTAAACGATAATTCTTATCTCTGGTAAGTTTTAATACATTAATTAAAGACATATAGATTAACTAAACTGTCGATGTGTTTGGATTTAAATGGAACGACATAGATACGTATATTTTAATATGGCGGAAGCTTATAAAAAATGAATATCTGTTCTTCCTATTGAATTTTGCAAACGACACTACTATTCACTTACCTGTTGTTTAATTCCTAAATTCTCATATTTCTATTACTTAACATTTTCGTACAGAAGTCAAAAATAACCAAATTTATAAAACAAAAATTTTCCAGGGGTATGTCTGTTCACTTTTTTATTTAGTTAGAAATGTGAAACCTTTTCTTTCTTTGAATATAATGTAAATGTGAAACAATTAATTGTAATAAACTTTTTTTTGTTATTCCTTTAAGTAGGATTTGATATAAATCATGTACCTAACTGTAAAATTATTATTTCCTTGGGGGGGGGTGTTAAAACATTGTGATATGATGGAGACTGTTATTTTTTATATCTTTTAGTGTTTTTTTTATGGTTTTCTAAGAAGTTTTTTCCATGGATTTTCTATGGTTCTCTATGAGGTTTGTGAAGCTTGGTTAACAGCTTGCCCGAATAGATTTGACAGTTGTCGAAAGACTTTTCTGTGAGCAGAGGACTTGACACTTGCCTGGAGGTTCATCTGACCTGGCACTTACTGCAGATTACCCATCAACCATCGCGGGACCTCACCTACCAGCTTCAAGAACCGCTACAGATAAGTAAATTAGGAGGATAATTTTTGTGTGCAGCATTCATCTTGCTTTTATATTTCATAATATTAAAAATATCCAACACTAATAATAACTAACTAACCCTTACAAAAAGCAGTCGAGATTGTATTTTTTTTGTATAACCATTGTATTTATTTTATATAACCACTATTTTCATTAGAGTTAGTAATCATTGAGACTGTCTTTTATTTTTAATTTCAACTACCTACTTGCAGTAAACAAGTAAACTTCAAAATAGCTACTACCTAGAGTCTTTGTAGGTCTTTTCAAAGTTTTTGAGAAAACTTTGTGGCGCCCATGGTCTTTACTTACAAGATATTATTACAATAGCTCTAAATCATGTTATCCGATTAGACTATTCTCTGCAATCTACTCTAGGTTCATAAGAACCCACGTTCATAACTTCAACCCTGAGAAGTGAACAAAAATATCTTTTTATTGGCTCATATTTTGGTGCTCAACATCTTTTTGAGGGTCTCATATATATAAACATCATGTGTGGCTCAATCATCTGCATCCAGTCATCATATCGGATACACTTGAACACACCTCTACCTCTAGGATATAGTAAACCACCACTAGTTCTGTTGGAGGGACACCACACCATCCGATCGTTAACAGGTAACCTTCATACCTTACATATATTAAGCAATCCAATGGTTTGAGTAGAAGCCAACATTTGTCTAGAATAACAAATATATTTATAAAACTAAGTATTATAAGTAGAATATTTTGTCATACATACTGACAATCACTAGAGTTTGTATACCAGCGAATGCATACAAAGGGTATTTCTTTAATATTAATCTGTATCCAACCACCCCTAAGGTTAGATTGGATACTTTTCTCTTCATCTATAAATTTGGCCATGCTTTTAATAACCTCAAATAAATATTAAAGCTAACTTCATATAAATAGTGTGGTACAGCGGAAATTTTTCAGGGAGTTTTTGGCGTTATCATTAGTAGGCAAGGCCTTGTTTTTTATTTAATCATATAACAACCAATAGTATTTTATATATTGAACCAACATTACAACTGTATCAGTTTTTTATTTCGAATACCATCCTGAGATGAACAGGACCTTTTGATCGGAGGTAACAGTATTCAGGCAAGCTACTAGTGAAATTCGACGTACTGATCGACGAGGCTCTGATCCACAGCATCTTTTATATATCGATACATCAAAGCAACAGTGGGATATCCAAAAAAAGTGTCTTTTCAACTAAGTTAGTCATTCGAACAAGAATATTTCAAATTTTGTTTTGGCAACACTGAGATATCTCCAAGTTTAAACCGGCATCACCCAGGTGGGGTGTGACATATCCCAACACATTTTAAATCACCGTTATTTTCAACTGAATGAACGCACGTTTTATTGGTTGCCTATAGCTTCCTAAAAGACTTCACTCTGTGATTTTCTTGAGCGGATTCAGTCGTTAGTCAACTACCAAGAGAGCGACAGTGCAGTGAAGAACTCTGGGGTGTGAGAAATCCCATTTATTCCTGGGAAATCCCACCTGTGTTATAAAGAGATACATTTTTTCTAAGAGGTAAGTGTAAATTTTGGTATGAATAGTGATAATTTTCAATTGCAATTATTTCCGTAGTACCTATGTCTCATTACGAAAAAGAGCAAGAGCGGCTTATGGCACTCTGGGACGAAGAAATTGATGACGATGGAGAGTTTGTGGACTCAGGTGATGATGAAGAGGTGGATCACCTTAGTGTTATCATTCCGATAGTGAATGTGAAGACAATGTAACAGAAGACGCTGGCCAGAGAAGTACAAATGCGTTTTATATGTGTAAGGACAATAAAACAAAATGGAATAAACATCATGCTAATAACAAAGTCAGAACCAGAACAGAAAATATAATTTCACAATTACCAGGGCCCAAATCCTGTGCCAAAAATAAGAAAACTGCATTAGACTGCTGGCTTCTCTTTTTTCATTCAATGATTATTGAAGGCATTGTTTGGTATTCTTTATCTTGCTGGTGTGTATACGAACGGAACTGGGATTGATATTTTCCGAACAGTTATGGCTTTCAATAGATTTTCCTTTCTTCTTCTATGCCTGCGTTTTGATAACGTTGAAAATATACAAGCAAGACTTCAAGTGGATAAACTTGCCGCTATAAGGGCAGTGTTTGACAAATTTGTTTCAAACTGTCAAGAAGTATATACACCAGGACAATATATGACAATTGATGAGAAATTGGAATCTCTCCGGGGGCGTTGTTCATTTCGCCAGTACATTCCGAATAAGCCTGCCAAGTATGGAATCAAAATCCAGGCAATGGTAGACGCTCGCACATTTTATATCTACAATATGGAAGTATATGTAGGAACTCAGCCTAACGGTGTACATCAAGTGAGCAATAAACCTATCGACATACACCGACAGACTTGTAGCACCAATTTCTGGGAGTCATCGCAATATTACTTCCGATAATTGGTACACCTCTTATGAACTAGTGAGTACGTTGCGTGAGACATATGGTTTGACTTCAGTGGGAACTCTCAGAAAGAACAAAACACAAATTCCATTAGCCTTTTTGCAGATAAAGAACAGGAAACCAAAGTCATCAATGTTTGGATTCCAAAAACATAATACCTTAGTTTCTTACGTTCCAAAGAAAGGTAAAAATGTGATCTTACTCTCCTCCCTTCATCACGATGGCACAATCGATAATTCCACTGCTGACAAAAATCTACCAGAAATCATCAGTTTCTATAATTTCACGAAGGGAGGAGTGGATACAGTGGATGAATTATCAGGAAGTTATAGTGAAGCGCGTAACTGCAGACGGTGGCCGCTAAGAATTTTTTTCACTCTAATGGATTCAGCTGGAATAAATTCCCAAATAATATACAAAGGAAATACTAATGATATTTCCAAGGAACGACGGATATTCCTTGAAGAACTGGGACTAGCACTAGTTCAACCAACTTTGCAAGCAAGAAAAAATAATCCGCGAATTTCGAAAGATCTACGCCTCAAGATTTTCGGTATATTAGGGGAAACAGAGTCTCCACCAGCTAAAAAACAAAACACCAGACAAGGAAGATGTCAGGAATGTCCCAGAAGTAAAGACAAAAAATCGAATTACACTTGTGACACATGCGGAAGATTTATTTATTTGAATCACCTATACTTCTTTTGCGAAAGTTGCTGCAATTTGCGAAATGAATAACTTTTTTTTGTTTATTGATATGCCACATATTACTTTTCTAGCTGATAACTTGAACATTTGCTTTATTAGTTTTCCATAAAGTCCTACAGAATTGAATGTTATATATTTTTTCAACAGTTTTCATAGATGTCGTGATTTTTTTATGTGAGAATTTCCAAATTCATATTTTTTTATGATATCTCATAAATTCAACTTATTATAAAAAGTTTCTGCTTATAATTTTGTAGTAAATACATCTAAAAACCAACTTCAGGTACAAAACTGAGAATATCCTTTTTTTTTCTTTGTGTTTCTAATTATGGGGTATATCAGATCCCACCTGGGTGATAATGTGCAGTTTTTCGACCTGGGTGATGCCGGGTTAAAATTAACCTTATAATATGGAATAAACCACTGTTCACTTTAATCAAACTTTAAGGAATCAATATTGCAATAGTGAGATATCTCAGTGTAACCCTATAACAATTTACTATTACAGTGAGACAAGTGCTACTTTGTCTCAGTGTAGCATTGATTTGTGCGAGTGACAAGTTGCTAAACACGTGATCATTGTGTTTGTTTACAGGATAAAACTGCGTTTTATTCAAGAACTTGCTGCTTTTTCTGTGAATATTTTCTATAGACTAAGCTACCGTGTTTCGTGCAATGTCTCAAAGGGGAAAAACCTAGTTGCTCGAGCCCTGGCGCTTAAAAATATTGACAATGATTCAGGTAAGCATATTTTACATTTTTCAAACGTTCAGTCAATTTCACTTGTATCTGATTTGAATATATCTTGTCCTGTCAGTTAACGAAGAAGAGCTTTACGTTCAAGTAACTGAAATTCAGACTGATAACAGTACTTCATTTACGCACGAGTCTCCGATAGAAAAAGAAGAAACCTTCCCTTCTTTGATAGCCCTGGGTCCACCTGCCAGTCAAAGCTTAGTAGAAGGTACATTTCCATGAAAATATTTGATACAAATTTAAATAAGTATTGAAAAAACAATTAAACTACATAGCTATAGTATTTCATTGCTAATTTTTTCGATGAATGGAAATAACTAAACATCTTTTTATATCATAATGCTGTTTTGTTCTAGATGAAAGCCATTTAGAAAATATGAGTAATGTAGACCACCTCATCACAACATCAAGTCCGTCACAGCCTTCTGCAAAAACGTATTATGAATTATTGAACGCTTCGGAAGAATTTGAAGAAGAACCTGACATAGATGATCCTGACGCAGACCCAGATTATCTTCCTAACACGGACCAGCCCAACGATTCCAAAAGGACTCTTCATTTCCCGAAAAATTCTATTTTGGATGACATCAGGGAGAATAATAATGTTATAATAATTGAAGTGACGCAGGAAGTTGAGGTGATAGAAGATTTTGGAAGTACAGTGACACGGAAGAAAAATATAAAAAAGGCGAAAATTAATTCTGGAAAAGAATATGTGTCAAGACTGGGAAAATCACACGAAGCAAAAAGCCTCCTTGCAATAACTGTCTTTTTGGATGCAATCAAAATATTGATAAAGAGACCAGAACGATGCTTTTGAAAAACTTCTATTCATTGGCAGACAAAACGCGCCAACGAGACTACATTTCCAAGTGCATCAAGTCTATTGTACCAAAACAAGACACAAACATCCGGAAACGACTTATTAATAAGGCCTATTATTTCACAATCCAAGATAAGGAGATAAGGGTATGCAAAAAATTTTTTACATCTACCTTGAATATATCAAACAACGCTATAAGCACTGTGGTTTCGAAAACCAACGAAACGGGACAGGTGGAAGAAGAAAAGAGAGGAAAACATTGCAGCCGCATGAATAAAACTACCGAAAGTAGGATAAATGAAGTTATAGCTCATATTAACACATTTCCACGAATGGAATCGCATTACTGCCGATCCAGAACAGAAAAAGAATATCTTGATGGATCTTTAAATTTGACCATGATGTACCGTCTCTACGTTAAAAAGTGTCAAAAGGAAGAAAAAGCGTTCGCGAAAAAGCCTATTTATGAGAATATTTTCAACACTCGATTTAATATAGGTTTTAACAAACCTAAAAAGGACCAGTGTTCGATTTGTGAAGCTTATAAAAACGATCTTCAGAAAGAAGAACCTTTTAAAAAGAAAAAAACAAAAAATCATTTGAAGAATGTCAAACTGTCCAGGTTGGAGAAAGAAAGTGACAAGAAAAAATGCGAAGAGGATTTAGATCTGGCTACGTGCTGTTTCGATTTGCAGGCAGTTATGACATTGCCTCTCGGAGATGTGGCACAGTTCTATTATAAATCAAAATTGAACTTCCTCAATTTTACAATTTTCGATATGTTTGAGAAAAAAGGCTACTGTTACTTCTGGCATGAAGCAATAGCCAAAAGAGGAGCGAATGAGATTACAACTAATGTATATCTTTTCCTAAAAGATGTTCTTAATGGAAGCAAACGAGACGTTATATTTTATAGTGACAATTGTGCTCAAAACAAAAACACATTTTTATTTTGTATGTATCTATACTGTGTGCAAACTTTGGATATATCTAGCATCACTCATAAATATTTGATAGTTGGGCATTCAGAAAACGAAGGAGATTCGGTGCATGCCTGCATCGAGAAAGAAAAAAAAAAGAATTTTGAAAAGTGGCCCAATTTATGTGCCTACTGAGTAAGTGACTGTTATCAAGGGTGCAAAAAGACAGGACATACAAGGTATTTGAAATGGATTCGAAAAGCTTCATAAATTGGAAAATGGTAGCAGGACAAATGGGTAAAAACATTAATATTATGTAACGAGTTATTTTGTAGGGCATCGATTTGGAGTTCATTTTTTAGTTTTCACCGTAGTATATTTTATTTTTATATAACTAGTTACTTACTTTCCGATCCTTTCTGCTACCACATTGATTTTTTTTACCGCAATATTATATTTTCTTAGTAATTCAAAACACATGAATACGAAACTAAAAATATAAAATTTATTAATTTTGATTCTCAAAAATTCAAAGACTAGAGGACGTCCGGTATATAAACTATTTTAATTAAAACAAAAGCCGTCCAGTCTAGTAGAAACTTTTTTGTAGTTGAAAGTAAATTAATTTCATGTATGATTCCGATAAGGCAAACATTTTAGGTAGGAATTGGGATATAAATTCGAAAACCGAACGATTTTGGGCCTCTCTGCTACCGGTTGTTTTCAACAATAATCGCGGTCGGCTACCGTTTGTTTTCGAAACTCTCTGCTATCGTTTGTTTAAACCAAAAATCTCTCCTACCGACCAAAAATTTTGGAAGTCTAGTTACATTGAATCCGTAGTATCCAACCGTTTCTGCGTAAGTAAGAAAAATTGTTTTAGTAAAGCAAAAGAACATAATTATTTTGTTCGGCTTAAAAATATATTTCCGTTAGCAGTTTCGATATTCTGATTGTCGAAATTAAGTACAGTATTCTAGTGAGTGGTTTTTTTTCGCAATAGATAAGAAAATTTATTTTTCAGTTTTATTATTGTTAAATTTTTTTTATATTGGGTTGGTTTTAATTCTTAATTGAATGCTCAATACATCAAGTATTTTATTTTAGATTTTGTTTTCCCGAATTAAATCCTTATACCCATTGTCCGGTCCTAAAAATTTCCCGAATATTTAATTAAAATTTTCATTTCGATTATTTGAAATAAAAACTTATCGTGGGGCAAGTGCGAGGATTATTCCATGCGTTGTCCAACCTTCAGCCGGTAAAGTTACGTAAAGACATTAATTTTTCATTCATTTATTTTAATTCGTTTATGATATTCAAACAAGTCTGAGGCCGATGCCGTTGGTTGATTGAATATCTAGTTTAATTCAAAGTTTTCATTATCAGTGGTTGATCCGTTTTCCCTGCCTTCCAAATCAACGACCTTTTGTAGTAATTTTGATTAAAATTTTCGTTTCGATTGTTTGAAATTAAAACTGATCGTGGGGCGAGTGCGAGGATTATTCCATGCGTTGTCCAACCTTCAGCCGGGAAAGTTACGTAAAGAAATTAATTTTTCATTCATTCATTTTAATTTGTTTATGATATTCAAACAAGTCTGAGGCCGATGCCATTGGTTGATTGAATATCTAGTTTAATTCAAAGTTTTCATTGTCAGTGGTTGATCCGTTTTCCCTGCCTTCCAAATCAACGACCTTTTGTAGTAATTTTGATTAAAATTTTCGTTTCGATTGTTTGAAATTAAAACTGATCGTGGGGCGAGTGCGAGGATTATTCCATGCGTTGTCCAACCTTCAGCCGGTAAAATTACGTAAAGAAATTTATTTTTCATTCATTCATTTTAATTCGTTTACGATATTCAAACAAGTCTGAGGCCGATGCCATTGGTTGATTGAATACCGAAGTTAATTCAAAGTTTTCATTATCAGAGTGGTTGATTGGTCGATCCGTTTTCCCGAACTCCCAAATTCACGACCTTTTGTAGTTGTGGTTAAATTGTTAATTTTGTACGATAATTTGTTTTTTTTGCTCACTACTGTAATATAATTTCTTCCTTTAAAACTACTCACTGTTTGCTAACGCATTGCTTATATCGCTTTACCTGTTACTAATCGCTTAAATAACCTGCTTATATCTCCGTTATCGTACCATTGCTTATGCCGGCCATACACGCTACGGTACACCGGAGAGGTCTACCTGTGCAGGTTTGCCTGCGCAGGTGGACCTGAACGTGTGTGGGAATTGATCTGTGCAGTTTTTTGAACCTGCGCAGGCGGCCGGAGCAAGATCGAAAATCAATATTTTCGAGCGCCACCGTACGGTGTACCTGTGCGTGTACTCCGGTCGCCTGCGTAGGTCGTCTCAGTTGTTTACTTCTTCTCGATCGGTAAAAGTCGATATTCGACAAAAATGGCACCGCCAGAATCAACTAAAAAAGTGCTAGAAGATTTTATAGAAATTTACAGAAGTAATCCATGTCTTTGGGAAATCAAAAATAAAGAGTACCATGATCGAGACAAAAAGGAAGCTGCTTATAAATTGCTCATAGAAAAATTGAGAGAAATTGAGCCAGATGCGAACAAAGCAGTGGTTGTGAGAAAGATCAACAATTTGAGAAGCAATGTTAGGAAAGAAAAGAAGAAATATGAACAATCTTTAAAGTCTGGGACATCTACTGATGATGTATACTGTATCAAATTGTGGTACTACGATTTATTCAATTTTGTTCATAATCAATGCACTCCTAGGGAATCCTCATCCAACTTAGATAGTGAAGACGAAAATAGTTGTGAGGTAAGTAAAATATTTTATGTTATATTTACATTTTTATTAAGTTGAATACTTAAAACACATTATTATTTAGTATCTATACACACATTTTAAATTACACCCAAGATTATAACTCCTTAGAATTACTTTGCTCGTTTCAGCCTAATTTAACTTATATAATCATCTTGCCACGGTACTCTTCCTTCGTGATTGAAATAATGCATAAAATTTTCCCGGACAATCTTGGCGTTATTCAAAGTATTTCCTGGGTTTCTTCTTTCTAAGTTTTCCATGGCACTATTTTGTGTATTGTATCCTTCCGAAATTATAGTTCCGTTTTCAGAGTTTTCTCGATAGAAACATCTTTGAGGTGCATAAGACTTTTTTGAGTGTTCAATTAAAAAGTTATGTAATGCACAGGATGCTTTCACTATTTTATCGATATTTTCGGGTTCTAAATTTATATGAGTATAAAATATCCGAAACCGTGATGCCATTATCCCGAAAGCGTTTTCAACAGTCCGCCTGGCGCGAGATAATCTGTAATTCAGGATTTTTCTTTCTCGCGATGTTAAATCTGCCTGCCGAAACGGTTTTATCATATCGGGGCGTAATTGAAACGCGTCGTCAGCCACAAATACGTATGGCAAATTTCGGTTACTTCCTGTTAACGTTTCACTGTTTGGAATATGTAAATCACTATTTTCCAATTTTTCGAAAAATTTAGTATTTTGTAGTACTCCTCCATCGGATATTCTACCATTCATACCAACATCTATGTATACAAATTGGTATTTTGCGTTAACAATTGCCATAAGAACCACACTATGTTGTCCTTTGTAATTAAAAAAATACGATCCACTATCAGCCGGTGGAACAATCGTTATGTGCTTCCCATCTATTGCACCGAGACAATGAGGAAAGTTCCATCGTTCTTCATACATCTTTGCTATTTCTTTCCATTCTTCTTCAGATGTAGGAAACTAGAATATAAAAATAGCATCATTATCTTTCATAGAACAAGTAGTAGGTAGTTAGTTTTTTATGCTACAACATATGTTCTTTAATTTCAGAGAGACAACACTGAAGATTATTCAACTGCGGATGAACAATATTCATCTGACATTGTATCTACAGACAATAACGAGGCCCGATCGACAGAGACAAGTAATAATAATAATTCATCTCGCCCACCCAAACCTGGTAAAACAAAAAGAAAAGGTGAAAATATTGCAAATGAAGTACTGGAATCGGTACGAGATCACTTTAAACGTCCTAGTCCAATTGTAACAGAAGATCGCTGTGATATTATTGGCAAAAATGTGGCGATGAAACTAAGGACTTTAGATGCAAAACAAATAGTAATCGCAGAAAAGCTTATTAATGATTTACTTTTTGAAGCAGAAATAGGACACCTCAATCCCGAGCACGCATATATTAATATGAGAGATATTTTGAGGCAAAATCAACAAAGCTATATTCCTGCTCAGCAATTTCGACAAGTATATCAATCCTCTCCTACATCCAATAGGACGTACATCCCTGTAAGTTTTGTTTCTTCCGGAAGTCCTAGCCCACCCTGCCCTTCATTTCCCACCAGTCATTATTCACACCATCTTTCTCAACCATTTCAAAATAGCCAGATACTCAACAGCTCCCAAGGCAATTCTTATTCTACACAAATGGAAACACCTACAATTCCGGGGAACCAGTCCGGTGAAACAGAGGTAGTTCTAACGATTGCAGATTCTGCAGCGACATTCCTTACTAATTTCAATGTTCAAAATGAATAAATAATCATTAAATGTTTGTAATAAATAACAGTTTTAATAACTTACCTTCAAATAATCTCTTCTAAGCACTTTATACAAAGCGTCACATGTTTCAGGAATAATTTTTCCAAGCGCCTGAGGTGAAATAATTGCTGAAAATTTTAGGTCCTCATAACTTCTACCAGTTGCGAGAAATCTGAATGTTACTGATAATCTTTCGTGCGCAGAAATACTACTTCTCATAACGGTGTCTTCTTTTTTTATCATAGGAGTAACCATTTCAAGTAATTTAAGGTATGTTTTCTCGTCCATTCGGAGATAGTTTTTAAAATCTTCTGGTTCAAATTTTAATTCATTTAATAGGTTAACATGACTGTATGTTTTCCTTTTCAATAACCAATGTTTACACCACTTTTTTCGCTTTCTTTTCACTGTTTCTGAATCTTTTATTTTCAAAATTAAAGTAATAAGGCCTAACAAAGCCAGCGCGTCATCGTCTTCAATCGATGCCATCTCGCACAAGAACTGAAGACCGCACCGGTACACCGGAATGTCCCCATACACGCAACCGACATTCGGTTGACCTGCGCAGGCAAACCTGCACAGGTAAACTGTCAGGTGTACCGTAGCGTGTATGGCCGGCATTATGCACGTTCTACCGGCAAATTTTACATAACCCGAATATTTTTTTGACGCATTTGCACACTGTATTATATTTATTTTGTTGGGAACCGCTGAAAATATTTAATTTATGATATTTCTAACAATATAAATTACTGTAAATATTTATGTACTTTATCCCTGTGGATATTAAATATACCGTCAAATGGGGTGAAATTGATTTTGATGACTTTGATAACGACAAATATTTTATTAAATAATTTTAAATATCCCGCAATTATAATCCAACGACATCCGCGCTATGGTCAGTCGAAAGCATGAAGTTCCGCCATTAGTTTCTTGTGTTAACGTGCCGGTAAGTAGTTGTTATAATATTTTTGTAAATACTCTTTCATAATACGTTAAACTGATGTTAAATGGGCACTGTCCAAAATTATATCCTATTGCGTTGGTTTTTACAAATTTAATTACAGTATCGGTTATTTACGATAAGGTGTTTTCTACTTAACCTTACTTCATGTAAAATTTGGCATAAAATACGTTTGATTGAAAATTATTAGTTCATACACCATGTGGGGTCGCTTTGATAACACTTTCGGGGTGAGATTGATGGTTATCAAAGTCGCCCCATTACTTATAAATAATAACATTTTTTAGCCTTCTTGTTGTTTGCTTTGGTGTAGGTCAGTTTATATTTTAATTCCAGGTCAGCTTCACTTACTAAGTGTACAAAAAACTACAATGGGCCGTACCTATAAGCGTAAAGTTGGGAGCAGAGCTTACAAGAACAGCGATGAAAATATTGAAAAAGCACTAGAAAAGATTGTTGTTGAAAACTGGTCTATTAACAGAGCATCTAAGGCATTCAAGATTGCCTATGGAACTCTATATAATAAATACAAAGGCATGCATGTGAGGTCACATGGAGGACAAGCTGTTTTCTCTAAGCAAGAGGAAAATGCAATAATTCGATCTGTAGTAACTTGCAGTGACTGGGGTTTTCCGCTAGGAATAGAAGATCTACAAATGGTTACAAAATCGTTCTTGGATAGGCAAGGACGCCAGGTT
Source organism: Lochmaea crataegi (assembly GCA_947563755.1). NCBI lineage: Eukaryota > Metazoa > Arthropoda > Insecta > Coleoptera > Chrysomelidae > Lochmaea > Lochmaea crataegi. The sequence goes on along the minus strand of OX387424.1, from coordinate 13,187,586 downwards.
ACTCGTTTTAAAAATAATATTCCCGGTCGAGACTGGGTTTATTCACTTATTAAAAGACATAAAGCTAGTTTGACGCAGCGCCTAGCAGCCAATATAAAACGTGCGCGTGCCAGTGTTTCTCCCGAAGTAATTCGGAAATATTTCGAAAATTTGCAAATTAGCATTTACGATGTGCCTCCGTCAAATGTATTTAATTATGACGAAACAAACATGGCTGACGATCCTGGGAAAAAAAATGGCTATATTGCAGGGGTAAAAAATACCCAGAAAATATTATAAATCATTCAAAATCAGCTATTTCCATAATGTTTTGCGGGTCAGCTTCGGGTGTTCTTCTTCCCCCCTACGTAATTTACAAATCCGAGCATTTGTGGGACCGCTTGACAGAGAATGGTCCCAAAGGACATCCTGTTGTGAGGACCGTTGTTGCAGCTCTGGATCCAGATACAACAGAACTAAAAGTGGTTGGATTGAAGCCAGCTGCTTTACTGATTGGTTTAGAAGCACGTTCTTACCACATGCTATAAATTTGCCAGGAAAGAAGGTCCTAATTGGCGACAATTTGTCGTCACACTTTACTGATGAAGTTTTAGATTTATGTCACCAAAATAACATTGTCTTTTTGTGTCTCCCTCCAAATTCTACTCACTTGACACAACCACTTGATGTTAGCTTCTTCAAGCCTTTAAAGACAGCATGGAGGTCAGTATTGTTGGACTGGAAAATGAAAAATCCAAAACAATCTTCTTTAAAGAAAGAAATATTTCCACAGTTATTGCAAATTACTTTAAAGAAAATAAATTCCTCTGGAACTCACTCACCCCAAGCAGTTAACCACGATTTAAGGTTTGGATTTGAAGCAACGGGCATTTACCCACTGAACCGTGATAAAATTTTAAATAAAATTCCCAATCCTGAAGATAATGGTGATCAATTTGGGGCAGATTTTGATAATAATCTCGTTTCCTTTTTAAAAGAAAAACGTTACAACAGCACCCCTGTTCGAAATCCGTCACAGAAAAAGAAGCGGTTAACTGTTGAAGCTGGAAAAAGTGTTACTTGCCCAACAAATGAATCAGACGAAAGCGAAGAAGTGGATCATATTTCGCTGGAGCTGCCTGATGGGCATGAAGACGCACACTCTGATGTTGATGACGAAGTAGACTATTTACCCATTGACCCTAAGAAGATTGTGCCTGGAATATTTATTCTGGTAAAAGTGTTGTCTGGAAACAGAAATTGCCAAGGTTGAAGGGCAAGTAGACCAGAATGACTACAATGTCTTGGGGTTAAAATCATTAGACACCACAAAAACAACTTTTAAAATTGTTCCTAACGACTCGTTTACTGTAAGTTTGGAGGATATTATAGCCATTCTAGAGCAGCCAGCAGAAACTTCTGGAGGTCGCGGCGCAAGATATGTATTTCCGAAATCGGTTGATGTTTTTGAACGTTAAATTTTCTAACTTTTTGTTTTTTTTTTTCATTCCTATTAACTAAGTTTACAGTGTATTATTTCAACTTGTAACCAAAGAAGGTGCCAAACTTAAGTTTTGTTATTTTTATAGAAAATAAAGTTTAATTTTGATAATAAATAAAGTTTTATTTTAATTTTTGCGTGGATACTATATGAAAATCCAATTCCTATGCCAAATCTATGATAATCTATGTTAACTGATGGATTATCAAATTCACCCCAAGCGCACCTCACTTTGATAAAAAAAAATATATTGATAGTGAGGAAATATGGGTTACATTGATAATTTTAGACTTAACGAATCCGTTGTAATAAAAAAACATAGTACCTATCAAAGTACCCCAACTTGAGTATGACTTTGATAATGTAGTTTTTACTTATTTTGAAGCAAATAAACAATTATTTGAAAAAAATTATAGCCCTCGATGTTTCTATTGGACATAGTGCTAATTTTCTATATTTTTTTGACACAAAAGTACGTGTAGTTTTTATGTAATTCACGAATTATTAAAAAAAAAACTATCAATTTCACCCCATTTGACGGTACCTGGTAATATACAAACCGACCTAATTAGTGTTTTCTTAATAACCCGTAGCATAGTCGTCTGAGGGTTTATAGTGTTATAGAAGTGTCGAATTCAATGAGACCCCTGGAATTTTCCGTAACCTCCATCTGAGGCTATCTGGAACTCTTGACGCGAAGGGTCAAGGGGCCGTGGAGCAAACCACGTAAAAAATCTGGCGCCCGAGCATTCGTTTATAAGATTTTGCATCGAGGGTGACCAAAGTGACGTGCCCTGTTGGTAAAATCCAAAGCGTAGGTGAATTAGACGTCACAAATTGGCGCCCGAGCAGGGACCGTTTTTCCGTTGAAATTTTTTTTTTCGTATTGTTGATTGAGCAGGGACCGTTTTTCCGTTTTAAAATTTTTTTCCGGTATTGTTGATTGAGCAGGAACCGTTTCTCCGTTTTAAATTTTTTTTCGTATTGTTGATTAAGCAGGGACCTGATTTCCGTTTTCGATTTTTTTTCTTCGTATTGTTGATTAGAGCAGGGACCGTTATTCCATTTTCGTTTTGCCGTATAGTTGCAGAGAGCTGATTGTTGATTAGGGTAGGAACGGTTTTATGCCGTTTGCAATTTTTATAGGGAATTGTTGCTGGGACCGTTTCATTTCGTTTTTGGTTTTTTTCCGCACTGTAGGTTAGTACAGGGCACCGTTTCATAAAAGGTAGATGTCTAGAGGAAATTCTGAGGAATTGGACATTTCTTCCCTATTTCATCAAGAAGAAGCTGAAGAAACCGAATCCGTTCCTCCAGTACCGACCGTAAGTTCCGTTGGAGAAATAACCGACAATCGAGTAAGCTGAGTATACTTACTCAAGAACGAGGGTCTTAATACCGAGCTAGTTAAGAGGAATTTATCGGTTGCTGGAACCGTTCCTAACAAACGGAAAAGACTCGTCAACTTTTTGAGACGAAGAAATATTACTCCCCGATCCGCTATAGACCAAGACGAACCTGTTGAAAATCCGACCGCTATGGCAACTACACCGATAAACGTACACGATTGGAAGGTGTCTTTTGGAAACCGGGGAGATCCTGCGGCATTCATCGAAAGAATTGAAGAAATCTGTACCGCAAGGAATGTCCAGAAAGACAATCTGCTTCCTGTGTTACCGGAATTACTGTCAGGTGAACCGTCATTTTGGTACCGCAACAACCGGAGTAGGTACACGACCTGGGATGAATTTGAGGCAGACTTCCGAATTTTCTTCTACCCCGTTAACTACGAGGTTGACTTAGAAGCCGAGATAGGCCGACGTTTGCAAAGAAGGAATGAGTCCGCCGCTACTTACATCACCGGTACCAGCCAACCGACATCATCCGATACCCCTCGCCGTCCGCCTCCTGGTACAACTCAGCATCCGTCTGGATCATCTTCCCGGCAACCAATCTGTTTCCGCTGTGGTGAGTCTGGCCACTTCAGAAATCACTGCCAAAACCCTCCGAAGATATTCTGTTCTCGTTGTCATAAGGAAGGAGTATTTTCCAGAGATTGTTCCTGCAGGAGGCAGGAAAACTAATCCGAAGCTGTTCCGAGGAGAGGCCGACACAGCTTCCGCAAATTTTTGCCTCTCATACCGAGCCGCCAGAAGAAATAAACGACCCCCGACCTCACATAGACGTCGAAATTGAAAAGCACAAGTTTAAAGCATTGTTAGATACCGGAGCAGCAAAATCATATATTGGTGATCAAGTAGCTAAGACATTTTCCCAAAGAAAGCAAACTACCGCCCGTCAAGATACGAAGGCCCGTTTAGCTAATGGACATTTAGTCTCCATCACCGAAAGTTATGAGCTGGAATGGAAAATCGATGACGTCACTATGGAGGGTTCGTTAGAACATCTACCTGGTCTGATAACCGATATTGTGTTAGGACATGATGTCCTCCGAAAATATAATTTCCGTTTGGAGTTAGGAACGGGGAAAATATACATCAATAATGAACTAGTAGGACGTCCGTCATTAGCCAATCCTGTTGAAATATTAGGGTTGGTCCATGAAAGAAGTCGATGTTGCTCCGATCATCTTTAAGGAAGAAATCAACCATCGTCTAGCTAAAGACAAATGTTCTGGAAATCTGTCTGTTACCGAAGTCTCTGCGTCTTCCCTGGAGTTAGGGGTTGTCAAGGAGCAATCCGTTGTTGAAGGTTCTGAGTTTTCCCCGGTATTGTTAGGGGTTGATGAGGAACAATTTGTTTTTGAAGTCTCTGCGTCTTCCCTGGAGTTAGGGGTTGACAAGGAGCAATCCGTTGTTGAAGGTTCTGAGTTTTCCCCGGTGTTGTTAGGGTTTGACGAGGAACAATTTGGTTTTGAAGTCTCTGCGTCTTCCCTGGAGTTAGGGGTTGACAAGGAGCAATCCGTTGTTGAAGGTTCTGAGTTTTCCCCGGTGTTGTTAGGGGTTGATGAGGAACAATTTGTTTTTGAAGTCTCTGCGTCTTCCCTGGAGTTAGGGGTTGACAAGGAGCAATCCGTTGTTGAAGGTTCTGAGTTTTCCCCGGTGTTGTTAGGGGTTGATAAGGAACAATCTGGTTTTGAAGTCTCTGCGTCCTCCCTGGAGTTGTTAGGGGTTGACAAGGAGCAAACCGTTTCTGTAATATCTGCGTTCTCCCTGGAAGATCTAGGGGATTACGAGGAGTATGATTGGATAGGATGTCCGTTGGAAACCATAACTCCGCTTACAGAAAGAAATTTATCGAAAGAACAGACAGACAGACTGAACATCTTCCTAGACCAGGAGTTACCGAAATTTGGATCCTTGCGAGGTCCAACTACGCTAGTTGAGCATGAAATCCGTTTGCTGTAATCACGTCCGATAAAACAGAGATACCGACCCCAGAATCCGAAAATGCAGGAAATTTGCAATGCTGAAAGAAGGTGTGATAGAACCCTCTACAAGCCCGTGGAGCTCTCCGATTGTGATTGTAAAGAAAAAAGATGGAAAGAACCGTTTCTGTATCGACTTTCGAAAGGTCAATGAGGTAACAATGAAGGATGCCTACCCTCTTCCATTTATCAATGCTATACTGGACAAACTGCGAAAGGCCAAGTATATTTCCAGTTTAGATTTGAAGAGTGGGTACTGGCAAGTTCCGTTAACAGCTGAAAGCAAACCCATTACCGCCCTCACCGCTCCGGGACGTGGATTGTTTCAATTCACGGTTTTTCCATTTGGCTTGCACTCCGCACCTGCCACGTTCCAGAGACTGGTTGATCAGTTAATTGGTCCAGATTTAGATCCTTACGCCTTTGCTTACCTGGACGACATCATCGTACTGGGAGAAACCTTCGACCAGCATTTGGAAGAACTATCCGAGGTGTTCCGTCGATTACGAGGAGCACGGCTGAAGCTCAACCCGAGGAAATGTCACTTCTGTTTACCGTCCATGAAATACTTAGGCCATGTAGACACTGGAGATGGAATCCGTACCGATCCAGAAAAGGTCGAAAGTATAATAAAATTTGCAGCCCCGAGAAATATCCGAGAACTAAGAAGGTTTTTGGGAGTTGCATCCTGGTATAGGAGGTTTGTGCCATCGTTTTCACAAAAGGTGGCTCCGTTAACGAAATTACTCCGCAAGTCTCAGCGATGGAAGTGGGCTGAAGAACAAGAAGCTGCTTTCGCTAAGATAAAATCATGTTTGTCAGAAGCACCCGTTTTGAGCTGTCCCGATTTCACCGTACCGTTCACTCTACAGACCGATGCCTCCGAATATGGTTTGGGAATAACCCTCACCCAACAGAAGGAGGGTCATGAGCATGTGGTGGCATATGCAAGTCGCACCCTGAGTCCTGCCGAGAAGAATTATTCCGTCACTGAAAAAGAGTGTCTTGCCATCGTTTGGGGGATTGAAAAGATGCGTCCTTATTTAGAGGGCTACCATTTCACGGTTGTTACCGATCATCAATCTCTTAGATGGCTGCATTCCATATCCAGTCCGTCCGGACGTTTAGCTAGGTGGAGTATTTTTCTGCAGCAGTATGATTTCGAAATACAATACCGTAAAGGTGCGCTAAACCGTGTAGCCGATGCCTTGTCCAGAAATCCGCTACCAATGACCACCGAGACCAATCCACCGTCTGCTCTCTGTTTGACCGATGTAACCACCGAATGTTCATGGTACCAGAGCAAGAAGGAAGAGGTTCTGAAGGACCAAGGTATATTTCCGGACTACTGCATTCGGGAAGACCGTCTTCTGGGACATAAACGATTTCAGGGAGCCCGAGATGAGTGATCCCTGGAAGTTATGTGTAGCTAAGCCTGACCGAAATCGAATACTTCAAGAAAACCATGATGCTCCGAGCGCTGGTCATATGGGAATCGCGAAAACCATCACCCGTATTGCAAGACTGTACTATTGGCCAGGAATGTTTAGGGACATCACCAAATATGTGAGGAGATGTCTGCAATGTCAAAAGTACAAGCCGTCGCAACAAAAGCTCCCAGGGAAGATGCAACCATCATCGAATAAGCAACCATGGCAAACCGTTAGTTCCGATATTATTGGACCGTTACCAAGGAGTAAGAAAGGGAACTGCTATATCATAATGTTTCAAGACCGATTCACCAAATGGGTACAGTGTAAACCGTTAAGGAATGCTACTGCCAGTAGCATAAGTTCGGCCTTTTATGAAGAAATATTGACAATATTTGGATGCCCCCGTACCGTACTGACCGACAATGGAACTCAGTACGACAGTAAGCTTTTCAAGGGGATGCTGAGTGGATTGGGAATCCGACATCGTTTTACTCCGCCGTATACACCGCAAGCAAATCCAGTAGAACGAGCAAACCGCACCTTGAAAACAATGATTGCACAATATTGCGAAGAGGATCACCGAGACTGGGATATAAGGTTGCCGGATTTAAAATTTGCGATGAATAACTCCAGACATGACTCGACTGGATTCTCACCTGCCTTCCTAAATTTTGGAAGAGATCCCGAAATACCGAAATATTTCCGGAGAGAAGCTGAAGATGCGTCCGAGGAAAATCCGAAAGAAGATACTGGGGAGGACGACCCTGCCGAAGAGGATCCGAAACCGCATGTCTTGCGAGTGGAAAAGTTGCAGGACTGTTTTGATCTTGTCCGTTTGAATTTGTCTAAAGCATTTACCAGTCAAAGCCGCTATTATAATCTACGCCGTCGAGACTGGAAATGTACCATAGGAGACAAAGTTATGAAGAAAGAACATACTTTGTCATCTGCCGCTGATCACGTAGCTGCTAAGCTAGCCCCGAAATTTTCCGGTCCGTATAGAGTCGTGCGAGTCATCTCTCCGGTAGTGTACGATTTACAAGACCACACTGGTAAACGATATAAGCACGTGCATATAAAAGACCTAAAACCCGCAAATGAGTAAAAATTTTTATCTTTAATCCTTAGGATGGAATCACGCCAAGCTGCACCGCCGCCATTCCGTCCCCGACCGATGATGACTGGGAGATAGTCGACCTGACGGGACCAACTACTCCGCCAGCCTCTCCCGACGTTTTTATGGGTGCCATTCCACCCCCACCGCATACCGACCACGCCGAACTCTTCGACGAGGAGGACTGGGCCAATCTGGACTGGGAGATGACCTCCGCCCGGTTCGAGGAGGAGTTTGATGAAATGTTCGGGTTAACCCGATACGCTCCTGGCAACACTCCACCGAGGTCTCCGTCAGCGATGGAACCAGGGGTGTACGAAGAAAAAATATTAATGTGCACTTTGGTGGAGAAGAAGACCATCATCCACCCCGCGGCCGAGGAGAATCCGGCAGAGGTGACGGAGACGATCTCGGAGTTCCACTCCGGGGTATATACGGCATTTACCCCTCGCACTATGGAGTCCTCCGAACTATTTCTCCCTCTACGGGAGACATCAGATACAACTCCACCGTCGGTTGAGAGGGAGGAGCCCAACAACCCCACTCCCAGTTCCCAAGAGGAACTAGATGCGAAGTCGCGGAGTTGGGAAATACTGGAATTTGCCCAACAATGGCCCCGCTTCCAAGAGTGGCCGGAAGACTGGGCCGAAAAGCGCAGTTTTTGCGGCCGAGCAGCGCCGATCCGACCAAATGGTACAGGGCGAGGGTGTTTGATACAGCTGGGAAAAGGCGCAACGTGCTAATTCCCCCTCCCCCATGAAAAGACCTCATCCGACGACTCAACCATTCCCGATAGATAAAGGTGGGAAATATCAAGTATTTCTGTTATGATATTTGACTGGCCTATGTATTATCTACAGTGACTGGCCTACATATAGACAGCACATGTGCACTCCCACAGATGGAGTGGTCAGTCAACTAAAGAAAGGTTAAGAATAAAGACTTGTTGCTTTTATTTCTGTTGTTTTCATTTAGAAATATTATACATAACATGACATGGCGCTGCGAACTTCCAAAAATAAAGAGAATACAACAATTAAGTATAAAAGTTTACAAAATACGTAGTCTCACTGAAGCTAACAATCGTGAACATTAGTTTTTCGTAAATTGCAAAAATAGTGTATCACCAAAATGGCTACTGGAATTATTCCGCCGTCTACCATGGATTTCAATAACCCGTCTTTGGATGAAAGTTGGACATTCTTCAAGCAAAAGTTCGATTTGTACATCAAAGCTACTGATTTGAGCAAAACGCCAACAGAGACAAAGTGCTCCATTTTGTTGAGTTGTATAGGTGATAAAGCCTTGAAGCTCTACAATCAGTTTGAATGGGAAGATGAGGAAAACAAATTAGACCTCGATACTGTTGTAAAGAAATTCGAGTCTGCCTTCAAAACCGTAAAAAATGTAACTTATGAACGACACATATTCTTTCTGAGGAACCAACGACAGTCAGAAAATATCGACTGTTATGTCAAAGTGCTACGACAACTTGCTAGCACGTGCGAATTTGAAAATTAGTTTAATTCGCGATAAGTTAATTTTGGGTATCCTTGATACCAGTGTGAAAAAAGATTTATTGAAGAATAAAAATTTAACCCTCGAAAGTGCTATTTCGATGTGTAAACTCGCGGAAAGGACAAAAATTCAAATGGCATCTTTGACAAACGATACGTCTTCCTTGTCTTTAAATAATGTGAGTGCTGGTGAAAATCCATCCACGTCAAAATGCGATGGGAGAAGTAACTTTTCGCGACAAAAAATAAGGTGCGTGAGAGAAGTGTGCAAAAATACCGCGATTATAGTCGTAATCGTAGTGAGTCACGTTCACGTCAATATAAAAAAGGAAAAGAAAAAAGACAATTTATATGCAGAAATTTGTGGAAACAAACATGGATTAAATGAGTGTCCCGCTTTCGGTAGAAAATGTCAAAAATGTGGGAATTTGCATCACTTTGCCAAATTTTGCAGGTCTGTAAAACAAATATTACCTAAAAATAAAAGTCTAGATTATTCTTCATATTCCTCGTCTGAATACGATTCTGATGATTGTTGCATTGAGTATATTGCAAAAATTAATTTAGTGCAAAAATCCGATTGGAATGTAAATTTAAAATTCGAAAACCAGGCTAGTATAAATTTCAAGCTAGACAGTGGCGCAGAAATAAATGCCCTTCCTGCGAAATTTTTAAAAACGATAGATTTACACAGAAATAACCTTTTACCAAGCAATTTAAAAATATCAACTTATACTGGTTCAAAAATTGACATTTTGGGAAAATGCTCTCTTTTGTGCGAATGTAAAAATTTTAAAGATTATATAACTTTTTACATCGTAAAAAATGAATATTCACCCGCCGTTTTGGGTAAAGATGATTGTGAACGCTTAAATTTACTAAAATTCGTTGGTTCAGTGAAATCTGATAAAAGATCAGAAACAAATGCCGAAAATTACCCTCGTAACAGCTCAAATTTAAAAACCAAGTCCCAAAAATTTAAAAATAAATCTGGAGAAAACAAAAATTTGACAAAAAATCAAAACATTCAAAGTCTCGACTATTCACAAATTATTAAAAAATACAAAGACGTTTTTGAAGGTTTAGGAACCCTCAAATGTCAAAAATATCACATAAATATAGACCGGTCAGTAAGACCAGTTATAAATCCACCCCGTAAAGTTCCTTTTGCAATTCAGGATAAATTGAAATCTCTCTTAAAAGATCTTGAGAAAAAACAAATTATTGTAAATGTAAATGAACCTACAGAGTGGGCTAATAGTTTAGTCTTAGTTCACAAACCCTCAGGTGACCTTCGAATTTGTAGATCCCCAGACCTTAAATAAAGCGATCATACCCGAAAACTACCCTCTAACTTCCGTAGACGAAATAACAACAAAATTGTCAGATGCAAAGATTTTTTCAAAACTAGACGCTAGTCAAGCCTTTTGGCAAGTACCCCTTGATACAGAAAGTTCATTTAAATGCACTTTTAATTCGCCCTTTGGCCGTTATCGCTTTCTGCGTATGCCGTATAGCATAAAACCCGCCTCTGAAGTTTTTCAAAAATTAATACGACAACATTTTGACGATTTAGAAGGTCTGGCGTCATACATTGATGATTTTCTAATATGGGGAAAAGATAAAAATGAGCATGACACACGTCTAGAACAAGTTCTTGAAAGGTGCCGTAAAATCAACCTAAAATTGAATATTGCTAAATGCGAATTTGGAGTCAAAAAAGTCATGTTTTCAGGTCATGTTTTTTCACAAAATGGCTTAGAACCTGATGAATCAAAAATCTTAGCTCTAAAAAATTTTAAAATCCCTGAAAACAAAAAAGACGTTGAAAGATTTCTCGGCATGATAACCTATGTCTCAAAATTTATAAAAAACATGTCAATTGAGACCGAAAATTTGAGAATTTTACTCAAAAAAGATATACCTTGGCACTGGGACCACCCCCAACAAGAAACTTTTGATCGTTTAAAAAACATATTGGCGAAAAAACCTATTCTACAATTTTTTGATCATAAAAAACAGATCACATTATCAGTAGACGCATCACAAAACGCAATTGGGGGCGTACTATTACAAAATAATTTACCCGTATACTACATTTCAAAAGCCTTCTCTGATAAAATTGGGCTCAGATTGAAAAAGAAATGTTCGCTATCACGTACTCATGTTTACGTTTTCACCAGTATATTTATGGAAAACAAATAATAATCGAAACTGACCACAAGCCTCTTGTTTCTATAGTTAAAAAACCATTAAATTCCTGCCCATTAAGACTACAGCGCATGCTTATTCAAATTCAACCCTATCAAATTAAATTAATTTATAAACCTGGCACAAAACTACCTATTGCGGATGCCTTATCTAGGGCTCACGATATAAACAAAAATGCCGAAGATGAATTTTTATTGAACGAAAAAATCGAATCACAAATTCTATCCATTCAATCTAGCATCCCGGTTTCTCAAAAACAAATGCAAAACATAAAAAACGAAACAAACAAAGATCCAATATTAGTAAAAACAATCGAATACATTAAAAACGGTTGGCCTATTAGCAAAAAATTGAATCAAGATTTAAAACCTTATTTTATTGTCAGAGATAATTTATCGTTTTCAGATGGTCTGCTGTTTTTTAATGGAAAAATTATAATTCCTAAAAACCTACAACCCGAGATGTTATCAATACTACATACAAGTCACTTGGGTAAAGAAAAAACGAAATACCGGGCGCGTACTATTTTTTATTGGCCCAATATGTCACAAGATATTGATAATTTTATATCAAATTGCAGGTCTTGTGTTATTTTTTCAAAATCACACCCAAAAGAACCCCTAATAAGCCACAAAGTGCCAAAAAGAGCATGGCAAAAAATCGCCATGGACATTTTTAAATTAAATGGTTTATTTTATATCTGCATAATAGACTATTATTCAAAATTTACAGATATAAAATGTTTAAAAGACAACATTTCTTCTGAAAGTGTTATCTTATATTTAAAACATCTTTTTTCTTTATTAGGCACCCCTGAGAAACTAGTATCAGATAACGGACCACAACTATGCTCTGCCTCCTTTAAAAAATTTTCGGAAGAATGGGGATTTGATTGTATTTACACTAGTCCCTATTTTCCGCAAGCAAATGGACAAGTGGAAAGGCAAATAGGCACGGTAAAATCTATATTAAAGAAATGCTCTTACGAGAAAACCGACCCCTATATAGCTTTATTAGAGTTACATAATACACCTATTGACAATAATTTATACTCTCCAGCTCAATTATTATTGCACAGAAACTTGAAAAGTATTTTACCTGTTACTGATAATACCAACAAAAACCCTAGAAGTTATCAGATTAAATTGCACGGCTCAGGGAAAATTCTAACAAGAAATAGACATCATTTAAAAATTGATCCGAGACCGCCAACTGAATCAGACGAGAATGAGAATTTTAATCTGGACTTTGGCAATAGGCCCAGCAATTTGCAAACCGAACGAACAAATGATGGCCTTTACAGAACAAAATTTGGTAGAGTTGTGAAACCAGTTGTTAGGTTTCAGGTTTAATTTTTCCCTATTGTTAAATTTTTATCACCTTGACATTTAAAGTAATGTAAAACCAAAGTTTTACTTCAATTTTTGCTTTATGAATAGTGTTTTTACTTAGTTATATGTTGTATAATTTGTAAAACAATTTAGAATGATTTTTTATTTAATTCTTGCTTAAAAAACGGGGGATGTTATGATATTTGACTGGCCTATGTATTATCTACAGTGACTGGCCTACATATAGACAGCACATGTGCACTCCCACAGATGGAGTGGTCAGTCAACTAAAGAAAGGTTAAGAATAAAGACTTGTTGCTTTTATTTCTGTTGTTTTCATTTAGAAATATTATACATAACATGACAATTTCTTTGTCAGTTAGACTCCGAATGAATTTTCTCCATTTTTTGTTGCATTTTCATCAGAAGTAAGAGCTCTGATTAAGTTCACATGTTGGATATCGTCATTGGTATTCTCAAATCCGCTGAACCAAAACCGTATAAAAAGGTCGCAATGGTTAGTAATTTTTTTTTACTTTTGTTTTAGTACCCGGTACCCGTACTTCCGGTCGTATCGCCTCCAGACACACCGTGGAAGAGGACCTCAACCTGCGACTCACTCGTCAACCACCCGGCGCCGAATTGCCAGATTCTGAAACTTCCAGCTGATGTTTTTTTTATTATTTAGTTGATAAGTATAATTTATAGATAGTAAGGTGGTTGTGGAAAAAAAATGTAATTTCCGAAAGTTGCACTTTCGTTCATTAAATTTTTTTTACCGAAGTAAAGGGGGTGTGTAACGAGTTATTTTGTGGAGCATCGATTTGGAGTTCATTTTTTAGTTTTCACCGTAGTATATTTTATTTTTATATAACTCGTTACTTACTTTCCGATCCTTTCTGCTACCACATTGATTTTTTTTACCGCAATATTATATTTTCTTAGTAATTCAAAACACATGAATACGAAACTAAAAATATAAAATTTATTAATTTTGATTCTCAAAAATTCAAAGACTAGAGGACGTCCGGTATATAAACTATTTTAATTAAAACAAAAGCCGTCCAGTCTGGTAGAAACTTTTTTGTAGTTGAAAGTAAATTAATAATCGCGCTCGGCTACCGTTTGTTTTCGAAACTCTCTGCTATCGTTTGTTTAAACCAAAAATCTCTCCTACCGACCAAAAATTTTGGAAGTCTAGTTACAGTGAATCCGTAGTATCCAACCGTTTCTGCGCAAGTAAGAAAAATTGTTTTAGTAAAGCCAAAGAATATAATTATTTTGTTCCGCTTAAAAATATATTTCCGTTAGCAGTTTCGATATTCTGATTGTCGAAATTTAGTACAGTATTCTAGTGAGTGGTTTTTTTCGCAATAGATAAGAAAATTTATTTTTCAGTTTTATTATTGTTACATTTTTTTTATATTGGGTTGGTTTTAATTCTTAATTGAATGCTCAATACATCAAGTATTTTATTTTAGATTTTGTTTTCCCGAATTAAATCCTTATACCCATTGTCCGGTCCTAAAAATTTCCCGAATATTTAATTAAAATTTTCATTTCGATTATTTGAAATAAAAACTGATCGTGGGGCAAGTGCAAGGATTATTCCATGCGTTGTCCAACCTTCAGCCGGTAAAGTTACGTAAAGACATTAATTTTTCATTCATTTATTTTAATTCGTTTATGATATTCAAACAAGTCTGATGCCGATGCCATTGGTTGATTGAATATCTAGTTTAATTCAAAGTTTTCATTATCAGTGGTTGATCCGTTTTCCCTGCCTTCCAAATTAACAACCCTTTTGTTGTAATATTTGATTAAAATTTTCATTTCGATTATTTGAAATAAAAACTGATCGTGGGGCAAGTGCGAGGATTATTCCATGCGTTGTCCAACCTTCAGCCGGTAAAGTTACGTAAAGACATTAATTTTTCATTAATTTATTTTAATTCGTTTATGATATTCAAACAAGTCTGAGGCCGATGCCATTGGTTGATTGAATATCGAGTTTAATTCAAAGTTTTTATTATCAGTGGTTGATCCGTTTTCCCTGCCTTCCAAATTAACAACCCTTTTGTTGTAATATTTGATTAAAATTTTCATTTCGATTATTTGAAATAAAAACTGATCGTGGGGCAAGTGCGAGGATTATTCCATGCGTTGTCCAACCTTCAGCCGGTAAAGTTACGTAAAGACATTAATTTTTCATTCATTTATTTTAATTCGTTTATGATATTCAAACAAGTCTGAGGCCGATGCCGTTGGTTGATTGAATATCTAGTTTAATTCAAAGTTTTCATTATCAGTGGTTGATCCGTTTTCCCTGCCTTCCAAATTAACAACCCTTTTGTTGTAATATTTGCTTAAAATTTTCATTTCGATTATTTGAAATAAAAACTGATCGTGGGGCAAGTGCGAGGATTATTCCATGCGATGTCCAACCTTCAGCCGGTAAAGTTACGTAAAGACATTAATTTTTCATTCATTTATTTTAATTCGTTTATGATATTCAAACAAGTCTGACGCCGATGCCATTGGTTGATTGAATATCGAGTTTAATTCAAAGTTTTCATTATCAGTGGTTGATCCGTTTTCCCTGCCTTCCAAATTAACAACCCTTTTGTTGTAATATTTGATTAAAATTTTCATTTCGATTATTTGAAATAAAAACTGATCGTGGGGCAAGTGCGAGGATTATTCCATGCGTTGTCCAACCTTCAGCCGGTAAAGTTACGTAAAGACATTAATTTTTCATTCATTCATTTTAATTCGTTTACGATATTCAAACAAGTCTGAGGCCGATGCCATTGGTTGATTGAATATCGAGTTTAATTCAAAGTTTTCATTATCAGAGTGGTTGATTGGTCGATCCGTTTTCCCGAACTCCCAAATTCACGACCTTTTGTAGTTGTGGTTAAATTGTTAATTTTGTACGATAATTTGTTTTTTTTGCTCACTACTGTAATATAATTTCTTCCTTTAAAACTGCTCACTCATTGCTTATATCGCTTTACCTGTTACTAATCGCTTAAATAACCTGCCTATATCTCCGTTATCGTACCATTGCTTATGCACGTTCTACCGGCAAATTTTACATAACCCAAATATTTTTTTGACGCATTTGCACACTGTATTATATTTATTTTGTTGGGAACCGCTGAAAATATTTAATTTATGATATTTCTAACAATATAAATTACTGTAAATATTTATGTACTTTATCCCTGTGGAAATTAAATATACCTGGTAATATACAAACCGACCTAATTAGTGTTTTCTTAATAACCCGTAGCATAGTCGTCTGAGGGTTTAGAGTGTTTTAGAAGTGTCGAATTCAACGAGATCCCTGGAATTTTTCCGTAACCTCCATCTGAGGCTATCTGGAACTCTTGACGCGAAGGGTAAAGGGGCCTTGGAGCAAACCACGTAAAAAATCTGGCGCCCGAGCATTCATTTATAAGATTTTGCAACGAGGGTGACCAAAGTGACGTGCCCTATTGGTAAAATCCAAAGGGTAGGTGAATTAGACGTCACAATTAATACAGAAGCTGAGAAGGTTGTGTGGAATGAAGTCAAAATATATAAAACGAATTTTGAAGAAAATGAGTATAAGAAAATCTTCATAAGGGAAAAAGTCAGAAGCAAAAGACAGCCGATCACCTTAAATCCATGTTTTGAGGCTAACGTTGCAATTTCAGAAAAGAAGAAGCAAGACTTGATCCAGCTTTGCAATGACAAGCAGATTCCAAGGATTCACCATGATTTCTTCAGGAACTTAAACATTTTGTCGCAAAAAAGTAATGGCAAAACTGAATCTGACAGTGATGAAAATTAGGTTTTTCGTTTGTAATATTCCGAATGTTATCTAATACATGAGTCAAACATGTTGTTTTTTTTGTTACTATCAATATTTTGTTTAGTAAAATTATTGTCTTGGCATAAAAAAACTCATTTCCCGTTATAATCTCAAGCAACACTGAGTTATTTTACGCTTTTATTGGGATATCTTATTTTTTCCAAACATAAATTTGTGCAACACTGAGATATGCCATCTAATTTTTTTTTGACGGAGCTAGCACCAAATTTGTTCACAGTAATACTTTTTAGACCCCATTGAAACTATAACATCCTTTTCTACTCGATTACCAGTATTTTACTGAGAGAAATCACGATTGAAATATCTCTCAAAATTTCAAACGTGAATAACTCGAAACAGCTATTTTTCAGATATCTCATTATTGCTTTGACGTATCGATATGTCAGCAAAAGTACTGAGGCAGTCAAAGCATTAATGTTGCTTTCAAACAAGTCGGCAAAGATACTAAAATTACTAAACAAGATATACAATCTGAAGAATTTGTTAATAACTGTATCGAAACCAGTTTGGCCTTTCTCCGTTGCATACCAAATTCTGCTTGGTACTGGGCTGATCGCAAAAAGATCTTTTTGCTATGATCAGACAGTTGGGAGTACCGACTGCTTTTATGACTTTGAGCGCAAATGAGACAGGGTGGGAAGACTTACCGAAAACATTATACAAATTGAAAAATAATGGAGAATTATCCGATGATTATTTAAAAGCTATGAATTATGTTTATAATGCTAAATTGGTCAATGACGATGCAGTAACTTGTGCAACATATTTTAATAAATTAGTCAACTGCATTTTGAAAATTTTACAATCTAAATACAAAAGTCCATTTGTAGTTAATTATTTTAAAAGACTTGAATTCCAACATCGTGGAAGCCCTCACGCTCACATTCTGCTATGGCTCGATAACGCACCGAAGGATTTGTTAAATAACAACGAGGAAGTTATTCGAATGATCGATGAATTAGTTGAAGTATCTGAGTTAGAAGCATCTGAAAATATTAAACTACTGACACATAAACACACCTTTACATGTTATAAAAATATGAACCCTAATAAACAAGCTAATTGCCGATTTGGAGCATCCTTCATGCCGATAAAAATAACTATATCATTGTTTCCGATGAAAGATTATTATGCTGATTACTCAGTAAAAATGTTCAGACAATACAAACAACATTATAATTCCATTAGAAAAAATTGAGAAAATGTTGACTACAGTACTTTTGAAGAATTTTATACGTACAATAACATGAGAACGATGAACATTATTATAATATCATACGTGCTGGTATCAAAAGATGAAAATTATTCTATCGTCGAACACCATAACAAAAGTGGTACAATCCATTGATTCCCTTTGTCTTTCACCTTTTAAAATCTAATATGGATTTCCAAATTATTCAAGACGAGTATGCTTGCGCTGCTTACGTAGTTGAATGCGTTAATATAAACACAACATAGGTATTAGTAATTTGCAACGTCAAACCATTCAGATTATGGATGACAATCCAGAATTTGATATTGTAGATATAACTAAGAAAATGAGTATTTATGTAATTCATTCCGTTGAAATGCCAGCACAAGAAGCTGCTTGGTTTTTGTTACGAGAACCTATGTCAAAATCGTCTAGTACAACCGTTTATAAAGAAACAATATACCCAGCTGAACGTCAGAGAATTCGAATAACTTTGAAAGAATTGAGTGAATTTAATGAAGATTGTACAGATGTATGGAAAGAAAATTGGTTTGATAAGTATGAAAAAAGGCCAGATTATTCAAGCGAGGTTACTGTAGCACAGTTAGTTGCTAATTATTACATTAATAGTAAAGGAATCTACAGTAAAAGAAAGGAGCCCAAAGTTATTAGATATCGAAATTATGATGCAGCTGATAACTTCAATGACTACAGAAGAGAAATGGTTTTTCTTCATATTCCTTTTAAAAGTGAGAATAACGTTGTTCTTGCAGACAATAAATTCATTCAAATTTACGAAGACAACAAATATTTGATATTAGAATGCAGAAAGGAAAGGAGGAAAGGAATCTAATTTAGACATTAAGAAAACACTTCAGATTTGTAGAGAATTGTGTAGAGAAAATGGCGAAGAAGATATTGAAGAATTACAACAGCATGCTAATATCTTTTTTGAAGAGTATCCATACCAAATGCTTGAGAACGATCCCCATTTTACTGTTAACGCTGAAATACAAAATGCGATGATTGATAAACTAGGCGCGGTAGCAAAAAAAGAGACAACTTGATGCACAGATATCAATTTATTGAGTTGATGAGATCAGCAAATGAACAGCAGAAAGAAATATTGATGAACGTTATTTCTCATTTACTTACTCCCGGACAAGAAGCTTTTCAAATTTTTTTACTGGTCCAGCAGGCAGCGGTAAAACATTTGTTATCAAACTTTTAATGGAAATTTACAATAGATTTTCTGATACTGACGGATACTGTAATGCTTACCTAGCATGCGCTTCAACTGGAAAAGCTGCTGTGGCAATTGATGGAACAACTGTTCACACTGCCCTCACGATTGCTATTGCCATTATCTTCAGAAATATTACATTTGTATAGAACTCTTTTTAGATATGTGAAAGTTTTGATCAATGACGAGATAAGCATGATAAGTGCAGAATTATTAAATAAAAAAGTCTGAAACTGAAAGTTTGTGTCCTCCTGGAATTCGTTTGTTTTTGTAAAACAAAGATGTCAACGCTTATAATAATCACGTTTTACAGCAATTTCAAGATAGATTTGTTTCTACAGCAAATGATCTCATTACCGGATCAAAAAGTCATCGACAAGAGGCTACATACAAAGTCTGTAGGTGATACCGGTGTTTTGCAATATAAAATAACATTTGTAATAAATATATATTATATGATTACTGCTAACATATATGTAAGTGATGGCTCATGCAATGGATCAGTTGGAAAATTAGTACACATAGATTTTGCTGAAGGCAACACAGTGTGTAGTGTATGGTTGGAATTTCTCGGCTCTCTGAAAATTGGACAGAAGAAATGAATGAAATGTGGCAATTTGAGAGAACAAAATAAAGTCAGCAATTTAGCAGTACCTATTGAATTTCGAACAGCAAACATTCCATTAACATCAGATACAAAAGTTATAGCCAAACGGAAACACTTCCCTTTAATAGCAACCTGCGCTGTGACAATACACAAATCACAGGGTAGAAATTTTGACGAAATTGTTTACGAATATAGTAAAGGGTAAGAACTTGTTTATGTTGCACTTTCTCGTGTTACAAGGTCTATATATAGTAAGAGCTGATGACGATGAAACAAATTTTAAGCTTTTAACGCTCTCTGGTAATACTGTTATACCAGTAAATGGCGCGAGGTATATCATTTTTTTGTAGTCAGAAAACTAGATCAGAGGAGTCGGGAACTGTAATATCAAGTTCTCATAGATGTCCACTTTAGTCTATTATGCATTCGAAAAATAAATAACAGATGGCAGGGGTACTTTTGCAACACATGGTAAACAACTATTACCAGCGATCATTTACGCCCCCGTATTGGAAAAATTTGCGTGCAGTACCCAAGTTTATTGAATGTAATTTGTGTTTTTGAGTGAATTTAAATTTTTTAAAAGGTAAGTCTATTATAATTATGTATAACAATTACTATTCAAACAAAAATTTCGACAATCCTTGCACATAAAATACCAATAATGGATCAAATTCAAAAATTTTATGAAAAAAAATGTAAGCTTTATATAT
This sequence comes from Lochmaea crataegi, assembly GCA_947563755.1. NCBI lineage: Eukaryota > Metazoa > Arthropoda > Insecta > Coleoptera > Chrysomelidae > Lochmaea > Lochmaea crataegi. The sequence goes on along the minus strand of OX387424.1, from coordinate 13,167,477 downwards.
CAATTTCTTCCCAAAAAACCTTTTTAGTTGTTTACCAACTAAATGTAGGCTGCTGGTTCTATATGTAATAAGCTTACTAATTTTGAAAAATTTGGAACCGTAAGACGTTGCTCTTGGAAAATATTGGGTTCGAAATCTGACCATATGATAAAAATGTATGCTTTTCTTTGAACGCAGGCACAGTTTTCTACCTGCTTTTATGATAGGACACCACATGGCCCAAATTATAATTTATACAAACATGGAATGCACCGAACTCAATACTTTTGTAAACATAAATAAATAATAAGAACAATCACGTAGACAGTGATGATATAAGGGCCGGACTAAATTTCTTCTTTCGGGTCCATTTCTTTCAGTCATATTTTTTTATTACCAATTTTTTTGTGATTCTTACGTGGTGGGACTCATTATTTATGCTTTCAGTCATGTCACATAATGTTCTCTACTTTGGTGTTTATAGGACCGTAGTATGGCTAATTTCCGAGATACGCGGTACTGGAAAAGACCTCTCACGGAAGAGGAGTTAGCCGATATGCTAGAAATTACAGAAGAGCAAGCAGAAAATTCCTATATTGGTGGAGATTCCGATGCAGAGGACAAAATTGAGGAAGGACGTGGAATTCCGAGCACAACAAGATCGTTCACCAGTTCTTCATCAATCACAACATCCCCAGTGCCCCCATCGACCACTACAACTCCAGTGCCTCCATCAACCGCAGTGTTCCCACGACCAAAAAGACAAAAATTAGTTGATGTCGACATGCCATCAACATCTGTAGCTGGATATCAAGACGATGATGAATACGATTCAGATGATTCAGTTGCAGATAAAACATATCAACCAAGTGAGCCAAGGCCCCTTCAAGCTCAACTGCTGGAAAGCGAAAGTGAGGAGGAACTTGTTGAAGAACTAGAAGATGTTGAACAAGATTTTTCCTCGTGGAGCAAGACTGCAGTTCCACCTGCAAGATTCATGAATTTCAATTTCATGGACGAAATGGGACTAAGACTACAGGTTGGGCTTATTATCTTTTTTTTATGCCTAACTTTATTTATATTTACAGATTGATTCAGCAGAACCAGTTAACTTTTTCAATGCATTTATCACCCATAATTTTCTTCAGTTGGTGGTGGATCAGTCCAATATGTATGCAACTCAATCCCACCAAAATTTGGACCTCAAGTTGAAGAATTGAGAGCTTTCATCGATGTGTTGATCATAATGGGTTTCAATTCTCTGCCCCAACTAAGGAAATACTGGTCTACGGATCCAAATTTTTACAATGCAAAAATAACCAGCGTGTTATCTGTAAAACGGTTTCTCAGAATTCTTAGATATTTGCATATAAATGACAACACACAGATTCCTACACGTGGGCAAGATGACTTCGACAAACTTTATAAGATTCGACCACTATTGACACATTTTGATAACGTTTTTGGCTCCACTTTCACGCCCAGTCGAAATGTGTCAATAGACGAAAGTATGATTGCCTTCAAAGGCCGAACTAGTCTGAAACCAATGAAGCCAATCCATGAACCATGCCAATGAAGCCAATCAAACGGGGTATTAAAGTTTGGGCATTGGCGTGTGCTGCTACAGGCTATATGTATTCTTTCAATGTATACCAGGGTAAAGAGGCTGCCGCTACCTCTGAAGACACATTGGGTGAACGCGTGATATTAAAACTTTCATCTGCATTGAGAAATAGGGGTTTTTGTTTGTATTTTGACAATTTTTTCACCACCATTCCTCTAATGGAGAAACTCAGCAACCATGGGCTGTTTGGTTGTGGAACAATTCGTCAAACAAGAAAGCATTTTCCAAATACTAATTTATTAGAGGACAAAAGACTGCAAATGAGCCAGTCAGATTTTGCAGTTTGCGGTGAAGTATCCATTACAAAATGGAAAGATCGGGGAACCAAGGCTGTAACGGTTTGCAGCAATATGCACAATGGTGCAGACCGTGGCCAGGTTCTTCGAACAAATAAAAGTGGAGAGCGGGAAAACTTTGTATGTCCACAATCCACTGTGGACTACAATAAATATATGGGAGGGGTTGAAGCATAGCATGGAAGAGCAGAAGATGGTGGATGAAGCTCTTCTATTACTTCGTTGATGCAGCCATCGTCAACTCATTCATATAGTACAAAGAAACATTAAAGCAAAATCAACCCCGCAGGAAACCTCTCCCATTTGGCTTATCGAACTAAATTGGCTAGTCAATTGATAGGTAATTTTTTTACAAGAAAAAAAAACAGGTCCACCTGTAGCAGGCGTTCAATTTATAAACATCGAGCACCTTCCAGAGAAGACTACTGCTAGACAATGCAAACGTTGTAGTAACAGGGGTCTACAGAAACGAAGCACTGTCATGTGCATCACATGTGACGTAGCCCTCTGTATTGATTGTTTTGCGCCGTACCACCAAAATAGATAGTTTTTTTAATATGTTCATAATTTGAGTTTTTTTGTAATAATAATAAAAATGTTAGGTTTTTCTGTATCAATCAATTTTTACAAAAAAATTTTTTTTGTAAAATATTGATAATAAAGAGTGAATAATATAATTTTTTATATTTATTTCCAATACCACACTGCATGGCTGTTTTTTATAACAATAAAAACGTACTCTTAATATTGCTGGTCTGACAGGTATACCAGAGAACATTCATGACATATTTTATCCTGAACGCTCGCTGGTAAAACGGTTTACATCATTTTGCAAAAAAACAAACGGGCGAATTTTCATAAAAATCATTTTTATGCATTAATAAAGTCCCTTATAATAGATTTGTGAGAAGTTTTGAACCAAACCTGTGCTAGATAATTTTGCGCGTTAAAGTGTTAAATTCCCCTATAATCAAGTGCAGGCAAGATCAACAGAAAAATGAATTCAAGAATTTAAAAGATTATCCTTGAATATGTTACAAACCAAAGCTCGCACAATCATAGATTTTATCAGTAACAAAAGGGGATTGTCAACATTAACGGTTTGAGATAGAAACATGCGGTTTCACTAAAATGTTTCATATTTTTATTCTATCTAAAAGCTGAACTCTTCTTCGTTCCGAAAATGTATAATTTGTTGAAATTTAGATGAAAAATTAGTAGGTTATTCAATTTTTAATGATGATTGTTTATTAGATAAAGATGTCTGACACATACGTTTTAAATAAAAAAAAATTACATAATTTGCCTGCTAACTAATCCCTACATTTAAAAAATGTAGAACGTGTCGCGGGAAAAGGTAGGAACTTTAGTTCCTTTTAATGATCTTTTTAATATTTTATATACCGGCTGTCCATATTTATTTTCCCTCATTTTAACTGCCTATAACTTCTAAACGGTTTGAGACAGAAACATGCGGTTTTCACTATGATGTTTCATTTTAGCACAAGTTTTGATCGAATAGATTGAATTTTTTCCATCGCTTCAGATTACGTCAAAATGTTTGACAATATCTTTGTTGACTTTTGTTAATGGAACACCCACTATATTTTTTTGTAGTTTGAAAGAACCGACATTTACCTACCTATTCTTCATTGCAAATTTTTTTTAAATCGGTTAACGTGTGACTAAGCAATTAAAATGCGAGACGCTTACTTTTAGTACTTTTAATCATAATAAGCTTTGGAAGTTCTATGTAAATGTCAAATTTATCAACTTTGCGAATTGTCAGTGATTGTTATTGTCTGTTTTTATGTGAAAATGGTGTTTTCAGTTGAGTACAACATTTGCTTTTTCTATGTCTAAAAACACAATTTTTACATGAAAACAGAAAAAAAATAATAGTTTTAATTAATTAAATGTTCAATGTGCCGTCCTTCTTGATCAATACACTTGTTTAACCTTACATATAAATTTGTAAAAGACTTGCGTAACATATCTTGGGTAATGCTGTTAAATGCATAACGAATATTAATCTTTAATTCCTCCAAATTTTGTAGTAGTAGCAGTAGTAGTGGCGTTTATGCATTACTATTAAAAATATATCAATTTAAAAACATGCGTAACAAAATCAAATAAACACCTGAACACCTAAATTACTTGTATGTGGTACACATAAAAAGACTAATAAGACTAATCTAAGAGCTAAAGACTAAAATTGTATACAACTACATTACATTTACATGGATAAAAAATTAAAAAAATATATTAATCATATTCTAGTAATCAATAAAATGCTTAAAACCTATAAATATATTCGAATACAATATGGATATCATCTTCAAATTTCAATAAGTTCTCGCACGACATCTCGAGATGTACTCAGTATAAATCTTTCGATTTCTTGCTAATACTTTGGCAACCTATGTTCATGTTTAATGTCGATTGGAAGCAAAGTGTATATTTTGGGACCCAGGTAGGAATAGGTGTGTTGTCCCACAGATTTTTGTTTATGAGGTGCTATATTATATGATACTTTATTTCGTGTGTTATACCTATGACTGAGCGTTCTTAGTTGATGTTTATAAATATATTGAGTAACACAAATATTAAAGAAATAAAGTTGTCTGACATCAAATATATTTGTCACAGAACATAAAGTACTGCTAGGACAATCATATCCTTCACGTAAAATTGTTCTGAGGAATCTTTTTTGAAAAACTTCAAGAGGTGAAAGGAAAATTTTGGATAGGCCACCCCATCCTATTATTCCATAATTTAGGTGAGCTTCCACTAAACTCTTATAAACCATTTTTCTTTGTTTACGGTTCAGAATATTACAAATGCATTTAAATTTAAATAAAGTATATCTCAACTTTTTTAAAAGTTGTTGATCCCATTTTAAATTAGAGTCTACCATAATGCCAAGATACTTAGTTTGATTTTTAGACGAGATAGTGGTTTCTGTATTTACATGAAGATCATAGTTTGGTAGAGCATTCCGATAAGAGCTCAAAGGTATGTAAATAGTTTTTTTTTGAAATTATTGGATAAAAGCCTATAATCAAACCACTTCTTCATTATTCGTAGGTCTTCTTCTAATTTTAATTTGTACCAATTCCTATCCTCGCAGAACAACACTGTATCATCTGCGAAGCTGATTATTTTGGAATTAGTATCTAGTAGGAATAAATTATTTAGATATATATTAAATAGTATGGGTCCTAATACCGTTCCTTGAGGTACTCCACAAGAGATTTTTTTTCCTTCACTCACAAAATCCCCTACTTTCACTGTTTGTTGTCTGTTGGTTAGATAACTTTTAAATAGTGTATTTGCAGTTCCTCGTATACCGATATCGTCCAATACATTCAGTAGAATGGAATGATCAGCGGTGTCAAAAGCCTTTGCCAAATCTATAAAGACACCAATCACCGGCATAGCTTTATCAACACTATTGTAAATATTTTCGGTTAGTATTTTAATTGAATCTTGGGTGGATCGATTTTGCCTAAACCCATATTGTGCTGCGGAGAGTAATGAATGTGATTCCAGAAAGTTAAATAATCTTTTTTGAAGGACTTTTTCGAAAATTTTAGCCAATGTACTGATTAAAGAAATCGGCCTATAGTTCTCCAAGTCTTTTTTTCTCCCTGTTTATATATAGGTATAACTGTCGACACCTTAAAAGCAGAAGGAAAGTACCCGTTTCTAAGCGCTTTATTTATTAAATATGTTAATGGTTCTGAAATGTGGTTTTTAATTATTTTCAATGTTTCCGCTTTTATGCCATCTACACCAGGGGCCTTTTTGTCTTTGAGTTGTAGAATAATCTCTTCTATTTCAGTAGCATTAGTGGGATAAAGGAAAATGGAGTTATTGCATGTTACTCTTTTTTCGTTGTAGTTGTGATCACGATTTATTTTATCAGCAAGTTTTTTACCTATAGAGATAAAGTAATCATTGAATGTGTTGGCGATTTCAAGTGGTTCATGAATTAATTCCTTTTTTTCATTTTCTATGAGATAAACAGTGCTTTTTTTGGGAGTTTTAAAAAATTCATTTATAGTATTCCATATCGTTTTTGAGCTATTAATATTTTGTTCAATAATTGTTCTATAGTATGCTGATTTTGTTTGCTTGATTAATTTATGTAGTGTTCTCTTATATATAAAATATTCTTTCTTTAGATCATTATTATGCGGGAATTTTTTTGTTTGATGAAACAATTTTTTTTTTATTTATTGAATTTGTTAAAGCCGTTGTTACCCAACATTTGCGTTTTATAGTGTTTTTTAAACTTTCTTATATTTTGTGGAAGAATGTAGGCATTCATTTATTACACATATGAATTTATTTATTTCGTTGTCCAGGTTACTACTACCTAAAATGTTAGCCCATTCAACATTGCTTATTTTTAGTATAAATTTATTATTGTCAACAATTTTTATAGTGTGTTTAGGTTGGCAAGTTTCTTTTAGTACTGATTTTGGGAGTACTATTTGCACTAGTGTTGTGTAATGATCTGGCATACTTGTCTCTATTGTTAATGGTAATATAGTTTCAAACTCTTGCTTCTTAGTTTTGATAAAGATATGATCTAAACACGTTTTGGAATTTCTCTGAATCCTGGTTGGTGTGTTAATTGATGATATGTAGCCAAATTCACTCATTACGTCGAGATAGCACTGTGAGTTCTCTGTGTTTGATAAGATGTCTATATTCATGTCTCCTATAATTATATGGTAGTCGTATAATTTATTTTCATGTGTGAGAAAACTACTTAAGTCGAATATGAAATTTTTTATGCAAGTAGAAGGTGACCTATAAATAGAGTTTATAACAAACAGATTGTTATTAAAGTTTATTTTAACTTGTAAGAGAAAACTGTTATTAAAACTTATTACTCTGTGGGATTCATATATATTAGATTTCACAAACACAACAACACCGTCGTTTTAATTTAGATCGCCATTATTGTATATCGTTTCATAGTCTGCAATGTTAAAAAGTGTGATATCTGGGATAGACCAGGTCTCTGTACGAACTATAAAGTCGAATCATAAGTTTATGTCATCTAAAAATAATAAAAATTCATCTAAATTATGGGAAATACTACAAATATTATTATGAACTATTTTAAAATTATTGTCCAATTATGTCGGCATCATAGGGGAAACTTTTTTATTATTAGCTTTATGAAAAAAAGTTATTCTTTATAAAAAGTTCTGCATGGTCTTAACTCGTTCACTGCCGGTGGCTCTCATAAGAGCCAACGGCACGTACTTGCCAGTGCCGCCGACTCTCATAAGAGTCGCTGTTGTACGCTATTGATATGTGGAATATTTCAGTCGGTATAAGACGTTGGTTGTGTAGGTTGTGTCGGCACTCACGACTAGGATTAAATTACGAGTTTTTGACGGCGGTTTCGCATTTTTGTTTTTAGTTTGATTATAGTACGTGTTTAAAAATGGCGGACGATAATGCGGTGCTGGGACCTTCTAATCCTAAAAAACCAAGACTAGGTGTTAAAAAATACTATACAGATAGTGAATTAATGCAAATATTGGAAGATAGTGATTATGATGATTTTGATTATGTCGGTGGGGGCGCGGATGGGGGCGATTTGAGTGATTACGTGGAAGAGCATGAAAGTGATTCGAGTGATTGCGAGGAAGTGAATCACGACGTGACCACTCAGGGAGTGAACGATTTGCCTCCAAATAGTGACGAAGAAAATCCTATAGAAGTTCCGACCGGTAATGCACAGAATAAAAAAGTTATTTTAGACTGGAAAGTAGATCCAACCGATATGAAAAGTTTACCGTTTTTAAAAACAGGGAGATTGCTTATTCCTCCAAATAGAAACTCGCCTATAGATTATTTTCGTCATATTATGACTGATAATTTTCTTAAAGCAGTTGTTGCGGAAACAAACGCAAATGCAGAAGATATTTTCTTATCACGTACCACCAAAGAAAATTCGCGTATATGTGATTGGAAAAACTTAACCTTAGAAGAGCTATTAGTGTTTTTAGAGGTTTTCCTGCATATGGGGAATGTAAAATTAAGGCGTTTTCAAGATTACTGGAAAAAGGATCCCTTTTTTCATTGCCAAGCAATAGCAAATAATATAAGTCGCAATCGCTTTCTAGTAATATTGCGTTCACTGCATTTTGCAAAAAATCCCAGTCCTGGAGAACCGAAACCAGAGGACAGGTTGTATAAAATTAAACCTGTCATTAATTTTTTCAATCAAAGAATGGCTGAAATTTATTATCCTTGCAAAAAACTTTCCCTGGACGAGTCGATGGTTCTATGGAGAGGGCGTTTGTCATTCCGCCAATACATTAAAAATAAAAAACACAAATATGGGATTAAACTTTACATGATGACGACTCCAATAGGTCTTATACAAAAAATTGCAGTATATACTGGTATGCTTGATGAAATAGGAGGCCGAGGGCATGCTCAAAAAGTTGTCTTGCATTTGATGGAAAATAAATTAAACGTTGGACATCACATCTATATGGACAACTATTATAATAGTTTTGATCTAGCAAAGTCTCTCTTGGATCAAGGAACCCATTGTACTGGAACACTAAGACTTGACAGAAAAAACGTTCCCTTAGACGTCAAAAACGCAAAACTGGTCAAGGGAAATACAATTTCCAGATATGCAGAAGGAATAATGATAGGAAAATGGCGCGATAAAACGGACGTGACCTACATATCCACGGAGTTCGAAAATAATATGATGGAAACAGAAACCAGGAGAAAAGAAAAAGTAAACAAACCACTACCTATAATTCAGTATAATAAATATATGTCTGGAGTTGATAGACAAGATCAAATGCTATCATACTATTCAGCAGAAAGGAAAACAATTCGTTGGCCGAAAAAGTTATTTATCCATTTTATAGAAGTGATGCTGGTAAACGCATATCATTTATTTAATAAATATTCTGGATCAAGAATGACGTTGTATGATTTCAGAATAAGTGTAGTCAAAAGTTTAATGACACGAACCACTGAAACTATTCCCACAGCAGTCACCCAAGGTCACAAATTAGTGAAGCCAAATTTGGGCGAAGGTAAAAAACAGGCATCCAGAAAAAGATGCCAATCTTGTGCTCAGAACGGAAAGCGTACCCAAACGAGTTTTGAATGTTCTACGTGCCCAGGTGCTCCAGGCTTCTGTTTGGAATGCAGTGACATCATTCACAAATAATTGTTTGCGTTCAAAAATATATGTATCTGTAATAAAAATAATTATATTTTTTTATTTTCTCTTTTGTAATTTATGCAATATGTTATGTAGGATTTTAGTTTCTTTCTTTACACTGCAGAGTACAAACTTATTTTTTTTTGTAAAGTTTTTAATTTTGTCATTCTATTGTTATATTTTGGTTTACCTTTATGTTTGCAATATTTTGTATAGCAACTTAGTTCCTTTTTTTTCTACTGTAGTTTTATCGTTTTGTGTGTTTGTTTTGTGGGATTTTTTTATTTTGTTATAGGTACGTTTAATAAATGTTTAATATTTTCCTTTTCATTTATTTATAGTAATGAAATATACATAAAAACCACAAAAACAATAAATTATTTTCACACTCTTATAAGAGCCAGTCGGCACAGAGTCAATATCTGGGCAGCAGTGCCGCCGGCTCTTAAAAGAGTCACAAAAAAATATCGTGAAATTTGAAAAAAAATACCAAAAACCCACATTAGTAATTGACTTTAAGGCATTTTATCACCAAAATAATAAAAATTGGATTGGTTTCTGGCTAAATCCAGCCGATTACGTGTGGCAGTGAACGTGTTAAAGTTGAAACACAAATATCAGATATCAATTTTTTCGAGCCGTATTTGAGGTTTGTCAAAAACTATGAATTTTACTTAAGAGTAAGGTACCTTTATTTTTGAAAATAGCGACAATTGTTATTAAGAAAAATTGATCATAATTGAAAGCTATTGTCAGATATCCAATATTATCCATTTGCCATGAGAAAACAGATTTTGTTACTTTTATAAACTTGTTGGCATTGATAACTTATGTCCACAGATAAACATTTAATCTAGGATGCCCTGACAAATTATGTACAGTAGCTACGTAGCAATTTGTGTATAGAACGATATTCAATCTAGAATGCACTATCGCTAGTTAGATTCTATAAAATACAAGAAATGGCAGCTCTATTAACTTGCGAGGAGAAAATTGAAATAGTTTTTTGTTTGTGGGAGATTATTATAAAACTCATCGAGAAGCAGCAGCTATTTTTAACAACAGATATCCCAATACAAATATTCAGCAATCGACTTACAAGAATTGTAAATAAATTTAAAACTTTTGGAAGTGTTAATAATAGTTTTGATAAAAAACGCCAAAAGCAGGTTGTCAATGAAGACACGGAATTACAAGTGATGCTATCTGTAGTACAACATCCTAAAATGTCATTACGGAAAAGAATGTCTTTTATTCAAAATAACGTAAGTAGAGGCACAATGGCAAATATTTTAAAAAGTAGCAATTATCATCCATACAAACCGCAGTTTGTTCATACATTGAAAGAAAGAGATTATTATTGACGTTTTGAATTTTGCTCTTTAATACAAGGAAAGCTAGAAGAGTATCCATTTTTATTAAGAAATATAATATTTTCCGATTAGGCAACTTTCACATCAAATGGAACTGTCTTATGGTGTGGTATTTATAAAAATAAAATAATAGGATCCTATTTTTTTCGACAGTCCATGAATGCCGAACGCTATTTATACCGAAAATTATTAAAGATCGCTTTTCATGGCGGATGGATAATATTGGATATCTGACAATAGTTTTCAATTATGATTAACTTCTCTTAACAACAGTCGCTATTTTCAAAAATAAAGGTACTTTACCTCTGAGTAAAATTCATATTTTTTGACAAACCTCATATACGGCTCGCAAAAATTGATATCTGATGGTTGTGTTTCTAGTTTTAGACCATGCAGAGCTTTTTATAAGGAATAACTTTTTTTCATTTAACTAATAATAAAAAAGTTTCCCCTATGATGCCGACTTAATTGGACACACTGTATATCATTAACCGTTAGAATAGCTTATACCTCTTTAGAGTCGTGTAGTTGAAGTTTCCAAATTCAAAACCGCCGTCCTGAATATATGGATCTATAGTGTATTCGCCAGGTACAACAATAGGGTCATAAATTTATAAATAGTACAGGTGCTAGACAGCAAAACACTTTTGATTAAAAATACCTATTTAAAACTCACCTAATACTAATAATTATAACATCAAGGATTGAAACAAAAATATAAAATACACCGGATAGTTCTGTAACAGTCTCACAAAAGAATTGTTTTCAGGAAATTATGAGGAGGATTTTTTATTCTTAGATCTAGTTTCCTTAATTTTTGTTGTTGTTGCGTATCCAGTTTTTGGTGTAATACTTCCAATATTTCTTAAGGTAGGAGTGGGGATTTTTTCGGATTTTAATTCGGCTTTCTTCTTAACTATCGCTTCCTTACTGTTTGTAGGGTTTTCTTCAATAAACACATCAGTATCGTCAGCATGGGCTGTCCTAGGTGTAGGGGTAGGTGGAGCTCTGTTAGGTTTAAGTGGAAGTTGCACTGTGAACTCGGTTTCAGCTTCTTCTATATTTTCTCCTTCTAGCTGATCAGTAGTGTAAGGTACGTCACCTACGAAAAGCTTAAAATTTTTTATGTAAGTCTTTAAGTTCTTTGATCTAGCTGCTTTGAGGTAACGGAATAGTATTTTTGTTGTAGTTTGGTCCTCAGGAGTTTGATATTGTTATTCCTGTTCCTTTTAGTAACTTTATTAACATTATTTCTATAATGGAACACCCTATATATTTTTATTCTATCTAAAAGCTGAACTCCTCTTCGTTCCGAAAATGTATAATTTGTTGAAATTTAGATGAAAAATTAGTAGGTTATTCAATTTTTAATGATGATTGTTTATTAGATAAAGATGTCTGACACATACGTTTTAAATAAAAAAAAATTACATAATTTGCCTGCTAACTAATACCTACATTTAAAAAATGTAGAACGTGTCGTGGGAAAAGGTAGGAACTTTAGTTCCTTTTAATGATCTTTTTAATATTTTATATACCGGCTGTCCATCTTTATTTTCCCTCATTTTAACTGCCTATAACTTCTAAACGGTTTGAGATAGAAACATGCGGTTTTCACTAAAATGTTTCATTTTAGCACAAGTTTTGATCGAATAGATTGAATTTTTTCTATCGCTTCAGATTACGTCAAAACAAAAATGGCGCATGTTTGACAATATTTTTGTTGACTTTTGTTAATGGAACATCCACTATATTTTTTTATTGTTTGAAAGAACCGACATTTACCTACCTATTCTTCAGTGCAAATTTTTTTAAAATCGGTTAACGTGTGACTGAGCAATTAAAATGCGAGACGCTTACTTTTAGTACTTTTAATCATCATAAGCTTTGGAAGTTCTATGTAAATGTCAAATTTATCAACTTTGCGAATTGTCAGTCATTGTTATTGTCTGTTTTTATGTGAAAATGGTGTTTTCAGTTAAGTACAACATTTGCTTTTTCTATTTCTGAAAACACAATTTTCTCATGAAAACAGAAAAAAAATAACAGTTTTAATTAATTAAATGTTCAATGTGCCGTCCTTCTTGATCAATACACTTGTTTAACCTTACATATAAATTTGTAAAAGACTTGCGTAACATATCTTGGGTAATGCTGTTAAATGCATAACGAATATTAATCTTTAATTCCTCCAAATTTTGTGGTGCAGGATTATACGCTAAAGATTTTACATATCCCCATACAAAAAGATCAGGAACTGTTAGGTCACATGAATTAGGAGCCCATTCTACTGGACCACTTCTGCCAATCCAGTTGTTACCAAATTTATTGGAAACAGAGTTTTAGCTATTAAAGAAAAATGGGGCGGTGCCCCATCCTGCTGGAAATAGGTTTCATTCCAATTACCATTCAATTGTACGTCTTGATCCAACTGTGGATAAAAAAATATTTCCAACATGTCTGTATAAGTATTTCCATTGATTGTTTTTTCAGCGAAAAAAAATTGGCCCATAGATTTTATTGTTGTTGACAGCACACCACACGTTTACCTTAGGTGAATCTCTTTCATATTGTTCAAACTCGAGCTGATTTACTTCAGACCAAATTCTGCAATTATGTTTATTAATTTCTCCAGTCAAATGAAATGTGGCTTCATCAGACATTATTAGATTGACGTTTGGTACATTCCTCCTGAGATCCATTAACGTTTCACACATAAAAATACGCTTTTCGAAGTCCCTCTCATTCAATTTCTGATGAATTTGAATTTTATAAGGTTTTAGTTTTATTGCTTTCAAAATGTTATGAACTTTAGACTTACTAATGTTGAAATGGGAAGCAACTTTTCTTAAAGACGATTTTGGATATCTCCTGGATAACGATCCAGTTTCTTTATAAGTGCGAAACCAACTTCTAATTGTTTTTGAACTGGGAGGTTGTTTATTAAAATTTCCGAAAAAACGCCTTTGTGTTAAAATCACCGATTTTGTTTCAGCAAAGTTAAGTAGAACATTTGCTTTTTCTACGTCTGAAAACACCATTTTCAAAGCAACTTTTCTTAACGACGATTTTCGATATCTCCTAATAAAGTCTTATACAGCTATGGTGTCACCTAAATAATTATTGTTAACTGGTACTCTTTTCATTCGAGATAATGATCCAGTTTCTTTATAAGTGCGGAACCAACTTCTAATTGTTTTTTAACTGGATGGTTATTTATTAAAATATTTGAAAAAACTAAAATCACCGATTTTGTTTCAGCAAAGTTAAGTACAACATTTGATTTTTCTACGTCTGAAAACACAATTTTTACATGAAAACAGACACATTACAATGACTAACAATTCGGAAAGTTGATAAATTTCACATTTACATAAAACTTCCAAAGCTTACTATAATATAATTAGCAAAAATACTCCCCCTAATTCCAATGAATTTTCAGTAGTAATACCCCTAGGGTCTTGATAATACCGAGATAATTTTCTCATAGAGAATGCTGAAAGCGTGTTGCTTGATAATAGCCCAAAGCCGCAGGCCGAGGGCTATTATCCTTGAGCAACTCGCTTGTAGGATTCTCTATGACAAAATTTTGAGTATTTATCAAGGCCCGAGGAGTATTCGATAAGATAATTTTTTACTTTGTAGATAACAAAAAATTGATTGTCAATCTGACGTTTTTAAACCAGTTGACAGTTTGACGTAAAATTAATTTTTCATGAAAAAAAAAACACCACATGTAGGGTATTATCGCTGTAATCCGGAGGTGATTGGATGAAATTTGACACATGACTTAAAATTAAGTAATTTGATTGGTTACTATATTTAGTAAAAAATTATCATAGACAGTAAACTAATTATAATAACCACAAATCCTAGTCCATAGAATTAACAAATACTCAATATTCTTCTACTAAAATCAAGACAGAACGTACAAAATCAGAAATTTTATTTTTCGAGAATTCCATTACGTAACATTCTAAATCTCTACCCGATTACAAAACCAACGCGAATGTGGGGATATCTAACCCGACTATTTTAACCGGGATCATAGAACTTTAGGCAGGAATCGTAGAGTTGTCATAACCGCTGTGAAGATGGCACGAAAAAAAGGGGAAAACGGGATAAAAAAGGGAAGATGGACACAGCGACGGCCCCAGGTCCCTTCAGGTGTCCGTCGCGAATACATAGTAAAATGTAGATAATAATATAAATATATAGAAATCCGCAGGTCACCGAGGATAAATTTCGGCTTGGGCCATAGAACTACCATAAAGAATAGCCCCATAGAACACAAATGTATCAAGGTCAGCTGTCACTGACGGACTCAAGTGTCAAGACGATTAGATTGACAGAAAATGTCATCAATTTTTCCATAAGAATTGCTACGAAATTTCTGCAGAAACACAAAATGGCGAATCTACAACAAAGGATTGGTAGGTAAACTAACGATATTTATTGAAATTCGATAAAATATATGCGTTTTTCTTATGTTTTAGAGTTCCATCCAACATAGAAGAGACCTACAAGTATTAATATATATAAAAATGGATATACAGGGTGTTTCTAAATTCATGCGACAAAATTCAGGAGATGATTGCTCGTATGAAATTAAGATGGGTCTTTCCTATAACAAAATTTCCTCAGCCCACCCCTTTCCGAGATATCACCCTTAAAAGGTGGTGACTAAAATTGAGTTTTTATTTTTTCTCTAAAATTTCAGTAAAGCTAGAAACTTGAAATTCTGTAATTTTCGTGCACTCGCAAAGGACTAACAACGGGTATTTTTTCAATATTCCTGTTACATTATACGAGGGTGAAATTAGCAACCCTTACTTTATTTCATATCAAAACTTTTTTTCGAGATGAAGTCTTATGAAATAAAATTTAACTTAAAATCCTTGTTTCATTTAAAAAAAAATTATTGTTAAATTTTTTTCTCGAAACCAATAGCTGCAGAGAAAAAAAAATAAACACCATGATTTATAATTTTTTAAATAAATTGAGTGGAAAACAGTAAATATGTAAAATGTAATACGATTCATAATAAATGCTGGAAATAACCACCTCTGAGGAAATTTTGTTATAAGAAAGACCCATCTTAATTTCTTACGAGCAATCACCACCTGAATTTTGTCGCATGAATTAAGAAACACCCTGTATATAATATGATTTATACAGGGTTGGGATAAAGTATGGAACCAAGTAAATATCTTTTAAACGAAAAGAACGATATTTATAAAAATTTGCAGGTAAGTGCAATGGAACAAAATGCATCTGATGTACATTTTTTTGTTAATAATATACTTCCGGTTTAACCGGAAATGCCATCAACTTCTTTAATTTAAATGGGACACCCTATATATTTTTACAGATTTTGAAAGAGCTTGTTATTTTGAATTCATACATACTGAGTTTAGTGTAAAATTTTTTTAAAAACGAGGAATAACTCAATGTTAGTTGTACAATAGGTGTACATTTCATTATTTTAGAATAATGAGAAACAAAATTACTTCAAATGTTCAAAATGCTCGCCGTTTACTTGCTGACAATATGCCATCCTATTAACAAATTCTTGAGTCACTCTTTCCAAGACTTCTCCACGTATTAGTTCACATTCATCAATAATTCTTTGTCTCAATTCCTGTAAGTTTGTTGGTCGTCTAACGTAAACACGTGATTTTAGATAACCCTAAAGAAAAAAATCTAACAAGCTAAGATCCGGAGAACGAGCCACTCTAGGAATCCTCTACGTCCAATCCATCGATTTGAAAAATTCGCATCCAGAAAATCCTTAACCCGTCTATCATAGTGGTGAGGTGCTCCATCTTGTTGAAACCAAACATTTTGTGGTAATTGCCCATTCTGTTGAAGTGCAGGAATAATTTCGTTATTTAGTAGATCCAAATACTTGTCACCATTCAAGTTTCCGTCGATAAAAAATGGGCCTATAAGCCTATTTTCGACAATTCCCATCCAAACATTTAACTTCTGTGGATGCTGGGTATGTGCTTCATGAATCCAATGAGGATTCTCATTTGACCAATACCTTGAGTTATGGCGATTAACTGTTCCATTTAAACAAAAAGTTGCCTCATCGGAAAAAACTATGTTAGAAGCAAAATTATCGTCGACATTACAGATGTCCATTAGCCGTTCGCAAAATTCTAGCCGTCGGTCAAAATCATCGTCTGACAATTCTTGAACCAACTGCACCTTATACGGATGATACTTTTCACTTTTAATTATCTTTCCTACAGAACGTCGACTGATACCATGGTTTAGTGCCAAATTTGTAGTGGAAGTTTGAGGTGATTCTTCTAAATCGATTGCAATATTTTGTTTAACAGTTTCGTTCGTTGCAGTCCGCGGTCTTCCAGGTTTTAGCAAATTTTTTACCATCTCAGTTGTATTAAAACGTTGTAATGTTTTAGTTACTGTTGAGCGTGATATAGGATTTCTCTCCGGATGCAAATTTTAAAAAATATGACACACTTCATGAGTTCTAACTCGATCACCATAACCGATCATCATTAAAATTTCAATACGATCTTTTTCACTTAATTGAACCATTCTAAAATTTAAAATTTATTTCCGTCAATTAGAATTTGACACTTGGAGAACAAAAGACGTACTAAACAGTACTCGTTTATTTATTACTATGCATAAAAACAACATCAATTAGTTTATCTAAATAGTTTTTCGCTCTAATGCAAAAAACTCAAAGGAGGTTGATTAAAGTGCTGTATTCATCGTTTTTACAAATTTTTTTACACTAAACTCAGTATGTATGAATTCAAAATAACAAGCTCTTTCAAAATCTGTAAAAATATATAGGTTGTCCCATTTAAATTAAAGAAGTTGATGGCATTTCCGGTTAAACCGGAAGTATATTATTAACAAAAAAATGTACATCAGATGCATTTTGTTCCATTGCACTTACCTGCAAATTTTCATAAATATCGTTCTTTCGTTTAAAAGATATTTACTTGGTTCCATACTTTATCCCAACCCTGTATAAATATATATACACTGTGTTGATTTGATAAGGACCCACCCTTAATATTTCAAAAATGGGACATATTAGAAAGAAATGCTGAAACACGTCAACTTTTAACTTGAGGGGGACACTTTTTGGCGCTAATGTCATAAACGTCAGATTCACCCCCTCCCTACTGGAGACGCCCCTTACATTTTTTTAAATGGCATTAGGTATCAAGTCACACCTCATTTAAAAGGTCTGGTAAATCTCTATTCAATAATTTTGTTTTGCCTTTGATACCAGCCTTCCATTGTTATTTAATCGTTGTTTAAAATTGGCTCTCTTTCAATTTTTCGTATGCCCCCGTATTGTGTTATGATAGAAAGACTCTATAAAGAATAAAAAACTATAAGGGGTGTCTCCAGTAGGGAGGGGCTGAATCTGACGTTTATGACATTAGCGCCAAAAAGTGTCCCCCTCAAGTTAAAAGTTGACGTGTTTCGGCATTTCCTTCTAATATGTCTCATTTTTTGAATATTAAGGGTGGGTCGTTTTCAAATGAACACAGTGTATATGGGGGCCAACCATAAAAAGGGAGCAGAAATATGCTACGATACGGACCAATCGATGCACGAAAGAACGTTAAAATTTAAATATAAACATTTTATGACGTAGAACTACATTTTTTATATGTAATACAAGAGCAAACATCCAGAATGGGGCCAATATATGACCATTTTGGTAATTGTAGGGCTATATTTACGTTGTATGAATTCGTAAAAAGGTGAGTTTATACAATCTACAGCTGAATAAGGTAATAAATTTTGATTCGTATGAAAAAACCAGAGTACAGAATGGGGGCAAACATTAAAATTTTTGTTTATTTTAGGATGAAAACAAACCTGACACCTACACCATTCGGAAAGAAAGCATCAAGGACAACATATCCACAAACCACCTATTCTATAGACGGTTCACACAGATGACTCAAGGTCAAATCAATTTTTTAATATCCGTTTAGAGCCCTAGATGGCTTTGTTAGCATACATAGAAATTAAGTTGGTAAATGATAGAAAAGTAAATATTTTTATGTTGGTACTCGAGGCTATTTTAGTTCAACCGTCAACGTCATATTAACTTGCTGTGTTTTTGTAATTTGTGCTTTTTCGATAATTCTACCAATTACAGTATTAGTTTGTTATATTTGTTTGGTGAAGTTTTGAGGATGCCTTTTAATAAATGTTGTATTTTACAATGCGAATCCATTAATGTAATGCATTTATTCCCAAATCCTCATAAAGATTTGGAACGTTTTAAAAGATGGCTGATGGCTATAGACAATGCTGAATTAAATGCAATGGACCCCTTATTAGTGTACCATGCAAAAAGAATTTGCCATAAACATTTTGAACCCATCTACATTTCAAGTAGATCTAACAGACTACACCTCAATGCCATCCCAACATTATATTTGAAAGGTAAGATCATTATTTAAGTTTAATACACATAAATGTTATACTTAGTTTGTATTATTTTTTAGATGAGATTAATTTAGAACCAATTATGGAAGTTTCATCAGTTGTGCCATCATTTTCATCATCATTATGGAATGGTATGTATTAAAGGTAATTGTGATACTGATTCATACTAACTTTTTCTCTCTTTTGTTTCAAGAACATAATTATGTGAAAGCTAATGTGCCAAATGAATCTGAAATGAGTTTACTGTATGTTGAAATGAACACTGAGAGTACGGAAAATTCTTCAGAAATAGCCCAAAGTAAGGATAAGTTTAATATTACTTGTATAATAACCTTGAAGTGGCAACATTTAAATCTAAATAAATAAATAATTTCAGATTGTCCTGCTGATACACTTTTGTCACCATTGCAAATTTTGAAAAAATCCGGGATTTCTAAACAGACAATTACTCCAGAAAAAATAAATTGTATTCTGCAGTGAAACAACTACATAAAAAATGTAATTCAGAAAGAGCTCTTAGAAAATCATTCAAACGTAGGCTTTTCGATGCAGAGAAATTTCAAAAACAAAATCATCTTGAAACTAATATGGAACATCTAAATCTCATGGCAGCTATGTTAATTCGTTGTCAATTTCGAGAAGCCACAAAATCAAAAAAATTGAGACGCTTTACACTGGATGAAAAGTTTTTAGCATTGTCATTGTACAAGCAAAGTGCAAAATCTTATGGAGTTCTTTCTAAAATATTTATATTGCCCAGCAAATCTACCCTGACTCGGCTTTTGGCTAAAATTGTTGGAGGTCCAGGCATAAATAAATTAATTTTTGACTCGCTTCAAGAAACAACAGAACCAATGGACTCGTCTGAAAAATATGTAGCTGTGTTATTTGATGAAATGGCAATTTTACCAGGTCTTCATTTTAATGAACATCATGGATATATTGAAGGCTTTCAGGATATGGGAAAAAATATAAGGGACAATTATATTGCAGATCATGTGTTGATGTTCATGGTTAGAGGAATAAAAAAGCAATGGAAATCTCCAATATCCTATCACTTTTCTAGCAGAGGAGGTGCAAAAACCATTGAAATAAAAGATTTGCTAACCAAAGTTATTAGGGAACTGATAAAAATAAGTTTGAAACCCATAACAGTTATTTGTGATCAAAATAATATGGGCGTCATTAATAGTTTAATCAAGGATACCAAAAATAACTATTTACAAAATAATAACATAAATAATTATAAATATGGGTCTTTTGAGGTTGACAATTTTATAATATTCCCAATATTAGACCCTCCTCATCTATTAAAAGGAATCAGAAATAACTTTATTAAAAAGAATTTAATTTATATGAAGAACGGTGTAAAGAAAACGGCAAAATGGGAACATATTCAAAGGTTATATGAAAATGATAACGGGCCAATAGATGGTTTAAAAGTTCTTCCTCATATAACTGATGAGCATATATACGAGAATAAAATTAAAAAAATGAAAGTGAGGAATGCAGCTCAAATCTTCAGTCAGAGGTATGCTGCAACACTTCAGTTGGCTAGTCAAATAGGTTAGTTTTTATACAACATATTTTTTAAATATTTTATGTTCTTGGTATATCATAATATTTAAAGTTATGTCTTTTGCAGATACAGAGAAAAAAATTGGGAATGATGTCGAAGATACTGCAGAGCTACTATTTTTCTTTGATCGATTATTTGACTCATTAAATGGATCAATTAAATATGCTAATCGAGGAAAAATATTAAGATGTGGCCTTGATGATAATTCCAAACATATTAATTTTTGGAATAATGAAGCCTTACCACTTCTTGAAACAATGATGTTTCAAAAAAAAATAAGAAGGATCAAGCAAGACCTCCAAGTTTAGGAAATTGGTCATTGGTTATTAAAAATGTTTTAAGCATTTGGAACATTTTAAAATGTGAAGGTTTTAATTACCTTTTAACAAGGCGTCTGAATCAGGATCCCTTAGAAAACACTTTTGGCCAATTAAGAAGCTTTGGGGCTTTGAACACAAATCCTTCAGCATCACAGTTTACAGGAGTCTTCAAAACACTGTTTTTCAATACAGCACTTTCATTTTATAAAAAATCTTTCAATTGTGAAAATGACAATTGTAAGAATATGTTTGTTTCGTTAAAAAAGCTTTTTGATAACAACGTAACCAATGTTTATATTGAAAACATTGATTGTTCAACTATTTTAAAATCCTCTGAACGTATGGAAATTTCACTTTCTGAAAAATTACATCAATTATCAACAAATTATGTAGCTGGATTCATTTTGAAAAAAATAAAAAAAAGTATGTCTTGTTCCAATTGTAAAGAGGCAATGTTTTCCAAAAACTATGATTTGGCTGAAAATAACTTAATTTCATCTAGAGAATATGGCAATGGATGGGCCAGAAGATTACTTTATCCTACTCCATCTTTTGTGCTATGTTTTTATGATATTTTTAAAATTATTAATTGTTGCTTAGATCAACAACCACAATCTAGATGTTTAGTTCATACCATCAAGAATTGTATTTACAAATCAGTAAATTTTCAATTTTTAGATTCTTGTAGCATTCATAAAGAAAATATAATTACACTTATTATAAAATTTACCATTAGAACATTATTGCATAATTGGTGTAAGAATGTGAATAAAATTTTACAAGGGAAAACTAAGATATATACAGGTAATAATAGAATTAAATTACAAGCCAATAAAATATATTTGAAAAGAATTAAGAAAAGGAATATTAAAAAACCTGAACACACTATTGTTGAATCTGTTTAAATCATTGTATGGACCAATAAATAATAATAATATTCTGTAGTCTTAATTTTATATGTATATTGTAGTATTTAGTTATCATAAAATGTTTGTTAATATTTTTATTTTATTTATGCAAATGATGAAGTTTATTAAAATCATATTTATTATATTTTAAGTTTTATTTTTGCCTTACTTATAGTAACATGTTTCCTTGAGTTTTTTATTATTAATCAAAATATAACTAAAAATTTTCCAGATTTATATTTTTTGCACCTAGTCCTCATAATTGCATTGTTTTTGTGCTAATACACCTTAAAAATATGCAATTTTGAGGGCTATTTCAAGCAAAAAAGATAAATTTGGAAATTTATCAGTTGTTCGTAGTTCTCGGTTTAAACTACCGAAAATAACATTTAATGAATTTAAATTTCCCGCCATTAATGAAATTTAAATTTGGCGCCATTGCGTGACATGACAAATTATTAGTTAAAGTTTACAGCCCCAGATGGCGTCAATTTGGTCAAAATAATTAACATTGTCGTGAACCATCTAAAGTCTGGGTGATCTGTGAACATATCTCAATATGTCAATAGAGAATAGGTAATTTAGAATGTTATATTATAACAAGGTTATTAATAAAATTCATTATATGAAAATGATGTTTCATTTGCATTGTGTATAATTAACTGACTAAAACTTTAGCGAGAAAGACGGCATCCTTGTTTTTTTAGGTAGGAATTTGTCATGAACAGATCATTGTCTTAAACTTTAGTGAGAAAGGCCTCATTACTACTTTTTTGGGTAGCAGCTCGTAATGTAAAGGGTGTTGTTCTATACTTTTGCGAGAAAGGCAGCATCCTTATTTTTTTTAATAGAAATTTATCACGTACAGAGTGTTGTCTTAAACCTTAGTGAGCAAGGCCTCATTATTACTTTTTTGGGTAGAACCTCGTAAAATAAGGGGTATTGTTCTACACTTTTGTGACAAAGGCGGCATCCTTGTTTTATAAGATAAGACTTTGTCATGTGCAGAGCATTGTCTTAAACTTTAGTGAGAAAGCCCTCGTCTTGACTACCTGTTGATTTCGATTATTTTCGTAAAACTGGTGGTTATGCAACACTTTACACACCACTGTAAATGTTGTTGCATATTTGTTGTTTTCAACTGTTATCGTAAAATTAGTAGTTACGCCATTTACAAAAATGTTATCTTCTAAAATACAAGTTTGATCGATTTTTTATGCTGATTTGCGGAATCTACGGGGTCGAATTAGTGAATTTCCTTGAACAAAAATTACCGCCGTGTTCGCGAATTAGTGTATATGCGGTCAACACTTGAAAAAAAATTTCGAAAATTTCAAAATTCTAAAATCCTTAATATACTTTTGCCCATACTTTTGATGACGGAAATTTACTAATTTGACCCCGTAGATTCCGAAAATCACCACAAAAACTCGATTTCCAAATTTCAACTCGATATTCCAATTATTAAGGTCTGTAAGATTTTTTGAGTGCGACCGTGTACCATTTTCGGACTTTAAAAAAATTTAAAAAAACTAAAATCCCTAATATACGTTTGCCGAGACTTTTAATGACGGAAACTTACTAATTTAACCCCGTAGATTCCAAAAATCAGCATAAAAACTTCAGCAATCTTGTATATTAAAAGTTATAGGTATATGAATTTTGAAAAATCAGGGATATTGACATGCCTCCATAATTTTGCTTATAACTTGAGAACTACACCTCGTATCATATTCTACTTATCGCCATTCGATTCAGCATTGAATTTTCTATAAGCAATATTTTTTTCAAATTTTTATTGGACTTAATAGAAATTTCCGCCGTGTTCGAGAATTAGTGTTTATGCGGACAAAAATTATGAAAATTTTAAAAATCTAAAATCTCTAGAAAACGTTTGACGAGACTTTTAGTGACGAAAACTTACTAATTCCACCCCGTAGATTCCGAAAATCAGCATAAAAATTAGGCCAAACATATATTTTAGAAGTTGACTTTTTTCCAAAAAAAAATTCTCATTTTCTGATCACCTCGTATACACAATTTTATAGATAGGATATTCTTGATTTTTTTCCGTATTCTACCACTATCTGAGAGTATACATTCCAAATTTCAACTCGATATTCCAATTATTGTGGTCTGTACGATTTTTTGAGTGCCACCTTGTACTATTTACGGATTTAAAATCTTTGAAAAAATTTAAAAAAACTAAAATCCTTAATATACGTTTGCCGAGACTTTTGATGACGGAAACATACTAATTCGACCCCGTACATTCTGAAAATCAGCATAAAAACTTCGGCAATCTTGTATATTAAAAGTTATAGGTATATGAATTTTGAAAAATCAGGGATAAAAAAATAAAATAAAAAAAATCCAAAAACCAAAAAAACCCAAAAACACCGGGGTGGACAAGAAAGGACACTGCGAACAGAAATCCCCCAACGGAGGCCCAGCACTTCTGTTAAAGGAAGCTCGGGGATTCCCGAGGGGTCAGCTCTAAAGAAGGCGAAGGACCACTCGGGCTAAGGTCTGTTTCACAAGGGCGGGTGGGACGTATCTTGGCACGAAGCAGCGAAAGCACACACACACAAACCGAATCGACACAACACCAATCAAGAAAGACAAGGGAATATAGCCACCAGAGCTACCCCTTAACAAGAGGAGACATCCCTGGCGCCCCCCATAGTAGAAAGGGGGGAAAGGGTCACGCGATCGCGAATGTACGAGTGAGGGCCTGTCGGAAGAGACAGGGGGTGATGGAACTTTCTGCTTCGCATCGACCCGTGGGCCTAAAAACCCGATGGGTAGATGCATTGGGGGACGGGCTTACTCACGCCCACGTGTGTGTGTACTATCCTAAGTCCTGTCCGCGACGGACACCTGAAGGGACCTGGAGCCGTCATTGCGTCCCTCTTCCCTTTTTTATCCCGTTTTTCCCTTTTTTTTCGTGCCATCTTCTGTCAGATAATGTTTTTTTGTTTGTTTGAGCAGGTATTAGTAAGAAAAATTTAAAATTCGGTAGATAGCTTAAATATATATATATTTACAAACTTATATTGGGTACAAACTATTACTAGTTATTACTAAGAACTATACTAAACTTGAAATATATTACTACCTATCCTAACAATTAAAGCTAACTTACAAAATATTACCTACAACTATTTATTTACATATTTATAAGAAAAATAAAAACTTTTCTTAATATTGTATTGTCGCTTTGTTCTGATCTCTCTCTTTTTTTCTTGGTGAGGGTGGGGTTTTGGGTATATTTAGTTAGAGATTGACATAGAAAACAACAAAATGGAAGTCAATAGGCTAAAAAGTGATGAGCTTACTTATGAATTGCGGATAAGAGGCTTACCAGGTTACCAGACCGTAGCAGAAAAGCGAGCTGCGTTACGTGATGTTCTGAAGCGGGAAAAAGAAACAGGTGTTATGACTGGGGAAATAAATTTGGAGTTAGAATATCTAGATGAACTCGAGGTATGTAGAAATAAAGTCGAGGAATTAACACAGGAAATAGAGTTAGTTGTATAATCCAGAAAACTCAGAAAATGATTTCCGCCGAATTTATTCTCATTTAGAACATCAGTCGAATCGGTTGAATAGAGTTAGAGGATCCAGCCGAGAGGAAGGGACCAGGCGATTCAGACTGGCTGATCAAGCGAGAAAATTATTCGGTAGACACAATCTAGCTTACGAAGCAGCTAGACCACCAAGAGGATATATACCGGCTCGAGAAGACACGGTCCCCTCATTTGATCACCAAGCGGCCGCAGTCCCGCAGGCTAGGGCAGGCGTAGCCTCCCCCTTAAAGACACCAGTAGCCATACACGGTCAAGAGAGAGCAGAAAGGGTTACTGATACCAGAGCGTATCCAAACCGCTCCTGCCCTCAGAATGTTGATGAACCAAATCCTCCAATTCACAGGGTTTCGAGAAGTTTGCCGATACTAGGAGATTTCGTAGATGTTCCTTATGAACTTCCAGATTATGTAACCCCGCCAACAGATCCATTACCCACCTCAGTACCAATCAGCGGATATCAGAATAGCTATGTACCTTACGATTTAGATATGGTGAGACATAGAGAAGATGCACCCTTTAGAAACGTGTCTCGGGTACAATTTTTGCCCAATGACTCACGTTTAGTAACTTATGGAGAATCCAGCAGGCTGACGTATCAAAATTTACCAGCATCAGATCGACTTCCTGATCAATTTGATGACCTTTACATCTCTCCGATTTTAGCTCGCAGACCTCAGGAAACAAGAGATCACTCCTACTCTGATGTTCACAGGTGGAACATAAAATTCAATGGTCGTACAAGCGTGAACGATTTCTTGGAACGGATTGAAGAGTTACGAATGTCCAGAGGGATTAGTACCCAACAACTTCTTCGATCGGCCCCAGAGCTATTTGTCCAGGATGCTTTGTTTTGGTACAGAATGTGTACGATTACATCCTGGGAGGACTTGGTTTCGAAATTGAAGGAAGCATTTCGACCGTACGATTACGAGTACAGTCTTTGGGATGAGAGATTTGGGTCTCTATGGGAATTGTGCCTGATTTGAATTCAGAACAATGGTCTTTTAGGACTAAGGGTGAGCTTCCTTGTACCCAAGACTCGGCTATACGGTCCTTAGAGCATCTATCGGTGGCTCAGAAGGCGAAATTGGAAGACTTGATAGAGTCTACTTTCAAGGCCATGGGAAATAAGTTGGGCTGCACTCATCAAGTTGAACACGAGATTCGTACCAAGGCACAGCCCATCAAACAAAGACACTATCCTCTTTCCCCTGCCCTGCAACGTCAGGTGAATGCCGAATTGGACAAAATGCTGGCCGAGGATATAGTGGAACCCTCTACTTCTCCATGGGCGTCCCCCTTAGTTTTAGGTACCTACCTACCTTTTCAAATATCATCCCATTGACACTATGTCTGTAAGTATTACTTTTATATTTTAAGCATTCATTATATTATAATATTTTAAAATAACTATTTGTCACAGATGCCGTCACTTTGTCTCAGTTATTATGCTGTCACAATCCGAAACGAAAAGTTAGTATCTATAATAGAATTTATATATGAGAAGATATACGAACGTTATATGGGTATATTGCAAGTTAACCATATGTTAGTGTCTGCCATAGCCTCAGATTCCACCATAAGGATTCATCTTTATAGAGTTCTCTCCAATGTCAAGATATATGGTGCCCAAGCGGATGATTCTCTATCATCTCCAGGATTTGGTGCAATCTCACTTCCATCGGCGAGTAATAATGTATAAAAGATATTCTATATTTGTACTACTTTTATTGTTTCTATATTTTAATACATTTTAAATATTTCAGCCCATTCAACATGTCGATGCCAGTAATGCTGTCTGTGGATTCTCCCATGTACGAAGACGAATCATTCCTGCATTTCAAAGCTGAATTTTATTCATTATCACGTAGAGAGAATATCGATGCTTTAACGATCGTCGTGTCCGCGACGGACACCTGAATGGACCTGGGGCCGTCCCTGTGTCCCTCTTCCCTTTTTTATCCCGTTTTTCTTTTTTTTTCGTGCCATCTTCATGATCCCGGTTAAAATAGTTGGGTTAGATATCCCCACATTCGCATTGTTTTTGTAATCGGGTAGAGATTTAGAATGTTATGTAATGGAATTCTCGAAAAATAAAATTTCTGATTTTGTACGTTCTGTCTTGATTTTAGTAGAAGAATATTGAGTATTTGTTAATTCTATGGACTAGGATTTGTGGTTATAATAATCAGTTTACTGTCTATGATAATTTTTTACTAAATATAGAAAATAATCAAATTACTCAATTTTAAGTCATGTGTCAAATTTCATCCAATCACCTCTGGATTACAGCGATAATACCCTACATATGGTGTTTTCAGTTTGGTGTTTTTTTTTATTAAAAATTAATTTTACGTCAAACTGTCAACTGGTTTAAAAACGTCAGATTGACAATCAATTTTTTGTTATCTACAAAGTAAAAAATTATCTTATCGAATACTCCTCGGGCCTTGATAAATACTCAAAATTTTGTCATAAAGAATCCTTCAAGCGAGTTGCTCAAGGATAATAGCCCTCGGCCTTGGGCTATTATCAAGCAACACGCTTTCAGCATTCTCTATGACAAAATTATCTCGGTATTATCAAGACCCTAGGGGTATTACTACTGATAATACATTGCTTTTAATTATAGTAAACTTTGGAAGATTTATGTGAATGTGAAATTTATCAACTTTCCGAATTGTTAGTCATTGTAATTTGCCTGTTTTCATGTGAAAATTGTGTTTTCAGACATAGGAAAAGCAAATGTTGTACTTAACTTTGCTGAAATAAAATCGGTGATTTTAGTTTTTTCAAATATTTTAATAAATAACCATCCAGTTAAAAAACAATTAGAAGTTGGTTCCGCACTTATAAAGAAACTGGATCATTATCTCGAAAGAAAAGAGTACCAGTTAACAATAATTATTTAGGTGACACCATAGCTGTATATGACTTTATTAGGAGATCTGGAAAATCGTCGTTAAGAAAAGTTGCTTTGAAAATGGTGTTTTCAGACGTAGAAAAAGCAAATGTTGTACTTAACTTTGCTGAAACAAAATCGGTGATTTTAACACAAAGACGTTTTTTCGGTAATTTTAATAAGCAACCTCACAGTTCAAAAACAATTAGAAGTTGGTTCCGGACTTATAAAGAAGCTGGATCATTATCTCGAAATAAAAGAGCACCAGTTAACAATAATTATTTAGGTGACACCATAGCTGAATATGAATTTGTTAGGAGATATCTAAAATCGTCTTTAAGAAAAGTTGCTTCCCATTTCAACATTAGTAAGTCTTCATAACATTTTGAAAGCAATAAAACTAAAACCTTATAAAATTCAAATTCATCAGAAATTGAATGAGAGGGACTTCGAATAGCGTATTTTTGGGCAGATGTAAATTGCAGCGCTTGGTAATCCTTAATTGTAAATTGCAGTGATGGTCAAATTTGAGATTTTAATCCGACTTGTAAATTGCAGCTATTGAATTCTTTTAAGAATTTCACTAAACAGGTGTTACAGCTTATCTATTCCTGGAGTTGTTATAGATTAAGAACCTATCTAATTGGTGGCGCAACTCGGTGCCTCCCCCGTTATGGGGTTGTCCACCCCTTTACCTATATATAAATAAGTAGATTTTATATTTTATCATTAGTTTTTGCTATCTAACATGAGCGAAGTAACAGAAATTGTTAGTGAACGTGGAAACGTGTTGTTACTATTAAGTAACTATAAGTTCTTTAAAAAAGAAACGTTGAAATCTGGAGAAGTCAAGTGGTATTGTACCACAAGGAAGTGCACCGCCAAGATCTACAGCATTGAAGATGGACCCGAACGGATAATTTCAAGGAATAATTTGGAACATAATCATCAGAGTGACGAGAAAAAAATTCAAAAGCATATTGTGAGTGTTTCTTGTAAACGTAAAGCGACAGAAGATATTTCTGTAAAGCCAGCAAAAATATGCCGTGGCATTTTAAAAAACATTTCGGATGTTCATCTTGCCGTTTCTGATGTGAATTGTATCAAAAGGAATATTTACAATGCCCGACGCCGAGAATATCCACCGCTACCGAAATCTATTATGAACACCCATTCTGCTTTGGAGTCAAACATTTGGAACACAAATTGTGGTGAAAACGTTGTGTTATTAAACAACAGCAGTGACAACATTATAATATTTTCGTGTGTAACCAATTTAAAGTTTTTATGCAACTTCTGTGACATTATTTACGCCGATGGAACATTTTCATACTGTACTCGCTATTTTAAGCAACTGTTTACAATTCATGGCTACAAAAATGGCCACTATTTACCTTTGTTGTTTTGTTTGGTTAAAGATAAAACATGCGACTCCCACAAAAAATGTTTAAAATTTATTGTAGATATATGTGCAAAAAATGACTTAGTTTTTAAGCCAAGCAAAATAGCTATTGATTTTGAACAAGCTATCCACTCAGCCGTAAATAGCATATGGCCCGATATAAAAATAATTGGATGTCGTTTTCACTTAAGCCAATCATGGTGGCGCAAGATTCAAGAACTAGGTTTGGCAAAAGAGTACAAAGATAAAGATTCCGAGATAGGAAAGTTTTTAAAATATACTTTTGGTCTTCAGTATCTTACACCCGCCGAAGTAGGAGATTGCCTTGTTTTTGACTTGGGAGAAATACAACCACCAGACAGTAGGGTTACCCAATATGTCGACTATTTAGTAAATGTGTATGTGTCAGAAAGTGCCCTTTTTCCTCCTGAAATTTGGGCATCTGCTTCACCTAGTATGTCTCGGACAACCAATGCATGTGAATCCTTTCACGCTCATTTTAATGATAATTTTTATAGTAATCACCCATCATTTTACATATTTCTGGAAACATTGTTACAATTTCAAATAGATACTTATATTAAAATAAATAGCATTGATACTGTTAAGCTTCCAAATACTCGAACCCGGAATAAATTTAATTTCTTAGATATAAAATTAAATCTGTATTATAAAACAAAAAGTATAACGAGATTGCAATTTGTAAAACAAGTATGTCATTATTTTGGAAATGTTTGAGCACATAATATGTACATTTAGTGTAAATATTGTTTTTGATTTTATTATAGCGCTTATAGTATACTCGTATGTATGTGTAATGTGTATTTGGTCATCAATTAATAAATATTAAAAAGTATTTTTCTTTTCTTTAGTATAGATAAGTAATGCAGTATAAATAATCTACGGTTTGTTTCAAGTTTAACTCAGTAGGTTTTCATAAATTTTGCCGCTGCAATTTACAGGTAAGATTAACGGTCTTTGTTGGCCGTGCGCTGCAATTTACATAGTTACTACGAACCCATACATGACCATTCGCTGCAATTTACATGTAAGGATTATAGAAACTCTGACCGCCGCTGCAATTTACAATCGCCGGTATTTTTATGTGTGAAACGTTAATGGATCTCAGGAGGAATGTACCAAACGTCAATCTAATAATGTCTGATGAAGCCACATTTCATTTGACTGGAGAAATTAATAAACATAATTGCAGAATTTGGTCTGAAGTAAATCCGCTCGAGTTTGAACAATATGAAAGAGATTCACCTAAGGTAAACGTGTGGTGTGCTGTCAACAACAATAAAATCTATGGGCCAATTTTTTTTCGCTGAAAAAACAATCAATGGAAATACTTATACAGACATGTTGGAAATATTTTTTTATCCACAGTTGGATCAAGACGTAAAATTGAATGGTAATTGGAATGAAACCTATTTCCAGCAGGAAATAGCTAAAACTCTGTTTCCAATAAATTTGGTAACAACTGGATTGGCAGAAGTGGTCCAGTAGAATGGGCTCCTAATTCATGTGACCTAACAGTTCCTGATCTTTTTGTATGGGGATATGTAAAATCTTTAGCGTATAATCCTGCACCACAAAATTTGGAGGAATTAAAGATTAATATTCGTTATGCATTTAACAGCATTACCCAAGATATGTTACGCAAGTCTTTTACAAATTTATATGTAAGGTTAAACAAGTGTATTGATCAAGAAGGACGGCACATTGAACATTTAATTAATTAAAACTGTTATTTTTTTTCTGTTTTCATGAGAAAATTGTGTTTTCAGAAATAGAAAAAGCAAATGTTGTACTTAACTGAAAACACCATTTTCACATAAAAACAGACAATAACAATGACTGACAATTCGCAAAGTTGATAAATTTGACATTTACATAGAACTTCCAAAGCTTATGATGATTAAAAGTACTAAAAGTAAGCGTCTCGCATTTTAATTGCTCAGTCACACGTTAACCGATTTTAAAAAAATTTGCACTGAAGAATAGGTAGGTAAATGTCGGTTCTTTCAAACAATAAAAAAATATAGTGGATGTTCCATTAACAAAAGTCAACAAAAATATTGTCAAACATGCGCCATTTTTGTTTTGACGTAATCTGAAGCGATAGAAAAAATTCAATCTATTCGATCAAAACTTGTGCTAAAATGAAACATTTTAGTGAAAACCGCATGTTTCTATCTCAAACCGTTTAGAAGTTATAGGCAGTTAAAATGAGGGAAAATAAAGATGGACAGCCGGTATATAAAATATTAAAAAGATCATTAAAAGGAACTAAAGTTCCTACCTTTTCCCGCGACACGTTCTACATTTTTTAAATGTAGGTATTAGTTAGCAGGCAAATTATGTAATTTTTTTTTATTTAAAACGTATGTGTCAGACATCTTTATCTAATAAACAATCATCATTAAAAATTGAATAACCTACTAATTTTTCATCTAAATTTCAACAAATTATACATTTTCGGAACGAAGAGGAGTTCAGCTTTTAGATAGAATAAAAATATATAGGGTGTTCCATTATAGAAATAAACGATATTTGCATTTAAAAAATATCATTTTTTTAAAACACCCTAAATAAGATTTCACTAATTAAACATTTATACTGAAAGAACTTATATAAAAAGAAATTGTTCATCGAAAACCGCACCTCCCTATCGTTTCTGAGTTCCGAGATTTTTGCAGCTAAAATGGGTCAGAAACTTCTGGGACACTCAGTATTAAAAAAAATAAACATTAAGGAAAAACATCAAAATGTAGCTAGTCTGTTCGAGAAATTAAAAGTAAAATACGTAACAAAAATAATCTTTTAATATAGGGGTACCTCATTTGTTAATAGTCTACTGAACATCTGATAATCATAATAATATAGGGAATGGGGAATAACATTGGAATGCTAAAATACTAAAATTTGAAGATATGGAATGGGTGATTCGTTTAAAGAAAATGTGGACAATTGGTTTCTTTTTCGGGCTGTACTTGCAAATAATGTTCGGTACAGAACTTTAAAAATTATCGATAGGTTTAAAAAATGTATCCATATATTTACTTGTTGCAACTGTACAGTTTCATGTACAATTAAACATGCTTTTTTTATACAACCAAAACTTTTCAAATTGCTTAATAGTACAACCATTACATTTTATGATCATTAAAACCTAATTTCTGTTTTTCTTTCAGTTTATCGTTATATCGTAGACTTTCTGTGCGTCGTTTGATTTTTATTACCAGTTTATTTTTGCGTCGTTTCCAAAACCAATTATAAAGAAGAGGAGTATAAAGAAAACATCAGGATAATGTCAAAGGTAAATATTTTATCATAGGGTAATGATGTGTAATTGGACCTTTCAATAACAGGGTAAACATCTGTTCTGTTCTCATCTAAACGTGTTAAGAACATTTTTACTTTGATTATTTCAGGAGACAAGGCAGACTAAATAAACAATACATTTTGCATTAGTTTGTTTAATGTTGAGTGGTTTTGAAAGTAACAATTATTAAAACTATTTTTCTTTGAAAGTATTTAATGATACTCTCGATTTTTCCATCACAACAGTAGATGTCTCACCAACTTCAAATAATTGTAATATATTTGCCAAATCATGCAAGTCATTAGGTAATGAAGGGGCGACAGTTATAGAAGGAGAAACAAATTTCTAAGAATATACAGACCTGCAAGCTATAGATGAGGGTATGGTAATTTTAAAATTACCTCTTGAGTTGTGTTTTTATATTTTAAATATTTTGTAGGGGATTATTTGATATTGGATATTTCCGATTTTGTTCCATCAACTTCAAATGATAGTCAAAATGTCGACGAATCATGCAAGGCCGTAGGTAGTGAAGGGACATCCAGTTCTGATAATTGTTTTGACAACAATTTTCATCTTGGTGATTTTCTTGTTGAAAATGACGTCGACCTTAATGACCAGCTTGGTGAAAGTGACGTTGACCTTAATGACCAGCTTGATGAAAACATAATATTCATAGACAAATTTAAAACTAGTCCAAACACTCCGGATTGAACAGGATTGGGAAAGTTGGTTAGTTTTTAAATGCATTTTTGATCTATTAATTATATCTTAGCAGTTTATCTGCAACCTGCACACACTTAGTAGAGACTGAGACACACTTTTTATCATCCGCTTTTTTCAAATTAATATTGTTTTTGTCAACTTCTACTTTTTCTTTGGACATAAACGTAAAACTCAAAACATGTGACAACTTCTAGCTTCTTATCAGGAATCCTCAAGTGTTTAGATAGACTTACAATATGAATCGATCTTATCCTTGAGGATCCTTTGTAAAAGCAACAACAATTTCAACCTAATTAATTGTGTATACCTTTATTTTACTAAATTGAATTTTAATATATTTACAGGAAAAAGTAAAAAGAAACACAAACAACATTACTGTAAGTACTGAGGAATATTGACCGTATCTAACAAGAATCCACAAAAGAGAAGATATAAAAAAAGCAGTATCATATGCAAAAAGTGAGTATTACAAAACTTAATCAATCATACAAATAATACTAGTTTTATTGGCCCAATGGCAGGGTTAAACTATACCAATTAACCCTCCGTTAACACGTCTCCTGCCAATCCGCCATAAGCAATAATTGTTTTTGTTTTATCACTGCGCAAAAACGTTTTTCTATTCCTAGACGATGTATTGGGCCAAAATAATTATGTTTTTAAGTTGTACAACTGTCTCAACGAAAAATTTTCCGTGCTTTGACATTTCGGTCAATTTTGTTGTTCTGCGCCGGGTCGGTCAGAGCTTCGGTCATGCGCACGAACAGAACAGAAGTTGTTGCTGGAAGGGAGGGCAGAGAATCGGTAGACGCGACTTGATGTCTGAGCCGTTATCGTTGTTTTTTATTTCACTGCAGATTATTCTTCATCCTGATCGAGCACGTTTTAGCGTCCGCATTTTCAGTTTTATTTCTGTTTTATATTTACATCAGTGCTTTCAGTGATTTTACTTCAGCCATTTCTCCAAAATGTCGAAAAGAAAATATTCATTTATTCAGAATGAAAACAAACTAACAGTCGCCGAAATGATGATGTTATTAGATATAGATATGTCCGACGAAGACACTGATGACTCGGTGAAAGACAAAAATTATACATACACTTCTGCAAGTGAATCGTCTTCCAGTCAGTCGTCAAGAGAGGATCCATCCGAGAGACGTATGAAAGCTCCTGTTGTGATGCCTTCCAACGTTCCTAGCACTTCTATTTCAAATACACATCGAAGCAGTATATCATTAGAAGAAGAAGTCAACAGCTCTGATCAATCCACAATGAACCGCAACGTTCCTTCGAATTTACCGGAAGACGGTCTCAATGAATATCAAAGGCAAGCTCAGAATGGAAATGATGATACCTGGTATTTACCACGTGGCCAACAGCCAGAATTTGTCAATTTTCGCGAATATTTTGGAGTGAGCCCGGCAGTCATTGAAGAACTAGCACAAGGCCAGCCTGGAGATTTTCACATGGCGGTGGTTGATAATCCCATTTTTCAAATGATTGCAGACGAAACCAACATCTATGCTACTCAGCAAATAGAAAAAACTTTAGATATCTCGGCCTCCTCATGACTGCATAAGTGGGAACCTACAAGTTCAACAGAAATAAAACGTTTTTTTGGGCTAATCGCTTAAATGGGATTGGTGAAAATGCCATTTATCAAAGACTATTGCGGCAGAGACCCCATTTTCAAAAATGACTTTGCATCCAGAGAAACAGATTTGAACTCTTGCTACGTATGGTTCATTTTGCCAACAACGATGACTACAGAGAAGGTGACCGACTGCACAAGATTCATGGTCTTCTCGATAGGCTTCAGCGTAATTTCATGGCTCTTTATCATCCTGCAGAAACAGTATGTGTTGATGAGTCATTAATTCCTTTTCGAGGAAGGCTAATTATGCGACCATACCTAAAACAGAAGCGCCATAAATATGGCATTAAACTGTTTAAGCTGTGTACAGATCATGGTTATACAGTACGTCTGAAAATATATGCCGGAAAAAACCTCGAAATTACAAAAACTACACCAACAGGCGTTGTAATGGAGTTATGCGAACCGATTTTAAATGTAGGCCGTACGATTTATACGGACAACTGGTGCACTAATATAGATCTTGCAAACCAGCTTTTAGTCGGAACATTGAGGAAAAATAGAAAAGGTCTGCCAACAGAAATTACTCAAAAAACAAACCTGAAAAAATGTGACATCGTCGCTAAAGAAAATGGTAGAGGAATCACCGATCTAAATTGGAAAGACAAACGGAATGTTATTATGTTATCCACCAAGCATTCCAATGAAACAGTGGATTTACCTATGGCGGTATCATTACAAAACCTAAAATTGTAGTTGACTACAACAAAGCCAAATCTTCAGTGGATTTGTCGGACCAAATGGCAGCATACTCTTCACTTCTCCGAAAAACTGTCAAATGGTATAAGAAATTGGCTGTTGAATTGCTGTTATCAACAGCCATGATCAATGCTTACATTTTATATAAGGAATGTACGGGAAAGAATATAGGCATTGTTGACTTTCGGAAAGAAGTTGTTCGATATCTGACTTCAAGGACTGACGAAGAACAACAAGAAATAATTGAAGAGGAGAGGCCAAGAAGAGTCCGCCACGCATTGATCAAAAAAGAGGGGAGAGCCATTGATGTGAGAAAACATTGCAAATGGTGTTACGAAAAAGCAGTACAAGAAGGAAAGGAATCTAAAGAAAGAAGAAAAGTGAAGAAAGTTACCACGTTTTGTTCCAGATGTCCTAATGAACCGTTCTTGTGCCTCGAGTGCTATAACAGACGCCACAGAAATAATTGAATGGTTACAAAAATTATTGACTTAGTTTCACTTATTGAATGATTACTTTATGTTATTGAATTATATGTTTATTTTGATACATTTATATTATTTTTAAATAAAATTTCATTATTTAACGATGTGTTTGAGCTACCTAATAAAAAAATTTAAAAATGTAAGAAAGAAGTAAAAAAAATAAAAAAGTTTTCATGTGCCTTTTGCTTACTGGGCCTCTTCGGTCATGCCTTATGCACGTCAGCGTTTAGTTCGTGGCCGACGGTTCTCTAGGAACAGATGCATGAATGTACAAATTTTCGGTAATATTGACCGACGTGGCGTAATGGGATAATGAGCCGTTTCGGTCATAATGCCCGACGTGGCAGGGAATGTGTTAATTGCTATCGGTGTCACACACCGACGACAGAATTATTCATTCGGGGTTTGCAAATAACTTATTTTTTTATCGCCGCTTTCTGTACCTCTCCATATAAACCATCCTCGTCTTAGTGTACATTCCTACCTGGCTGGGTACGGTTGTACGAGTTTTATAGTTATTTTCGGTGCAAGACTCCGTAGCGACTAACGTTATTGGCATAACTTGCAGATCAGGTAAATATTTAGCATATTATCATTACATTTTCTCAGTAAGTTTTTGCCAATTCTTGTTTATAGTGTCTTATGAAGCCGAACAAAAACGTTGGTTGGAATTATGGGAAATGGTTCCTACCGACAATGAAAATTATTTTGACGATGATGGAAGTGGAAATGAAATCGATCAAATTGAGGAACGGGAAGGCGGCAGTGAATCGGAACAAGATGTGTCCGACGGGGAAGAAGAAAGCGAAAGTAATACCTTATCGTTTATTGGAAAATATGGAGTTACCAGATGGAGAAAGGCTGTTCCACCGAGAAAGGTTAGAAATAGACAAGAAAATTACGTAGTGCGTTTGCCGATGTCGAGATTACCTACACGTGACTTTAACCTGGGACCGCCCCTGGGATCCAAATGGGTACGCATTATTTTCTAGCGCTCCACGTATATTCGTGTTTGGAGGGAGGGGATGTCAATGCGTTCACAGGTTCTTAGAAAGTGTAAATCGAGCTCAGTATTGCGTTTAGCTCTGTAAAGTGAACCCGTGTGTTTTATTTGCGTATTAAAAATGGCTGACTTTTTGGACCTTCAAGGCTTAAAAGATATTTTGAGGTAATATTCACGTTTTGACTATAATTTTGTTGTAGCTATGTTAATAAATGTTCAATTATTTTATGTACATATAGTTTGACGAATTTATATTGGTGTAAGTGGCGTTTGTTTCGGACTTTTTCATATATATATATATATATATATATATATATATATATATATATTATCAAAAACCCAATTACCATAGTGTATGGTGTAGGGTATACTTTTACAATTATACTTGTTTCAACTACATAGTATTATGCTTAAGACATATATCCATTTTTTCATCGATGCTTTGGTCCAGATAGAATTTTATTCATGTACAAATTTAGCCCATTGTTTTTTATCTTTTGCCATTGTTTTTGCCTCTGTCCATGTTTTTCCTTTTTCTTGTAGTATGCCTACCATAACACCATCCCATGTTTGTTTTGGTCTTCCCTTTTTCGTTCTTTTTTGTATTTTTGATTGCCATACTTTTTTAACTGGTCTTGTATCGTTCATTCTTTGTAAATGTCCCCACCAGCTTAATTGTCTCTTTTCAATAAATTTAAGTGTTGATTCTATGTCAAGGTCTTCTCTTATTTTCGTATTTCTTAGTTTGTCTTTCTTTGTGACTCCTTTAACTCGCCTAAGATACTTCATCTCAACTGCTTGTATTCGACTCTTTTGTCTCTTTGTTAATACCAAAGATTCACATCCGAATGTTAATATTGGCCGGTAAATTGTTTTAAATACATTTAACTTCGTTTTCTTGGAAATCTCTTTTTTATTTATAAATGTCGAATTCATCGTGTGATAAAGATTCATCGTTTTTTGTACTCTATTGGTAATTTCGACTTCCTGCGTTCCATTTTCTTCTATTTCTACTCCCAAGTATTTATATCTTCTAACTTGCTCAATTTTTATTCCATCTAATTGTATATTCAAATGTTTTTGTTGCGGTCCTATAACCATAACTTTGGCTTTACTTTGATTAACTGTCATTCCAAATTCTTCAGATACCGTGCTCCATATTTCCATATTCTTTTGTAAATCCTTCTCT
This sequence comes from Lochmaea crataegi, assembly GCA_947563755.1. Classification (NCBI taxonomy): domain Eukaryota; kingdom Metazoa; phylum Arthropoda; class Insecta; order Coleoptera; family Chrysomelidae; genus Lochmaea; species Lochmaea crataegi. Next base: position 13,128,738 of record OX387424.1, on the reverse strand, counting down.
TTCCCTGCCATAATTATTAAATCATCTGCAAAAGCTGCTTCTGATATATCCACTCTTCCTAAATGTCTGTATCCAACGTGTAGTTTTGCCATTTTGATTGACGATTTTTTAATTATTTCATCAATAAAAATTGTAAATAATAATGGACTTAGTCCCCCTCCTTGCCTTAATCTTTCTTGTGTTGAAAATGATTCTGATGCTTTATTTTTGTATATTACACAATTTCTATTATTTTTGTAAATGTTTTTGATTATGTCTATTATTTTGTAGTTTACCCCCCTTCCTTCTAGTACTTTCCATAACTTCTCCCTTGGTACTTTGTCAAAAGCTTTTTCCATATCAATAAATCCCATATATACCTCTTTTTCTTGTTGTGAGAACTTATCAATTATCTGTTTCACCGTAAATATGTGGTCTTGTATGCTTCGCCCTCTTCTAAATCCACTTTGCGATTCTTCGAGAGTATTTTCTATCAGTGGTCTTAGCTTACTGTCTATAATATTCTCGTAGACTTTCATAGCTGTACTAAGTAGATTTATTCCTCTATAATTATTGCAGTCTTGTCTATCCCCCTTTTTATATATTGGAACTATTAAGGCTGTCTTCCAATCTTCTGGAATCTGTTCTTCACTCCAAGCAGTGTTGTATATTTTCAATAATATTTTTGTTCCTGTTTCCCCTAAATTCTTGAACATTTCTGATGTTAATTTATCAATTCCTGGAGATTTTCCATTTTTCAATTCATCTATTATTTCCTGTAATTCTTTTAGTGTTACAATGTCTTTATTTTCTATTATTGCATCCTTTTTTTTGTTAATGTCCTGAACTTTGTTGTCTGCTCCTAGTAATTCCTCAAAATACTCTTTCCATCTATCAATTACTTCGTTTTCATTTCTTAGTATATCTCCTTTTTTATTTTTTATCCAGGTTATTTCTTGTGTTTTTTCCTTTCTTAATGACTTCAATGTTTTGTAAAACAGTTTTTGATTTGATTTACTATTGCTTTCCATTTTTTCGCCAAATTCTTTCCACTGATTTCTTTTAGCTACTGCTACCATCTCTTTTACATTTTTCCTCTTCTCTTTGTACATTTCATAGTTTTCCGTTGTTTTGTTATTTATATACATTTTCCACGCTTCTTTTTTTAATTTTACTTTTATTTTAATTTCGTCCGTCCACCAAGCTGTTTGTTTTTTCTTATTAGTTTTCTTGCTACAACCACATATTTCTTTAGCGGTTTCCAATACGGTTTTTTTGAAATAATCCCACATTTCTTCTAAATTACCATTTTTCATTATATCACAATTATTTAAGAACTTTCCTGATAATGCTATTTTGTATTTTTCTGCCATATCTTTGTTTTGTAGTTTGTATGATCTGACCGATTCATATTCTATTGTTTTTTCTAATTTTTGTCTATTATGGTTTGTAATTTCTACTTGTTCTCTTATTTTTGTTACAAGTAAATAGTGGTCACTTCCTATTTCCGGTCCTCTTCTAACTTTGGTATCCAATACTTCCTTTCTATTTCTCTTTTCCACTAATAGATAATCTATTATTGACCTTTCATTTCTGCTTTCCATCACACGTGTATATTTATGTATGTCTTTATGTTCGAAAAATGTATTAGTTACAATAAAATTGTGTAATATGCAAAAATCCAGCAGCCGTTCTCCATTATTATTCCTAAATGTTTCACCATGTTTTCCTATTACTGCTCTATAAATGTCATCTTTTGTTCCCACTCTGCTATTCAAATCTCCAAGTATAATTATTTTTCCTTTTGCATTTTCTGTAGCCATAGTTAGATCTTCCCAAAACCTATCTTTATTTCCTACTGTATCGTCTTCATTTGGTCCATATACAATTATTATAGTTTTTGTGTTCATATTTTTATCTTTCATTTCCATCACCAATAATCTTTCCGACCATCCCCTCCATCCAGTAATTTGTTCTTCTAAGTTTCTATGTATTATGCATGCAACTCCTGCTGCTGCTCTTTTCTCATTTTCAATACCACTATATATGAGTATATGGCCATTATCCATTTTCACTATCCCCTGTCCTTTTTTTTTGTCTCTGTTATAGCTAGTATTCTCAAGTTTGTATTTTCAAACTCTTCTTCTAATTCTTTTTCTTTTCCTAAAATACTTCTTACATTCCATGTTCCAATTCTCCACATTTCCGTTGCTGATTTTACTTTATTCATATCCAATTCCGTTGCTGTGTCTTTTTCTCTGTTACCATGAATATCTGTATCTTTATTTAGTTTTTTGAATGTATTTGTTCCAGTATTCTCATTCTATTTGTTTCTTTATCCCATCTCCATTCTTGCCCATTTACCGTTACCTTATTGTATCCCGTTTTTACGTCTTTTCCCTTTTGACTTTCTAATTTTGCAAACATCCTTATCTCTTTTTGTTTTTCTCTTTCCTTCTTGGTCATATCATTATTTATAAAAACTCTTTCTTCTTTCCTCTCCTTTAATTTAGCTTTATTTGCCATAATTTTTTCTTTATCAGCTTCTTTTTGACATTCCACTATACACATTTTCTCCCCTATCTTGTTAACTGCTTTAGGATCGATATTTATTTTTAGTTGTTGACTCAAAAAGTTTCTGACATTTTCTACCAATTTCGACGGCTCATTAGTATCAAGTTTTAATCCATTTATCATCACATTATTCTTTCTTCTTTCTTTATCTATAATTTCCATTGTTTTTTTAATCTCTTCCATTTCTGTTTTCATTTCTGCATTTTCTTTTTTAATTGCTTGGTTTTCTTTTCTCAATACTTCGTTTTCAACTTTCAACTTTAATATTTCCTCATTAAACAGAGCCTGTTGATCTTTGGTTTCTTTGATCTCGTTTTTAATCAGTTGTTGTTCCCATTTCATATCCTTTTGATCTGCAGACATTTCCTTCATTAACGCTATGATTTGATCTAACTTTTCATCTTTTTTACTTTTAGTTGGGGTTCTGCTAGTCCTCTTGCTAACTTCAAATACACCATCCATTTTTCTTTTCTTTGAATCTTCTGTAGAATAATCATCACTATCCATTTTGTTTATATTTTGTATTCAATTACTATTTAATTATATTATTTTCGTGGTAGCGTAAGACCAAGATACCCAGATCTACTCTTCGGAGATACTTGATCTATCCAGCCACTTATTATATATATCTAATTTCTTTCTTTATTTTGTCCTCTATTTTTTAAATTTGACAACGTCGCAAATTATATTGTTTTGGACTCGCCTTAAATCAATTGCTTTTTATTTTAATAACCTAACACTAACCTATTTATTTAATTGTTTTTACAAAATCTAACGTTTTTTTTGTTTTTTTTCTTTTGTAGCACTACGTACTTTACCTTTTGTTGATACAATTCAAATTCTATTTGATTAATTTTCGCTGCTCTTTCCGATATATCGAAATAAATGCAGGCGAATTTTATAAACACTTTATTATCTCAACGCACCGTTGCCAAACTCTCGGACTTTTCATACCGTACCCATATGGACCAATGAAGAGGCTCTCTCTGAGAGTACTGACCAACAACACCTACATAATACTTCAGCATTTATTAATCCTTGGTTGGATTACCAAAAAGAAAATCTTCAAAACGTTCAATAAATTGAAGGCGATGTGACGAAATATATAAAAGAAAAATTCCCTGTACCGAACTATGAGCTTTTCAAGAATAAAACTCCCATTGAAGTTTTTGAAATGTTCCTCACAAATAAGATCATTGAACACCTCGCTCAGAAAACCACTAAATATACGGCTTTCAAGAATCAAGAGATTACAACAGATGAAATAAAATGCTTCATAGGAATTCTGATTTTGAGTGGTTACAATTCTGTCCCTTCTAAACGTCACTATTGGGAGAAGTCCGAAGATGTCAGAAATGACTTGGTATCCAGAGCTCTGCGAAGAAACAGATTCCTTTCCATCATGAAGTACATTCATTGTACATACAACACGAAAATTGATATGACTGACAAGTTTACGAAGGTCAGACCTGTAATGAATATGATCAAAGAAAGATTCTTGGAACTATTTCTGCCGGAGGAAAATTTAAATTTTGATGAAAGCATGATAAAATGTTTTGGTAGACACAGTGCTAAACAATTTATTAAAGGGAAACCGATCCGGTTTGGCTTTAAGGCTTCGTGTATTAACGCGAAAGAAGAATATTGCGTGACATTCAATCTTTATCAAGGGAAAAATGCTACAATTCCTGATGCATATAGCACAAGTTTTGGAAAAGCTGCGTCTCCCTTTGTAAAACTTTTAAGTGAATTTCCTGAACAAAAAATTAACTTACCATACAATTTTTACTTCGACAATCTCATCACTTCAGTAAATTTATTCTCTTTTCTTAGATTTAGAGGCTACTGGAAAAATGAGAAGTAATAGAATTCCCAAATTAGAAGAGAAGCAAAATCAAAGAACTCCATTACAAAATCGAAGAAACAAAAACTGAATGTAACGGTAAAGAAAGTCTTTCCAGAGATACTTGATCATCACTTACTTAAAAATAGAGGACAATTATGTAGTGCAATAGAAAGAAAATCGGGAATATTTTTTGTAAGGTGGAAAGAAAACGATGTTGTATCTGTAGTTTCAACATGTTATGGTCTTCAACCTATTCGCCCTGTAAAGAGATATTCAAAGGAACAACATAAGAATATTCAAGTACCGCGGCTGTTTTTAATAGGAAAGTATAATGAGTATATGGAGGGAACAGACCAAATGGACCGCAAGTTAACTGAATAAAGAATCAACATACGGGGAAAAAAGTGGTGGTGGAATTCATGTGCCTTGAACATATTCATGGAATATGTCAGCTTTGCCTAAGTGAAGCTACACAATAAAATGTCTCACTGCCTAAATCAAGTGGAATACTTACTCTATATTTTTGTTAAAAACCGGAGTTATATTTTTTTCAGTTCATGTATATTCCTTTAATGAAAATTACGAACTTTTTTTATTTCAAAGATTTTAATTACTTTTGTTTTTACGTTTATTTTTATATTACAAATAACAATATATTGTTATACTAGTGTTTTTCATTTTGTATCTTTTGTTTTTCAATAAAACATTTTCAAAAATATTTTTCAGTCATTCCTAAACACAATATAAAATATTTGTATGAATTTCATTGCAATAGCTATTTATTTTTAACACTTTCACGGCCGAGTGGAATTCTAGAAAAGTGTCTTTTCTATCAAGACAATAATAAAGTTAATATCTATGAGTATTTTATTATTTTGAGACTTTTTAGCAAAAAAAAACTACGGCGGTCACAAATGACTGCTTCGATCTTTGTAGGACATATGTTCCCACCATAGGCGGCGGTCATCCTAGAGCAATAGATTTCACAACATTGAGCGTCCCTCGACTAACGTGACCACTTGAATCACTTCACTTGCGTTTAGTTTGCGCATCGTTTAAAGGTTAGAACAACTGTTTATGTGAGTGCCAGGTGTTCTTATAGTGAAATATATTTGACCATGAATGATCGTACGAGGCGTATTATCGAGTTGTCTAGGCAACATTATGAATCTTCAGACGAAGGTAAGTTGAGCAATTCAAAAACGCTAGGTAGTCTTGTTATTAGAAACTTACTTTGAAATGAATAAATGAAAATTTAAAATTTACAGATTGTAATAGTACATTATCGAATACAGAAAGTGAAGGTTCCATACCAGATCCGTTCGCAAACTCTAATTCAGATATAGATCCTACATACACACCGGAAAATGTATCAGACTCATCATTATCAGATCAGAACGACAATATCCACACAAACCGTCAATCTTCTCAAAGTTCAAGGAATCCAACAGCAAATTTGAATGTGAGTGAGGTCAAAATACAGAACAGTGAAAATAATCCCAATCAAATAAATCAAAATAATGAAATAGAAAGTGAAGCTTTACTTGGAGACGAAAGAGCTGAATCTGCAGACATTTCAGTAAATGATTTATGGACTGAGCCTCGAGGAAATCACATGGATTTCACATATGAAGAAGAATCTGGTGTTAAACCTGAGTATGCAGCAGCGCTTGTAAACACTGAGCCATTAGATTTCTATTTATTATTTGTAGACGACGAAATCCTGAAGCTGATGGTAAGAGAAACCATATATGCCACCCAGTTACTCCTTAGTATTGATGATGTAGCACCATCTTCCAGGCTTCGAGATTGGCATCCGACAAGCCAAAATGAAATGTTTTTTAGGACTTTTAGGTTACATGGGTCTAGTAAAAATGCCTACGATGAGGCATTATTGGAGCGAACATCCACTTTTCAAAAATGATTTTATATCACATATCATGACTCGAAATAGATTTGAAATTTTATTGAAAATGTGGCATTTTAGCAATAACGAGACATGCCATGAAAGAGACAGAATCTATAAAATTGAACCACTAATGAATTTGTTCAAAAATGTCAAGAAATATATGTGCCTGGAAAGATAGTTTGCGTAGATGAGACACTCATACCATTTCGTGGACGTTTGTTGATGAAACAATACATTCCAAATAAAACCCACAAATACGGTCTGAAAATGTTCAAACTTTGTTGTGACAATGGATTCACATGGAATATGGAGCTGTATGCAGGGAAAGAAAAGAATCCAGCCGTGTCTGTTCCTACAAAAACGGTGATATTTTTGGCCGACAAATTACTCAATGCAGGAAGAACTAACTGACAATTACTACACAAGCAGCGAGTTGGCTAATCAGTTATTAGATAAGAACACACATCTTTTGGGAACTCTTAGAGCTAATCGTCGAGGTAACCCAAAAGAAGTGGTAAATAAAAAATTGAAAGTGGGAGAAATTATTGTAAAAGAAAATAGCAGAGGTATTTGTGTAGGGAAGTGGCGTGACAAGCGTGATGTGAATTTTTTGTCGACCAAACATGGGAACGAAATGATTGAAGTTACAAAACGGTTTGGTGGTAATATACGAAAACCAGCTGCCATTCTTGAATATAACTCTGGTAAGTCCTCAATCGATGTATCAGATCAAATGGAGAGTTATAATACTGCCCTTAGAAAGACCATCAAGTGGTGCTCGGTACTGCAGTAGTCAATGCGCATATTCTGTACAGGAAAATCAAAAAGTCACCATTTCTGAATTTAGAGAGCAAATCATTATGGGATTGCTCAAAGGAGCAGAGACCGAGGAAACGGAGAACGAGCCAAAGAAGACGCCATCTACTTCAAGAAAAAGAGCCCTGAATACTCACACTTTCGCAAAAAAGGGTGGACCTTCAGCCAAAACCAGAAAATATTGTAGAGGATGCTACGAAAAGAAATCATTATTGAAGCTTGATAAAAATACAGTGAAGAAGGTTACCTCTTATTGCGTCCAATGCGACAATCAGCCTCGCTATTGTTTGGATTGTTTTACAGTAAAACATAAATGGAAATATGAATAAATCTTATATTGATTATAGAATTTCTTAGTAAAAATGAAATTACAATTTTTTGTTATAAAGAATATAGAACATTTATTACTTTAAACATGCAATTACAATTTCTTATTATAAAGAATTAAAGTTTGGTTTCTAGATTGAGTTTTTTTTACTTCGTAAATGATATTTCACTGTCATGACTATTTGTTCCACAATTAGGTGTCAATTCTAAAAACTTGCTTGACCAGGACGTTTGACTGGGCCAAGGCGGGCATGTGTATGCTGCAGAGCAGTGTGTTGTCGGTCATGTGGCGAATCAGAGCCACGCAACTTGTGATATACCAAGCGGTCATGGGTGACCGCCCTGGCCTGCTCGGAGTTACACATGGCGGTTATCGGTGACCGCTTCGGCCGCGAAAGTGTCGGTCTCTGACACCGTAGCGAATCTCCGTGCTCCATTTTTTATAGCGACTAACGGAGGGTTAAAAACCGAAAAATAATAGTGATGCACTTGAATGATTCATTTTTTCCTTTTGTTCTTATTACAGATACAACCGAAAGACGGAGATGTTTTGATGGAATAAGAAAAGAAGGTGACTTTTTGTACAATAAAATAAGTGGAGAAAAAAAAATTGTTGTGAAAATATCAAACAAACCTGCAGAGACAACATATTTGCCATGCTCTTATTGTTTAGGGTACTACTCTGCAAAAAACTTGAGGCATCATGTTAGAGAGAGATGTTTACATAACTCCGATAGTACACATAATCTTCATGGTCCAAGTATTGTGAAAGGTTCATTCATTCATGAACTGGTCTGTGACAATCTAAAGAACTATATTTTTACTACCATGCGTCCTGGCCCAATATTTAACCTTGTGACTACTGACCTAACTGCTGTATTATTTGGTAATGGGTTGGCTGAATATATTACACTGAGTAAAAATCACATTAAAATGGTTTCTGCCAAATTAAGGCTATTGGCAACAAGTTTTTTTTGAAATGAGACGTCGAAATCCTTCATTAAATGAAATAAAATAGATCTTCGGTCCAAAACAGTACAGTACTCTTGATGTTGCTTTTAAAGTAATGAGAAGTTATGACGGTGAACAATACAAAGCTCCTACTGTCGTTCACTCGTCTTGTAATTTAATTTAAAAAGTTGCACATGTTTTTAAATGTTTTTTGATCCAATCAGATGATAAAGAGGGATACAAGAATGTTGACAATTCCTTGTATTTGTTAACTCAAAGTCAAAATTCTGATATGACGAAACTGGCAACATTAACCCTTAGTTAGTCGCGTGGGATCAATGTGACCCCGCGCTTCGTTCAAAAATCTATAATTGTAAAACTAAGCATTTTTTGGCGCTCTCCCCCACTCTACCTTCCTAGCTCCGCGTCTTACGGACATACCAGTGTCCAGTGTCGTGTAAGCTATTATACAGGAAACAATATTACATATTTTGTGCATTTTTGACCCCACGCGACTAAATGCGTAACAGTTTTATTTCGGGCGGATTAACGGTATTTGGCAAGGTAAGTGTCCAATTATTTGTTTATTTCTATAATGTATGGCATTTCTTTTTTGGATACAGCTGTTCACTGACATTATTTTTTGTAACAATTATAGATACATTTTTTTTCAAATTGATTCATTTTTTTTGTGATAAAACAATAATAAAATATTAATTTCAGGATGTCTTTATCGGATTCAAAAAGACCCCTAACTGAAGCAGAATTACAGGCGATTATAGATAATTTGAACGACGACGAAGATGATCTGGTTCCTGTTGAAGTCGGTAGTGATGACACTGATACAGATCATCCTGATGAATGCAGTGAGCATCTTTCTGACACGGACCAAGATGCTAGTGAAGATAGCATTGAGGAGGAAAGTGAAGACGAACAGGTACAATCAGTAAACTACTTTTACACCAGAGATCAAAACGTAAAGTGGAGAAAACAACTCCACCGCTAAATGTTAGAACCAGAAGACATAACATTGTTTCTTGCTTAAAGTTACAAGATAAAGTGCAAGAAATGCATCCACCCCTCTCGAAACATCTTATGTATATTGCGAATGTGCGAGGAAATTTTGCATGAGAAAGAGACGCCAAGGATGTAACACATGAAGAAATGAGCGCATTTATAGGTCTGCTTATTCTTAGTGGCGTTTTGAAGTCTTCACATCTAAATTTATAACCCTCTTGTTATTAAGGGATGTTAAGGAAATTGAAGGGTAGAAATAAAGATATCAAACACCCTTTGAATATCTCAGGGTTTAGGAAGGGGTTCTCAAGGGGGACAAATAAAACTATCGCGTTATGTAGATATGGTATACCTGGAATAACCACTTGCCAAAGGTTAGGACGTGTAGGGGTTGATTACCATAAGTGTAGTCCTCGCACATGGTGTTCGGGGCAACAGCTGTCCTACGAGGATCCAGGGGTCGTCAACGAGGTGAGAACCAGTCGAATCCCACAATAGAACTCAAGTCTGTAGAGTTAAAGTTGAAATCGAAAGATGGAAGTGAAATTGCAATTGGAAAATGAAGTTGCAAATGAAAATGAATGTGAAAATGAAACTGAAGATGAAAATGAAGGCCTGAAATAGAAATAAACGTAAGCAAATGATATTGAGAATATTCAGAATATAGTCTCATCGAAGTGAGTGGTCGACAAACTTACCGTTGATGTTGGGTGGCCTTTAAGTTGAACAAGACAAGTTGAGGTAATTACAATTTATTTTAAAAATAATAGATCCAACCCACTGGTTGAGTTTCCAGTTCTAAGGAACCTTGGAAACTTTCCTTTTAAAGCTTTCTGTAACTTACAAAAAATCCGTTAAAATTAACGTGAGGTGCTCTTAGCTAGCACCCCAAAAGCAAAATGAGACAATCTCTCTCTTCCCTTGTTCACATCCTGTCTTGAATGGTTAGTTCTTTTCCTTTACCAGTAGCTTCTAAGAGTTCAAAAGATATGTTGATGTGAATTTACAAAGATGGAAAAGGATAAAGAATGTCATGAATTTGTACAACTTCCACTTTGTTATTCAGTGATTGATTATCAGTCACATCTGATTATCAATAAATTAATTTGATTTAATCTTCTTAGTCTCACAAATGTCAATTTAACCTATATGATACAAATGTAAACATTGGAACCTTTGAGATATATATTTTATTTTTACAACTAAATACCTTATATTCTGAAACTGATAGTGCTCGCAACCATTACTTAAGAATCATGATTGCCATAAGATCTTGAAGAATGTGATGCAAACTGTTGTTAAATGGACTGAAGAAACTAGTATGACCCTCTCAACTGAAAAATGCTCAATTATGTTTTATACTAGACATAGACTTCGCACACCGGGGAGCCTAACTCTGTGTGGGCGGACGTTGTCGGTACTAAACGAGTTTAAATACTTGGGTATTATACTAGATACTAAATTATTATGGTCCAAACATATATCCAACATTAAAAGTAAATGTGAAAAAGGATACAACCTTCTAAAATGTGTTACAAATCGCAGATGGGGCGCTGCTCCTTCTATTGCCATCATGTTTTACAGGGCTTATGTGCGATCAATTATAGATTATGGATGTACTCTATACGGATCTAGTAGCAACACCAACTTACAGTACATAGATCGTATTCAGTATAAATGCCTCAGAACCTGCATTGGTGCTATGAAATCAACACCTGTTAATGCAATTTTGGCAGAGTGTAATGAACCTCCTCTATATTTACGACGTCAACTACTATCTCAAAAATTTTTAATCAAACTTAAAAACCTTGAGGCAGACATGATAAACAATATATCTAGTATTTGTATTAAGGATCTTACGAATAGATATTGGAGAATAAAAAACACTCCTCCACTTGCTGAAGCTTTCATTCAAACCAGTGAATTCAATAATATATATAGAACCAATAAAACCTTGTCGTTATACACAATTCCTTATCAAGCGGTATTCAAAATCCACAATGTCATAATACCCAATTATACGGAATCCAGTCGCATTAATGCTGTCCTGCTGAAATCCATACTAGGAGATTTTGTTGATAGGACAATAATATATACTGATGGATCTAAGACAAAAGATGGAGTAGGATGTGCAGTGTACATTCACAATTCATCTCAATCGTTACAATTTAGACTACCCGATATATGTAGTATACAGGGTGTCCCAGAATTTTTTAGACAGGCTATAACTCTAAAACGGCTGAAGATAACTTCATAAAATTTGGTAGTCAGTAATTGGACGGATTTTACAATATTGCGAATCCCTCATGACGTCAGCGAAATCATCAGCGTAGCTATGACGTCATGTCATTATGAAATATCAAATGCAAAGGTGGTCGTGTGACTGCTCATATTAAAGGTCTTTTTATTCTGAATTCAACCATGTAATACACTTAGTATGTTAAAATTTATTAGTTGTGTATTTTCGATCAAAAGGAGTTTAACAAAATAAATAAAAAAGTTTAACAAACAAATTTAATCACATGAAAATCAAGGCAATAATACAATTATTCTACAATTAATTTTCAATAATGTGCTCAAAATGCCCCCCTTCCGCTTCAACACAAGCCTCAAACCTTCTCAATAGTTCACGCGTACATGCCGCTCTTATCATTTCTGGAGTAACAGCTCTACATGCTTCTTTTATTTTATTTTTTAAATCGTGAACATCCCACAATACGCTTGTAGTCGTTCTGTTCAAGTATTACGAAATCTCAAATAAATATCGTAGTTAGCCATGGTGTCAAAATATTTTGACATTTCAACGAAAACAGTGAATGTAATTCTCGCAGTTACTATAATAATTGGCAGAAGTGAATTCGTCTTAATCGAAAATGCCATTTTTATTCATGTATAATGAATACGTTGATATGTTGATGATTTTTGGAGAATGTAGAAGGAATAGCCGCAATGCTCGTATTCTTTATGCAGAACGATTTCCTGAAAGACGCACCCCATCTTGTCAGACATTTTATGAAGTTGAAAGAAAGTTGCGGCAAGGTTCATTTCCTAATTCCAAACACACGCACCATGAAAAAGTAGCTCGAACGCACCAAAATGAGGTAAATGTTTTAGCGTACGTAGCAATTAATCCTCATGTATCAGTTAGAAGTCTCGCCGAAGAAGTTCATGTTAGTAAAAGTACAATTCAAAGAATTCTTGCAAGTCACAAATACCATCCATTTAAAATTCACTTAAATCAGGAGTTACGGCCCAATGACTTTGTCCGAAGACTTACATTTATAACACACATTCAAACTATGATGGAAGATAATCCAAATATTTTGAATAGAATCTTGTGGAGTGATGAATCACGTTTTCATAACAATGGTGTCGTGAATCGTCATAACAGTCATTACTGGTCTGCAGAAAATCCGCATTGGGTAAGAGAATCTCGATTTCAAACAAGGTGGGGAATAAATGTTTGGTGTGGGGTATTTAATGGAAGGTTGATAGGGCCTTACTTTTATGATGGAACATTAACTGGTGAACGTTACTTGATGTTTCTGCAAAATGAGTTACCAGATTTATTGGAGGATATTCCAAATGAAAGAATAGAAATGATGTGGCAACAAGATGGTGCTGCTCCACATAATTATGGTAGGGTAACGCAGTTTTTAAATAATAGATTTCCTTCTTTCTGGATCGGTAATGCAGGACCATGTCTAAGGCCAGCGCGATCACCAGACCTAACACCCCTCGATTTTTTTATTTGGGGTTATTTAAAAGATATTGTATACTCAAATCCACCACGCGATGTTGATGATTTAAAAAATAAAATAAAAGAAGCATGTAGAGCTGTTACTCCAGAAATGATCAGAGCGGCATGTACGCGTGAACTATTGAGAAGGTTTGAGGCTTGTGTTGAAGCGGAAGGGGGGCATTTTGAGCACATTATTGAAAATTAATTGTAGAATAATGGTATTATTGCCTTGATTTTCATGTGATTAAATTTGTTTGTTAAACTTTTTTATTTATTTTGTTAAACTCCTTTTGATCGAAAATACACAACTAATAAATTTTAACATACTAAGTGTATTACATGGTTGAATTCAGAATAAAAAGACCTTTAATATGAGCATTCACGCGACCACCTTTGCATTTGATATTTTATAATGACATGACGTCATAGCTACGCTGATGATTTCGATGACGTCATGAGGGATTCGCAATATTGTAAAATCCGTCCAATTGCTGCATACCAAATTTTATGAAGTTATCTTCAGCCGTTTTAGAGTTATAGCCTGTCTAAAAAATTCTGGGACACCCTGTATATACTGCGGAGCTGTATGCTATCCTACAGGGCCTTTTTTGGTTGAAATCAAATAACAAGCATGAGGGAGTAATAATATCCGACTCTAGAACATCATTGTACGCTATAAAGGAAATCAATCCTCAAAGGCTAAACTGTTCAATTTTATGTTCCATTAAAACAATTTTGGCTAATATTAATATTAAATTCATTTGGGTTAAGGGGCATACTGGAATACATGGTAATGAAAAAGCTGATCATTTGGCAAAGGATGCAGTAATGAATGGAGTTTTTTGTAACATTTATACTGCAAAAGATGTAACTAACGTAATTAAAAATAAAATGTTGGTATCGTGGCAAATACACTGGGAAAACGTCGTACGATCATCACATAATTCCTATTTCCTAATACATCCTAGTTTACCCTCCCCTTCAAACTATATTTTCAACCATACAATTCCGAAATTTCATTCATCAAGTATATTTAGGATAAAAACTAATCATGGGAGATTTCCCGCTCATCTTGCCAAGCTTGGGATAATACGATCATCATCCTGTAGCTGCAATGAGAATGCATGTGCCGATCTTAATCACATTTTTTTTGGATGCAGCAATTATACTGCAAAATCAAACAGTTTAGTTCAGTCACTCTGTGAACAAAACTTCTTCCTATCTTTAAATATTACTCATATTCTAAGCCGAGATAGCCGGTCCACTTTTAACATACTCTTAAATTTCATCAAAGAGCTTAAAATTGATATTTAAGTGGGATTATAACAAAATTCTGTGGCTGATGGACCTGCTTCCGAGCCATTTTCTTTCCACACACACACACAAGTCCTAATATTGATTTATTTTTTCTATAATTTGTTGGTAAAGTTTGGCATACTGAGTAAGTGTTTGTATATGACTTTTGACCTGTAACACATTTTGAGGAGTTGTGGGCAACAGATGGCCTAGGATGTGAAATGTTGCCCCTAACAATGTCGTCTAGAAGATTTCTTTTCCTATTGATATGTCTAAGATTTGACGACCTCGCAACTCGAGATGAAAGAAAACAGACAGATAAGCTCGCTGCCGTTAGAGAGTTTATTGATATTTTGGCAGAAAATTTCTCTTCTTCTTATTCAACAGGAGCATATGTTACAATCGACGAACAACTGATTCCCTTTCGTGGTCGCTGCAGCTTTAGACAATATTTGCCAAACAAACCAAACCAAACCTAATTGTTGCTGCTCACAATGCTCTGGTTATATATAAAATGAAAAAGGAAAACACAATGAACATTAAAAGGAGGGTATTTCTGAAGCAAGTTGCAATGGAATTAGTAAAAAAATCATCAAATATCTCGCTCCTCGTCTCAGTATCTCCCAAAAAATTTACGAAAGCGAATTCGCATTCAACAAGATATACCTGACAATGTTTTGCAACAACCAAATGTACCTGGACCTTCACGGGGAAGGTGCGCAAGGTGCCCAAGAAAAAATGACAACAAACATTCAGTTAAATGCAAAAACTGTTCAAATTTTATTTGCAAAACTCACATCATGTCAATTTTATGTACCGACTGTGTTGACAGTGATTAACTTGTTATAAATATGATAATTTTGTATTCTATGGATGTGTTTTATTTGTTTTTACGCAGGCGTACTGTTTTAATTAAAAAAATAAATAATTAGACTTGTTAATACAGCTCATTTTTATTAATCTAAAAATGTAACAAACTACAGGGTGTTACATTTAAACCAATTGCCGCTAGACAATAAGTATTTTTGATAATATTGTTAATTTAACTAATAAAGGATGTTACGCGTTACTTTATGAGCACACACAAAGAAAACTATTGTATTTTTGTCCACCCTGTACCAATTGGAATCAACATGTGATACATTTTTGGAATCAGCTCAGCTAGAGTAATCCGAAAATTGAGACAAAATGGGGGTGTTCCAAAAAAAAATGACGGTGACGTCATTACTCGAAAGTAATTCACCCAGTATATTAGATTATTATTTTAAAATACGGTAAATTAAAATCAAAAATCGACGTGTTTCAGGATTATTTCTTAAAATGGTCTGTTTAGCTAAAAATGAATTTGTTCCATACTTTACGGACACAGTGTATAGTTAATGTTTTTCAGAACTCATACAACTTTAATTAAAAATGTTATGATATTTTAAAAATGCTTTACTTTTTTCAAGGCATACATCACTTATTGTATCTTGAGTTTTCATATCCAAAATAAAATATTTTTTCAAATCAGCTGGTAGCTTCAGCTTTAGAAAAGTATTTTCAATTATACAGTTATATTTTTCTTACATGTTTCGCAAAGCATGTATTTTTTTACCCCTCCAATTTTACCTGTCCTATTTTTAGGACGCCGGTATTTACCAATAGCAATTTTACAATCAGCTGTATTTTCTGTCAGTCTCTTTTCTTTCTTTCGCCCATGTACTATCATATAATAATAACACAATATTATAATATGGTACAATACTATGAAAATATGGCGATCTCACAATGAATAACGTGGACGATCTTCTTGTGAATAGTAGGGAGGTCTGGTAGTTGTCAAGCGCCGATTGTTTTGTTATTAGTTTCTGTCAGTTTCCAAGCGTATTTTAGTGTTTTACTGTTTTCTTGAGTTATAAACTTCAGTTGAGGCTATGAGTGCAATAGTGGACTAACCCACAAAGAGTAGATTTCTGTTTTTTTACATTTTTTGAAGCATAATTTGATAATCTTTCAAATGCATAGTAGACCAAACCACCTTTAACATTTCTCGAATAGATGGCAGCACATACATAGTTTTGGCGTTTTAAGATTTGCCTGTTAAATCAGAATCAAAGTGGACTAAGTGCGGTTGGTCCACTTTGCTTCTGAACAATCGCGTTGTTATTTTTATTTGACGTTTTGACGTATAAACAACGGTCTTCGTTCAGTGTTAAAATTGTGCAAATATTGGATAACTAGGGTACTATAATGGAACGTAAGTACTTTAGAGTTTGTTAAGTAGAGTCTAGATTTCTTTTTTAATGAATATAGATAAAAAAAGTTGAATTTAAATTTAAGGTTAGGTTTTCAATTTTATTTGATTTCCGTTCGAGAAATTTGGCAAATAATAAAGGTTGAGCGTATCTTTTTTAATTTTTCCAGGTATGTTAAAGCTGTTAGACTCCGATCAGTCGGACCCTTTTGAAGATTCCGGATCAGAATATGTTTCATCAGAAGAAGAACGTGAAATAAATGGGGCAAGAGAAACAATTAATGAGGAATTAGAAGAGGAAGAAACAAGGGAATTTAAGCCAAAAAAGCGTATTCGTCATGAGAAAAATTGGAAAATATGTGCGGGAGAAGAGTATGCCACAAAATCTGGAAAAACGGTGCCTTCAAAACCTTTCCGACCTTTTGCTTGTGCCTGCAAAAATAAATGTCATGTTTTAGTACCTGAAGAACGGCAAAGGGAAGTGCACACAATTTTTTATGCTTTACAAACTTTTGATCTACAAACGTCTTATCTATTTTCATTAGTTAAGGTTGTAAACAAACTACGGAAGTATACTGAAAACCAACACTCTAAGAGAGAGAAAACAAGAATCTACTACATACCTGTTGCCACTGGAGAAGAACAAAAGGTCTGCAAAACATTTTTCCAAGCTGTGTTTCAAGTCTCAGCAGGAAGACTGGATAGACTACTGAAAAATAAATCAATCGGCTTACCATCTCCATGCGATAAAAGGGGAAACCACCCACCAGCCAATAAAACAAGCGAGGAACAGAAAAACGAAGTTGGTGATTTTATTAAGAAATTCCCAAGCTACGAATCTCACTATGGTAGACCAAAAAGCAATCATAGGAGATACTTTGCACCAGATTTGAGTCTTGGCAAAATGTACAGTTTGTACAAAAATGAATCAAACAATCCGGTTTCTTATTTTGTTTTTAGGCAAAGCTTTAATAAGGAATTTATCTTACATTTTCATCCCCCCATATCGGATTCGTGCAAGAAATGTGGTCTTTTTAATATTCAAATTAAATCAACAGTTGAAGAAGTGAAAAAAAGAGAACTTGAAGTCGAGCGTCAGCTTCACCAAAGAAAGGCTGAAAGGGCAAGGGATGGCTTAAAAGAAGACACTCAGTTATCAAAAGAAGGAGACGTTACAGTCATATGTTTCGACCTTATGAAAACCTTGCCCACGCCAGTTTTAACATCAGGTATCTGTTATTATAAGAGGCAGCTCTGGACTTACTGATTTTCGGTTCATAACATGGCAAATAATGATTCACACATGTTTGTATGGAATGAATCAGTGGCTTCGAGAGGTCCTCAAGAGATTGGATCTTGCCTCCTATTCTACATCAAACATTTTGTTACTACAAAAAAAATTGTTATGTATTCTGACCAATGTGGAGGGCAGAATCGAAATATAAAAATGTCTGTGCTGTGCAATTACATAGTTTCATCACCAGATTTTGAGGTTGACTTAATAGATCACAAATTTTTGGTAAGTGGTCACTCATACTTACCCTGTGATCAAGATTTTGGAGTAATTGAGAAGGAAATGAAATTTCATCCCAATATTTTTATTCCTGGAGACTGGAATAAAGTAATAATAAATACTAGAAAAAAAATCCATTCAAATTAATAGAAATGAAAAGTTCTGATTTTTTTTCTACAAAACCATTGGAAAATGATATTACCAATAGAAAAATTTCTAAAGATAAAGTTAAAGTGGAATGGCTTAATATTCAATGGTTGCGTTTTCAAAATCATTGCCCATTCGATATTCAGTTTAAATAATAACAACGATGTTGCCTTTCAAACTGTTGATATGAGTAAGCGAAAATCAGTGTTCCAGGAATCAAGCCTTCCCTTATTATACCCTATCGGTAATGCCATTAACGATGCCAAAACAAAAGATCTCCTTCAGCTAAAGGAATTTATTCCTCCGGTGCATCATTGGTTTTATGAAAATCTTCGGTCTGCAGCTCAAGGAACTGGTGGAGAACTGCTAGATCATCCCGAAGAAGATTAAGACTAAAACTTTTTCGATGTGTTTAATCAATTATTGTTGTTTGTGGAAAATATATTTTCTTAGAAACCATTTCGATTGATTTATTTGTACCAAACCTCATGAATAATAATAAAATATATTTAATAAAAATTGAGTAACCTCATAAATTCATTAACTTGCTTAGAAGAAAAGTGGACTAACCCACATCTAACTAATAACAAAACTGTGTTTTTTTAAATGTACGCTGTGTTTTATGAAGTCAACTGATGTATATTATGAAAAGAATTAAATCAAACCGTAGAACATATTTAAAATATGTTTAATTTAAGTCGCAAAGTTTAGACGTTTTTTAATTCAATTTTTAGTATTGCCGCAATTTGGGGTTAGTCCACTATTGCACTCATAGCCTCAGTTATGGGTCGGTATGAAAAGGCTTTAACTCTAGATGAACTTGAAGATATCATCAATAATCACAATTCATGGATGATGTTGAATCTGCGGATATTGTTGTTCTTCCACCTGAAACAGACTATCTTAATGACGAGGATGAGGCCGATGATAACCTTCTCGGCGTTGTTGACGTAAATGATGTTCCAGGTGAGCTTGAATTACAGTACATAACTCCCCAACCAGAATGTTGCGAGGAAGAACAAGAACAAGAACAGGCTACCCTTTCACAAGTTCCAGGACCCTCATCTACTTGTAAATGAAACTCCAAAAAAATGCGGCTTCTTACAGATGTCTCACCTACATGGCGAAAAGTGATTCCATCCTACACAAAACTTCAACCTGTCGGCGGAGAAAGTTTTACCCAGTTTGAGGAAATGAAAAATGCACTTAGTGGTAAAACGCCAGTTGAACTTTTTGAAATGATGTTTACGGAAGAAATTTATGATCATATCACTAAGGAAACTGTACGATATGCAACAGCTGTAAAAAATGACAGGCGTTTTATTTTGTCATCAGAAGAAATAAAAGCCTTTATGGGAATTCTGTTATTCTCAGGCTATCACAAAGTACCATCTGAAAAAAATTATTGGAGTGAAGATGAAGACCTGGAGGTGAATATTGTGAAAAAATGCATGTCAAGAAATAAATACCTCAAAATTAAAAAAATATTTACACTTCAATGATAACGATCTGGCAACTAATAATAAAAATGATAGAGGTTTCAAGATATGGCCACTAATCACCAAGATAAATGAAAGTTTTCAGCAGTGGGGAATTTTTGTAAAAGAACTGTCTGTGGACGAAATGATTGTAAAATATTTTGGCAGGCACGGACTAAAACAGTTCATTCGTGGAAAACCGATCCGTTTCGGTTACAAGTTTTGGGCTTTGTGCGGGTCTAATGGATGCTGTTTCAAATTTGATTTGTATTGCGGTGCTCAAACTTCTACAAATGAACGAAAAATGGAGACCTAACTTTGGGTTCTAGGGTAGTTGTGAATCTGCTCGACTGTGTAGTACACCCATCAAGCCATTGTATTTATTTCGACAACCTGTTCACTAGCAGAGATTTGTTACTATATTTTCAACAGCAAGGATTTCGGGCAACCGGTACCTTGAGAAAAAATAGACTATCAAAATGTCCTATAAAAGATTCCAAGACTCTTGGGAAAGAAGCCCGTGGAAATTTTGATTATCGATTCGATACTACGGGTGAAATACTCTTTTTGAAATGGAACGATAACAAATGTGTAACAATCGCAACCAATCATGAAAATGTTGAACCACTACATCAGGCCACTAGATGGGATAGAAAAGCTAAGGAGAAAAAGCAGATTCCACAACCGTCTGTCTTGAAGAAATATAATACACACATGGGTGGTGTAGACCAGCATGATTAAAATGTAGGCAAATATGCGGTTCAAATAAGAGCGAAAAAGTGGTATTGGGTCCTATTTACACGTCTTTTAGATATGTCCATTGTAAATGGTTGGATAATTTACCGATGGGTGAATAACTCAGATATGCCGTTACTCACCTTTAGACGAAATATTGCAGTGGCTTACCTAAAACGTGGAATTAAACCAGCAATGGGACGTCCGCGTCCCTCTCCCTCGTCGGCTTCCAAAGTTTTCGTTGATGTCCGATATGATTGTAAAGGCCATTTTATGGAGTCACGGGGACAATAAAGAAGATGCCAAAGACAAAATTGCAAGTCAAAACCATTAACATTTTGCATAAAATGACAAGTAACACTATGCAAACAGTGTTTTATTCCTTATCATACTAAATGATTGTTTAAAATTTTACGTCCAATAAGAAAAAACAATGTTCAGTTTCCTTTAAAATGTTTGTTCGTTTCAATAAAATAAAGTTTATAAGATAATCTTGTTTTATTCATTGAAATCATTCAAATAGTCTTGAACAATAATGATACTTTAAAGGACCAGCGTCCTATTTTTAGGACAGCCTATATTTTCAAAACCTCTGTACATATTTTTATTTCATATCTTTTTATCTTTCTATAATTCAAATTAAACAAGTTACTTAAAAAACGGTAAGATTTCAAATTTTTATAAGTTGGCACCTAATGGGTTAAAATATTTTTTAATTTATTGTTGGTGAACATCGAGGCAGCTCTATTATACGTCTAGATCCTGATCTGAATTGTTTGCGCTGAGAGTGGAAAAAATCTCAGATGCTGTTGGACAATTTCTGGAACTGGTGGATGAAACGAAAATACCTAAATGGACAAAAAAGCAAGAAACAATCCAGGTTAATGATATTGTTATTCTGGTGGACAACAAGTTTGAGTTCAAAGTTATAAACTTTACTTACTATATATAATTTGTCAAAATAATTGAATTGTCAGAATTTTGAAAGAGTCATCAACATTTTGTAAAGACGAAAAATAGTTTTATTGACAAAAATTCGACTAGACTTGAAGAGAAAATAACAGTTCCCGTGCACGAGGTCCATAGCCTGCTGGAGTCATCGCCGCCATCGCACTAAGAGCTGCAAACAACCCAGCCCTTTAAGATAAGTTCCTTCGTCTTATCTTTAGCGTGTGTAAGATTTGGATTTGGCATGTTACTTATCACAACTTGATATTCTCCCCGTTGGGTTTTTTTGGAATATACAATGTATGGTGAATTTTTGAATATTTCAATAAATAATTATTATTTTCATTATTTGTATTGATTATTCAATACTTATTAAATTGGATAAACGTGTTCGGGGTAAAGTAGTTTTATTTTTTTTTAAGTAGCTTAACGTTAAGTTTTACAAGGTGTTTCCAGCTTAACACCTTTAGTTTAATAGGGTAAATGATATTTGGCGTCTTGGATGCAATATTTTGTAATAACTTGGTAGGATGTGTACCGACCATTAAACATTTCCATTGGATGGCTTTTATACCATAATAACAACATAGGTATGTCTACGTATTATTATAAAAATTAGTTCTATTTCTGACTTACTTTTTCTGTTGACGCCATTTTTGTTATATTTGGTTATTTGGGGATACTTCGGACGACGTGTCCAAACTATCACTCGGATGTCCAATGTATACCGTAGTAGTATATATAAAACAATTCACTAGATATCTGCATGTAAATTTCTCTATTTTAGGTATTTGTGTACTCGTGTCTTATTAATGGTTCCAAAGAAATACAAAAAAACGTACTGATCGCACTTTTTTAGAAGAAGGTATTAAGCAAGCATTATCATCAGTATTGAAAGATAATATGTCCATTAGAAAAAGTGCTCAAAGGCATGGAGTGACGAAATCACGACTTTTTGACTATGTAAAAAAAGCTAGAGAGGAGGGAATGGATAATTTAAATATCATCCCTAATTTCAAAATAAAACAAGTGAAGAAATGGAAAAAAAGCTTAGCATCGTACCTCATCAAATGTGCTAATATGTTTTATGGACTGCATCCGAAAGAAGTTAGGAAACTAGCTTTTGAATGTGCTACTCGGAATGAGCCGAAAGTTCCGAGAACATGGACAGAAAGACAAATAGCTGGACGTGATTGGTTTTCAGGATTTTTATCTCGAAATCCAACATTGTCCATACGGAAACCAGAAGCTACCAGTTTTGCTAGGATGACTAGCTTAAATAAAACAAATATAAATGCATTTTTTGATAAGTATAATTTCACCTCAACGGAAATTTATAATTAAGATGAGGTAATAATTTCAGTAATCGTCATATTAGTCTAGGAGGAACCGGCGCATGAGTACCGAAAACTATTCCACCTCAATTTTTTATGCGATCCTCTTCAAATTGCCCTACTGATGATATAAATAAATAAATATAAACCGAAATTGCTTAAACAATTGCAAGGAATTGTTATTTTTCAACCGGACAAATTTTTTCAATATTCTTAATTGAAATACAAATAAAAAAGGTCCTATGAGTTTTCGCGATAAGGTTAATATTTTTAGAGATATGAATTTTTAAAGTTTCGAAAAATCTCAAATTTGGGTACTTTCACCCATGAAAAATATATTATGAAAATAAATAAAATAAAAATAATTTTTTTTTAATTCTTTATACAATAGTTAATAATATTCTTAATTGAGATTTCAAAAAATTTCATTGTTCATACCTGTTTTTTAATTGTTAATTTCGCGCGCTCAAAAGTATGCGTCCCTTACCTTCAAGTATTGCCGTTTCTCTCTGACTCATACGCTGCATCGTATTTTGATATTGTTGATAAAAATGCATAAATTACTATGATAATAACAAAAAAGTAATATAAACCAATAAAAAAGTAATTTTAATTGTATGTTCCGCTTCATGCTTAAATAACTTTTGTAAAATTGATTTCAGAAAAAAAATTTGTTAAAAACAAATTGTAGACAATTTAATTATTGATAACATTGCTCTCTTCAAAAATTCTGATAAAGTTGATAGTTTCTAAGATAAATGATCAATAATGATTCAGGACACGGAGAGGCCGATGCAGCGTATGAGTCAGAGAGAGACGGCGATACTTAAAGGTAAGCGATGCATACATGTGAACGCGCGAAATTTTAAAAAAACAGGTATAAACAATGAAATTTTCTTAAATATCTATTATGAATATTATTAACTATTGTATAAAGAATTTAAAAAATATATATTATTTATATTTTATTTATTTTTTTAATATATTTTTCATGGGTCAAAGTACCCAAATTTGAGATTTTTCAAAAATTCATATCTCTAAAAATATTAACCTTATCGCGAAAAGTCATGGGACCTTTTTAATATGTATTTCAATGAGTATAAAAAAAAATTTGTCCGGTTGAAAAATAACAATATGGCCCCGGGTTGCCCCCTGGCAACATGCATTTATATCATCAGTAGGGCAATTTGAAGAGGATCGCATAAAAAAATTGAGGTGGAATATTTTTCGGTACTAATGCGCCGATTCCTCCTAGGCCATCGGTTCCCAACCGGTGGGCCGCGGATGCTTGCCGAAACTCAAGAAATAATATTAAAATAGTGCAAAATAAGTACGGTATTGATAAATCGGTCGTCGTGATAAAATATTAATTTAGGCGTTCTCTTCGATAGTGTAAGCTCAGTCATTCAATTAACTTGGCGGAAGAGCAAGAGCGTCAATTGTTTGTTGTTCGTCAAGGCTGTCGCCTAGCTAGGTCATCCCTCTCTCCCACCCCATCCCCCGCCCACCCCCTGCCAACTATCAAAACTGGTACTCAGCAGTCTGCCCTTTGTCAGTGGCGAGTGCCATTGTGACAGTAGTTGTGTTGTTGTTTCGGATAATTATAACGGTGTGTGTGCTGGAAGTAACATTATTAGTAGCAGTGGTTGTAAGTTACTATTGCTTCACGTCAATATGGATGCTTGGTGTTGGACGGGATCTTGCCGTAAGAGGAATATATCAAATGATAAACCTTCCACATCCAGTTCTACAATTAGTGAGACTGTATGAATGCCAAGTTCGAGTAGTAACGTAATGGCAAAGAAAACTAAAACAAACTTTCGTAAATATAATCCTGATTTTTTGAAATTCGGTTTCGTGTGTTCTGGTTCTGAAGAAAAGCCTTTGCCTCAATGTAATTTGTTTTGAAATGCTATCCAATGAATGTTTGAAAGTGTCAAAACTTGAACGGCATCTATCAACTAAACATCCAGAATGTGTTGGAAAGTCCCTTGATTATTTTCAAATTAAGAAAAGAAAGGACTATGCTTCCATCTTATGGAAAATAAAAGACCACTCAAATGCGGATATTTTGATACCAACTTATTCGTCTTGAAAAATAGAACATTTGATAACATTGCGCCAATGTTGTGACTTTTATAATTAACTCACAATTAATGATATTATTTTTAAAATCGCTTACGGAGATTGTATGAGTAAGACAGAGAGAAAATACGTAAATAGACATGTATTACAGATTCCACGAAGTAAGGATATCAGCGGTGATAAGAAATTAATAAATAAAACCAGACAGGGTTGAACTGACCTAATTTTATCAGTTAATTTTTATATTTTGTTTTTTCTTTGTAGTATTTTGTAGTGTATTTGTTGGCATCGGTAACTCTTTAAAAAAATAGGATAGGGATGCGGAAAAGATTTTTTTATATGGAAGATGTTATTAACTGTTAATACAAAAATGCTTGTGAAATGTATGTAGGTAATGAACCCGACGTAAAGGGTGATACTAAAAGATAATGTATAATTCTTAGAGTATCCCCTTTTACGCGCTCCACCTTCCCCCCACAGGCAGTGCCTGAGGACCTCATTACCTTCTATCCGCGAAGTGTAGCTGAAAAAAAATTTTTTATTGGCCTAAGCCGGTTTTTATATTTTTTTGGTAGCTAAAGCTTGCTTTATTAAATTTTTTTGATGGCCGAAGCCGGGTTTTGTTTAATTTTTGTATTTTTTTATAGCGAAGCCGGTTTTTGTGTTATATATATTTTGATGGCGATGAGTGTTTTCCCTTGCGTGACATAAAAAGCACTGTTAACCGAAATCTAATTTGCATCATCATATTTCTTCATGATTAGGTATAGTTCGATCAGCAGCGTCAACTACAGTCAACCAGTCTACCTGTTCCATAAATAGGATACGTTGAGCCGTCACTCGAGTTCCCGTCAGGGTGAAAACTAACCTGTCTAAAAGGTCTTTATGGTAATTACGGTAAATTCTCTGAATCATCTGATATCTAGCTATGTATTTATTGCATATTGTAATAAGTGAACAGTAAAAGTTTCAAGGGAGGTCCGTTTTCAGATGTATGAAATAAGAAATAGTTATAAATGTCTTATGTTTGGCACTATTAAACGATATTATTTTATATGATATCATTATTGGAATAAAATACGGAATTTTAATTCTACAATTTTATTGCGTACTACTACTGAACTGAGTCATAAATACATACATGTAAAGAAGCTAACCTAACCTAACATATAACCTAACCAGAAAGGGTTTACCCTTTTCACTTAGTATTACTTCAAGCATTTTGTGTATCACTCTAGCGTACGACAACAAACGTTCGGAAATATGTATATTAATAAACTGCCGTTTCGAAAATGACAACTTAATATAATAGAAAAATATATTCATAGCAACAGATAGCTGACAGACCCCCTAGCCACCCCAATAGGTTATTCAACTTTTTCATTAGAATTCAGGATTACGAATAGGTATTACGATTTACTGGAATTTTCAAAACTATTTAGTTTACCTGTAAGCGGATTAAATAAACTGGACGGCAATTCGAGTGCGGGATTAAGATACCTGCAAGTGTCGGACGGGAACTCATGTGTATTTTATAGTCATTAAGAATCCTGAGGGGAATTCGTTTGTACCGGAATTGTTTACGAAATACGTGTCGGTCAGTTATTAAATGTACCTATTATAATTTTACTATTATAATATAGAAAACGTTATAATAAACTGCTATTACAAAATGACAAACTTATGTAAAGATGTTAGATTGTCAATTGAGAGATGTACCTTTTTTACATAATTTGATTGCAATCTATCATATCTTTATACAACTGAAAAATATAATCCTATTATTTTGTTTCAACGAAACTGGTATTCATTGTATGTACAACTATATTCACAAGTCCGACTCTGTTTCACCGCAGCAGGTGGAGTCCTATTGAATGGTTAGATTTTGTAATCGAATCGAAAATTTCTGACAAATGAACTGATTTTGTGGGTTTATTAATTAAATTACAACATTGGCGCAATGTTATCAAATGTTCTATTTTTCAAGACGAATAAGTTGGTATCAAAATATCCGCATTTGAGTGGTCTTTTATTTTCCATAAGATGGAAGCATAGTCCTTTATCAATAACTAAATCTACCACGGAAAAATGTTACCAACAAAACAAAATACCTACCAAAGTTTCATATGAAGTATCTTTGTTAATTGCAAAGAAGGGATCAGCTCACAATGTGGGAGAAGACCTAATTATACTAGCTGCAAAAATAATAAGTAATGCTTTGTTTGATGAAAAAAGTACCAAAAAAATTAATGAAATTCCACTATCAAATACTACCGTAAAAAGAAGAATTGATGAAATGTCACAATGTGTGAGGGAAGCTATCATTAACTTTTTGAAACAAAGTGAATAGTTTGCGCTACAACTTGATGAAAGTACAGACATAGCTGGCCAGGCAAATTTATTAGCTTTTGTTCGTTTTGAATTCAATGGAAATATTGAAGAAGAAATGTTGTTTTGCCATTACTTGCCGTCAACAACCACTGCCGAGGAAATTTTCAAGTCGCTTGACAATTTTATAACAGAAAATGAATGAGATTGGTCAAAGTGTGTAGGTTTGACAACTGACGGGGCAAGAGCTATGTCTGGTACTCATACCGGGTTAATCGCCAGAGTTAGAGCAGTAGCTCCCTTTGTTAAATGGACACATTGCATTGCAGCATACATAGAGAAGCTCTTGCAGTTAAAGGTTTGGGCGAGTGTCTAAAAAAAACTCTTGACGATGTAGCAAAAATCGTCAACTTTATCAAAGCAGGGCCAAAAAACTCGAGACTGTTCGGTGTTTTGTGTGACGAAATGGGCAGCGACCACAAACAGCTTCTACTGCACTGTGAAGTGGCTATCCAGAGGTAAAGTGTTATCAAGATTGTTTGAACTCAGGGTTTTCCTCATGGAGGACGATTATGACGGCAAACGTGCAAGTTCCATCTTAGACTGTGTGACCGATGAAAACTGGTTGAAGCGGTTGGCGTATTTAGCAGATATTTTTGGTGCCCTCATCACTCTTAATCTAACTCTTCAGGGCAAGGGTATTCATAAGTTTCTTGTACAAGACAAAATAGAGGCAATGATAAAAAAAAATTATTTTGACGTATTTTCTGTCCTACATGATTTCCTTGAAACAAACGAAGTCAAAATTGATGAAACAACATTTTAACATTTGATTTGTATTGCGGTGCTCAAACTTCTACAAATGAACGAAAAATGGAGACCTAACTTTGGGTTCTAGGGTAGTTGTGAATCTGCTCGACTGTGTAGTACACCCATCAAGCCATTGTGTTTATTTCGACAACCTGTTCACTAGCAGAGATTTGTTACTATATTTTCAACAGCAAGGATTTCGGGCAACCGGTACCTTGAGAGAAAATAGACTATCAAAATGTCCTATAAAAGATTCCAAGACTCTTGGGAAAGAAGCCCGTGGAAATTTTGATTATCGATTCGATACTACGGGTGAAATACTCTTTTTGAAATGGAACGATAACAAATGTGTAACAATCGCAACCAATCATGAAAATGTTGAACCACTACATCAGGCCACTAGATGGGATAGAAAAGCTAAGGAGAAAAAGCAGATTCCACAACCGTCTGTCTTGAAGAAATATAATACACATATGGGTGGTGTAGACCAGCATGATTAAAATGTAGGCAAATATGCGGTTCAAATAAGAGCGAAAAAGTGGTATTGGGTCCTATTTACACGTCTTTTAGATATGTCCATTGTAAATGGTTGGATAATTTACCGATGGGTGAATAACTCAGATATGCCGTTACTCACCTTTAGACGAAATATTGCAGTGGCTTACCTAAAACGTGGAATTAAACCAGCAATGGGACGTCCGCGTCCCTCTTCCTCGTCGGCTTCCAAAGTTTTCGTTGATGTCCGATATGATTGTAAAGGCCATTTTATGGAGTCACGGGGACAATAAAGAAGATGCCAAAGACAAAATTGCAAGTCAAAACCATTAACATTTTGCATAAAATGTCAAGTAACACTATGCAAACAGTGTTTTATTCCTTATCATACTAAATGATTGTTTAAAATTTTACGTCCAATAAGAAAAAACAACGTGCAAGTTGAAGCGGTTGGCGTAATTAGCAGATATTTTTGGTGCCCTCAACACTCTTAATCTAACTCTTCGGGGCAATGATATTCATAAGTTTCTTCTACAAGACAAAATAGAGGCAATGATAATAAAACTTGGGCACAAAAAGTTGAAAAAAATTATTTTGACGTATTTTCTGTCCTACATGATTTCCTTGAAACAAACGAAGTCAAAATTGATGAAACAACAGCTGCAACCATAAAAGATCACTTCACATCTCTGGCTTCCAACCTCAGGTAATTTAAAAATTTATTATTTATCAAAATTTATTTCAATAACTTGTCTTGTCTTATGCTTTGTGTGTACTTTTCATTTTTGGACCGAGAAATCACAGTCACTTAGAAACTAAGTCTTTTCTTATTTCTTTTAGGAACTACTTCTCTCAAATTGAAGGCGAAATCCAATGGATCAGAAATCCTTTTGATGAAGATTACTTGAAAAAAGTTAACATGTCTTCAACTGAAGAGGACTCTTTAATTGAGCTGTCTTGTGATCAGGATATGAAATCAAGTTTTAAAACAAACCCATTGATTCCTTTTTGGATAAATGTGCGGAAAGACTATCCCGCGATTGGCATAATTGCACTGAGGCAATTGATGGCATTTTCAACTACTTATCTGTGTGAAAGAGCCTTTTCTGATCAGCTAGAAGGAGAAAATATAGAAGAAGCTGAAACCGTGTTCACAGTGCAACTTCCACTTAAACCTAACAGTGCTCCACCTACCCCTACACCTAGGACAGCCCATGCTGACGATACTGATCAAGTGTTTATTGAAGAAAACCCTACAAACAGTAAGGAAGCGATAGTTAAGAAGAAAGCCGAATTAAAATCCGAAAAAATCCACACTCCTACCTTAAGAAATATTGGAAGTATTACACCAAAAACTGGATACGCATCAACAACAAAAATTAAGGAAACTAGATCTAAGAATAAAAAATCCTCCTCATAATTTCCTGAAAACAATTCTTTTTTGAGACTGTTACAGAACTATCCGGTGTATTTTATATTTTTATTTCAATCCTTGATTTTATAATTATTAGTATTAGGCGAGTTTTAAATAGGTATTTTTAATCAAAAGTGTTTTGCTGTCTAGCACCTGTACTATTTATAAATTTATGACCCTATTGTTGTACCTGGCGAATACACTATAGATCCATATATTCAGGACTTGTCGGTTTTGAATTTGGAAACTTTTCAACTACACGACTCTAAAGAGGTATAAGATATTCTAACGGTTAATGATATACATATATTAATATATATATAATATATTAATATATATATATATATATATATATATATATATATATATATATAATGTTACTGAGTTGGCAAATATTTCTAGTAATATATATATATATATATATATATATATGGGTCAAAATATTACTTTTTTAAAGAACCGTGCGCACGGGGGTCACCAATTTTGACGCCGATTTTTTGTATACTCTACATATGAAAATATGACGCCTTGAATTTTTTCATATTTTTTACACCAGATCTAGGGTCCCTAGAATTTTTCAAAGTCCAAAAATCGAGCAAAAAAATAGCGAAAAATGGATATTTTCGGAGTGGCATATAAACGTCAATTTTGAAGCTACAACAACGTGCGGGTGCTCATTCTCTTTGTCTTTTCAAGTACTTTCCAACGGTATCATGTAAAATCAGTCTATGTAATTAGCCAGCTCCAGAACGGCTAGTCACGTATACTATGTTTTTTTCGATTTTCACTCATATTTCAAGCTCTGTAGATTTATCAATTTTGAATATTTTTTAACGTGTGAGAGCTCATTTTCTTTGTCTTCAAAAGACAAAAAAAATGAGCCGTCATACGCTTGAAAATATTCAAAATTGACAATGATATGGCTAATCAAAGATGGGCGAAAAAGTGAAAAATGGTGTTTTCAGCGAACTTCAAACCCGTGGGAAATTTTTCCAACAACTCCAATTGAAAATTTCAGAAAATGTTCCTTAAGTGTTCCCGAACAATACCTAATAGGTTTGGTCATGCATATGGAGCGTTTAATCCTACTAGGAGCCCACTGAAACATCCCATTTTTCATCTTTTCGCCATTTTACACAACAGGCATACGAATCATCTAGTGAATTTTTTTGTGGCTTCGAACGCTGCAAAATAATCATAATCGAAGTCCGAAGCTATCAACTGAGCTTTCAGAAGTACGTCCAGCCGTCTACCAAGTGTTTTAACAATTGTTGCTTATCCGGAAAACCCGGATTCATTAGTTGACGATATTTATGCTCTTACTGAACATCATTTTATCTTTTCGCCTCAAAAAGATTATTTTGAAAATTGTAAAAAGACTTTGAGCAGAGACACTGGATTACTTATTATGGATTTTGCAGAAAACTGTGCATACATAAGTCAAAATTCAACCCAAGGGTTCTACTTTAACAATTCATCTGCCACATTATTTACTGCAGCACTTTACTATAAAAAGGAAGCATCAGATGATTTAAAGCATCAAACATTCTGCGTTATTTCAGAAAGTTTAATTCACCAGAGGTGGCGCATGCGCACTAATCGCCTGACAGTCATTTCCTGACTGTTATATTTCAAGCGCCTCCGACGCTAGTCAGGTGGCAATGCCGAACTTTACCATATATAATTTTGATATCAAAAATATTCATCGTATTCTAAATTACAGATGTGAAAGTTAATTTAGTATGTTTAATACATCAACAATGTTAATTACTTATGTAGTTAATATTGATGTGCAAGTTAATTTTTAGATTAGAATTTTTTTGATACATGAAAATTATTTTTTTTTGCCGCACCCACACACTCGGTAAAAAATAGTATGTGCAACTCGCTTCGTTCGTGCTCACATACGCCGCCCTCGAGCACTATTGGCAACTTATCCACACTCGTTGCACAATATACTATTTGCTTATTTTATAGTTTTGTTATTCTACTCTCATAGTTAGTAACTTAAATAGATCATATTTTAACAGTTCATATATCTACCCACTCTAATTTAATTGATTCGGTTGTATATTTGAAGACCAATAAATGTGGGCCTTTCTTGCAGGAATCATTTTATTAACTTGTGCTTCCATGCAGAAGATTTTGGGCTGGATGTAAAAGAATATAACTTTTTCGCTACTTGTCACGGGAAGAGCGTATGTGATGGGATAGGATGATTTATTAAGCGGATCATTCGAAAAGCCTCTTTACAAGGAACTCAAATTTTGGATGCAACTCAAATGTATAATTACTTGTGTACACTTGAATTAGCTGTTCGGTAAGACTTTTTGACGACTCATATTGCAGGGTAAAATATAAGTAACCAAATGAAATTGTACTATGTTGTAGATGCTTTTATGTTAGTGAGAAGATATTGCAGCAAGGAATAGAAAACTAACAAAAAGATTCAACTCTGCAAAAACTGTGACTGGAACTAGGAAAATCCATTGCATTGAACCTATAGACAAAAATACGTTAAAAGTGAAACTCTATTCTTTTGACTCAGATATTGAAATTTGTAAGATCACTTCGTAGTTATAAAAAGAGAGTATTGAATATTGCTAAATAAATAATAATGTTAATAAAAATCATTGTTATTCTTATCATCGTTATTTTAAATGCAATTCATTTCGTTCATGACTTAGATAAATATGTAGCGTAAACCACCTACAAAGTTGATTAAACAGCATTTTATGTACATAAATATATACAGACGTATAAGAATATAATGTAAATATATATCTCAAGAAATCCAACTTCTGCCTCACAAAAAAATACAATTTAAACTGTTAAATTCGGGTTTTCCGGATAAGCAACAATTTTTAAAACACTTGGTAGACGGCTGGACGTACTTCTGAAAGCTCAGTTGATAGCTTCGGACTTCGATTATGATTATTTTGCAGCGTTCGAAGCCACAAAAAAATTCACTAGATGATTCGTATGCCTGTTGTGTAAAATGGCGAAAAGATGAAAAATGGGATGTTTCAGTGGGCTCCTAGTAGGATTAAACGCTCCATATGCATGACCAAACCTATTAGGTATTGTTCGGGAACACTTAAGGAACATTCTCTGAAATTTTCAATTGGAGTTGTTAGAAAAATTTCCCACGGGTTTGAATTTCGCTGAAAACACCATTTTTCACTTTTTCGCCCACCTTTGATTAGCCATATCATTGTCAATTTTGAATATTTTCAAGCGTATGACGGCTCATTTTTTTTGTCTTTTGAAGACAAAGAAAATGAGCCCTCACACGTTAAAAAATATTCAAAATTGATAAATCTACAGAGCTTGAAATATGAGTGAAAATCGAAAAAGACATAGTATACGTGACTAGCCGTTCTGGAGCTGGCTAATTACATAGACTGATTTTACATGATACCGTTGGAAAGTACTTGAAAAGACAAAGAGAATGAGCACCCGCACGTTGTTGTAGCTTCAAAATTGACGTTTATATGCCACTTCGAAAATATCCATTTTTCGCTATTTTTTTGCTCGATTTTTGGACTTTGAAAAATTCTAGGGACCCTAGATCTGGTGTAAAAAATCTGAAAAAATTCAAGGCGTCATATTTTCATATGTAGAGTATAAAAAAAATCGGCGTCAAAATTGGTGACCCCCGTGCGCACGGTTCTTTAAAAAAGTAATATTTTGACCCATATACAGGGTGTTTTCAAATGACACTTACAACGTTTGCATGAAGATACCTATCGTAAAATTGGACAAAATGATATAGGGATTGGGGGGTCTAGCCTATGTACTTTTCGAAATACAGGGTGTTAAAGTTATGAAAAATTAAATATTTTAATTTGATAACTTTAAAATGGATGAATATATTAATTTGACATTTCGCAGATTGTTTTTAAATGTGAAAGGGCATATTTTGATGGAAAAACATGTTTCAATTCCTGATCCAGTGGTGTACATTTGGAAGAATATGTCACCTTTCCCCTCCCATTTTTTACGCCACTGGCATTTGAAGCTATTTTCATTTTACTTTGTATTCCTCAATGGTTTTCACGTGAAAAACGCATAACCTTTACATATCAAAAAATTTGTAGTTTTCAAGATATTTAATGTTTTTATGAAGTCTGCCAGATCACTTTTTAATAATGAAATAAAAAAAAAATTTCTTGAATTACTTTTAATAACTACCAAACTACTAATGGTTAGAATATGTAACAGGAACTAATTTCTGAAGCAGCAATGCATCTAAAACATTGAGAGAAGATTGTTGAAAATACTTTTCCAAACTTGTGATTTTATTAACAAAATAATTAATAACAATAAAAAATAAGATAATTACAAAGTTAAATAATATCCCATTCAAACATAATTCTTCACTAAGCAGCCAACAAATTACAAGAGATGTTCAAAATTTTTCCATTCACATTATTTATACATAATCTGCAACGTTTTCTCATTGAAAATCGCATACCTTGGAAAGACTGGCGATGGCCGGAAATAATTTCTGTAGCAGCATGGATTCTTGCTACCAGTTCCTCCTCCGTTTCTACTATTGTATAGTAGACAAGGGACTTCCTCGGGGACTTCATGTAACCCCACAGAAAGAAATCGATTGGATTCAAATCCGGTGACCCATCATAACAAAAAGTGAATGAAAGTTGCACAAGCAAATTTAATTGCAAATAATTTATTTTGGTTTTGACGTTAAACAAAATGTCATTTACCATTTCATCATTGACATCGACAGCCTCCTATACAATAGTAGAAACGGAGGAGGAACTGATAGCAAGAATCCATGCAGCTACAGAAATTATTTCCGGCAATCGCCAGTCTTTCCAAGGTATGCGATTTTCAATGAGAAAACGTTGCAGATTATGTAGGTATAAATAATGTGAATGGGCAAAATTTTGAACATTTCTTGTAATTTGTTGGCTGCTTAGTGAATAATTATGTTGAATGGGATATTATTCAACTTTGTAATTAGGTACTTATCTTATTTTTTAGTGTCATTAATTCTTTTGTTAATAAAATCACAAGTTTGGAAAAGTATTTTCAACAATCTTCTCTCAATGTTTTAGATGCATTGATGTTTCAGAAATTAGTTCCTGTTACATATTCTAACCATTAGTAGTTTGGTAGTTATTAAAAACAATTCAAGAAAAATATTTTTTTTATTTCATTATTAAAAAGTGATCTTGCAGACTTCATAAAAACATTAAATATCTTGAAAACTACAAATTTTTTGATATGTAAAGGTTATGCGTTTTTCACGTGAAAACCATTGAGGAATACAAAATAAAATGAAAATAGCTTCAAATGCCAGTGGCGTAAAAAATGGGAGGGGAAAGGTGACATATTCTTCCAAATGTACACCACTGGATCAGGAATTGAAACATGTTTTTCCATCAGAATATGCCCTTTCACATTTAAAAACAACCTGCCAGATGTCAAATTAATATATTCATTTATTTTAAAGTTATCAAATTAAAATATTTAATTTTTCATAACTTTAACACCCTGTATTTCGAAAAGTACATAGGCTAGACCCCCCAATCCCTATACCATTTTGACCAATTTTACGAGAGGTATCTTCATGCAAACGTTGTAAGTGCCATTTGAAAACACCCAAAAGCGGGGTGGGCCGCAAAATTGTTTTGAAAATATTATTGGGCCCCCAAGCTAAAAAGGTTGGGAACCGCTGTCCTAGACTATATCCCTAATTCACTAACATTATTAGAAATTATTTTCAGACTGGCGTAACCACGGTGCAGGAGGTACAAAGAGTAGTTGGTAAGAAAGGGCAACGCCAAATCGACAAAGTCACATCAAGGGAAAGAGAGGAATTGATGACGCAAGTAGGAATAATATGTGCTAGTGGTGCTCCTCTACCTCCTATCTGGGTTTTTCCACGTAAAAGAAATGACGAAAAAAGAATGATGAAGAATCTAACCCAAACAGGTGCTCTAGGACTTGTACATAAGTCAGGTTGGATGACTTGCGAGAATTTTGTTAAAGTTCTAGAACACTTGGTGAAACATAGTCATTGCAGTCTACAAAGGAAAATATTATTGATTCTTGAGAACCACGACTCTCATATTTCCATCGAAGCCATCGACTTTTGTAGAGATAATGGAATTGTCATGTTGACCCCACCGCCCCACGCATCCAATAAAACGCAGCCACTAGATCGTACGGTCTTTGGCCCGTTCAAATTTTTTTTAATAAAAATTTTTATGGTTGGATGATGGCAAATCCGGGTCAAACATTGTCGATCTTCGATCTTCCACCGTTATGTGCTGTTGCTTGGGCTAGTTTTCGCTGCACAGGAATCTGGCCTTCTGATAGATATTTTTCCAGAGGAAAATTTTTTGTCAAGTTATGTCACCGATCGGCCAATAAATGACGAGAATAGGTCACCGAATGTTGATGTAAAATCAAATATTGCAGGTCCGTCCCATAAGGACCTTAATATCGAAATTTCTGAACATGTGACACCAAACCTAGCACTTGCGATCAATAATTCAGATTTCCTTTCTCCTGAGGATCTTCGACCTTATCCAAAGACTGGTCCACGAAAAGACACCAAAAAAATCAATAATTGCAACTGACACTCCAGAAAAGGACGAGCTTCTTGCACAAAAAATTTAAAAAGTTTCCTTGCCAGCGGTGAAGATAGCAAGTAGAAGAGTTTTAGATTCCTCATCTGAAAGTGAATTTAAATTAGTATTAGCAGACGAGAGCAGTGATGAACTTGATTTAGAAGAATTGAATGGAAGTTATGAAATAGGAGATGGAAGTCATATCGTAGCAAGAGTGTACAGAAACAAAATAAAAGTCGGTAGAAATTTTGTAGCAAGGGTTTGCAATACTGCTCAGAAAGGATGTGAAGTAGAGTTCTTCAGGAGGCTATTCCCTTCAAGCCCTTTCTCAAAAACAGATGAGAAAGCTTTCGTTCTTAGAGGAGACATTGTAGCGAAACTACCAAATCCAATCCCTGATACAAGGACAGTATCTAATATAGATCTAACACAATTTAGTTTGATAATGGATTTTTTCGTTTATTTTGTAGCTCAGACGGTTATGTCCAGATTATCTCCACATAACGAGGTATTCCTTTATGTGGGATAGTCTGAACAATATACACTTTTTTTGTATTTTACAATAAAACAAATAAAAAACAGAATTATTGCCTTTTAATGAATGTATTACCTAGATACATAACCAGATTTTGATATCAGTCTAAAAAAGTCATTTATGGATGACTATTTTACTTACGACTGCAGAAATCAAAAAAGTTCCGAACTAACCCGACTTTCCCTGAAATTTATTATAGTTTTTGGATCAATGCAAGTTACTACTCAAACAAAAAATAACAACATTAAACATCACTCTTGGAAACAGCTGGAACAACTGTAGGTAAATACCAGCTCGGAAATATGAAGACGTTCAAGCTATTAAAAAAACTGTGAACTACTACAAATGTTACGATGAACTTCCTCACGAAAAATTCTATAGTTTTTTATGCTTTTTTGTTAAGAATATTAATAAAGATACTTGTAAATTTTGTGTTGCACGGTATTGTTAAGCCGGTTTAATGCTAGTAACCCACAGAACTTGAACTCCTTCAAGATTATAAACCTAGATTAGTTAACACATTCACGGACACGACGTGTGTAAACGTATTCATTGTTTTTGCCTTGCGTGACACGACGTGACTTAACGTCCTAAGAGTTTTCATTACTATTGACACGACTTCTACACTCGTCGCCCGTGTATTTAACCCTTTCAGTGCGGGAGTCGGATAAAGTGGCAAGAAAATTTCGGGTCCCATACGCGACAGCCGGATATTTACGCAAGCATGTGAAAAGGGTTTAACGCTTGAATCGACCGCATCCACATACTTTATTGTATTGTGTGCTGCCTACTGAAGGTGTTTCAACATCCGGAAACCTTGCAATATATGTCAGAAAATTCACTCAGCTTAACTGCGAGAGCCGGACGTATCCGCATTGTTTATTTAACAGCCTCAAAGAAACACGAGTTGTAGCTCGTTGTTGCATTTTTTTGTATTTTTGTCAACTATCATTATTTATAATGCCGCGGTGACTTACTGAACAAGAATTACATGACCTTCTAATGAACAGTGATAGTGAGGGTGAGTTAGAAAATGTATTAGGGGCAAGTGAGAATCCTGAGCTCGAGAACTTATCCAGTGCAGAGGAACCCATGGATATATCGGTGAGTGGGCAAATCGATCCTGAAATTTTATTTCAGTGGCAAAAAAAGAACTTTGTGCCAAGTGTCTATAAATTTAGTGATCAAGAATCAGGCTGCAAAATAGACAACTTACCCAATGAGCCCTCAATTTTACAATGTTTTGAATCATTTTTTACCGCTGAATTTGTACAAAAAAATGTTGATCAGGTGAATCTATATTACAATTATACAATTATAAGTACAAACAATTTTCCAAACACATCTCGACTGAAAAATTGGAAACCAGTAGATTCGAACGATATACGGTTGGGATAAAGTATGGAACCAAGTAAATATCTTTTAAACGAAAAGAACGATATTTATGAAAATTTGCAGGTAAGTGCAATGGAATAAAATGCATCTGATGTACATTTTTTTGTTAATAATATACTTCCGGTTTAACAAGAAAAGTCATCAACTTCTTTAATTTAAATGGGACACCCTATATATTTTTACAGATTTTGAAAGAGCTTGTTATTTTGAATTCATACATACTGAGTTAAGTGTAAAAAACTTTATAAAAACGAGGAATATAGCACTTTAATCAACCTCCTTTGAGTTTTTTGCATTAGAGCAAAAAACTATTTAGATAAACTAATTGATGTTGTTTGTATCCGTATAAGGTACAGTTGGTTCAAGAATAGTCAGACGATGATTTTGACCGACGGCTAGAATTTTGCGAGGCTAATGGACATCTGTAATGTCGACGATAATTTTGCTTCTAACATAGTTTTTTCCGATGAGGCAACTTTTTGTTTAAATGGAACAGTTAATCGCCATAACTCAAGGTATTGGTCAATTGAGAATCCTCATTGGATTCATGAAGCACATACCCAGCATCCACAGAAATTAAATGTTTGGATGGGAATTGTCGAAAATAGGCTTATAGGCCCATTTTTTATCGACGGAAACTTGAATGGTGACACGTATTTGGATCTACTAAATAACTAAATTATTCCTGCACTTCAACAGAATGGGCAATTACCACAAAATGTTTGGTTTCAACAAGATGGAGCACCTCACCACTATGATAGACGGGTTAGGGATTTTCTGGATGCGAATTTTCCAAATCGATGGATTGGACGTAGAGGATTCATAGAGTGGCCTGCTCGTTCTCCGGATCTTGGCCCGTTAGATTTTTTTCTTTGGGGTTATCTAAAATCACGTGTTTACGTTAGACGACCAACAAACTTACAGGAATTGAGACAAAGAATTATTGATGAATGTGAACTAATACGTGGAGAAGTCTTGGAAAGAGTGACTCAAGAATTTGTTAATAGGATGCCATATTCTCAGCAAGTAAACGGCGAGCATTTCCAACATTTGAAGGAATTTTGTTTCTCGTTATTCTAAAATAATGAAATGTACACCTATTGTACAACTAACAGTAAGTTATTCCTCGTTTTTACAATTTTTTTACACTAAACTCAGTATGTATGAATTCAAAATAACTAGCTCTTTCAAAATCTGTAAAAATATATAGGGTGTCCCATTTAAATTAAAGAAGTTGATGGCATTTCAGGTTAAACCGCAAGTATATTATTAACAAAAAAATGTACATCAGATGCATTTTGTTCCATTGCACTTACCTGCAAATTTTCATAAATATCGTTCTTTTCGTTTAAAAGATATTTACTTGGTTCCATACTTTATCCCAACCCTGTATATGTTTTCTTAGCTACTTCACTTCTCATGGCACAAGTAAAAAAGATCCGAATACACGAATATTGGTCGAAAGATATCCTAATTGAGATACCTATTTTTAGCCAAATAATGTCACGTGATAAATGGATGCTTTTATTGAGAATGCTACATTTTGCAGACAATTCAAATGTGGACCAAAATGACAAAATTTTCAAAATTAGAATGGTTATAAATCATCTTAGAGATACTTTAAAAAATGTTTTGTATCCCTTTCAAAACATCGTTATAGACGAGAGCCTAATGCTATTCAAAGGAAGAATTAGTTTTCGGCAGTATATACCATCAAAAAGGCACCGTTTTGGTTTAAAATTTTTTGTTGCAGTGGATTGTGAAACTGGCTGTGTTAGACTTCCTTCTTTATACGGGTGCTGCTACTGAAATTGTGATCTATGATGATAATTTAGGAAAGTCCGGAAATATTGTTATGACCCTTACGGAAAATTACTGGGGAAAGGGACAATTTCTTTACACAGACAACTGGTAGAGCAGCCCACTACTTTTTGATAAGTTGTATGAAAAAAAATTTAATTGTTGTGGTACCGTAAAAGCTAACAGGCGCTACATGCCTCCCCTAAAAGAAAAGTTGCAAAGAGGTGAAACGGAGCATTATTCCACAGAAAAAATGCTTGCATTGAAATGGCAAGACAAAAGGGAAGTCAGAATGTTATGTACTCTACATAACAATTCAATGGTAACAGTTACCAAAAAAAATGGAGACAATATTGAAAAGTCAAAATGCATAGTTGACTACAACGAAAATATGGGAGGGGTGGATCGTACCGATATGCTCCTTAGCACTAGAGAGTGTGAGAAAAACCATCAAGTGGTATAAAAAGGTGTTTTTTCACCTTTTAGACCTATGAGTCATAAATTCTCACTGCATATATAAAGTTAAAACAGTAAGTTCAATACCTCTACTAGATTTCCAACGGCAACTGATTAGGGACTTAATTGAAACCCACAAAAAAGTTGAGCCTAGGCCTTTTGGAGGCAGACCGCCAGCTGGACATTCCCCATTGCGACTCATTGAGAGACACTTCCCATCCATGTATCCACGAGCACCGGCAACTAATAAGCACATTTCAAAAAAATGTGTTGTTTGTTCTGCCCAGAAGAAAAGAAAGGAAACTTTGATATTTTCTAACAGTTTGTTTCACCAGATTTGATAGATATGATAGTTTCCTTCACTAATGAGTACGGTAAAACACTATGTGAAAAAAACAGACCACATACAAGATTTTCCAGATCACAAAATTTCCGTCCAACCCATCCCAAAGAAATGTTGAAATTTCTAGGCTTGTGGCTGTTGGGAGGTCACATTGCAACACATAATCAGCGAAAGATGTGATCCCCTATATTATCATCCATTCTTTAGTTACGTTATATCTGGAAGAAGGTTTGAACAAATTCTTCGATGTTTCACAGTTGCATCAGAGAATAGCAGCTGCGAAGAGAAAATTAAACCTTTCATGGGCTGACTTATTTCCAGTTTTAAAATGTTCTCTCTCCAGGTCGTCAGTTGTAACTTGACGAATCTCTCTTGCATTTTCGAGGACCGCTTCACTTTCGCCAATATGTGAAAGGCAAAAAAGTTCTACCAACTGACAACACATGATGTACTAAACATGGAAATGTATACCGGAAAAGAAAAAAATCCCGCAAAAAAAAACCGTAACAAAGCAAGTGAAACAGAGTCAAAAATTGACGAATTGGTTATGAGACTCATGGTACCATATGCCATGAAAGGACATGACGTATATAGGGATAATTTCTATAACAGTGTGTCACTCTCTGAAAAATTATTGAAATATAAGACGCACACATGCGGGACATTGAGATCTAATCGGAAAAAAAATCCCAAGAATTTAGCGAACAAAAAATTAAAGAGAGGGGAGCATTTCTGGATTAGGCTAAAGAATGTTTATGTTTCCATGTGGAAGGATAGAAGAGATGTGTTGATGATTACTACCAGGAATCATCCACAAATGATGCAAGTTACAAATAGGTATGGTCAAGCTCGAATGAAACCCACAGGTTGCAGATTATAATAAGCACATGTCTGGCATCGACAAAGCGGATCAAATGTCTTATTATCTAAATTATTCATGTCCTAGAAGAACCCTAAGATGGTATAAAAAAGTATTATTTCATTTGATTGACGTTGCTACTTGGAATTCATTTTACATATATAAAAAATACTACATACCAGACAATAAAAGATATACCTATATAATGTTCCGTGAAGACTTATTAAAAAAATGATCGATATAAACATCAACGTGTGAAGATATTTTGCCAAAAAGCAAAGCCGATTTTAACCCTTAACTGGTATACTGGGGTCAACACTGACCCCAAGCGCATTAAATCTATTGGTAATTGGTTACATTTGGCAATACAGCGCCGCGCCATTCAGTACCCGCATCAATCGACGCCTTCTAGTTGGTGCCTGACGGGCAAACGCATAGGTTGCATAGTTCCGAAAATACGTCGCGTTGGGGTCAAACCCCGATATACCAGTTACGTTATTATTTCTGTTTGAAAATGTCGCGCAAATGTTTAACCGATAAAGAACTTGAAGAGATTTTGATGAACTATAATGATTCAGAAGAAGAGCCTAGAGTGTTAGCAGATTTAGAAGACCCAGATAGCGATCTGTCTAATACTGAAAGTGAACACACAGACCACGACACTGAATCTGAACAAGAGTTTTCAGATGGAGAAAATATTCAAGAAAACTCGGATGATTCCCTGTCTGGCGACGAATCCAATCAAGAAACCTCTTCATATTTCTATGGTAAAAATAGATATAAATGGTCTAGAAGTGCCCCAAAGCGTGATCGCCGACCTCTCGCACATAATATAGTCACCCATCTGCCGGGTTTAAGAGGACCAGCAAGAGTAACTAATCCAACGACTCCATTTCAGGCTTGGCAACTCTTGTTCACAGACGAGATTCTAGGAGTAATTTTGGAGCATACCAATGCAAAGATAACGGATTTGAGTGCCGAATATCATAGTAAAAATGTAATGTACGTTAATCATCTTAGTATGTCTGAACTCAATGCATTTTTGGGTTTGAATATATTAGCCGGAGTTTTTAAATCTGGAAGAGAAGACGCAGAGTCTCTATGGGCTATGGACGGAACGGGTAGAGACATCTTTCGGGCTACCATGTCTCTAAAGCGTTTCTTGTTTCTATTATCCGCAGTTCGATTTGACAATGCTGATACCAGGGCAGACAGAATAGCATCTGGTGACACTGCTGCTGCAATTTCTGAAGTGTTTAAAAACTTTATACAAAATTGTAGTGCCAACTATACATGCTCAGAATTTACAACCGTTGACGAAATGCTGGTGCCGTTCAGGGGAAAATGCAAATTCAGGATGTACATGAAGAGTAAACCTGCAAAATATGGGTTGAAAATTATGTGCCTATGTGATGCGAAAACTCATTACCTTACTAATGCGTTTATTTATACTGGCAAAAATGCTCTAAGAAGAAACCCAAAAAAATTATCCATTCCAACTTTAGATGTATTAGATCTTGTTTCACCAATTGAAAACACCAATAGAAATATTACGGGAGATAATTGGTTTACCTCAAACGAATTAGTGTCTGAACTTAAGTCGAGGGGTCTAACGTACGTCGGAACTATGAGAAAAAAT
Source organism: Lochmaea crataegi (assembly GCA_947563755.1). Lineage (NCBI taxonomy): Eukaryota > Metazoa > Arthropoda > Insecta > Coleoptera > Chrysomelidae > Lochmaea > Lochmaea crataegi. Next base: position 13,085,126 of record OX387424.1, on the reverse strand, counting down.
AAAAGAGACATTCCCCCACAGTTCCAACCGAACAAAATCCGCACTGCAGGAAGCTCAATATTTGGTTTTACTGGGGACAGAACACTGGTTTCCTTTGTTCCCAAAAAAAATAGGAGTGTAATACTGTTATCTTCAATGCACCATAGTGATGTTGTTAATAAACAGTCCAAAAATCCAGAAATAAACGAATTTTACAACTCTACAAAATCAGGTGTAGACAGTTTGGATCAAAAATGTGCAAGCTATTCTTGCAGCAGAAGAAGTCGCAGGTGGCCTCTAACAATTTTTTTTGCCATGGTAAATATCTCGACAGTAAACTCTCGTATACTATATATAGCTGCGAATTTGGAACACAAGATGACCCGAAAAAAATTTTACGTATTACTGGGAAAGGCTCTGATACAAGAACACCTACAAGAACGGCTTTCATTGAATATCTCAAAGGAAATGAAAAGCATGATAGGAAAAGTTCTTGGGATAGCAGCACAAGGTCAACCGGACGCCACTGATTTGCAACCTCCTCCTCCAAAAAGAATGAGATGCTCTCTGTGTCCACGATCCAAGGATAGAAAGACTCCTATGATGTGTTCAAAATGTAGAAAACCCATCTGCAAGCAACACGCTGAACAGAGATTTGTCTGTAACGCCTGCACCATAGCATTGGAAATGTAAGAGAGAACGTCACTGTTATTTTTTTTACCAACATTCTAATTAGGCTTTTCTTCATTACAGGTGGTCTGATGAAGACTAAAGAAACGATAGTAGGCCATTTTGGAGGAGTGAAACTGTCCGTTTGAGTTTTGGGGCCAGTTTTGCACAAGCCTGTGAAAATGTTGTTTATTTTCTTGTATTTTATTAATGTTTATATTTTTTTATTATTTTAAGAAAATACTTTTATTTTTTACGGTATTATAACAGTTTTTATGTAATACATTAACTTATTTCCCCCCCCCCCCCCAAAAATATCGGCTTTTTTTTCTTCTTTATATTGGGTTTAAATTGGGGTCACCTGCGACCCCAATATACCAGTTACGTTATAAGAAAATTGTATACCAGTTAAGGGTTAACAGGAGAACTGATGGCGAGTGCAATGTGATGGAACAACAAAATACTCATTGGCCTGAACTAAACCCAGTACCACAGGGAAGCACAAAAAAGAGGGTATTTTATAGGTGTAGAATGTGTACCAAAAATAAGATTCGACGAGAGACTCACTATTGATGCAAAGGGTGTCCAGAGAAGCCACCGCTATGTCCCGAATGTTTCGAGGAATACCATAAAATGAAAATAGATTAATTTCATTTGTAAGTTTGCATATTTGAATAAAATACCTAGTTTTATATTACGTTGTTGTACTTTACCTCTTGACGTTTATACACGTTGTGTCAAGTTGGACTTATATTTTTGCAAAATTCCTAACACAACGTGTACCGACGTCGGACGGCTCCACACGTTGTGTCACATTGTGCTGGTACTTTCAATAGCTGCGTTACACAACGTCTATATACTTTGTCTCATTCTATGTCAAATTTTGCTAAAATACTTCTATATAGACATCAAACAATGTTATTAACTTAATGTGAACGTTTTATGAAGTTTATTATTCTTTATAATACTATATGTCACACAATGACGTTCTTGCCATATCTTTCTGTCCGTAAATGTGTTAAACCTCGTTAACTAGTATGTGTGTAACGACCACTAAGTTGGTTAACAGGCCGACGATTTGTAAAATATTTTCCAACGCCTTCTACCTGAGAATAGTATGCCTAACAGAAAAACACCAATTAATTTGTTTGGAATTGAATAACTTAAAAATGATGATATTGGGATAAGACTTATCAGAGAATGGATCTATTTTTGTGGGCGATATTTGGGTAATAAAATTGAAATAAAAATTTAGAACACCCTGTTTGACGCTTAATGAAAATAAATATTCATGGTGAATTATTCTTCATCTGACAAACAAATGAGCCAAGTAGTTTTTTAATTATCAATTCAACAGTGCATAATTCACTCAATAAATTATAGTTATTAAAAAAGAATATCATAAAAAGCTAATTATCTCGAAAACGATAAAATATTGATATAGGACTAGCCTAAAATTAAGCACAAAACCGAAAATATGAAAATATACAGGGTCTCCCATTTATAGTAAGACATTTAATATCAACTTCCACTATAACCGGAACTGCTGTCAAAATAATAATACTTTAGATAAACTCGAAACTCTGTATGTCGAAAAAAAAAACCTGTAATTTTTGGGAAACGTCCATTGGCTGGAGGTCGTGAGAAGTCCAGTAGAATAAATTTCTAATAGTTTCACCATATAAGCTTGTTAATGGAAAAGAGTGTTCCAAATTAGACCCAATCTCGTTTCTAGTGTTAATATTTAGGACAACCATCAATTAACTTTAAAATTTCAAGTTAATGCAAACAGGCAATGATGATTGTTCTGAACCCCTATAATTGAATTAAGATATTTTTTAACAATGATTGTGGATCAAATGAAAAATTTCAATCCTAGTAGCAAATAGTTATTATACAGGATGATTTTTTCGATGGCACATTATGGATTAGGTATGGCAAGACCAATCAAAATCAAAATCTGAAAATTCAAAATAAGGGGTTTCCGACATTGATCTATCGAATGATAATACGCTCTACTTTCGGTGCCTTCCAGTTATACCGGGAGGTTGCAGTCAACTTGCTTTATTTTAAATGAATCACCCTGTAAATTTTCAACTTTTTGAATTGCTGACTTAATTACAAACAACTAACAAGTTATTATACCCAAGTCTTATGGTTCGCGAGGTTATAATTATTTTATTGAAAAAATTGATGTTTCACTGATATTTATAAACTCCATTAATTTCGTGATTAATTAAAATTATTTAAAACTAACCAAATATATCCGTCGCTGTGAGATGGTTGAATGATATAGTAGAAAAACGAGATTTTTTAGTTTTTCAAAAAATTTAACTTTTCAGCAAAAACTCGACATGTTCTGGATGCAATTTTTTGACATTCTCCATGAATTAATAGAAGATTTGAAATATCTTGGTTACTATATTCGTATCTGGCCATTGTTTGAAATTGTAGCAATAAAAAATAAACACTAGTTCACGAATTAAACTTTCAAACCTTGGGACAACCTACTATTCATATTCATGGCAATGTAAGATAGCAAAAGTTATTTCATAATACTAAAATGAATAAAAACCAAAAAAATCTCGAAAACTGTTACACTCAGATATGAGGAAAAGTTAGGAATATTTGTTCTAAATCTATTATAGAATTGAACGGGATGTAAATAAATGTGTTTACTGCTATTTTTCATTATCCAAATTAATGTTAATTTTCTTTCACCATGTATGAAAAAATTGAAAATATTTTTCTTGGATATCATTGAACCATTTTACAATAAACCATATACGGAGAAGTTCTGTAAGCAAATGTTAAATTTTAAGGCCTGGTTAAAAATTAGTCAATCAGCAAACTGGCCATACCTGTTAAAATTTAAATCCTAATCTTGACTATGTATAGATTAAAACATTTCTAATAGCGGAAACTTCAAATAGCGTCAAATATAACGGCGTGCCATCAATTTTTAACCACTCCTTATAGAATTGAGCCTATAGAGGGTTAAAATTAAATCATTTTTATTTAATGGACTTTATAAATATCAGTGAAACATCAATTTTTTCAATAAAATAATTATTACCTTGAGAAACATAAGACTTAGGTATAGACTGCAATTTCCGGTATAACCGGAAGTCACCCAGTGTAATTTTCATTTAAGGATATTGCATACTAGATAATAGTTAGAGAATCCTACCCAAAACTACAACTATAAGAAATAAATATTTGGGCTAGAATATGTTTCTTGAAACTAGGTTTGATTTGGTTAGACTTGAAGAAGGCACAAAATTTAAGCAGTACATTATTAAACATTAACCATTTTGGTTTTCAGTTTTCAACAACTTGTTATTTAAACCAATCTGCAAACTCAATTATGTTCATCATAGATTATCGGAATGTTCCACTTGAATATAGGCGAAACAGCATTTTTCTGAAAGATTTGTTGTTAATGTGGATAAATAACGCAGCCTGAAAAAGTTTTTCGTGAACAGTTCAAATGTAGATCTTATTAAATAAAATTTGAGCTGTCTATAGAAAAACTGTAATTTTTATTAAATAAATAGCTCGTTAAAACTCAAGAATATAGATTTGTTACTGTGGAATTATTCTTGGGATATTAGAATCTAAAGATATTGTTACTCAAACGAAGTTCCAGATAGTTTCCATATCTGAAAAATAAATGTTTTAGATTAAAATTTAGCCATTTCACTATACACGGAGATACAGTATAGTTATTTATACTATAAGGGATGTAAGTAACACTTACTAGTCGAGAACGATTTTGCGCCCGAGCGTTAGCGAAGGCTGGCAATAAAGTTCGAGAGTAGTAAATATTTATTTATTTATTTATAACCAAACAGACCACTAGGTTTTAATTACATGGATAATAATGTAACATAAAAAAAGTATAAGATAAATACATAGAAGTACAAAATAAAGCAAGGTTATTTGGTTTAAATACTAAAAGTTACATGCTTAAATCAGTTAACCTGTTTAAAACATTTGTGCGAAAAACATTTTGACTTCCTGACCAATTCAAATTAACAATGTATTATATTCATTGGCTAATCGTAACATGGCTACCAGTGGCGAATGTAGCGAAGTATGAGTGAAAGGTTTATTGAACATTAAATTATGTCAAGTCACTCTAGACGAGACATTGAATCTAATTAGGGATAGTATCTCAGGTGAATTAATTTTGTTGTTTAAAATTTTATATAAATAGGCTAATACTATGAGTACTCGCCATTTCCCAAAGACCATATTTTGAATTCATTTCTTAATCGAACAGTACGAACCGTTATTTAATCGGAACGCCTATGATATTTTTGGTATTTTTTCAAGCTGGAACAGCCATTTATTATATTCAGTAAACCATATACGTGCAGCAAACTCCAATTTTGGACGAATTATAATATATAATTTTTAGTGAATCGATATTTGTGAAGCCTGTTGATTGCCGAATAATATAACCCAATAACTGATTAGCACTTTTAGATAATACATACATAATATGGAGGGAGTAGCTTAAGTTGTTATCATAAGTTACACCCAGGTCTTTAATTTTTTTGCATCGCGATAAAGATTCATTACCAATAGCGTACTCAAATATAACTGGATCTCTTGACCGCGCAATAGTTAAACGCGAACATTTTTTTATATTAAAATTTAATTTATTATCTAAACTTCATTTATATATGCTATCAATATCTTTTTGAAGCATAACGCAATCCCGAACGGTATTAACTCGTTTGAAAACTTTTAGGTCATCAGCGAACAAACGACATTCAGAAATAGTATATTACAGACCTAGGCCAGTAAAGTAAAAAATGTCTCAGATCACATGTAGTTGTCGGCCGAGCGAAGCTGAGGTCGACAAACATGTGATCTGAGACTTTCTTATTTACTGGCCGAGGTGTGTATACTATTTTTCTGTTCGACGGAGCCGGAAAGCGGCACCTTCATTTAGCGCGGAGGCCCGAAAGTTGATGCTTTCCGGCCGGAGGACAGAAAAATAAATTACTGACGGTAAATCATTTATAAAGATTAAGAACAATAAAGGTCCTAGATTGGACCCCTGGGGAACACCTGAATTTGCCTCAAATTTTCCAGAAACATTACCGTTATGCTTCACCTTTATATATCTATTTTGTAAATAACTTCGAACCAATTCTACAAATTTATTGGCCATTCTGAATCTATATAACCCTGGAGTGCTATTGTATGTAAAATGTACGTACTGCTCTATTCCTAAGTCAGCAATCCCACTCCTGCTTACGCCCCCCACCCCAAACTTCAGCAGCGCTTCGAGCGATCTATCGTCATTTATAATATGCAACTTTAATCTGCATAAAAATTTTTAGCGCACTGTTATACTTAATCTTTTAAAAACCAACACGAAAAACGTATGACAGTTACCTATTGTCCAAATGCAAAAAACCCAAATGAAGAGTTTTTCGTAAAAGTTTTTTTATTTTCATTTGAAGCTTTTTTTAATGTGTGTAAATTTTACGTGTCAATAGTATTATGCGCCTGGTTACTAGCAATAGTATTCCAGGGTTAACTTGACTTGACAATAAAACATCGTGACTCACTTTATCAAAAACTTTGCAGAAGTCATTGTAGACTTTATCTAGTTGAGAGTTACATTCCATAGCTTCGTATGCGCGATTGTTAAAAATAAATAAATTTGAACTAATCGATTTATTATTTACAAATCCATGTTGTTGTAGCGCTATATCGCACGTCCCGGAGAAAAGTGTAATAAGTCAAAGAAATGTCGATTTGCACTTTTCCTCCGGAATGAATAATACAATATGTGCACTATCGCCCAAGAAAACAGCTACAACTGAAGCCACCCGGTTATCCCCTAGATGGCGTGTAAGTCACAGTTCTTCGGAACAGGTGTGCGGACACTTTCCGATGAAAACAGTAACAATTGGAAGTTGTTACGGTACGGTCCGCGACACTTCGGGAAGTTAACATAGAAAAGTGTAATATTTAGAGTTATTGCAGAGTGGCTAAGTAATTTTTTCCAAGAAAAGTGTAATATTTCTAGCTGTTACCCTATTCATCGGGATATTTTGCTTATAATACCAATTTGGTACAGACGAAAAGTGTTGTATTTGCAGTTATTGCTATTTTCTTCGGTAAGTATTGAAAAAAACAATATTCAACTCCAGTAGAATAATGTAATATTTGCACTTGTTGCTGTTTTCTTCGAAACTATCTGATCAAATTATGTTTTATTTCAAGTTAATACTGTATTCTTCGCAATATCATCACTTAAATCTTGTGTGTTAAAATGCCGAATAACCTTTTTATGATCAATCGTGATTATTGTTTTAAAATATTATTTTTTTCCCATTTAATTGTAGTTCTTTTTCTCAGATAGAATGAGCTCGAGGGCAAGACGAATGGTGGAGACCGCCTTGGCCAATAATAGGTACGAAGAAGAGAAGTTCCTATTTCGCACATCTCTATCAATTCTCATTTGGGCATGGTGAAAGATGTAATGGAGAGTGAACATTATTTGGATGAGAGTGCAGAAAGTTGTTCAGTTTATGAAAGTAGTCAAAAATCCAATGATCCTGAACCTGATGCTGTTGGAGAAGCAATCGGAGATCTCTCTAGCGATAATCAGCAAAATCTATCCGGACAATTGGATGATTTTATCGAAAATGATGACGATAGTGTAAAAGACCCAAATTATGACTCTGATTCTTCATCAAGCATTGCGTCCTCTTCATCAAATAGCAGCGTCTCTTCATCAAGCAGTTCGTACTCTTCATCTAGCTCGTCATCTGGGTGTGATATTGTAAACTCTGTATGTAGCATACCTTCAGAAGCTGTGGACAGACAGTTTCTGGATTCAGAAGGAACATCTTGTAATCTAGTACCTGAGTCAGGATCCCGAATTCTTGATGTGTCAAGAGATGCTGGAGAAAAAAAGGGAAGAAAAAGGGTTCGCAAAGAAACAGAGTGGATAAAACCAAAAACAAAAAGGTTTCGTAACTTGGGAAAAGAATATGTATCTTGCTCCAAGTCCAAGAAACTCGTACCAAGAAACTGGCCAGCCAGGCAGCACTGGCAAATGTAAGTTTACGAGCAGCGAGAAAATAAATGAAGACGATAGATTGCACATTTTCCAGGAATTCTACACTCTACCAGATATAGATAGAAAACGTGAATTTATAAATAGAAATATGGAGTCAATACAGCAAAAATATAGATACCCTAATCCAAATAACAGACGACTTAATAACGCCTTCTATTTTCAAGTCGATCAGAAGAAAATCCGAGCATGCAAACTTTTTTTCAAGAGAACATTGGATATAAACGATAGAACAATTGATACAGTAATAAAAAACGAACTTCGACAGGATCAGTAAGTGAGGATAGAAGAGGCAAACATGGCAAACATCGCAAAGTAGACTCTTGTATAAAAAATGACATCCGAGAACATATAAATCAATACCAAAAATTGAAAGCCATTATTTGAGAGCTCAAACAACTAGAGACTTTATAGAAGGTGGCAAAAGTATTGCAGATCTAAATAGAGATTATGAAGCACAATGCAAAGCAGTAAACAAGCCATTTGGAAACTATCACTTGTATTCAGATATTTTTAATACTGAATTCAATATATCTTTTTTCACACCGAAGAAAGATCAGTGCAACTTTTGCTTTTTATATAATAATGCTAGCGAAGCTGAAAAACAGAATCTTGAGGCCGATTATCAAAAACACCAAGAAAAAAATTTGTCTAGAGTCGAAAAAGAAAATGACAAAAAAAGTGTAGGGGAAGTGTTGTTGTCGCTTGTTTTGAAATGCAGGCAGTATTCCAACTACCGAAAGGTGAAACATCAATCTTTTACTATAAATCCAAACATAATACAATGAATTTAACCATCACTGTATCGGTAGAAGATGACACATGGTGCTTTGTGTGGCACGAGGGTGAAGGGGGCAAAGGAGTGGCAGAAGTGGCTTCTTGCATTTTGATGTATCTAGAGGAGAAAGCTAAAGCCGCTACTGATTCTGAAAATTTGGAAGTTATCCTTTATAGTGACAATTGTGCAGCCCAACAGAAAAACAGGTGAAATGAAATAATTTAACTAATTGACGATTTTCTTAAAATAATTTTTTGTCTCAGATTTTTGATAGCCGCACTCATTTATGCAGTTCAAAAATTCAAAATTAGAGAACTTACCCAAAAATTTCTCATTGTTGGACACACTCAGAATGAAGGGGATTCCACACATTCCGTTATTGAGAAGCAGGCAAGTATTCACCAGATAAATGCGAAGCTGTGTTGGCAGTATTCTCATAATCATTCAAAAAAACTGCTGCTTAGAAACATAATTTTTCAGGTTGCACGATCTCTCAAATCGGGACCAATTCATGTGCCAGACCAATTTATTCAAATGATGAGGAGTGCGAAGAAAAAAGGAGATCCATTCAAAGTGAAAGAGTTAACTCATGACGATTTTCTGAACGTGAAACAATTGATGGCTGACCTGGGCCCAAATTTCAATATTAATTCAAATGGAGAGCAGATACCAATTAACGATCTCAGGATTGTCAAAGTTTATAAAGAAAAACCATTCAAATTTTTTTTATAAGACGTCTTTTACTCAGACAGATTTTAAGGAAGTGGATATTCTTAAACGACCACGTGCTCATGCCAAACGCAGCCAACTGGACCTAGGTCACTCAGGGTTGCCGATTTTGAAAAAAGCTTATAGTAGTAAACTGAAAATCAATGAAAACAAAAAAGAATATCTTCGGTTTTTGCTCAAGAAAGGATACATTCCAAAATATTATCAAGCATTTTACGAATCAATAGAGAGAGAGAGAGAGAGATTTATTTAAACATAGGTAAACCCTAATATACACAACATTATAAATTTAAGTATACAAATATTTAAATAACTTACTTAAAAAATATAACAAATGAATATTTAAAAGGTATCAGTTCTACATAGATTATAAAATTTAAATTCATTTAAATTCAAATAATTATATATAAAATAAAAGCAAGTCGTTCAAGAACACCTAACATATAACAAAAATATATAACATATAAAAATAAAAGTATGTAATAAGTTTTTTGTGTCATTGTGGCCTACATATTATTTCTGATATGTTCCATTAAATTCTTTTTGAAACTTCTTAGCGAAGTACCGCGTTTTAAAAATTTGGGCAATTGATTGTAATTTAAAAAACCTTTAAAAAATAAAGAATTCCTTGAGTTTGATGTATTTGTTCTTTCTATATAAAAATTATTGTTGTTTCTTGTGGCATAATTATGATTATCCAAGTTAAATGAAATAAATTCATAGAAGTATGATGGAGCTAAATTATGCAATATTTTATATATGAAAATCATGGTTTGGAAATATAGCCTTTGTGAAATTGATATCCATTGCAAAGATTGTAACATACATCTAATGGGAGTTATTTTACTAGCTTTTAAAATTACCCGCATACCCCTATTTTGGAGTTTTTGTAATTGGTTTTTTTGATTTAAGTTAAATAGATAAAGAATTGATAATAATAATCAAAATGTGGCTGGATAATTGCTTAGTAGACCGTAATCTTTGTTTGGAGAGACAGATGCTTTGAAATTCTACTAAAAAAATACATTTTTTTGGCTATATTTTTAGAGATATAATTAAAATGTTCGTCTAATGCCAATAAATTATCTAATTGAAATCCAAGATATTTAATAGTCGTCACAATTTCAATTGGTTCATTGTTCATTTCCAAAATAATATTATTTAAATTCAGATTTTTATACTGGTACTTAGTAGTTATAATCATAGCCTTGGTCTTTTGTACATTTAATTTAAGTTTATTTTTCTTTAAATATCTGTTTACTATGCCAAGAGCAGCGTTCATTTTGTTAATTGCATTGACAAGACTAGTATCATAGCATGCCAAAACAGTATCATCTGCAAACAAATTTATGAAGTTCACATCAAGAAACAGATTAATATCATTTAGATACGAGACAAAGAGTAGCGGCCCCAAAACACTACCCTGAGGAACACCAATAGTAATATCAGTCCCCTCAGAAACAGTATCTCCAATTCGCACTCTCTGCTTCCTATTAACCAAATAATCCGATATCCATTTATAAACAGCCCCAATAAAACCGTATCTTTTCAATTTATTTAAAAGGATGTTGTGGTAAATTGTTTCGAATGCTCTTTTTAGATCCAGAAAAACAGCAACAACATATTTATTACTATCTACTTCCTTTTTAAATTTACATAAAGCTAGTTGAACTGCTGCTTCACATGAGTGTTTTTTTTTCCTAAAACCTGACTAGCTATTTATTAAGATATTATTTTTTTCCACATGTTCTAAAATTTGATTATATACAGTTAATTCTAAAACTTTCTCCAATGGTGGTAAAGTATTAATAGGCCTAAATTCACTAGCTTTAATCGTGTTAGTTACCTTAGGTACTGGCACAACCGTGCTGATTTTTAATGCATCAGGAATTTTCGAAGCTTGCAAAGAAAAATTTATAAAATTTAAAATAACGTGGCCAGTTGTTTCGAAAACTTCTTCAAGTAAATGAGAATTCAAAATTTCAAGACTACTACCCTTCATGTCTAAAGAGTTAATAGTTGAACGTAGTTCAGTCATAAATATAAGTTTAAAATTTTCACAAGGTGGATATAAATTATAGTTGTGAAATAGTAATTATGCGCCAAGGTAGAAAAGTGAGGTATTATTGTCGAGGTCCATTAAAGACCGAGAAGCGAAGCTTAGAGGTCTTTAATGGATCCGAGACATTAATACACTTTTCTACCATGGCTCATATAGCATTTTTTTCACTACTTCACTACTGGCATTTTATTTTTTTAAATATTAGTTTGTCGACTCCCGTTTCACATGACATGACAGCTGTGCACAAGTTAACCTCACATTCTGTTAAATGCATTGAGATTTAGTTATAACCAAGTAGGCTCTGTAGTTTTCTACCTTGGTTAATAATGAACAACCTTACTACCTCAACAAAAGTCAATAAAGTTAGGTTTAGAGGCTAGTAGTGAAAAATAAATCTTTTACACTATCTCCTATTTTATTAACAATTCGTTAAATACTAATATATAAAATTTTTATTAAACTTATTAACTATTTCAATTTTATTAGACTCAATCTTCAATTGACCATTAATATTAAATTCAATATTATTTGGTAAACACTGAGAGTTGATACATATTAATGTCTTTAAAGATTTCCACATTAGATGAGAATTGTTTCTATACCTATCTATTTTATTGAAGTAATACTATTCTTTTTTCCTTTTTAATATATCAACAACTGCATTTCTTTGTTTTTTAAATTCTACCCATTTAAGATGTTTATTATTGACATTTGATGACATTTTATCGCGTTTTTTTATTTCAGTTTGAATGTCATTGTCAAACCAAGGTACATTATTTTTATATTGACATGTTCTTAACCGGGGCTATCGTATTGAAGGTAGTTTCACAATTACTATAAAAAAATTTATATATCAAATTCACATCGGTTGTATGTAAATCCAAGTACAATAAATTAATTCCAATTTAATTTTTTTCCAAATTTTGTTCACTAAGATTTCGGTACGATTTAAGTAACTTGTCGTAACTTCTATCAGAACTTTTAACACATATACTTATTAATGAATGATAACTTAATTTTGGAGTATTATGTACATAACAAGACGCATAATTGTGATTTACTAACACATAATCTATTAAAGTTGAACTATCATTAGTTATTCTTGTAGGCTCCAATACCAATTGATCAATTCCATACTGTAATAACATTGACTTAATTTTACGAGTATAAAAACTATTTTTTTGATAGTCCAAATTAAAGTCCCCTACTAAAATACACCTTAAATTGTTTGCAAATAGACTATCACACATATCTTCGAAGTTATCCAAAAACACAGCATCGGAACTTGATGGAGAGTGATAAAGACATCCAACCAAATATTGACAAACATCAATGTTAATTTTTATGACTTTACACCAATAATTATTCTCTAATATAAACGTTTTATAAAATGAGTATTCCAAGTTTTCTTTTACTTAAATAACAACTCCTCCGGTTTGCCGATTTATGGAATTACAGCGAATTTGATTGTAATTGGGCAGTTTAATTTCCACATCATCAATTTCATTGGTTACTCTTGCTTCACTAACTAATATTATTTTGGGAGAATAACATAAAATACTCATATTAATTTGGTCAATTTTATTCATTAGACTTTGAGCATTTAGATAAATAATATCAGTGTTAAAGTGAATACTAGGGTATTTTAATGGTTTTTCATTACTAAATCTTTACTTTTGTTGACTATGGTGGGCTTATTGTTAATAAGCTTATAGTTTTTGAATTATCACCCATTTCAATCAAGTTATCCAGCTTAGCCTTTACCTCTTTAAAATATTGTTGTTGAGCTTTAGTTTGATCTGACACAATCTTGATTCCAGGAATTTTACTTGACTTATTCTTTAAAATAGTCTTCGCATCTTCAGTTGAACTTAGGATAAGTTTAATTGGCCGATTTTTCCCTACATTAAATTTACCCAATCTAAATAGCTTCAAGTTTGTTTTATTTACATTATACTCTTCAATAATAGTCTTCACTGCATTTTTGTCTTCTAAATTTCGTTCATTTTGGGATTTTTTAGTTGATTCATTTACATTGAAGATTATTACATTTGAAGCTCTATTTTGCCTATCCATCATTTCAAATATTACATCTTCCATGTTAATAGTTTGAGATGTGTCTCTATTGTTAATAACCTCAGTTGGCTTGTCTTCTTTGTTTAGAATTTTAACAATGGACTCCTTAAGTTCTGCAACTTCCATGATAAGTGTAGGAACTCTATACAAACCATCCTCACATTCTTCACAAAAGAATTTTAGTTTTCTTGTTTTTTAACTGCATACATTTCACTTCTGATGCAGTTAAATCTCAACAATCGATGCATAATAATGGCTTGCAACTATCGCATGCAAATATCTGGGCCGTATCAAATTCATCTTTACACTTCTTGCATGTCTCCATGATTCCTTATTAGTTGAAAAATGTCAACAAACTTCAGCCACTATTATTCAATAGAAATAAAATAAATATTTATTTAGGAACTGGCCTAATTCAAAGTTAATGAATCCACTTTTCTCTTGCCTTTTTGTTATAAAGAAAAGTGAAGTAAATTGATATTGCAATACCTTCAAATGCAATTTCCAAACCAATAAGGATTTCACAGTATAACTGACATACAGAACTATAAACTGCAGACAATGCACAATATTTTGGTATTAAAAACACTTAAAAACGGTACAATAAAACTGAAAATTAAACAAAAATGAGAGGACAATGCTACCGTGTGCTTAACGACACCTTAACCTTCATGTTCAACCATATGTTCACATAAACAGTTTTTTTTTGCTCCTCAAAGTCGTTGAATAATAAAAATATATATTGAAAACTGTAGTTATTACTTAGTTTTTAACCTCCAACCTATAAATGATTTCCGAAGAAAACTGTAACAAGTCAAATTTTTTTTTTAAAATGGCTAATAACTCAAAATCTTATTACTTTTACATAACGACTTATGGACTCTCAGAATTGTCAATTATTTTGTTTTCATTCAATGTATTATAAAAGTAGTTTTTCTATGCGCATTCCAAAATTGTTAATTTATTTTTGTTCCCCTGTAAAATTGATTGTTTTTGATTTATTACACTTTTCTCCGGGACGTGCGATATATTTTTCGACATATTTATACAGAAAAGAATAAACAATTTGTTCAAATAACTTTGCAGGTGCGCACATTATAGATATAAGTCTATAATTACAAATATCCCTCTTATTGCCAGATTTAAAAATGGGCGTAACTATTGAAGATTTCCATTGTGTTGGAAAAGTATTTTCGTTGAAATAATTAGGTTGGAGGTATGTAAACGAGGTTGTGGTAACCATTCCCCACATCCCTTAAGCAAATATGGAGGGATGCCATCATCTCCAGGTGATTTTTTAGGTTTTAATTTTTTTAAGGGGTTATTATAGTCACTAGCTGAAATTTTATCAATTACAAATGTTTCATTACAAATAGTATTTGTAGGATACAAATTTAAATTTAAATCATAAAGTCAGGCAAAAACAGACGAAAAATAATTGGCAAATGCATTGGCCGTTTCTCAATCTTCAATTTCACTTCCATTATAAATAAAAGTATGTACATTTGAACTATCATTTCTTTTAGATGTTACATACTTACATCCCGTGAAGTATATAAGATTTTTTCTCCTCCCCGCAGAATTTATTCTTGCGATTTTTATTAATTTAATTCGATACTTTTCGCATGAAATTGTGTACAGCTTTGACCGGTTTCTATAGCGTCATAAACATTGTTATTTTATCAACAACGTCAAGCTGACAGTTTATTATCAAAAATTTGAGAGAAATTGAAATTATTGATTTGTATAACAGCCAAATGGATATAGATGAATCAGCAAATATCGCTTGTCTGTCGCTGCTGCCAGAAAAATCAAGGAAGAGGTATGAAGCAACGTATCAATACTTCAAGAAAAGGTGGCAAACAAAGACTGCTACTGCAGTTTCAGAAACCGTGCTATTGGAGTACTTTCACGAAATATCTGCTGTATTAAAGTCTCCATCAAACTTATGGTGTGAATATTCCATGCTGAAAGTACCCCCTTTTCATAGAGGAAAACATAGATATTTCCAAGTATCCTAAACTTCGAGCATTTTTTAAAAGAAGAAATTACGGATATAAACCCAAAAAATCTAATGTGTTTGACAGGGAAGATGTAAATAAATTTCTGTTTGAAGCCCCCGATCATATTTATTTAATGATGAAGGTTGTAATGATAATGGGAATTCCTGGAGCGTGCCGTTCTAGTGAACTCAGTTCAATCAAAAACGATAATTTTGAATTAGGGCATGAAGTCATAATTGTTACTATTCCCGATTCCAAAAATGGAATGGCACGGCATTTACAGTGACTAAAAGTGACGATGAGAAGGTTTGTTGCTCTAAATGGACTAAAAATGGCGTCGATTTGAATGTTTATGTTTGTGATGATGACAAAACGCTAAGTAAAATGTCAGATGAGTGCAATATGCAGAGCCATTAGCAGAAATATTTAAAATTACCGTTAAAAAACTACTTTATATCACTCTAATGTCACTTTTTTAAACTGTTTAACAAATACATATTTTATGTACGAAAATCTATTAAAAAACGTCACTTTTATTAATGATTGTAGAAAAAAAATTCAAATATTTTTGGCTGTGTTTCAATAAATACAATATCATAAATTCCCCTCATCTACTAGGTGAAAAAATAAATTGAAAATAACTAACTAGGGTTTGATACGTCCACTTTTAGCCTTGAAGTTAATAAGAGGCCAAATGTCAAAAGTCTCAAAATCAAATTTATTGCTTTAAAGTAAGCTATGCGCCATGTCCTTCAACGTAAATAACGGGATATGCAACAATGCATTTGCAAATGTAAGAAGCGTGGACGATTTGACAGTAAAAAAGATTGGCGGTTATGAAATTTTTGTCGATTATTGCTGATAAAAAATGGAAAATAATGTTTTACCAACGCAAAGACGTAAGAAACGTGAGGGCAGGCAAGAAGAAGTGGTGGTGAAATCTTTGTGAATACTAGAAATACTGAGGTGCAAGCTAAGGAAGAAAATTCGTATTTGATTAATTATCAATGTTTCTGGAGTAAAGCGAAGAAAACATGGGAACTATGACGATTTTTCCAATAGTAGAAGACATGCAAGCGTGTACTTTACATTACCAAATGGCAAATGTGATATTTCAGGTGTGTAAAAAAAACTACTCTCAATGTTTATGGAATAACGCAGAGAAAAATTGAAACTATGATGGAAGAGAAGAAAAGTGGAGGGACAATAAGAGAAGAAATAGAAAGTTCACCAAAGATGATGAGAACTCAATTATTAACCATGTTAATTTGTTTCCCAATGAAAAAAGTCACTACACTAGAGCTAAAAGCAACAAAGAGTACTTGAGTCAGGAATTAAATATATGCCATTTGTTTCGAACATTTTAGGAGAAATATCCAGATTCACACATTAGCTATGAAACTCAAGATATTTTATCCAAACATAAGCTCCCATCATCAACGTACTGATACATGTGGCACTTGTGATCTGCAAAATCAAATACGATCCAATCCTAATAATGAAGCAAAAACTAAGCTATACCTACATTATTGCAAAGCTAAAAAGGCACATCAAGATGGACCACCAAGGGTCACAATATCCGACCAGTGAAAATACCACGATGTCTATAGATCTTAAACAAAGTCTGTGTGCAGGTCTAAATTAAAATTACTGATCTACCTACAGTTTAAATTTATATTTTTCCTTTCATGACTACTACCTATGCTCTACCTAAAGTGAACTTTTCTGTATCTACACATTTTCTATTTTCTACAAATATTCACACAAATTACAAATAGCATTTTGAGTGATTAGGAAAACTTTAAATTCACGTTCTGTCGATTTATCAAGTTTTGCTAATGTTTCAAGATTGTAAATAATTATATATTTTTATTGAGTTAACTTTTGATGACTTTCTTTCTATTTCTAAGCAGGTTTTTATGCAGGGTATATTTCTATTTCTCGTTATTGTATATTCATTTTTTAAATAATTATAATTTATAAACAAGGCATCATAATAATTTTGTCTTATTCAATATATTATTCAATTAAACTGTTGTTTCATGTCATTTTGTCTGATTACCCTTGAATCTAAATTAAACCGGCAATTACTATTCCGACAGAAAAAATTTAAAGAATTGTTCCATGAGACTGGGGAAGAACGATTTAGATCTGCCGGGTAATCAAACAAACTATACCTAGGCCAATTCCAAGTTAATTATCCCTTGAATCCAAATTAAACCGCCTAACTTTGAGTTTTGACCCACAGAGTAAGAATAAAAGAACCGGAATAAAATTAAAATTGCGTCAATTCACATAAATTTCAATTGTATTTTAACGACCTGCGGCGAAAAAAATAAATCGTTAACTCGACAGAGAACCGGAGAATAATCAATATCTAATAAGAAAATATCCAACGTTGAAATAAAAACTACGGCAAATCTCATTTAATTATAAATATTTATTTTACTTCGACAAATCAGAAAAATTCAAAAAAATTCAACACAAAAAAACGGCCAGGAAAATTTCCCACAAAATAATTCAAGCTGTTTACTATCTAAACGGTGATACAACAATTTCGAATTTAAATAAAATTAAAATATCATCACCTTTCAAAATAGCACACTTTGACCCCGGAGTTCACAATCTCCACTATATCGGATTCTAATTATTTTCCGGTTACGGCAAAACAAAACTCACGAAGAGAAACACGGTGAAAGAAATATCAAAAACGATCGATCCTCAAGAAATCAAAATCCTGATTTATACTTTCATAATCGGTGTTAAAATTTATTCATGTTCAACAAAAAGTTGGTCATATACTGCATGTCTTTCGGAATTGATTAAAATTTATATATACCGAATCTCCCTTTAGTTGGAGAATTTTAAACATAGGAAAGTACTAAATTTTATATGGTATAATTCGAATTTGCGTACCTCCGGACTAATAATAAAATACATTCTAAATAAAAAATCAAAGCGTAACAGAAAGGGAGTGGGAAAGTAAGTTACGAGTTAAATAAAACCTAGTGGCAAAATGAAATACGTTACGAATAAGAAAAAAAAAAAGAAAAATAATCCCAAAAAATTAACTCGTTACAAATTATGGAAAGTAGTAAGGGTTTAAACCATTAATTTAATTGTAAATGTCTCAAGAATCATGGTATTTTCCCTTCCCCTTCTCGAAAACATATCCAATACCTTGTATTCCATATGAAGTTTTTCAAAAAGGGGAAGGGAGTATACAAGTAATCTATTGATTATGCGAAAAATACCAACTTTCGGTATAGTTTGTGCTCTACATTCTGTGGCGTATGTGGTGCCCCACCCTCTATATAGATATAAATATTCAATACTTTGTAATCGATTGAAGTTTTCCAAAAGGGGGAAGGGAAGAAGTGGTCTAGAAATTCTGGATTAACCATGTTTCAGTAAAAAAAAAACTAAAACCTTGGGTGAAGGATTTACAAGCCATCACGAGTTGCGGAAGTGAGATTTGGCAACATAGTTCATCCAACGCTTGTTCTATAATTTGTTACCAGATGCTACCTAGAATTACTTGTAAAAAAGTGCATCATCATGGAATTTTCATCTTTCAAACTGTTCTATAGCAGTATGGCTTTCTAATAAACACAAAATTTTTGCGAAATTCGGAGGGTTGCGAACTTTACCGGACCCTGAAAAGTTTTTGTGACTATCAGAAAAATATGGAAATTATATCCGACGATGAAATGCTTTATTAACTTCCCCAGAAATTCATGATTGACCAAATGAAATGACGAAAGGATTGCTACCAGAAAAATCAAAACACAAGTATGATTTGACATTAAATAATTTCATGGCATGGAAGTAGGCGAGCTATGCCGATTCAACAACTGCGCAGGCGCGGGTTGTGGTGGGCTAGGTTGACGTAGGCTACAAGAGGAAGGAGGGTAATGCAGGTTCCTTCTTCACTGAAAATGTTGGTTCCTTTTTTGTCGGTAATGCAGGGATTCATTGAATAATAATCACTCACGTTACCTACGTCTCCCCGCCAACCCACGTGCCCCACCCCGCACCTGCGCAGTTCTTGAATCGGCATAGCTAACCTACTCATGGAAGGAAAAAATATTATGCAAAAATCTTTTCAGAGGTGTTTTTACCTACATAGAGGAATTAAGAAATAAGTACAAGCCAGATACTATCTGGTCAATATAGGTACTACGAATATCATCAATCGCTGAGCATAAGGTAAACAATGTAGATTACCTTAAATCAAAAGTGGTGCTTAAAAGACACCCAGATGGTTATGAACCAAAAAAATCAAATACCTTACCAAATACCCACGAGAAATTAAAGGATTTATTAATACTTCTCCGGATGAGAGGTAATGTTTTCAATTTATAGTTGATTTATTAAAAAATATATTTTTACACACACGGGAGGTTATAGCGAATGATATTCATTTTATGAGAAAAAAAGCTGTAAATAATCAACCATTAAAAGACTTTGAAAAAGTTCGGGTGCGTGTCGTATTAGCAACGGGTGTCAGTTTAAGCAGTGTTCAAAAAAATGCTCGTGAAATGAAGTTGATTGAAGGCGGTGAATGTGCATCATTTATAACACCAAACAAAAAGATAAAAACAAGTGCTGCAAAAACTCATTTGGACGATTTCGATATAGGACGTCTTAGACGATACATTACAAATTTTTATATACAGTAGAAACGGTGAAGCTTTTCCATCACGTGATCCAATCTACGATTTATACAACACATGTTTTCTATATACTACCTGCTTCTATCAATATAAATCAAACATAACAACCTACGATCGATTGTCTTCTTCACAAGACTAAATACAAGACATACGTAATAGTTTCTTTAAATTTGCCGTAGTAATCGTAAAAAGAGACAATCATATAATTGACGTAACGTGAATAACTGATCGTACTTAAAGTTGAATTTGACATTACCGTATTTGAGGTTATGCATGCTTAGTTTACTGTCTTGTTTTTAGTGAATTTTTGGATTAAAAGTGTATTTATTGTTAAAATCAGTTTTTGTAAGAACTAATTTGACTTTTTATTCCATTTAACATTAGTAAGTACGAATATAATACATTATCAACTTGTAAACTTTTGAAATTTCATAACAGCTAAAATACCGTGAGACGGGAGTGTTACAATGCTTATTTTACTACTTATTGGTAGTAAATAGTATTTATAATTCTGTACAATTTGTAAATCTCTGTAGAATTTTCAAATTTGCATGAATCAAGGGTCTGATTGTACTTGTAACGGTATATTAACCAATAGTTATGCCTGGAAAACGGCTTAATTCACGAGCACAGGAGTTTATATAAACTTGATTGAATATTTTGAGATGGAAAAAGACAACGGCGGACCCTGACAACTTATTTCATCTGTTCAGGAGGTATTATACTGAAGTTAACATCTATTTAAGGACATTTCTATTCAATATTATATTTCAGAGAGTGGCAACTGCACTGAAAATATCTGCGAAAACGGTTCCCTTAAAAAAAGTAAGGAAAATATTCCAACTTTCTCCACGTCACTCAGTCAAACACCTCGATTAAATCTAAAAACAGAGGATTTACCCGAGGTAACCAAAATGGCAGTATGGAATACCTCATATAATAACATGTATGAACAAAGTAAGTTAACAAACATGTGAAACAATAATACAACACCTTCAATGTTCTTAACCATTAGATTGAAGTCAGCTTACACTTTAAATAAACGAGAAGTGAGATTTTTCACCAGCAGCTTATAGTGTGGTATATGAAAATCATAGAAAACTAGTAGGTAATTTAACGTAAGTTCGATTATAGAGGTTATGAGTAGGTAATAAAAGTTTTAGAATACAGAAAGTTGTGCATATTTTGAATTTGAATGTATGTGCTGATTTCTAAGTGGAGTACTGTCCGTAAATGTTTACCAATTTGTTCGGTCTGAGTGTAGATTGTATTTTTCACAATTTAGTTTTCTAATTTGAATTATTTGATGTCACATATAAGGGGTTGCTTTATACATTATCTGGTACAAATTACAAATAATAAAAAAATCTGAATATCAAAAATTTGTGTTCAAGTTTAATATGAAGTAAATATAAAAAAATCTTTTGTCTTGTTTGAGATAATGATAATTTTAAACTTTTTATTTTTTTAGGGAAACATGTTACTGTGAAAACCATAAATGACGAACTAAAAAATACGGAAATTCTTTCTGTTGGAAATACCTCTTTATTAGTGTTATTGAAACATTTGGGATTTAAATATAAAAAGGAAGACAACAGAAGAGCATTAATAGAATGAACAAATATTGCTAGCCAAAGAGGATGCTTTCTTCGTGATAGCGTATTTTCAAGGCAAATATTAATTTTGGGTTTTGTAACTTATTCACCCAGTATATCGATAGTTTTAAAAAATGTCGATGTTAACCATATAAATAAAATAAATACTTACAATTAAAGAAAGTTAAATTTCTTGTTTAATTACCAATTCGTAAAAGGCCGACCTTTGGAATATTAGTCATAACGATTATTCCTATTGATTTGGAAGAAGTTTTGATTTGATTCATATGTATCTGAAAAACAAGTTCCAGCTTTGAGACGTATACAAAAAAAATTTACAGAGGAATACAATTATACAGGTTCCCGAGAAAGCCTACGATAAATCAGGAAAAAGATGGGATTCCGTTGGGGAAAAACCAGAACCAACAGAAGGTTATCGATGGAAAAACCTGAAATCCAACACCCGATACTCAATTTTTTACGCCAGATGAAACGATATAGAAATGAAAATCGCCTAATTATATATATGGACGAAACATACATCCATTCATGCCATACAAACCAGAAGGCTTGGGCTGACGGTTCAAACGAGGGACTACATAAACCACTGTCCAGAGAACAGATGCTAATAATAGTGAATGCTGGCGGTGAACATGGTTTCGTCAAAAATGCTTACCTTCGCTATAAGCCAACTGTAAAATCGGGAGATTATCATGATGCCTTGAACTACGAAAACTATAAAAAGTGGCTTCAGGATATGCTGATACCAAACTTACAACCAAATAGTGTTTTAGTTATCGACAATGCGTCGTATCATAATGTTCAAAGTGAAAAAGTGTCTACTACGACTTCGAGAAAAGCAGAAATGCAGGAGTGGTTAACGACCCGAAAATTGGATTTACAGATGATAAAGCCGACTTACACCACCTTATAAGGTTAAACAAACCTCAGTTCAAAACTTACGAAAATCGAGAAAACACTTGTGGATAAAGGACATTCGGCTTTACGATTGCCTCCCTATCATCCGGACTTAAATCCCATAGTTAGTGTGGGCTTCTATGAAGCACTATGTCATTGAAAAAAATGTCACTTTTAATTTTAAATGCGTGGAAAACCTGTGTGATGAATTTTTTAATCCATTTTTAAATGTTCAATCGAAAACTTGATATGAACATGTAAAAAAAATAGAACAAGATTTTATGGCAAAGGAACCAGCTTTCGATATTGTGGTTGATGATTCAATAGACAATTTAGGATCTAATAGTGACAGTGAGTGCGAGACTGATGAAGGTACCTCGGATTCAGAATCAGATATTTCAGGAATCTTGTAAGTAAACATATTTTTTATTATATACTTATTGTACAGTTACGCTTTCTCAATTTATAAATGAAAACCGTGTTTCTCCCTGTATGCTACTATAACATTATTTTTATCATTATATAACTAACGAATGGTCTAAATATGCATTAAAAATTGATAAATTATGCTTTTATACATGCAAATAAAAACATGTACTTTATTAAAAGTTTTTCTAAATATAGGTTACAAATGATTATTATTAATTACAGTTAATTAATGATCAGGTGAATTTAAGGAGCTATATCTGCTGATAGCTCTTTTTCAATCCCCTTAATACCTACCTACATCCGGTCAGACCAGTAAAATTTCAAAATTATTATTTTTAATATCCTGAACGACCTTTTCAACGATTTGATTTATTTATAGTTTTTTAATATACTCTATATGTATATGTAAAATTAATATCCTGAACCTTTTCAACAATATGATTTATTTGTTTTTTTTATATACTCTGTATAAATGTTTAATGTATGCATACTAGACTTACGTTATCATTCACATTTCAGTTACTTTTAACCAAGCGGGTATATCCGAATACAACCTCCGAATGCTCCCAGCATACCTCTCTTTGAATCAACTCTAAAAAAAGAGACAATTTCGCTATTTTTAACCTTAGCTTTTTCGACGATTTCCTTATGAAGATTCCCATGTTAGCGCCTCCGCCATGGTCCTGAACTCTCAGTATAAAAATGAAGTTATATGGGTAAAACCTAACAATAAAAAGGTACTATGCTTAAAAAATTAGTTATGTCAAGCAGTAGAGGATAAAACACATAAAAGACATATTGATCAAATTAGAAAAGTAAAAATAAATGATGTATCAGGGGAAGCAGAAACAGTATCTGAACAGCAGTGTGTAAATAAAACCCCTGAAACTAGTAGTGAGAATGGTATGGAGGAAATGGTAGGTGAAAACAATAACATTCCATTTGGTTCACCCAATGTAAGCTTAGATCTCAGTAACTCTCTGTCATCTCTGTGATTTGATGAGGTGGCTAATCGGCCTATTCCCACTGCGACCTTTTCAGATCTATTGTGGTCCTCTGAATCTAGATTACATTCTCCAGTCCGACTCTTTTTAAGTAGCCAATCAGCCTCGAGACTAAATCTTTCATGTAGTTTCCTGCCGGTGGCTTCTCATCGCCTAGTACAAGAAACCGCACATTCGCCAGGCAATCACACTGGCATAGGATGTGCTCTGCAGTTTCCTCCTCTAGGTGACAGAATCTGCACATAGCTTCGTCTGTCAACTCCATTAGCTCTGCGTGCCTGTTAAGCTTACAGTGCCCCGTCAACACACCCCACTAAGGATTTGACAGTTTTCCTATCTTTCCTCATTAGGTCTGCCGTAAAAGTTGGCGAATGTCCTCTAATGAACTGTTTCGCCTGTCTCTGTCCTGGTGATGTTACCCACCATTCTAGAGATTTCTGTGCCACCCACTTCCTTGTGGCCATATTTATTGTCGACTTTGCGTCGCCGCAGAAGGGTTCCGGTGCAATGAATGGCATTGATGAGCCTTGTCTGGCCGTTTCATCCGCCAATTCGTTGCCCTTATGACCCTCGTGCACTGGTACCCAGGCTACCATGACCTTGCAATGGTCTCCATGTGCGTTTAAGGCACCTATGCAATCCCATACTAGCTTAGAATTGACCTCTATGAGCCTTCAGTGCAGCTTGACTGTCGGTGAAGATGGCAACTGAACGGTATGTCCTTTCCTGCCTTTTAATTTCTTCAATGCAGTGGTGAATCGCCGTCACTTCCGCTTGGAAAGTTGTGACGTTCTTAGATAGGCTTATTGGAATAGCTATCCTTTGTTTTAGCCCTACAATTCCGGCTCCTACACCTACTTTTGTCTTGGAGCCGTCCGTATACCAGGTCGCCTCGGCCTGTATGGTAACACCTTTCTTCCAGTCTTCCCTACCTGGTATAGTTATTTAGAATTTATTATTAAAGCTATATCTCGTGGCCGATGCGTCCATGAGTTGCCCCATTAAGACATCCGCTTTTAGCTCCTCGATAAGCTGTCGATAGTCGGCTCCGTGCGTTTGGCTTATGTGTTTTTGACTTTTCAGTAATCTGTGCGTTACAGATCAGGCCTCGCCTTGTATAAAAATGTGTAGTGGAGGCAAATTCAGCAAGACTTCCATCGCACTTGTGGGAGTAGTTTTTATGGCTCTCGTAATACACAGGCAAGCAAGCCTTTGTGTGCTACTCAATAGCCTTGCACTTGCAGTGTCTTTGTCCACCACACTACTGATCCATAGGCTATTATTGGTCTAACAAACCATGTGTATAGCCATTGGGTCATTTTTGGGGCAAGTCCCAAGTTTTTCCCACACATTCTTCTGCATCTGCCAAGGGCAATGGTAGTTTTCTGTGTGGTCTTCTGAAGGTAAATGCTCCATGAAAGCCTTTGATCAAAATGTACTCCTAGGTACTTTGTTTCTTTCGCAAATGGAATCACTTCTCCTCCTAACACTATTGGCTTCAGGCCTTGTAGTGCCGTCTTTTTCGTGAAATTGATCAATTGTGTTTTCTGAGCATTGACTGTCAGTCTCTCTTGTATGCACCAATTATCAACTATATTTAAGGCTGTTTGCACTCTTTTCGATATCACCCCAGCAAACTTGCCTCTGACTACAATAGCGATGTCGGCATATTGTTGTGGATGTCCCCCGTCTATTCATTGCATTAACCAATTAATTCGGGGTAACATTATTAAATGCTCCCTCGTTGTCTAAGAAAGTGGCCATCGCTATCTCTTTGTCTTCTATTGACTTTGAGATAAGCCTGTTTAGATCATCCAGCGCCAGCCTGGTTGATAGGCATATTGACGATTGCTTAGGGGTTTATCCTTTAACACTTCGTCTCTTATGTACCTGTCCAGCAACCTTTCTAATGTTTTTAGTAGAAAGGAGGATAGGCTTATTGGCCTGTATGACTTTGGCGTTAAGTCAGACATTTTACCTACCTTGGGTATATGAATGACTTCAACATTTTGCCATACTTCCGGTATGTATCCCCATGCCAGACTAGCTTTGAGGATCTTGGTTACATGTGGTATTAACACATCGATTCCCATTTGTAGTTGAATGGGATATATACCATCTGTCCCTGGGGATTTAAATGATTGAAATTTATTTATGGTCCATCTAATTCTCTGTCCACCTAACTCTCTGTCATGTTCAGGTAGTAAGGATTTAACTACAAACGAGGTAGACTCTTCGTTTGAAAGCGTGGTGGATGCTTCTTTTGAGGAATCATCTAATCAATCAAATAATTCTGTTGCTACTAAGTCAGGTAAAATCATATAGAAGCCTACTAAGTATATTGAATATGAATGTGAATCTAATTAAGTTAAATTTTTCTATTGTAAATTTTTTTTAAGGTAATTATATTAAGTTGTTATCTAGGAAGGGAGGAAATGTGGTGTATTGTAGACACGAGGCTAGGTGCTTTAGACACAACAATATGTCAATTATCAGAATTATAAAAAAGAAGGGGCACTTCCTGTTCCCGACAGAAATATGTAGCTCATGGACACTTGTAATTTAATAATAAAATCATTTTTAAGTTATATTTTTACCATTATTCAAGTGTAGCACATAATAGTAACGATGATGCTTTAATTTTACAATTTGATTTAAATAGCTTATCAAGTTGGTGCACACAAAATAATATGAATCTAAATGCATCCAAGTGCCATATTATGCATTTTCATCGAATACATCATCCAATAGCTTATGATTTCAGCATTAATCATGAAACTTTAAATTGTGTTTCGCAAATCAAAGACATTGGTGCTATATTAGACACCTCGCTCACTTATAAGTCCCATGTTACTGCTGCTGTTCCAAAAATATATGAAGATGTTAGGTTTCATAAAGAGAACCACTTGTGATTTTACTAACATCACTGCTATTAAGTCTTTTTATTGCTCTATGGTGAGAACACACCTAGATTATTGTTCTCCAGTATGGTCTCCACATTACATTACTTATAAAGCAAAACTAGAAGCTGTGCAGCACAAATTATTAAGATACATTGCCTTTAAGATGCTTGTCTACCATCGTTATGATATTTTGGAACTATTCTTAAACATCCCTACACTAGAGATTCGCAGAAAGCATAGAGATCTCATACAGCTTTTCAATATAATAAATGGAATATGTAATAGTCCCGAGCTTCTCTCTAAAATATATTTATTTGTTCCTCCTCGTCTTCTTAGGCAGGTGCAGACCTTTCATGTTCCTTTTCATAGGTACAACTATGCATTGAATAGTTTTCTCCCTGGGACACTTAGATTAGCTAACTCTATTGAGGACATTTTAATTTTTAATGTGTCAACATTCAAATTTAAAAAACATCTGCTGGAGCCTCAACTTTGATATTTTAAAATTTTCGATTGTCGATTGTTGTAGTGTTATCACTCTCTAATTTAATTTTACATCTTTTTTTCTTTGTTTTTGTTTTGAGAGCATTTTTTAACACGGAAATTGTTATGTGAATTGGGTTTGTCCGTGAATAAATAAAAGAGGTTGAATGTGCTGTATTTCTCGTTTTTACAGATTTTTTGCACTACACCCAGTATGTACGTATTTGAAATAACAAGATCTTTCTTTGCAGGAATTGAGACAAATAAGTATTGACTAATATGGCTGACATATTGTCAGGAGGTTAATATCGAGCATTTTGAACATTTGAAACGATTTTGTTCAAAGTATTATTCTCATTAGTCTGAAGTGAATAAATGTTCTTATCCTACAACTAAAAGTGAGATATTTATCGTTTTTTACAAATTATTTCCACTAAACCCAATTCGAAATAACAAGCTGTTTCAAAATCTGCAAGAATATAAAGGGTGTACTATTTAAATTTAGAAAGTTGAGAGAATTTCCGGTTAAACCGGGAGTATATTATCAACAACAAAAATGCATTTTTCCCCATTGCACTTACCTGCAAAATTTCACAAATATCATCCTTTTCGTTTAAAAGATATTTACTTGGTTCCATACGTTATCGCAACCCTGTATAATACAGGTACCATTTTAATAATAATAATATAATTACCAATTTTGTATCTTCCGAAGACATCTCATTAGCTGTCCTATAAGTTCTGATGTTTACTTCTTTTCATCAAAATAGAGAATGGTTATCCAAAAATTGAGCTCCTCATAGTAGTTAGATATCTGAAGCAATGAATCAGAATTAGAAGTAATTGAAGTGATAATATTCAAAAAGGTAGTTTTAAAAGCTACAATTTCGTATTGTACAAAATAAATTAATAAGTTATAGAAAAGTAATCCATCAGGATTCATGTAAAAATATTGTATATTTTATCTAGAGTAATTTGTAATTGGTAGTACCAAATATTTTCAAGAGTTGTAATCCACATATTTTTTGTGTTCAATTTATGATTTAAATCCATAAGTTTAATTCAACAAAATACTGACGAAAAACATAGACAACCTAAAGCATAACCTGGAACAGTTTTTATTTGGTGGTGTAAGAACCATGGATTAAAGATGGAATGAAAGGTACGGTGAACTACAAAGAACCATAAATTTTCGAGAAATTTAGAATTTGTAGAGAAAAATCCCAAACATTATTTTTTTTCCATCATTTCAACCAGCTCTTTTTGGCCCGATATAATATATAAAAAACAGTTTAAATGTGTCGCACTGTACGGGAACCTATTCAATAATATATTTTCTCTTAAATTATATTAAAAAAAAATTCAACCTTTTTCCTCACAATATTATTTAAATACAACTTTTATAAGTCCAGTTTCATAAGGCTATAAATTTGTATATTCAAATGACAAATGTCAGAAAAAGAATCAAGTAGAGGTGGGCACATCTTTAGTTCCGTTATTTTAAATATTCTATATTATAGTTATAATTATAGGAGACGAAAATGAATACGAGAATTTTGCAATTTATCTCTACAATAAAAAAACTTAATCTGTGTGTTATTGTATATTTTTCACAAAGGAAAAGGACTATTTCATTAATCCTTCCCTTTCTTGAAAAATATCCATATACTAATTTTTGAAAGGAGGGGAAGAGAAAATAATCATTTCATTCCCGCTCCTCCTTCAAAAAGAGTGTACAAAATGATTTTCCCTTTCCATTTTTGAAAAAATCCTAATGTCCCTTATAAATAATAATGCACATCAATTTTTTCCAGATGTGGAGGTTAAAATAACCATTTCATTCACCCTTCCCGTTCTTGGATTATTTTCCTTTCCCCTTTGGTATTAGAACAGCACAATAGACAAACATACTAACTACTTATTTTATGAGTTGCAAATCAAGATATTGTTATAGTTATGTTTATACAATTTATTACAAAAACTATTTTATAATTATTAGAACCAAACAAATAACTTACTAACCCAATTCAATACAAAAACTACAAACTAAAAAAATTGGTCCTAAACAAATAAAAACATTCCCACACCAAAATTTTTACAGTCTATCTAAAATTTTAATCTTCTACATATTCTTTTTCTAATAGTTATTCTTTTAAATTATTGACTTTTCCAAGTAAAGTATATTTAGATCTGATTTTTTTTTCATTTTATAAAGAATTATTTTTTAGTTTGGGCCCAATGAAGTTTCAAATTTCCTTACTTTCATGGCATCCCGTATGTTATTATTGTTTCTTTTTTTTTTCTAATTGCTCTCCAAATCTAATGCTAAATACAAATTCTGCTTTTTAAAATGATTTTTCTCTATATCTTCCTGGCAGCTTTATTTTTTTCCTTAATCCAGGAATAATATCAGATATACTTAATTTGTTTGATATATGTAGTACATAATCAGAACTATTTTACTTTTGACAATAAGGTATATATTCAAAAAGAAGGTTTACCGATGGGAAGCCCTATATCACCAATTTTGGCAAATATTTTTATGGGCAGTTTAGAAAGAAAAATCTTTGAATGTAACATTTAAAAAAATATCTTATTTTGGTATAGGTATGTAGATGACCTATTAGCTTGTTTTGTAATTTACATTCAAAAATTAAATTTACATTAGAAGTTGAAGAAAATATTTCAATTACTTTTCTTGATTTAAAAATTCAAAAAGCCAAAAATATACTTGATTTTTCAATTTACAGAAAACCAACACATACTGATGTAACTATACCATATAATTCCAATCATCCCATGTCACATAAATTAGCAGCATATAATTCAATCATACATAGAGTATTTTCAGTTCCTATGAACAACTATAATTTTGATAGAGAAATTAATATAATTAAACAAATAGTCACATCCAACGGTTATCCAATGCATGCAATAAATAAATTAATTAATTAATAAAAAAGAGAAAAAAGTAGCATTAGAACTAATATTTCCTGACAAAAATAAAGAAATACAAAACTACAAAACCATCACAGGTAATATTTCTAATAATATTTTAAAGATAATATCTTCAGCAAAAAATACAACAATTTCTTTTAAAACAGAAAGCAATGTAAGTAAAAAATTGTTACATGTAAAAAAATATCTCCATTAAAAGTCGGATATATAAACTTAAATGTCCAGAATGTAATGCTGTCTATATTGGTCAAACAATTCGAAATTTTGAAATAAGACACAATAAAGACTTACGAGCATACAGATTAAAACAACCTGATAAATCCCATTACACAAAACATCTACTCGACACCAAAAATTCATTAACACCTAACACAGAACTAGAAGTACTGCATATTTGTGATAAGAAACAAGAACTAAATTTCCTTGAAGAATTAGAAATTAGAAGACACTTAAGAGACCCACAATATGAAGTTGTCAATGAACAGATAAATCTAGGGTGCTCTTCACTATTAAATTGTCTTGTTGAGTAACAATAATTGTAAAGATCAGCAGATATAATTTTCCTTGGTTTTCTATATCATTGCACAGTTATACTGATCTTAAATGGGAAAAAGGTATCCAGGATATCCCCATAGGGCTAATAATACCTAAGCTTTAATATTTGTAATATCATATCTTCTTCTTTTTTCTATTTATATATATTGAGTCAATCACAAGATAGGTCACTCACTATTTTTTGGTCTGGCCAAAATATTAAACATCAAGTAGGCATCACATAAAATGTAACTTCTGTCAATCTGAGGATGATAATATCATCGTATTATGCAAATATCGAAATAATTATTATCAATAATTTTTTAGAAATTTCATCATTTTTTTCATTAAATAGTGGAATTAGTTATAAACAGTTTCATTTAAACCCGTAATATGAGTAGATTCCACAAAGTAAGGGTCTTAAAAGTAAGTTCAGTTTAATTCTTGATACTTTAGGAAGTTGAATAATCACACCTCTTACTGTAACTAGTTTTCTAATGTTTAACAGAAACATATTTTTTTATCATTAAAAATATACACCTTTTAAATTACTGTATTTACAAAAATATTAGAGAGTAGTTTCCATTCAAATGGCGAAAAACAATTTTTTTTTGTTGTTTCTCTGGAAATTTCTAATTTACTGCAAACTTTTTATCGAATAATCTTCAAAATATGTGATTACTATCGATTATTTGCAAAATCGGTCAAAAATTCATGGTGACATGTATAACAAGTAATTTGGGTTAATTAAGCAACATTTTCATTTTTAAAAAGAAAACATCCCATTTCTGTCCATTCTATAGAGATAATAATATAATATTAAAATAAATGATATGGCAATAGAACCAGTCAGCAAAATTGAATATTTGGGATTTATATCGGACTTGGAGATATGAAATTTAATAATCATGTGAATTATATTTGTAAAAAAATTCGTTTTTCAAAGTGTTTTTCATCATATCTATCACTGTCTACTAAACTTACATTCTATTTTATTTTATTTACGGGCAAGCCCAATTCCATATAAAAAAAGTTTTTATAGTAGAAATAGCTACAAATACAGTATACATTATAAAATACAGTAATAAAAAAATACAATACAATAATAAAAATTAATACAGTAATAAAAGGACAATTTAATAAAAATGTTAAAACAACTTAATTTACATGCGTAACATAAACACTACTACTATATGGTACAAAACAAAACTATGACAATAACATCTGTTAAATTCAATTGTTTAGTTGAGACAGGTGGCTCTTAAATTGATTATTAGAATTACTGAAAATCTGTAAACTATTAAGAGAATTAGCTAGTCCCATGGCTCTGGGCAGGAACAAGTGGAAAGCATAATTGAATCAATGGAAAGGCACATTAAATGTTCTCACCTGCCTAGTTGAGCGAGGTGGCACGGACAGGCAGATCTTATTACGAAGCTGTGGACAGATACAAATACCATTTAAGATGTTAAATAGCAATAAAAGGGCTTTTTGTTTTATATGGCTCTCGAGAGAAGAGATGCCCAATTGATGCTGCCATATATTGTAATCTTGATATGCTATATAACGAAAAAAAATTTTGAACTTGTTCAATCTTCTTTATGTAAGTTAAGAAGTGAGGAGACCAAACAGATGAGCATTAATCAAGATAAGACCTAATTAATGAAAAGTAAAAAACTTTTATAGAAGTTATGTTGGTAAATTCACGAGTTGTTCTTTTTAAAAAACCCAACATTTTCATTGATTTTTGTATGACATTAGTGATGTGACAATTGAAACTAGGAGAGTTATCGAGAGTAATTTCTAATTCCCTAATCTGATTGACAGTATCGAGCAACTGACCATTAATGTGAAAATTTTTTGCTCCAGTAGATATCCAATGAAATCAGTTAAATTGAAGTCATTTGATTGAACACAACCAATCAGAACAACATTATGCTGAAAACAGATCCCATGGGCTGTTTTCACTCTATTACGTTGCCATGGATACATTTTGATTTTTTTCGATTTTGACGTTTAAAATATTTAATATTTCAAAATGTCACGATTTGGTCATAATACTGACGAGAACATTAATTATATTATAGAAGCAAATATACTTGTATTTTTTTCTATAATTAGCAAAAAAATTTCTATTCGAATAACCCTCGAATATTGATGAATGCTCAAAAAAATTTTTACAACTTTCTCAAGCTTGTTGCTTATAGGCAACAGACCTACGTTTCCAAGCAACAAGCTTTCGAAATTTGTTATAAAATTTTTTCAAACAATTATCAATGACCTTGGATTATTACTACTGACAATTTAATTCATGTATAAAAAATCCCATAAGCCGCGTGATTTTGTCATTATGACAGCGAAAAAAGTTTGCCCTAACTTTTCCAGCGACAATAACGGAACCTAACTTTTGAAAGCATGACAACCACCATTATAAACAAATTTTTGATGACGTTATGTCAATTTTTCTCAAACTTGCGTTGTCAGAAAAGTTTTCATTTGGGGAAAGTTCTGAAAATCAAGCTATTTTTAATAATTGTGTTTTTAACAATTGTACTTTTCCGTTAAATTAAATAAACTGATTTACATCTCATTTTTTAATTTATTGATTTATATATTCATTAAATTGTCTTACCGAATTACAGTTTAGCTTTTTTTTGAGTCGAAGTAAACTTGACATTTATAATTCGAATTTTGTTGCCCTTAGGTAAATCAACTCAAAAAACTGCCAGAAAAAATTACTCGTCCTATGGACTCGAAATTTTTTCAGATGCAGTTTTTTTCGTTAAATTGCCAGGCAACAAAATTCTTGATACATGTCAAGTTTACTTCGAAAAAAAAAAAAAAAAGCTCTCGTGTAATTATAAGTGATAATTAAATGCTATTGTATGATGTGTGCGATAAAAGCTTATTACTTGACATTTACTGATCCATGCCATTACACAAGCACCAAGTAGACAGGTTAGGTAGTTCTACTTGCAACAATGAGGAATCTTCATAATTGTTAATAATTTTGAAACATTTAAAGTCATCTGCAAATAGAAGAGCGCTGCACTCATGAAAACAGTTAGTAATATCGTTGATGAAGATATTAAAAAGTAATGGACCAAAGTGAGACCCCTAGGGTACTCCCGAAGTAACAGAAAATGCATGAGAATAGAAATGATTACTCGTACCTGTTGAGTTCTGTCAATTAAGTAGCTATTTAACCAGTTCAACATGGAACCACATATGCCATATGAATTAAGTTTCTGGACCAAAAGCTCATGGTTAACTCTGAGCTCATTCAAATAATCTCTAACTCGTCTGGAAAAGTGCACAGGACACCCATCATGTTGTAATATCATATCTCTTCTTGATTGTAAGGAAATATCTTCCAATAAAACAGACAACTGATTTTCCAGAAAATCCAAATATGTATCGCCATTTAAAGTTCCATCAAAGAAATATGGACCTACGATCTTTCAATCAACTATACCACACCAAACATTAAGACTCCATCTACCTTGAAGCTGCTTTTCCTCTATCCAGTGCGGATTTTCCCGCACTATTAAATGTAGCCTCGTCTGTCCATAAAATCATTGACATGATATGCGGTTGTTCTTCTAGCAGACCTAACATCCAATTGCAGTAATCCAGCCTTGCATCAAAATCTCTCTCATGTAAAGCTTGGTGGAGAATTACATGATTAGGATAGAGTCTAAAAAACAGAACAATAAGTATTGGTGAAACCACTATATTTATTAAAACTCAAAAAATCTTGAAAAATCTACAATTGTTTCACAAGATAAATCTTGCATAAGTATTCTTAGGGAACGGATAAAAGCGCCGTATTGCCGTTTTTATAGGAATATTAAAATAACTGTTGAATCTAAAGTTTAAAGGGAATTACAAGTTTCCGACCTAAACGTTCACTTTATAATATGAAAAACCAACCTGTGATATTTTAAAATCCTTAGAACAATAGTTTTGGGTATGTTTAATTCTACAGAGATTTGCGGACTACTTATAATGTGGATTCTGTTGAAATAAAGCAAGAACATTGATTGAATTATCTTCGGTCATACCTCTACTACGTCGTTTAAAACAAAGACAATGAAAACTACCAGTTTCTCTTAATCTTCTTGCCTTTCTTTTAAATACTTCTTTGCCATAATGTCTCCTGTCAGGAAATCTTACAGAATATATACCTGAGGCAATAGTGGCATTTTGGTGACATTCGAAATAAACTCCAATCATATCATACAATTCTGCATTTGATATACTCATTACGAATTATTAGTACTGATAATTAATTACTAATATTAGCAATATTAATATCTATTGAAAAAAGTGCAATCTTCAATTTGAATTATAATATAACACTTCTTAAAGAGAAGGCAATGTTTTGACTGCTGTCAATAAATAAACAATATGAAGTCCCCATCAAATTTATTTATGCAGCTTACTTAGTTTTGAAAAAACTATATTTAATCGTGTGAAATAACAATGGTCAAAATGGGTATCGACACCAAGATTCTTATGCTATAAAAAAATTTTAAAGTACTGACTTATTTTTTAAGTTATAATACAGGGTGCGTCAATACTATACAACTTATGTTTATGAGTTTTTATTTATATCTCCAGTTTGACAAAAGCTATCAACATACAGTTTGCGCCATTTTGTTACGAATTTAATCCAGTTCCATTATAATTTACAATAATTAGGTGTTTCCATTAAACATTTTTAAGAAAACCAAATTTTAATTTTTTTCATTCGAAAGTACCCGATACCTACGACAATTAAAACTAAATGCAATTGTTTTATAGCAGATGTAATTAATTCATCTACACTCTTTCTAATGACACTAATTTCGTTAGAATCGGTTAATCCAAACAAAAGTTATATGTATTTATCCACAAACACTTCCCCACTCTCCCCCACCCTTTATTTGAAAAAACAAAAAAAGTACTCAAACATATTATTTGTGCGGAATTTAGGTCTCTTTCTAGTTTACTTATTCAACACTTGGTGTAATTGGGCATATTTCACAAAAAACTTGTTTTTAAATTTTTCTTCACAGGTTACGCCCCCTAGCGGTTAACCTACAAACTTAAAAGTTATTTCCAGCGATTTCTCTTGGCCACTTTTACTGAGAAATTTTTTCTCCTAAATTTATAACATGAATAGTTTCTGATATATAGCCGAGAGATCGGCTTATTGGACCAACCGGTACTGAGCCATTAATAATTTTATAGAATAAACATAGATCATTTTCCATGTGTCTATGTTCAAGAGTGGCTTAGTACTCTTTATGATGAATAAACATGTTATTTATTTATTTCAGACTTTTTCCTAGTTGGTTTATGCCTCGTTTTGTGAAAATTATACTTGAGGTTGTTTTTGTGTTACAATATCATTAAAAAGTTTTGGTTCATATTCATGGTAACAGTTGAGGGACTTGTAGCATAATGCATCATAATTTTTATCAGACTTTAAGGATAGAGAAACTACAAATATCATTCTCAAATGTAGTTACATCTACACAAATACTTACAATCAACAGTTTCCAAAAGTTGCAGTCCGCCAACATCAACATCACTTATGCTTTCTCTCTGTTTGAATTGTACTACTATACTTGGATCCAGTACTGCAAAAGATGTTTCTGTTGATTTCCTGGCATGTCTACTGTTCCCAATTTCTTAAACTTTGTGTTGTTATATCTTAAGAATAAAACGTCAATACTTTTTTTCTTTTTGAATTAAATGCAGAATAAGTTATTCAATAAACAATTAGTTTTTGGAAATTTTCTGACCATTGGTTTTTGTTCTGGAATTAAGAAACTGGTTATAAACAAACTCTCAATTGTTCTTAATGTTTATGAGAACTTTAATTACTTTAAACCTAAGTTAGAGAGGGCCAATTGACTTAAAATTTCAATGACTATTTCATGCACTTGTCAAATGAACCAATCAGGAGCTCTAGTCAAGTTTGGATTATCAATATCACCAAACTTGACTCTTGATCCTGATTGGCCTGTCAAGTTCGGTGTTTTCAGATTTGTTTATGTGACGTCAAATATAAATATTCCCGCCGTGCCCGCATTTAAAAATGAGCAATTTGGGATAAATTCCATCAAATTAATCAATGAAAATGTACCGAAAAATACGAAGAAATCGAGGGAGTATGTTTGGAAGCAATTTACTAGATTTTGCGATGAACGAAAATACGTATTAGAAGGAGCAACGCCTGTCGAGAGACTATATAATAACTGTACTATTTATAATTACAATTGAGAAATATTCAAGTATGTTATGTTAATACTGGTTTATTTAAATATGTTGTTCATTCGATGTCAATGTTTCCTGTTTATTAAACTATTTCTCTAATCAACTTCTCAACTTTTTTGCTAATTTCCTCTAATTCTTCCGAATTTCAGATTTTTTACATTTCACTTTGTTTGTGAAATAGTCTAATAAAATTCCAGTCGTGACTGAATGTATCTTGTAATTCTGTCTTTTATTTCACAACTTGACTGAGTTGCTTGAAGAAAACACCACTCGTCCTGGGGACTCGTGGTGTTTTTAAGCAACTCGGTTTCGTTATAAAATAAATCGACAGACTTATCGCGAAAATTCAATCACTTATGTTATTACTACTGATAATTCTATCATATCCTTAATAATTATGTGATAATTCAAAATTTTCAATAATTAGGTACTTTAATACAAAATAGATTATTTTTTACAGAATTAGTGTGTACTAAAATATTCAGGATACCCTCAGGATCACTTAACATAACTCCGTAGTTGGCGAAAACTTCTTGCTACTTTGCTATTGGCGTTTAAACTTGCAGTTCTACAATTTACGCGGCCATTTTGGTCATTGTATACTACAGGTCCTTTTGGATTTGACAAAAAAAAATTGTACTCACTTATTCGGTATACCCTCAGGATCTCTAAATACAACTCCGTTTTTGTCGCACACTTTAATATTGGCATTCAAAGTTGCAGTTTATCAATTTACGCGGCCATTTTTTCAATACTGCATACCCTCTTCAATCATTTTCCTAGCATTTTTCGATAAATTAACCAAAGAACTTTTCTGTCTCTTTGTATTTTGAGGTTACGCTACTAGTTTTTTAATTTTTTTTTTGAAAATTATTATAATTTAATGAAAAATAACAATTTGAGTTATTGTGTGCTGACTGAAACTTACAAAAAATAGATTCTACAGTCATATTGAACAGTTTTCGGCAAAAACTGACTCACAATACGAGAAGGGTGTGTTCTATACAATTACCACTTTTATATAAATAATATACCCAGAAGACTCACCTTTTTATTTTTCACTTAATTATATTGATCCAAACAAATTTCACTTCGATCTTTATAAACATTTCATAAAATTAATGCTCTTTTCAGCCATTTTGCTCCATGATATTTGATTGATGCCATTTTGATGCATAGATTTGATGTTTGACGTTGACGTCTTCTTTTTTCTCTCTGGTTTGACCATAGATAACGGCACATACGGGTTTGGCGACTAGGGGTGCGCTGGACCCGGATCTTTGAACGTTCGACTATTCCCGAGAACGTCGAATGTATTTTGTTCGTATGAATGATTTCACCCGACTGTATCTTTGAACGTTCGACCGAATGCTCCCACGTATTTCATGTGATAGGTGTTGTTATGTTCGATCAGAATCTTCGAAATCCCGAATGTTCGTCTTGCAAACGAATGAATTTATCAGTGGTATGAGTCCTACATGGGAGTATGCGTATAGAGGCTTATTAAGTTTTTTAATAATACTACTGAACAAAAATGAAAGCAGATGAAGATGCTTCTTAAACTACTCTACCGTACACATTACCTAAAATATGACACATAAGATCTACTAAGCTGTTCGCCAGTGTGTTGGTTTGATTCGGGTGAAATCATTCGTACGAACAAAATCCATTCGACGTTCTCGCGAATAGTCGAACGTTCAAAGATCCGGGTCCTGGGCTGAGTTCAAAAAGTACACTCGAGCGCGCTCGATTAACTCTAGCCGTTCGAATACGCTAGGATGATCATTCGAACGTTACACTTGTAACATAAATCATAAACTACTTCTGGCTGGCATGTTCTATGCCCAGAGAGACGTGACATGTCAAAAGGCAGATGTCATCAGTCAACCAGACCATAGATAACCCATATACGGATAGATAGGACACTCCAATGTCAAGGCTTGAACCTGAATTTCAGCGCCATCCCTTCGTTTGGGAGAAACTAATTTGAAAAAGTGGCGGCAAATTTGAATATACAGTCCCTTATCTGCTATTTAATATTCCACTTATGTTAACAAAATTTAAAATACAAATGAATTGTGAAGATATTTATTGGTGTAATTTCATTTAAATACAGGTATATAATAGTACCTACTACATAAAATATTAATGTATACATTTCGAGTTATTATAAATTAAAACTAGTATAATATATAATGTTAATAAATATAAATATACATAGACACATTTTTCTTTCTGATACAATGGAAATGTAAAAAAAACATAGTTTATGTTATTTACTTGATTACAGTTACCTGTAAATAATTGTCATATAAGTAAAGCGTGATCTACAAGTGATGTTATTCCTTCTAATCGCAAACCAGAATGGTCGGTTCTATCTTAAAAGATATATCAACCCCGTTTAGTTTAGAAGTGTAATTCAATGTCTGTCGGGGCATATAGCCCGAGAAGTAGTTGTTGCTTCTTAGGGGACGGTCTGTTCTTTGAAAATTATTTTTCAAATTTTGTAAAGCGTTTAATAGTATTGAACTATTATTTTTTGACATCTATATTTTATGTTATTATGGATTTATATTACATTTATCTCAAGAGCTTCTAAAAGATTTGATTTAATCTTTTAGAAGTTGAGAAGATTACCTGAATATTTGTTTTTATTTATCTCAAGAGCTTCCAAAAGATGGAATAAAACAATTTACTTTGCTTACATCTCCATTATAATATATTTTAATGGAGATCAAATTGTTCTATTTCATTGTTTAGTATGGATCTTCATCAAGTAAAAGCCTCATCTATTCAAGCTTCCAAAAGTTTAGAAGCTCTTGAGATAATTACCCAGCAAACACACTTGTTACATTCACGTAAATATGACATAAAATTAATGGAACAAGTTTATGTAAAACAGTAACGTAAATTCTACATAACATGGCCAAAATACTTAAACCGCCTATTTACGTAAAAATTTTATGTAAATATGATGTAGCTAATGTGTAAAAACTTACCGTCATTATAGTATCTTATGTTTTACTTAACTGCTATGTAAAATTGTTACTTCAATATTAGTTTGGCAGCACTGCGGAAGGTTCGTTGATGGTTCGTTGTGTGTTGGTTGGTAATA
Source organism: Lochmaea crataegi (assembly GCA_947563755.1). Taxonomy (NCBI): domain Eukaryota; kingdom Metazoa; phylum Arthropoda; class Insecta; order Coleoptera; family Chrysomelidae; genus Lochmaea; species Lochmaea crataegi. Next base: position 13,044,840 of record OX387424.1, on the reverse strand, counting down.
TCGAGACTCAGTTGACCGTTGACTTTTTGACAAATGACTGATTTCAGTGTTTTTTCGCGGCTTTAGACCTTAGACAGTTTTAGAAGAGAAAATAAAAAAACTTTATAATTTAAGTATTGAGACATACCAGGACTCTGGACATACATCATAATTTGGTTTGTGCTATTGTAAATAGTGTCTGATCCGACATTATATTACCACCACACTGTGAAATTAAGTAAGTATAAATAATTGATTAAGACAAAATGCCACGAGATGATGCAAAAAGGAGTGGAGCCAGATACAAAGAATTGGGAGATTCTTCAATTAAGAATTGAGGGTTTTAGTTGTAAGTAATTTTTCAAGTTTTATATATGATAGCCAAAATTAATGATCACGTTTATTATACATGTTTTTTTTTAAATACTATCAACTAGTTTTTGATAACTGAAATTCCTAATGAATATTTATTTACTTTGAAACCAAAAATCTGATGTGTTCAAATATGTAAGTTATTGCTATAGAATTCAGTTAGAAGTAAATTCTGACTTGTCTTCATCTCAATTCTTGCTAATACACCCCTTCCTAAACTATTAATGTAAATAACAATCCTCTGCTTGGTTATGAGTACAAAATTATTCAATTTTTAGCGACTTTGGATGGTGCTCGCAGAAAAGCAGCAGATTCTGAGTACAGCACTAGTAACGAAGAAGGGCAAGAAGCCGGGAAGGGAAGAAGAAAAAAAATTCCAGCTGCATGGACTCAAAATAATGTTGGTAGTAGCTCTGATGAGGAGGTAATGACTCCTCCTCCAACACGTGTGTGAACTTAGCGTCTCATATCTCAGCATCTCATAATTTAAAAAGAGTTCTTATAGCGTCCAACATAGTTCTAGAGTTCCTGATACTTTATATTAATAGTTCTGTTGAATTCAGTAGCGAAAACGGCTTTTGAAAAAATGAGACGCTGACGACCGGAAGTTAGCGTCCCAAAGTATAAAATCAAAAAAATCGAGCAGAAACGGTTATTCAAAGGATAGTTCTAGAGTTCTTGTTTATTTATATCGATAAATTCTTAGAATTCAAAATCGGACATCTGTGAAACGGTTTTTATAGATTAAAAATCATGCTAGTGAGAAGCTGTCGTACAAGAGCGAGTTCTAGCTCCTGTAAGGATTAAAAATGATCATTAATTGGGAGATTAAAAATGATCATTAATGTCCCAATATACGATTCCCTAAAAAGTTCTAATCGTTAACGGTCTGCAGAATATTTTTAATTATTATTATTGATGAAAAACCATCTCAATAGTGGGACGCTGTCGTTCTAGACCAAGTTCTCGCTTTTGTATCGATCCAGAATGATACTGGCGTCCCAAAATACGATTCCCTAAAGAGTTCTGATCGTTAACGCCCTGCAAAATATTTTTAATTATTATTATTGATGGAAAACCATCACAATTGTGGGACGCTGTCGTTCTAGACCAAGTTCTCGCTTTTGTATCGATCCAGAATGATACTGGCGTCCCAAAATACGATTCCCTAAAGAGTTCTGATCGTTAACGCCCTGCAAAATATTTTTAATTATTATTATTGATGGAAAACCATCACAATTGTGGGACGCTGTCGTTCTAGACCGAGTTCTCGCTTTTGTATCGATTCAGAATGATACTGGCGTCCCAAAATACGATACCCTAAAGAGTTCTGATCGTTAACGCCCTGCAAAATATTTTTAATTATTATTATTGATGAAAAACCATCTCAATAGTGGGACGCTGTCGTTCTAGACCGAGTTCTCGCTTTTGTATCGATTCAGAATGATACTGGCGTCCCAAAATACGATACCCTAAAGAGTTCTGATCGTTAACGCCCTACAAAATATTTTTAATTATTATTATTGATGGAAAACCATCACAATTGTGGGACGCTGTCGTTCTAGACCGAGTTCTAGCTTGCGCAATGACTCAGAATGATGATTAGCGTCCCAATATACGAAATCCTGAAGAGTTCTAATCTTCAACGCCCTGCAGAATATTTTCAATTTTTATTATTGACGGAAAACCGTAACAATTGTGGGACGCTCTCGTTCTAGAGCGAGTTCTAGCTTCTGTATCGATTCAGAATGATACTAGCGTCCCAAAATATGATTCCCTAAAGAGTTGTAATCGATAACGCACTGCAAAATATTTTTAATTACTATTATTAATGAAAAACCATCACAATCGTGAGACGCTGTCATACTAGAGCCAGTTCTCGTTTGTGCAATGACTCAGAATAATTATTAGCGCCCAATATATGATTCCCTAAAGAGTTCTAATCGTTAACGCCCTGCATAATATTTTTAATTATTATTATTGACGGAAAACCGTAACAATTGTGGGACGCTGTCGTTCTAGAGCGAGTTCCAGCTTCTTTCACCATTCAAAATGATAAGTATTGTCCCAATATACGAACTGCTCAAGAGTTCTAATCGTTAACGCCCTGCAAAATATTTTTAATTATTATTATTGATGAAAAACCGTAACAATTGTGGGACGCTGTCGTTCTAGAGCGAGTTCTAGCTTCTGTATCGATTCAGAATGATACTGGCGTTCCAAAATACGATTTCCTAAAGAGTTCTAATCGTTAACGCTCTGCAGAATATTTTTAATTATTATTATTGACGGAAAACCGTAACAATTGTGGGACGCTGTCGTTCTAGACCGAGTTCACGCTTTTGTATCGATTCAGAATGATACTGGAGTCCCAAAATACGATTCCCTAAAGAGTTCTAATCGTTAACGCTCTGCAAAAAATTTCAAATAATTATTATTGATGAAAAACCATCATAATAATGGGACGCTGTCCTTCTAGAGCCAGTTCTAGTTTCCCCATCGATTCAGAATGAGACGATCATCCCAATATACGAACTCCTGGAGAGTTCTAATCGTTAACGCTCTGCAAAATATTTTTAATTATTATTATTGATGGAAAACCATCACAATTGTGGGACGCTGTCGTTCTAGAGCTTACCAGATGACGAAAATCGAAGTATTGGCTCACTTCCTAGAGTCGATACTCGTAGTGGCTCTCAGCGAATTTGTTGGCATAACAGAAGAAAACGATCCAGTGCCCAGCGAAAAACGTCTTCAGCACATCAATCTTGTTATACGGGACGTATCTGTAGACGACGAACAAGAGGTAGACGAAAATGAGGAACAACGTGATTACTACGAACATTCAGATGAAGACGCATCGTCGGATACTGGTTGGAAAGAATGGGCCAACAGTTTAAATGAATCAGCCATGGCTTTAGTTGCCGAATCGCAGGCAGGAACGACAATCAATGGATGCTACAATCCCGAATTCGCCAAACATTTGAAAAAGATATTAATGCCGTATGTGGCATTGTGGACAGGTATAATGCGGTCGCATTTTAATAGGGGCCCGAAAATAGCCACATCCTCAGCTGTGGAATCAGAATTCGCGGATATAAAAAAACGTTCTCTTAAAGGAATTTTACCCACCAGACCCGACAAATTCGTACTGCAGCACATTGACTTGCACTTAGAGGGGAAAATAAGGCTTGCTTCAAACGAAAATTACTTGGAAATCGACCTGAGAAATACAAGTAATGTCACAATTGATACCGAGCTCAGTCGAGAAGATTATGGGACGGTGACAGATTTGTCGGATGTGCATTCAACAGCCCAAGAATATGAAAACTTGAAGATGTCTACTTAAGGTATAGACCGGTTCGACCTTCCAACGATCGGCGATAATGAAGATTCCTCAAAGGACCGGGAAGACGTTCAATCCTCCTCACAGTGGACTACGAATAAAAACTGGCGAGGTAAAGGAGAAAAGATTCCGGCTGAACCATCTTCCGATGAACCACCGACGAAGCGACGGAATAAGCCAACGTGTCTTGATAAATGTCCAGAATGGGACTACATTCAGCATGGTTCTAACGCCCGGATCCCGGTGTTGAGAAATGGAGGCAAAGTGATCTTGGGGAAGGATACTATCAATGTAACAAATACGTGTGCTTTTGATTCCATAGCCCAACTCCTCCTAAGCGCAATAGTTTCCAATAAAACGTATCGAGAATATGTCTCGGGAAGATCCATTCCTGTGTTGGATTTGGCACTATCGAAACATAATCATGGAAAAGTGATGAACGTCCATTACAAAGAAAGAGCAAAAATTCTGATTTCATTAAAATTATTCAGAGATAGTGTAACCGTTTATACAAGAACCATAAAGCGGCTAAACGCACAAAGCAACGTTGCTCATTTAGCGGAGTACCTGTTTGTTGATATACCAAGTGTAAAGTACAATATATCGTGCATCTGTGGCTCTGAAATTGATCGCTCGAGTGTAATGATTCCCGTCAACGTGGACATTTTACTCGAAAAAGGTGTAGCTTTTATGCAAGAAGCAATTGACAACAACCGGATGACAGTTCGTTCCTGTCGAAAGTGCAAGAACGTACGGGAAGAGAAAGTTGAGTACGGTCCTCACATTTGGATCGATTTGTCGATAGTGACCGATCTATATGCCGCAAGCAAGAAGAAAACCCCAATTATCCTCGAAGAAATTTCTCCAACAATTTCATTGGATGGTAAAAACTACGTTTTAGTCGGGGTGGTACATTACATGCCAGGACATTACGTCAGTTACGCGAAATCAGGACTATTTTGGTATCTGTACGACGATTTGCACACTAAACGAGAAAATGTCAGAGATACAAGACATGTAGTGCCACATTTGATCATGTACGTTATATCGGATGTTAAAACGCAGGCGACCAACGGCGTATAGCGCTGTACTCGGGTAAAAACGAGGAGCTCACATTTATCGGCATATTGATATTTTTATATATATTTATATATATTTATATTAATTATTGTATTAAAAATAATTTCGACAAAATCGTGTTTAAGCAAGAATATTGCAATAAACCTTGTTGTGATCCTCTCCTTCAAAAACATAGCTTAAAGTCGTTGATAGACTCGTAAACACTACAACTCATCGAAAATTCCTGCATAATGACGCCACTATCAACAGAAACCGTTCAAAACGATAAAACTCATTAAAATATGAAAGCGTCTGATAAGAGTATAGTAAAATTAATACCTATTTAGAGGTACCAGCCGTTTTAGTAACTTAACGTATGCGGCTTCTTGAACCATCTGAACCCGCATGAAAAAAATTAGGTTATGACCTTTGTCATGTCAAATGCTTGACATATTTCTTATTGCATTGGCGTAGTGACTTGAAATTTCATATTATCAGTGGCGGTTTGTAATAATACAAATTAATTTTATGAAATTCATAAAATTCTAAAGATGTTGACATAATAAAAGAATATAAAAGAAGCGCACTAATTTTAAAAACATTGTTTTATTAACTAGATACATAGTTTTCTTAAAAAAATATGGCAATTCAGAGTTCGATTAAGTACAAATTCTAGATTTAAAAAAAATGACAACGTGATCTTCAAGGCAAAGTTTAATTAGTCTCTAAATCAGAATAACTTTTGGAAAGTGATAGTTCATCATCCGATTCATTGGATACAGAGATCACCATAGGTTCGATGTTTAGTAGGTCCAGTTTGTTTTCTACTTCCCATGCTTCAGAAATAATTTTCTCTGTATGATTTATGTAATTCTGCCAGTGTTGCTCCGGTACATTTTTTACAACGTCATTCCATACTTTTAAGACTTCAGTAGATGACCTTGCAGTTTTCGTAATAGCTTGGTCATAATGCCTTTTAGTTTCTTACCATACCATTTCGATGGCATTATAATGGCAATGATAGGGTGGTAGCCTGAGAACACAATGACCATGCTCGGCAGCGAATTTGTCTAAATGATAATTTTTTTCTGGCAAAACTTGCTTTTCAATTATATTCCAAACAGCATCCTTTAAAATGTGATCTGGAAAAGGAATATTATTTTTTTTGAGCCATTCTAACATGCGTGTTTTACTCCAACTTTTTCTTGGGATTTCTTCATCCAGGCGACTGTGATACGTTGCGTTATCCATTATAATTAACGATGATTCTTCCAAGTAAACAATTAGTTGCTGTTTAAACCAATTTTCAAAATTTTCGGTGTTCATGTTATCATGGTAATCGCCTGTTTTTTTATTGCATTTAAAAATAAGCGATGCATTTGCCACAAAACCTTTTTTATTACCGGCATGAACAATTACATATCGTGTCCCACTTCCAGTTATTTTTAAATCACTGTGTTTAGTACCATCTTGCCACATTGTTCTGTCCCCACTTTTACTAAAAACCCATGTCTCATCGAGAAAAACAGGTGTAAAGAGCTTTTCGCTTTTAGCAGCATGGTATTTGTTCAAAAATAATATTCTTTTTAATCTGACTGCAGGCATTTCCAATAAATGTTTTCTTCAATCCTGTTTTTTGAAATGAAAACCCATTTTTTTAATTCCCAAATATAACGAACCTTTGGAAATCTTAGTTTCTGGAGACTCTTCGATAAATTGCCGTAAAATAGTTTCTACTGTGATTTTATCCTTTCGCGCATACATTTTATAAATTACTTCCCTCAAACAATGCAGGGTATTTTTTGTAATTCGGGTTTTCCTTCGGGAAACGCTTGCAGACATATTTCTTCTAAATTCGAAATCTGTAGCTCTGTTTGGTTTTTCAAGATTATATAATGTGCTTTCTGGAACTTTTAGTGCTTCGGACGCTTTTTGAATTGCCTTAAATCGAGATCCTAAATCGTTTTGAAAATAGTTTACTACATTAAGCATAAGTTTTTTGGATTCATCAGAATATCGCATTTTTATATCTTATTTTGCGTTATGACATTAACATGAAATCAAAATTTGACGTAACTTCAAAAACGTGACATCTAATAAATTAGTTACGACGTTCATTTTTGTTGGTAATTTTTTGTTTCAACCGATTTATTAATAATAAATAAGGATGGTCTTATTCTAAATGGGTATAAAATTTACTATAGATATTTCCCATCAATAATAACAATTGAAAGTTTTTGGCATTGCGTTATAGATTAGAACTCTTTACGAAATCGAATTGTGGGGACGCTAGTATCGTTCTGAACCGTTACGGAAGTTACAACTCGCTCTAGAACGACAGCGTCCCACTATGGTGATAGTTTTTCGTCAACATTAGGAATTAAAAATATTCTGTGAAGCGCTGAAGTTTAGAACTCTTCAGAAGTTCGTATATTGGGACGCTAATGATTATTCTAAGTCATTGCACAAGCGAGAATTCGCTCTAGAACGACAACGTCCCACTTATTGTGATGGTTTTTCGTGAATAATGATATTTAAAAATATTCTGCAGGTCGTTAACGATTAGAACTCTTCAGGGGTTCGTATATTGAGACACTACTTATCATTTTTAATCGTGAAAGAAGCTAAAACTCGCTTCAGAACGACAGCGTCCCACAATTGTTATGGTTTTTCGTCAATAATAATAATTAAAAATATTCTGCAGGGCGTTAAAGATTAGAACTCTTCAGGAGTTCGTATATTGGGATGCTAACGTTTATTCTGAGTCATTGCATAAGCGGGAACTGGCTCTAGAATGACAGCGTCTCACAATTGTGATGGTTTCTCATCAATAATAATAATATTAAATATTTAGCAGATTGTTACAGATTAGAACTCTTCGGGAGTTCATATATTGGGACACTACTTATCATTTTGAATGGCGAGAGGAGCTAGAACTCGCTCTAGAACGACAGCGACCCAATATTGTTATGGTTTTCCGTCAATAATAATAATTAAAAATATTCTGCAGGGCGTTAAAGATTAGAACTCTTCAGGAGTTTGTATAGTGGGATGCTAATGATTATTCTGAATCATTGCACAAGCGAGAACTGGCTCTAGTATGACAGCGTCTCACTATTGTGATGGTTTTTCATTAATAATAGTAATTAAAAATATTTTGCAGTGCGTTATCGCTTACAACTCTTTAGGAAATCGTATTTTGGGACGCTAGTATCATTCTGAATCGATACAGAAGCTAGAACTCGCTCTAGAACGACAGCGTCCCACAATTGTTACGGTTTTTCATTAATAATAATAATTAAAAATATTTTGCAGGGCGTTAACGATTAGAACTCTTTAGGGAATCATATATTGGGACGCTAATAATTATTCTGAGTCATTGCACAAACGAGAACTCGGTCCATAACGACAGCGTCCCACTATTGTGATGGTTTTGAATCAATAATAATAATTAAACATATTTTTCAGGGCGTTAACGATTAGAACTTTTCAGGGAATCATATTTTGGGACGATAGTATCATTCTGAATCGATACAGAAGCTAGAACTCGCTCTAGAACGACAGCGTCCCACAATTGTTACGGTTTTTCATTAATAATAATAATGAAAAATATTTTGCAGGGCGTTAACGATTAGAACTCTTCAGGAGTTCGTATATTGGGACAATACTTATCATTTTTAATGGTGAAAGAAGCTAGAACTCGCACTAGAACGACAGCGTCCCACTATTGTGATGGTTTTGAAACAATAATAATAATTAAACATATTTTTCAGGGCGTTAACCATTAGAACTCTTTAGGGAATCATATATTGGGACGCTAATAATTATTCTGAGTCATTGCACAAACGAGAACTCGGTCCAGAACGACAGCGTCCCACTATTGTGATGGTTTTGAAACAATAATAATAATTAAACATATTTTTCAGGGCGTTAACCATTAGAACTCTTTAGGGAATCATATATTGGGACGCTAATAATTATTCTGAGTCATTGCACAAACGAGAACTCGGTCCAGAACGACAGCGTCCCACTATTGTGATGGTTTTGAAACAATAATAATAATTAAAAATATTCTGCAGAGCGTTAACGATTAGAACTCTTGAGGAGTTCGTATATTGGGACAATACTTATCATTTTGAATGGTGAAAGAAGCTAGAACTCGCTCTAGAACGACAGCGTCCCACAATTGTTACGGTTTTCCGTCAATAATAATAATTAAAAATATTATGCAGGGCGTTAACGATTAGAACTCTTTAGGGAATCATATATTGGGACGCTAATAATTATTCTGAGTCATTGCACAAACGAGAACTCGGTCCAGAACGACAGCGTCCCACTATTGTGATGGTTTTGAATCAATAATAATAATTAAACATATTTTTCAGGGCGTTAACGATTAGAACTCTTGAGGAGTTCGTATATTGGGACAATACTTATCATTTTGAATGGTGAAAGAAGCTAGAACTCGCTCTAGAACGACAGCGTCCCACAATTGTTACGGTTTTCCATCAATTATAATAATTAAAAATATTTTGCAGGGCGTTGAAGATTAGAACTCTTCAGGATTTCGTATATTGGGACGCTAATAATTATTCTGAGTCATTGCACAAACGAGAACTCGGTCCAGAACGACAGCGTCCCACTATTGTGATGGTTTTGAATCAATAATAATAATTAAACATATTTTTCAGGGCGTTAACGATTAGAACTCTTGAGGAGTTCGTATATTGGGACAATACTTATCATTTTGAATGGTGAAAGGAGCTAGAACTCGGTCCAGAACGACAGCGTCCCACAATTGTTACGGTTTTTCATCAATAATAATAATTAAAAATATTTTGCAGGGCGTTAACGATTAGAACTCTTGAGGAGTTCGTATATTGGGACAATACTTATCATTTTGAATGGTGAAAGAAGCTAGAACTCGCTCTAGAACGACAGCGTCCCACAATTGTTACGGTTTTCCGTCAATAATAATAATTAAAAATATTATGCAGGGCGTTAACGATTAGAACTCTTTAGGGAATCATATATTGGGACGCTAATAATTATTCTGAGTCATTGCACCAACGAGAACTCGGTCCAGAACGACAGGGTCCCACTACTGTGATGGTTTTGAAACAATAATAATAATTAAACATATTTTTCAGGGCGTTAACCATTAGAACTCTTTAGGGAATCATATATTGGGACGCTAATAATTATTCTGAGTCATTGCACAAACGAGAACTCGGTCCAGAACGACAGCGTCCCACTATTGTGATGGTTTTGAAACAATAATAATAATTAAAAATATTCTGCAGAGCGCTAACGATTAGAACTCTTTAGGAAATCGTATTTTGGAACGCCAGTATCATTCTGAATCGATACAGAAGCTAGAACTCGCTCTAGAACGACAGCGTCCCTCAATTGTTACGGTTTTCCATCAATAATAATAATTAAAAATATTTTGCAGGGCGTTAACGATTAGAACTCTTGAGGAGTTCGTATATTGGGACAATACTTATCATTTTGAATGGTGAAAGAAGCTAGAACTCGCTCTAGAACGACAGCGTCCCACAATTGTTACGGTTTTCCGTCAATAATAATAATTAAAAATATTATGCAGGGCGTTAACGATTAGAACTCTTTAGGGAATCATATATTGGGACGCTAATAATTATTCTGAGTCATTGCACAAACGAGAACTCGGTCCAGAACGACAGCGTCCCACTATTGTGATGGTTTTGAATCAATAATAATAATTAAACATATTTTTCAGGGCGTTAACGATTAGAACTCTTTAGGGAATCATATTTTGGGACGCTAGTATCATTCTGAATCGATACAGAAGCTAGAACTCGCTCTAGAACGACAGCGTCCCACAATTGTTACGGTTTTCCGTCAATAATAAAAATTAAAAATATTCTGCAGGGCGTTGAAGATTAGAACTCTTCAGGATTTCGTATATTGGGACGCTAATCATCATTCTGAGTCATTGCGCAAGCTAGAACTCGGTCTAGAACGACAGCGTCCCACAATTGTGATGGTTTTCCATCAATAATAATAATTAAAAATATTTTGTAGGGCGTTAACGATCAGAACTCTTCAGGGTATCGTATTTTGGGACGCCAGTATCATTCTGAATCGATACAAAAGCGAGAACTCGGTCTAGAACGACAGCGTCCCACTATTGAGATGGTTTTTCATCAATAATAATAATTAAAAATATTCTGCAGACCTTTAACGATTAGAACTTTTTAGGGAATCGTATATTGGGACATTAATGATCATTTTTAATCCCCCAATTAATGATCATTTTTAATCCTTACAGGAGCTAGAACTCGCTCTTGTACGACAGCTTCTCACTAGCATGATTTTTAATCTATAAAAACCGTTTCACAGATGTCCGATTTTGAATTCTAAGAATTTATCGATATAAATAAACAAGAACTCTAGAACTATCCTTTGAATAACCTTTTCTGCTCGATTTTTTTGATTTTATACTTTGGGACGCTAACTTCCGGTCGTCAGCGTCTCATTTTTTCAAAAGCCGTTCTCGCTACTGAATTCAACAGAACTATTAATATAAAGTATCAGGAACTCTAGAACTATGTTGGACGCTATAAGAACTCTTTTTAAATTATGAGACGCTGAGATATGAGACGCTAAGTTCACACACGTTCCTCCAACACCGAAACTAAAAGCTATTTCTAGTTCACAGAAAAACAGCAATGAAGGCAATTTCAATAAAGTTGAGGTTGTTGCTAAAGGTAATTAACTAAGTTGATATCTTTGGAATTCTGGCATTGTGTGTTTTTGAAAAACATAACTTTTATCCAGATTTACATATTGAACCATTCTTAAACTTTTTTTTCTTTTTCACTTACAAAGTCTTTGGTTTCTACTGTTATTGTAGGTGGTGTTAAAAAAAACTGTATGTGGCACCATTAAAAAACAACATACTGAGTGGGGTAAAATGAAAAAATTAGAGGGTTCATCCCTCAGTGAAAGTAGCTCTGATGGGGATGGGACACTAACACCTACTTCATCACCAAAACAAAATAGTGGACCAGAGGGAAGAATAAATAATTCTGAGGATGTTGCTGCAGGTAAAAACCAAATTTGGGGATTTTAGGTTTCAAAAAACATAATTTCATTCTCATGTGATTGTAATTTTGGACAATTTGTCAAAAATAAAAAATTCAAGTGCCAACATCATCTGTCATATTTTCCAATAAACTGGTTGAGGCATTTGGTAGTACGACAGACAAAAAGCACATATGGGTATCTATACATGTTGGAATGCTTAGCAGCAATAGTATCTCGTTTTGAATTTATTTGTTCATCACTTTCAATTAATTATTTGTTTGTAGGAACACCCCTAATGTTGGAAACATTATATGAGGAAATTGGTAATCAGGTATATTTTTCCTAAAAAATTGAACTATTTTTATGCTGTTTTAGTTAAACTGCGAATAATTTGCTTAGCACACACACACACAAAAATAAGTTTTTAAATACCATTCATACCAAGATGAGTTCCCTGGAGTTTGGATATCAACGAAGCAATCACCTTCAGAAATTGAAAAATATTCCATTGAAAACCATTGATGAAGTTCAGGAGTTCGACCTTAAGTTAGAGATCAATGATGATAATGTAAAAACTTCTTTGGTAAGTTTTATATTATAATAAGTAAAAGTCCTAATTCACCTATCCTGTATTATAATACTTGATGTTAATTGAAATCTATATTTAATTATTTCATTTGAGTCATAATGTAGCACATACTTTCGACACTAGAAAGGAATTTTAATTCCCGGTCAACAGTGGAAGATACATTTTTTCTACATCTTTGCTCTGACGAAATTTAGAGAGATTGAAAAATATTATAAAAAGGAACCTTCTTTCCAAATTGTGTAGTCACCCTATGGAGTGAACCCATATTTGACTTTAATATTATTTAATTAAACTTAATATACTTATATTTTAGGCCCACCTCTTCAAATCTTTGGGTGGAAGAGATGGAAAAGACCATCTTTGTAGATGCCTTGCCCAATTATTTACCAATGAGTTGGCTACACAGTGTTCATGGTTTGGACAAAGAGGCAATTTTGAAGCCAAAGATTTAACTTCATTAAAAATATTAACAGGTAATACATTTTTAACTCTGATTGCCAAAAATAATAATTAATATTTTCAGACATTATCATAAGTAGCCATTGTTCCATGTCTCATTCTGACATAGAAAAATATGCAGGGGAATGGTTTCGATTGAGCCGCCGCAAAGGCTTAATAGAGAAATGAAAAAAAAAGATACTGATAGCAAATGAAGAGAATTAAGTTGTGGTTTTTTAATCCCAAATATGTAAATTTCTAGTTTGTGCAATGTGAGCAAATAAATGTTTATTTTTTAATGCTGAACTTTTATTTACTCCATTGTAATGTGGCAATATAAAATTACTGCTATAATATCGCACAATGAAAAATTGCACAAATAACCCCGTAACTACACAACTCACTTCACACCTATTTGCATATTTCGATAACTGAGTTCTAATGATGTTGATAACTTAGTTATGAAAATCTGTATAAAGGTGTGAAGAGTTGGTGTGATGAAGGGGTTATTTGTGCAATTTTTGATTGTTTCCATCATATAACAATGATGTAAAAATTACATAATATTTATGTAATAATACAATATAAAATACATGTAAAGTAGTTACATCAAGGATGTAAATTTTATATAGCAGTTACATAACATCTAGTGCATGTTATGTAATATTTATGTCTGTTTGTTATATTTAAGATGTAATATTTATCCTATAAAATATATGTAAAGAAGTTACACCAATGTTATGTAAACATGATGTAGTATTTGTGGCGGACATTTCGCCGTAATAGCGATGTAAATTTTACATAACATAGTTACGTAACATGTATAATCAGTTATGTAACATTTATGTCGATTTTACATAATTGTGTTTGCTGGGTAAAAACAAATAGACAAAACGACCAAATAGATATCAACTCCCTTATTAAACCTATTTACCTAGAAGATAGTTTAGGAATGATTGTTGTGAGTAAACTTATTCAATACTTTTGTTAATATTCGTAGAATTCCGTATTTACTTAGGCACTTTTTGCACTTTATTTCCATGTAGGTAAATTTATGGATATATTATAAGAGTTGTAAAAGTACTTACCACTAAAGTGCGAGGGAAATAGAAAACAACAAAATACAATACCATTAATACAAAAAATCACTCTGGGACGAAAGGATATGTTTATCTTATGAAAGACAACCATAAAATAAATTCATTAATGCAACCAGAAATACAGGTTATGAATGCAGGTATGCAACCAAAATTTACAACATTTGTATAACAAATTGCATAGCTACAAGACCCTGTTATTCGCGCCATCTCTTCGTTTGGAAGAAACTAAAAACGTGGTTTGACCTTGGCCATATAAGTGTCTACCCTGTGAACCAGACAGACCACGTTGAAAAGATAACCTTAACGAAAGCAGATTAAAGTTACGTTAAATAACTAAAACAAGTTGTTTTATTATTATACAAATAACTAATAAACATAACAACACTTATTACAATCATGGATGCTATACAGCGTCGCTTTTTCCAACCAAGTATTTTCAAATTTATCATTCACCCGACAAGCGCAGTGTTTTGTTATTATGTTTCTGAAGCTTGCTTCTTATTGCACGAAATAGGACTTTTGAGAAGGCTAAGGAACTCGTAAAACGTGTAACCGTTACGAAAAAACCGTCACGCAACAGTGTTGCCATATTTCTGAAAAGGATAGTGAACTCGTGAAACGTTCAATGTTACGAAAAAGAGAGAAAAAGGGTTCGTCACGCAACAGTGTTGCCAGATTTCTGAATAATCCACTAATCCAATGAAATTTAAATTGAAGCTTGCTTCTTATTGCACGACATAGGACTTTTGACCGGTGTGAAGTTGGCAACCAAAAGTTGGCAACCGAATTGACGGAAATACCCGGAGGACCAGTGGCGTACCGTGATAGGAACTAACCGAAAAAACTGTCAGATCTTCAAAGAAATAGTGATAAGCCTTGTAAATAATTCAGAAAAATTGAACATAATACTAGAAACACATTCGAATGGGTCTGAGGACATCAAAATAGCCAAAAACTACCTCCAAAAAATTAAATAAAGTATAAAAAGCATGACGGAAACGGAGTATCATCTTGCGAATAGTCTCAAATAATCAAATATAAATTACTTCATCATATACTAAAAGCACAACCTTTTCGAAAGGGTCTAAGGGTATCAAAATGGCGAAAAATAACACCAAAGAAATAAAAAAAAAGTATAAAAAGGATGACGGAAACGGAGTATCATCATGCGAATAGTCTCAAAAAATCAAAAATAAATTACTTCATCATATACTAAAAGCACAACCTCTTCGAAAGGGTCTAAGGGTATCAAAATGGCAAAAACTACCCCCAAAATTTTTAAAAAAGTATTAAAAGCATGACGGAAACGGAGTATCATCTTGCGAATAGTCTCAAATAATCAAAAATAAATTACTTCATCATATACTAAACGCACAAACCCTTCGAAAGGGTCTAAAGGTATCAAAATGGCCGAAAACTACCCCCAAAAAATTTTAAAAAGTATTAAAAGCATGACGGAAACGGAATATTATCTTGCGAACAGTCTCAAATAATCAAAAATAAATTACTTCATCATATACTGAAAGCACACCCCTTCGAAAGGGTCTAGGGGTATGAAAATGGCCAAAAACTACCCACAAAAAATTTAAAAAAGTATAAAAAGCATGACGGAAACGGAGTATCATCTTGCGAATAGTCTCAAATAATCAAAAATTAATTACTTCATCATATACTAATAGCACAACCCCTTCGAAAGGGTCTAAGGGTATCAAAATGGCCAAAAACGACCCCCAAAAAATTAAAAAAAGTATAAAAAGGATGACGGAAACGGAGTATCATCATGCGAATAGTCTCAAAAAATCAAAAATAAATTACTTCATCATATACTAAAAGCACAACCTCTTCGAAAGGGTCTAAGGGTATCAAAATGGCAAAAACTACCCCCAAAATTTTTAAAAAAGTATTAAAAGCATGACGGAAACGGAGTATCATCTTGCGAATAGTCTCAAATAATCAAAAATAAATTACTTCATCATATACTAAACGCACAAACCCTTCGAAAGGGTCTAAAGGTATCAAAATGGCCGAAAACTACCCCCAAAAAATTTTAAAAAGTATTAAAAGCATGACGGAAACGGAATATTATCTTGCGAACAGTCTCAAATAATCAAAAATAAATTACTTCATCATATACTGAAAGCACACCCCTTCGAAAGGGTCTAGGGGTATAAAAATGGCCAAAAACTACCCCCAAAAAATTTAAAAAAGTATAAAAAGCATGACGGAAACGGAGTATCATCTTGCGAATAGTCTCAAATAATCAAAAATTAATTACTTCATCATATACTAATAGCACAACCCCTTCGAAAGGGTCTAAGGGTATCAAAATGGCCAAAAACGACCCCCAAAAAATTAAAAAAAGTATAAAAAGCATGACGGAAACGGAGTATCATCCTTGCGAATAGTCTCAAATAATCAAAAATAATTTACCTCATCAGATACTAAAAGCACAACTGTTGTGACCTTTATTAGACTTGTTGATATTAATCATAAAATAAGTAATGTCATCGAGTACTGTCAAAGTTTATATTGAATAAAAAAATGTCTATTTCTAAAAGATGGAAATAATTCAGTTTCAATCATTAGTTTAGACCCTTCTCAGAATTATAATAATTGGCGACGAGTGAAAAAAATTATCCAATTCTCAAGAAACAAAGAGGAAATTTCAATATTTTTTTTCAAATGGATGCAGAACAATTTAAACAACTTATGTCTGTAATGCGTGAGCAGCAGCAAAGTCTCATTAACGAGATTAAGAATCAATTACGTCCGGAACAACAACAGCCCTCAACACCTTTTCCTGTGAATTTTTCAAGTATAGCACCGTTTGAAAATTTTGATGCCCACAAAGAAAAATTTTCCTGTTATCTTGAACGTTTTGAAAACTATTATAACATGAAAGGAATCAATGATGAATCGAAAATTGCTCAGTTGCTCTGTGTTTGGCAGCATTTCTTGGTCCCGACAAAGCAGTAAAACTTTTGAACTACAAAGATTTAGTGCAGGTTTTGAAACAAATGCTAATACCAAAGAAGAGTGTCATTGTTTCTCAACATTATTTTATAAATGTTTACCAAAAAGAACGTCAGACAATTGCCGAATATGTTGCAGCACTTCAACGCGATCTTGCAGATTGTGAGTTTTCAACTACATGTGAATGTACCAGGTCTGTTTCTATTGCAGACATTTTCCTCAGAGCTCAGTTTATTCGTGGGTTGCTTGATGATTGGTTAAGAGAACAAATTTTACAGTCAAACGTTACATCTTTCGAAGAAATATTAAAAAAGGCAACTGCTCTCGAAGCCTCGAAAATAGAGAGTAAACAATTATCTCAGCACTCCAGTTCGAATCACTCGAATTTCAACACAAGTGATATCAAAGCAATATCAAATTCTACAAGACATAACAGGAATCGTTCCAGTTTGCAATCAAATTCTCGATCACAGAGTCCAAATCACCAGAATTTGCGATACCGCCGCAGTCAACCAGATTACAAGGCACTTGGTATCGAAAATCTTTGTATACGATGTGGCAGAAACAATCATAAAATTGGAGATTGTCGTGTCGATAGAAACAAAGTTTCCTGTCAATCCTGCAAGAAAATTGGACACGTTGCAAAAGTTTGTATTACAACATTGTTAAATGCCAATCGCAAAAGATCCGGTATAACAAACACAAGTTCCACATCAGTGCATGTTGTTTCTGACGATCAAACAAGTTCTGATTATGAGTATGGCGTTAACCAGATGGACACATTATATAATCATTTTGAAGTGGTTGATTTATTCGAAATACGTCCTGATTCTGATAAATATTACATTACGGTGTACCTAAATGGGAAATCTCAACGTTTCGAAGTCGATTCAGGTGCAAAGTTTTCTTTACTAAATGAGAACGATTTCAATAATTTAAATTTGAATGTACCCATGAAAAAATCAAACATAGCTTTCAGATCCTATTCAGGCAATGTAATTCAATCCAAGGGAAAAGTCTCTGTTAATGTTGAATACCGTGGGAAGGTGATTGAAGATGAACTACACATCGTTTCAGTGGGACTTGATGCTCTACTTGGGCGACAATGGATTCGAGGACTAGGTATTGAACTTCATCAAATTGACACCGACATGAAAATCTCAGCTCCAGTATATACCATGCAGCACGTCAACTCAATCGAAAGTATATTCAATCATTTTTCACCAATATTCCAAGCAAAAGTTGGATGTGTTCCAGGACTGAAAGTTATACTTCAACTAAGAAAAGGCGTTAAGCCCTCGTTTACAAGAGAAAGAAGTGTACCATATGCACTCCGGGAGCTTGTAAACAAAGAACTGGACTCCCTAGAAGCAGATGGTATTGTATCATTAGTTCCTACAAGCGACTGGGGTTCACCTTTAGTCGTAATTTCGAAAGCAGATGGAGGTGTTCGATTATGTGTCGAATACAAATGTGGGGTTAACGTAAAACTAGTTCAAGCAAATCACCCAATACGTCGCATAGACGATGTCTTGAACAGCCTTCGAAATTCTAAATACTTCTGTAAGCTTGATCTCTATAAAGCTTACTTACATCTACAAGTAAATGAAGAAAGCAGTGCCATTCAAACAATTTCAACCCACCGTGGCACTTATCGCATGAATCGTCTCAGTTTTGGAATAAAGACAGCTCCATCCGAATTTAATCGCATCCTTTCTCAGCTCCTTAAGGGTCTTACAAAAACAGAATCGTATTTTGATGATATAATTGTACATGTATTGACCATTGAAGAATCCACTGAAAATTTAAAATCATGCTTGCAAAAACTCATGGATTATGATCTTCATCTTAACAAAAATAAATGTTCATTCTTTAAAGAACGAATTGAATATCTGGGACATATTGTAGAATTCAATAAAATGTCAAAATCTCCAGTCAAGATAAGTGCAATTCAAGATATGCCACGTCCATCTAATGTAAATGATGTTAAAAGATTCCTAGGTCTAGTCACCTATTATTCCAGATTTGTTCCCGATTTTTCTACTAGTTCATATCCTCTTCGATGTTTGCTTAGAAAAAATAAACGATGGTCATGGACAGCACTGTGCGAATCAGCGTTCATAAAATTGAAGGCTGAGCTTTGTAGCAATCGTGTTATTATACCCTTCGATCCCTGTTTACCACTTGTTGTACAAGTCCCACTGGAATAGCCGCAGTACTCAGCCATACTATAGACGGAGTTGAAAGACCAGTGGCATATGCTTCGCGTTCGCTTACAGCCTCTGAAAGCAATTATAGTCAACTTGACAGAGAAGCTCTTGCAATCATTTTTGGTGTTAAGCACTTTTATTGTTGGAAATACAATATGTTCACTTTTTGTTCACTATGTGTATAATTTCAATGTTAATTTGATTTTTATGATTTGTCAGTTAGTTGAATTGTCAGTTTATATAAATTAGAAAAACTTCACTTAAACCTCAAAAACTTGCATTTTTACTTTTCATATATGTAAAGAAAATAGGTTTTCTTTAATATATTTTTTTTAATTTAGCACGCTTTGCGTGACTGTTGGTAAAATGTCAAACTTTTTAGTCTGTCATTATTAGAATATTGTGTCAAGAAAAAGGCCATAAAAAAGTAAACTTTTGTTGGAATATATATTAGAATTGATGGAAAAATAAACTTTGAATGTCGTTTCTTTGTTTTCAGGTAAAGTTGTTACAATAGTGTACTAAACAAGATGTTTTTTTTTTATAAAAAATTAACAAAATAAATCTTTGTTTTTAGAAGCAACACATTCGTTTATTTTATCCTAAACTAGAAGAAATAGTCTTATATATATATATATCGATAGAAATATTAGAAGCTGGTTAAGCTCTCATTTCTTACATTTTATGGCGACCGTGACTATGGAAAAAGTTCAGAAACTGCTTGAGGTACATAGAGTATCATTTGACAAATTGTTCAACGAGTTAGTAAAAAACTTGGAAAGCAAAAATTCAGATATCAGCATTATTCAAGGTAATTTCAGTACACTTTTTTCGAAAAATGATAAGTTAAATGAGCTGAATAAAAATATGCTTGATTACATGATTGATTCAGATTGTCCTTCTCAGGACATTGATAGTGAAATAGAACTGGCCGATTCATATTTATCGAAATTTAATACAATCAATTGTAGAATTGATCAGTTGTTAGCTACCGAACGTTTAGGTAGTCTAAGCATTAAATCCGAGAAGAAGAGTAACCTGAAATACCTCAAAATTGAGTTCAAAAAATTTGGTGGTGAATTGAGAGACTGGTTACCCTTTTGGAATCAATTCAAGCGCATCGATGAAGACGACAACGTAGACCCTCAAGATAAATTCCAATTTTTGCTTCAAGCGACAATTCCAAAATCAAGAGCTCGTCAGATAGTAGAAAGTTATCCTGCCACTGCGCAAAACTACCACAAGGCTTTGGAAAGTTTGAAGTCTCGCTACGGTAAAGATGAGCTACTTGTCGAATTTTACGTAAGAGAACTCCTTCAATTAGTATTGGGAAATTAAGATTGTAAACCTTCCCTTTCCAATCTATATGATAAATTGGAAGCTCAGCTAAGAGCCCTTGAAACCCTCAATGTGACGTCAGACAAATATGCGGCGATGCTATTCCCATTAGTGGAATCTTCTTTACCAGAAGATATCCTGCGAGTGTGGCAACGAAGTTTGTCCAGCCTTGACACTGAATATACAATCAAATTTCAAGATAACAAGCTGAACAAACTTATGGATTTTCTACGCCGAGAAGTTGAAAGTGAAGAGAAGATCAATCTGGCTGTTTCTGGTTTCCAATGCATTCAAAAGAAGAGAGAAAATATATCATCTATTTTCGTCATGCACGAGTTGTTTTTGGTTTGACTTGTAGACCGTTTTATCTGGGAGCTGTTATTCAACACCATTTCTGATGGAAATTCTTGTTTTTCGAAAAAGATAATTTTGAAATTGCAAAAGAGCTTCTATGTTGACAACTGTGTCACTAGCCTCAATACTGAAGAAGAATGTTCAGAATTTATTGCTCAATCTAAAGCTGTTATGGACAAAGCAAAATTTGATCTACGTGGATGGGAAACTATGATTTTAAAAAAAGAAGAAATCCATGCTGAAAATTTTGTATAATCTGTCTTGGGACTAAAATGGAATCGATTTGAAGACACTTTAAAACTCTCGTTTGATTGGTTTGAAACTATTAATTTTGGAAAAGTAACAAAGAGATCTATTTTATCTTTAGCGAATAAGATTTTTTACCCAATCGGAGTAACATCACCATGTTCCTTGTTTGCGAAGATCATGATACAAAAAATGTGGTCAATAAAAATTCCATGGGACTCAGAGATACCAAACGATCAAAAATCAATTTTTCTGGATTGGGCAAAAGAACTGAGTCTACTGATCAACTTGAAGATTCCTAGATGGTTACTGAATTCCTCCGAAGCCAACCACGATACTTGGACAATTCACTTGTTTGTTGATGCCAGTGTACATGCGTATTCTGCTGTTATATTTTTGCGATCAGAGAGTCCTACATTTGGTATTAATACACAGTTAATACAAGCGAAATCCAGAGTTGCTCCATTGAAAAAGATATTGAGAGACTGGTTTTCATTTTGGAATCAATTCAAGCGCATCGATGAAGACGACAACGTAGACCCTCAAGATAAATTTAAAATGTAAGAAATGAGAGCTTAACCAGCTTCTAATATTTCTATCGATATATATGAAAAGTAAAAATGCAATTTTTTGAGGTTTAAGTGAAGTTTTTCCAATTTATATAAACTGACAATTCAACTAACTGACAAATCATAAAAATCAAATTAACATTGAAATTATACACATAGTGAACAAAAAGTGAACATATTGTATTTCTAACATCCTCCCACCGCATTTGTCATTTTCTTGACGGTAAAAATTTTTAAACACCGTCATCAAATCTTCTTGGTGGCTGAACTTTTCTTCCACATCTTGTGAAAATCTGTCTAGTCTCATGTTCTGGTTCTTCTTTCAATCTATGTTCGTTAAGTTTAACCTTTTCTCGTAAACCTGCAGTATCTTCTGCAGATGTCACTTCTAATGGGTACAATTTTTGAACTGGTCTAACAATGGTCCCAGTTGCAGTTCGCAGCTTCACAACACGTATCTTTTTGTCTTTTCCAGGATAGGTTTCTAATACAAGACCTAACGGCCAATGTAGTCTCTTCTGTTCGGATCCAATTAATACAACTTCTCCCTTTTGTATCGATTGGGTTTCTTTAGAATTTCGAATCATTATCAGCTGACTAAGATATTCTGATCTGAATCTTTTTTTTAAATCCTCTTTCAGTTTCAGTCTATACTTCAAGTGTCTATTCAGGGTACTGCTATCTACTTCATCCAAATCTTTTGTACCTTGAGAGACTGGTTTCCATTTTGGAATCAATTCAAGCGCATCGATGAAGACGACAACGTAGACCCTCAAGATAAATTCCAATTGTTAACTGACAAATCATAAAAATCAAATTAACATTGAAATTATACACATAGTGAACAAAAAGTGAACATATTGTATTTCCAACATTTATAATTATTTATTTGGAAAGCATTTCTTACTTATTACCGACAATGAGCCAATTTCAAGAATTTTTCATCATCATAAAGCACTTCCACAAATGACGTCTTCGCGTTTACTTCGTTATGCAACATTTCTCTCAGGTTTCAATTATTCCGTCCAGTATCAAGTAATTTTTCAAATCTCAAGCGAAAAAGTTACATCTACGATAATTAAAAATGAAACGAAAAACGATCCAGATCTCAGCAAAATTGTTCAGATGTTAAAAAATCAATCAATGGACTCTGAATACACATTGATTGACGATATACTTTTTAGGATGGATAGAATTGTAATTCCAGGAAGTTTAAGTTCCAGTATACTTGAGGAACTACATGGAACACATCTGGGAATTACAAAAATGAAGCAATTGGCACGCCGCTATGTGTATTGGCCTAGCATTGACCGGGACATCGAAAAACTGGTCAAAAGTTGTGAAAACTGTGCACTAACAAGATCAAATCCACCTAAGGTACCTGTTCATCCATGGGATTTACCTACAAGTAATTGGGAGAGAATCCACGTTGATTATACAGGTCCTTTTGAGTCATGCTATTTCTCAGTATGCATCGATGCGAAATCAAAATGGGCAGAAGTTAAAATATTAAAGGATGCACCAAATAGTTCAACGACAATTAGATTATTGGAAAATATTTTTGCAGTACATGGGTATCCATTGGAAATAGTTTCGGACAATGCATCCATTTTCAAAAGTGAAGAATTTCAAAAATATTGCGAATTCAATGGAATATTCCAAAAATTTATAGTTCCAGGACATCCGGCGACAAATGGACTCGCAGAAAGAAACGTGCAGACTTTGAAGCATAGATTGAAAGCGAGAATGCATGACAGTATGCCTATTCAAGACAAAGTTCAAAACATTTTGTTTCGGTATCGTGCGACACCACTAGCTTGTGGTGAATCTCCTGCAGAGTTGAATTTACACCGGAAGATGCGAATCCGTTTGGATGCAATTTTTCCTTATCGACCCCAAGTCTCACAGACTCCATACAAACCGGTACGTTCATTTCAAGTGGGGGAGAGGATCCAGGCTAGAGTTTTCATAAATAACAAACAGATATGGCAGCTCGGAAATGTCGAGAAGAAACTTGGGAAACTTCATTATCTGGTAGTTTTAGACATAGGAAGAACATTAAAAAGACATGTTAACCAATTGAAATCAACGCTAGTCCGGAAAAAGTCAGTAACGTTTGAACCCAGTCAGTCATTCGATGTTCCAATGCTTCCAGCAGTACCTCAAATTAATCCAGATTTATTGATTCATCGTCATTTAGTTGAACCAACACCTGATGCGTCATTATTACGACCTCAAAGAGAAAGACGTCCACCTGCTTGGTCCAAAGACTACGTAATGGCATAAAATACGAATTCAAGAGTATATTATATATGTATATAGGAATGTTAAATGTTTATATGTTTTGAAATTTGTCTATTTATATTGTGAAATAGTTTCGTGATAAGGAGGGGAGAATTGTTGTGACCTTTATTAGACTTGTTGATATTAATCATAAAATAAGTAATGTCATCGAGTACTGTCAAAGTTTATATTGAATAAAAAAATTTCTATTTCTAAAAGATGGAAAAAATTCAGTTTCAATCATTAGTTTAGACCCTTCTCAGAATTATAATAACAACCCCTTCAAAAGGGTGTAAGGGTATCAAAAAGGCCAAAAACTACCCCAAAGAAAATTAAAAAAAGTATTAAAAGCATGACGGAAACGGAATATCATCTTACGAATAGCCTCAAATAATCCAAAATAAATTACTTCATCATATAATAAAAGCACAACCCCTTCGAAAGGGTGTAAGGGTATCAAAATTGCCAAAAACTACCCCCAAAAAATTAAAAAAAGTATAAAGAGCATGACGGAAACGGAGTATCATCTTGCGAATAGTCTCAAAAAATCCAAAATAAATTACTTCATCATATACTAGAAGCCCAAACCCTTCGAAAGGGTCTAAAGGTATCGAAATGGCCGAAAACTACCCCCAAAAAATTTAAAAAAGTATTAAAAGCATGACGGAAACGGGGTATCAGCTTGCGAATAGTCTCAAATAATCAAAAATAAATTACTTCATCATCTACTACACAACCCCTTCGAAAGGGTCTAAGGGTATCAAAATGGCCGAAAACTACCCACAAATTTTTTTTAAAAAGTATAAAAAGCATGACGGAAACGAAGTATCATCTTGCGAACAGTCTCAAAAAATCCAAAATAAATTACTTCATCATATACTGAAAGCACAACCTCTCCGAAAGGGTCTAAGGGTATCAAAATGACCAAAAACTACCCCCAAAAAATTAAAAAAAGTATGGAAAGCATGACGGAAACGAAGTATCATCTTGCGAATGGTCTCAAAAAATCCAAAATAAATTACTTCATCATATACTAAAAGCACAAGCCTTTCGAAAGGATCTAAGGGTATCAAAATGACCAAAAACTACCCCCAAAAAATTTAAAAAAGTATTAAAAGCATGACGGAAACCGAGTATCATCTTGTGAATAGTCTCAAAAAATCGAAAATAAATAACTTCATCATATACTAAAAGCACAATCCCTTCGAAAGGGTCTAAAAGTATCAAAATGGCCGAAAACTACCCCCAAAAAATTAAAAAAAGTGTAAAAAGCATGACGGAAACGGAGTATCATCTTGCGAATGGTCTCAAAATATCCAAAATAAATTACTTCATCATATACTAAAAGCACAACCCCTTCGAAAGGGTCTAAAGGTATCAAAATGGCCGAAAACTACCCCCAAAAAATTTAAAAAAGTATTAAAAGCATGACGGAAACGGAGTATCATCTTGCGAATAGTCTCAAATAATCAAAAATAAATTACTTCATCATATACTAAAAGCACAACCCCTTCGAAAGGGTCTAAGGGTACTAAAATGGCCGAAAACTACCCAAAAAATTTTAAAAAATATAAAAAGCATGACGGAAACGGAGTATCATCTTGCGAATAGTCTCAAAAAATCCAAAATAAATTACTTCATCATATACTGAAAGCACAACCTCTTCGAAAGGGTCTAAGGGTATCAAAATGACTAAAAACTACCCCCAAAAAATTAAAAAAAGTATGAAAAGCATGACGAAAATGGAGTATCATCTTGCGAATAGTCTCAAAAAATCCAAAATAAATTACTCCATCATATACTAGAAGCACAAGCCTTTCGAAAGGGTCTAAGGGTATCAAAATGACCAAAAACTACCCCCAAAAAATTTAAAAAAGTGTAAAAAGCATGACGGAAACGGAGTATCATCTTGCGAATACACTCAAATAATAAAAAAAACACTTCATCATATAGTAAAAGCACAACCCCTTCGAAAGGGCCTAAGGGTATCAAAATGGCCAAAAACTACCCCCAAAAAATTTAAAAAAGTATAAAAATCATGACGTAAACGGAGTATCATCTTGCGAATAGACTCAAAAAATCCAAAATAAATTACTTCATCATATGCTAAAAGCACAACCCCCTCGAAAGGGTCTAAGGGTATCAAAATGGCCAAAAACTACCCCCAAAAAATTGAAAAAAGTATAAAAAGCATGACGGAAACGGGGTATCACTCTGTGATTAATTTAAAAAGTTCTAAAATTAATCACTTCATAGGGTATATTCTAAGTGAAATAAACATTTTCCCTTATAGTATTTTTCATTTCGACGCACTGTTAGAGGGTTACATGCATTCATTTCCGAACGTTCAATTCCCGAGTCGATATACCTAACTCGAGCTGACCTACGAAAGTTGATATACCTAGCTCGAGCTAATATACGAAAGTTAGAAATCTCTTAGATTTTTGTGTGAATAGAGTGTATTCTAAGTGAAATAAACACTTTTCCCTCATAGTATTTTTCATTTCGACGGTTTTTGTTTCATTAATATTCACTACTAGATACAGAGAAGTTCATTGTTCATAGAATTTCAATTGTATATTCATCAACTCCTTCATTTTCACTTTACCGTTATTTTCTTTGCTTCTTTTGCTTTTCTTTGGATTGAACTCTGATAATAGTTTTTTACTTTTTGTCAGCTGCCTTGAAATATTCTATACCTTTATTACTGGTTAGTTGAAATCTATTATTTTTTGTTCATTTGGTTGTTGAGAAAACAATTATTCAATACTAGTTTTTGTTGGAAATTATCAGAGATTTTTAACCATTCCAAATACATACTTTGAGGCGCATATGTTTTTGATATGTGATTGATTGTATTTCATTCAGTTCTGTATAATAAATATTTTTCATCCTTTACAACCTTAATTTTGGAATTGGTCTCTTCCCATCTCAAAAAATTACTATCATGGTTTTCAAAAAAGTTTTGCCAACTATCAAGTTAACGAAAATAAAAAGTTAATGGAGCAAACTTTAAGAATACTTTTGTTGGTATTGGATTTGGAAATATTTAATTATTGCAAATCATATAGAAACCGCTGCCAAATTGAATATTAAAAATACTCTCAAAAATAGAAGTAGGATCTACAAAACCTGGAGGAATTTGGTTTTATCGTCAACTAATGACAAAAGCATGCCTTTCGACCAAATAACAGAAGTAATGGAGGAAAAAGAGGATCTGTCGCTGAGTCCAGAAAATATTGAAAGACGTTTCAGTCATAACATTCAAGATGAATTTGATAATATGTTACACATCGACACCCAAAAATTCCGATAAGTTGGTGTCGGAATATTCAAAAAGACTCAATTTCAGAAATGACAATAAATCTGACACGGAAGGTTTAGCAGTTCAGTCTGTTGATACGAAAACAGAGAATACAACAAATGAAATAACTCCAGAAAATTATGATGTTCCCAAAATAATACTAAATCTATCCAGTCCCATTAAGTCAGCCGAAGTATTGCCTCTCAACTAAGTTAACAGAACTTGTTCAAATACTACATTGCTATCATATAAAGACTATAAAGTATTCGAAGAATCTTTTCGTATTGATAAGAAGACCTGGAATATTTTATATGATGGTGATAAATTTAATAAGAGGTACTATCCTTATTATCTGAGGAATTGGATTGCAAAATTTGTCAAGAATACATGTCTGATTGTATTTAAAAGTGTCAAATAATTGAAAAAGACCAATGCCATACACATTTTTGCTCAGTGCAAGCATAATAACAATAATTGCAAAACATTTAAAATATGCATTGTTGGTGATACAGTGAGTGTTTACAGTACATCTGTTGATTTCCATCACAAAGGCCTTCTAACCCATCACGTAAGAGGTGTTGAAACAGGTATCGTTAAAAAACAGACTTCCATAATGAAACCATTTCAATACAAAAAACAAACTCTATTGAAAGCTAATAAATCACTTTCAGAAATAGGACGAAATCTTCAAAATACCAAATCAGATCCTACCCTCAGGAAAATTAAATCCGAAGCTCTAGGTGAACTAGATCGAAGTAAAGATGATTTAATCGATCTGATTTTAATGCAGCAAGCTCACCCAGAATATATAAAGGAGATATGCATTCCATTCAATGTAAAAGTATATAGTGTTGAGCAATTAGTCGTCCTGAAATCCCAAATAATTGATAATACTTTACCAATGATTCATTTTGATGCTACTGGGGGTATAGTGAGAAGCCCTATGTCATCTATAAAAGGAAGAATTTATTTTTATACAGCTGTATTCAAGGTTATTGAGCCGAAAAGAGTGTTTCCATTATTTTCCATGATATCTGCAAACCATGACGCTAATTCTATACTCAAATTGATGAACGACTTCAGGTATTTTTGCGAAGAACATAATCAGTGGCCTGCCTTTGCAGGGATGGTAACAGATTTTTCCTCCGCTAATATACATGCCCTGTATAAAGCGTTCAACAGATGTACTCTTCATGAATATTTACAAAAAACCTATCATTCAGTTGTGAATCGTAGATCTTTACTAGATGAAAATTTGACATATACATATGTGCTGCGCCCACTTTATGAAAATGGTTTGTAAAGACATTTCCAAAACACGGAGCAGCTGAATTATTTCAAAGATTTGATTGCTGCTGCTGTAGAAATAAATAATATTGAGACTTTTGATGCATTCGTTTTGAATTTATATACCATTTCAAAATCTAGTTTCTTCACTAGTAGCGACAAAACGGCCAAATAATTCATGACATCATTGTGTAGAACTGAATCTATCAGAGAGGACGGTTCCTTTACAACAGAGGAAAATGATATAATTCCTGATGTAGCTCGTAAGGACAGCTTATATAAATCAAGTCCCTTTTATAAAAGATTCAACACCTTATGCAATAATATAAACGTGGAAATTTCTTCCGGTCAGGAAAATCCATACTATAATGAGGAATTTCTTGATATGGTTTTCAATAAATACCTACCATACTGTTCTCTCTGGAGTCGACTGACCCTGAAGAACAAACCCATTACAAGAGTTCGGCCCTGGCAGCAGTCAGACCCGCACAGTTTATAATATCGTGTCCGAATTAAATTTCGAAGTTCAAATAGTAGAAGTTATCAAATATTCTTCCGAAATTGCAGTGAGTTTCCTTACCTCACAAGGCTTAGTGGAAGAAAGCCTTACTTTGAATTGAGATAGTGAGTTGCATAACAAACATAATAACATATAAAATAGTGGTGTCAACACAACAAACCATTATCTCTTCATACATTTCAAGTTTTTCAATACTGACCGTAATTACCATCCTTTTAACTAGTTTCTAGAGTACATAGGTCCGTACTCGGGAGCTAGTGATGAACATATTATATCCAATTAAATTAATTATCCCATCATGGCCAACAACACTATAAACCCAACAATAAATTCAACCCCAACTTATTCAAACATATTAACTCAACATTCCACCTTCAAATTTCCAACAAAAAAACAGGCAATTATGTTTCAATCAATCGAAGGAATCAAAATCCATGATTACATCGTAGCTGTAGGGCAACTAATTCAACCAAAAAACATCATATTCTCATCCAGAGTCCCAAACGGACGAATATGCATTTACTTAGCCAGCGAAGAGATTGTAGACATTTTTATGAATGAACATAAATCAGTCACCATAGATGGTCTCACCCTTGATGCCAGAAGATTAATCACTCCTTCACGAAGATTATTGATTTCCAACGTCTGCCCTACCATCCCGCATAATATAATAGATACATATTTACACAATGCAGGAATAAAACCAGTATCCAAACTATCATTTCTTCGTGTCGGCATGCAAGAACCAGAATACAAACATGTCCTTAGTTTCCGAAGACAAATGTACATATATCCACCAAACCATCCCATACCAGAATCGCTCCTTATAACCCACGAAAACACACAATACAGAATATTTTTATCCTTAGATAGTTTTCACTGCTCCATTTGTAATCAAATAGGTCATATCCCATCTGACTGACCTCGTTCAGCTAATTCCTCGGATCAAACCGAAGACATGGAAGTTACTCCTTCTACTTCATCACATATACCTAACAGCCAAACAGTAGACCCCCTGATTACTGATACTAATCCTGTGTCAACAAGCCATAAATTCAATCCCCCAAGTGCTACTAACACCACTCTAGAAGAAAATCAATCAAATATTAATACTCTTGTTTGCCAAATAGAAACGGTCACAGCTCAAATCCATAACACTGCCTCGCAAGCATCAACAAAGCGTACTTTATCAAACTCTACACTCTCCACTCCAGAACCACAAAACCCCCCTACAGACTCAGCAGACCCCTTTATAAAACCAAAAATAGGAGGAAGAAAATCAAATCCATGTCAGAAAAGCCTGAAAAACCAGCTATCTCAATCTTACTGGAATCAACAAAACCACTTTTTTAATCTGAAACCTGTCTACTAACCTTCGATGAATTAGTAGATTTCCTTGAAAACTCGAAAGGCACCAATGATATAATGTCAGTTGCAAAAAACTATACCAACGAAATTGAGAGTCTAATAACTCTCCTTACAAAACTGCACCCACTTATTCAAGACAATTCTATAAAATCTAGAATAACCCGAATTAAGAAGAAATTACATAAAAATGTATTTGAAGGTATCACTGAAGACAGCGACGCATCCTCATTTACTGATGATACTGACCGTTTACAAGTCCAAAAAGAAAATTGTAACAATCCTCCCGCTCTTCGCTCTTTACAAGATAATTAACACATTCATCTTGCAGTGGAATGTAAACGGGTATTTTACCCGATTAGACACGCTACAATTCTTGATCAAGGAAAATTCTCCTCTCGTTATTGCTCTACAAGAAACCCGTTTCAAGCTATCACAACATAGCCCAAAAAATTACAATGGTGTTTTTTCTAATAGACAGCACCAGAATATAAATAGTGGTGGAGTAGCCATTTTTGTAAGAAACAGCCTAGAATCCTCAGAAATACCTTTAAATACAAGCTTACAAGCGGTAGCTGTATCCATTTTATACCGAACTTAATAAAATCAACGTTTGTAATATATATGTCCCACATCCTAAAAACCTTGACCTTAGAGATATTGAAAACATAATAGAGCAAATTCCGTCTCCAAAAATAATACTAGGAGATTTTAACTGTCACAATGTTATTTGGGGCTCAGAAACCACTAGTAAAGAAGGGCAAACATTTGAAAATATTATTAAAAACCGGAAACTAAACCTACTCAATACTGGCAGCAAAACCAGATTTAATGCATTCACTGGAAAAGCGTCTGCAATAGACATATCACTTTGTGACCCTTCTTTATCAGCTCATGTATCCTGGAAAGTTGCTGAATGTCTCTACACAAGCGATCACTGGCCTATTTTCATCAAACATTTAAATGATCCTTCAATAGACGCTGCTTCCGTTCAAATACATGGAGAATCTCTCAGGCAAACTGGGAGTTATTTTCTGACAACATCCTAGACAACCTTCAAAAGCTCAACTTTTCTCAATACATAAATCTTACCTTAGAATCTTTCAATTCAATAATTTAAAATTCCACTCATAAATCAATCAAGAAAAATAGTCCCAACGGCAACAAGGCAGCAGTGTCATGGTGGAACTTAGACAAAGCAAAAAAAATTAAAGAATGCAAACACGCCTATAACCGTCTTAAAAATCACAACACACCCGAAAACCTACTAGCATTCAAAAATCTACGCGCAAAAAAGAGATACCTAATAAAAAAATCAAAAAAAGAATCCTGGTCACACCATGTCTCTTCAATTAATGAACTTACGCCTATGCCAGTCATATGGAAAAAAATTCATGCCGAAACTATGATGAAATTGGCAGATTAACAGTAAATAACGTAAATATTTCAGAAAACCATGAAATTGCCAAAACCTTCGCAGAAATTTATGAAAAGTATTCTACTCGTCCTAGTAATAAACCAACAAACGAGGATCATATTCAAATATTACTCGAAAATAACCATTTGAATGCGCCTATATCGATGGAAGAACCATAGCCATAAATACATCAAAAAATTCCACCCCAGGTATTGATGATATTCCTCTAATTTTTTTATCCAAACTTCCTACACCAGCCAAAACAATTCTTCTTGAAATTTATAACAAAATATTTTCTTCTCAATCTGTTTCCCGATATTTGGCGGAAAGCTATAATCCTCCCAATATTGAAACCAAACAAACCCAAAAATGATCCTACTTCTTACAGACCGATATCACTAACATGTAATAGCTGCAAACTTATAGAAAAAATTATAAACAAAAGACTACTCTGGCACCTAGAAAAAGAAAACCTAATTTCTCAAAATCAAAGCGCATTCCTATCTAACCGTTCAACTCTCGATGGTATGGTTATTTTGGACACAAACATAAAGGAGGCTTTCGCTAACAAACAAAAAGTAATTGCCGTATTTTTTGAATCAACAAGGCTTACGATCAAACATGGACCCCTCACATTATAAATACCTCACTCAATTGGGGAATCCAGGGGAATATTGTGGCTTTCATAAAAAAACTTTTTGCATAAAAGGTCCTTCCAAGTAAAGGCAAATAATGTACTATCTAATTCCAAAACATTATCCAATGGACTACCACAAGGTAGCGTTACTTTATTCTTGATTGCTATTAATGACATACTGAATCAAATTCGCCTTCCAGTCAAAGCCCTCCTGTATGCAGATGACCTTATATTCTACACTCAAAGCAATAACCTGAACTCAGCTGCTAATTTGCTCCAAAAATCAATCTATAAATTAGAAGAATGGCTGAAACAAACTGGACTACAATTCTCCACCGAGAAAACAAAATATCTAATTTTTGATAAGAAAAAAAATGCAGATAGAGTATCCTTGAAAATAAACAACCAAGAGATAACATATAGTGAAACCATGAGATTTTTAGGAATTAATCTGGATCCACAACTGAAATGGAACGCGCACATAAAATCGTTACAAACGACCGTACAATCCAGACTCAATTTAATTAAATGCCTGTCGAATCACACATGGGGATCAGATACTACAACTTTAATCCGTATCTACAACTCATCAGAAGTAAACTCGACTACGGTGCTATTATTTATGACTCAGATTCTAAGGCACAACTGCGAAAAATCGATACAATTCAAAATATTGCCCTTAGAACAGCCACTGGAGCCTACAGAACAAGTCCCATCACTAGCCTACAAGTTATATCCCAAGAAATGCCACTGGACCTGAGACGCAAATACCAGATGTTATGCTATGCTTCTAGAGTTTCAGCTAATAAATTGAAGCCTGCATTCTTCTCTCTCTTCCCAACTCATTCAAACTATCTTTTTTCAAACATAAAAAACTACAACCATATTCCTCTCTCTGAAAAAATCAAACGATCAGGTTTTGACCTTAAAAATTTCACGTTAACCAAACCATTTTCATTCAAAGACCCATCTTGGTTAATAAAAACTCCCACCTACAATACTTCCCTAAAAACACTACCCAAACACTTCAATAATCCCACTTTAATCCAAACCCGCTTTCTGGAGATAATGAACACATACAAAAACTACCAGACAATATATACAGATGCTTCCAAGACATCAACAGGCGTAGGAGCAGCAGTTGTCTATAACAAAGAAAAGCACGGACTGCGTCTACCAGAAATCTGTAGTTCTTTCACAGGAGAAAGTCTAGCTGTTCTCCACTCACTATAGATATCCCTAACCATAAATAAGGATACGTTGATAATCACCGACTCACTCAGTGTTATAGAAAATCTCCAATCTATTTACACAAAAAACGTAATAATGCAGAAAATCAAAACAACACTTTCTCAACTCCAATCCAAAGGCAAAACTACAGAATTTCTCTGGGTGCCATCTCACACAGGTATTAAAGGAAACGAGGAAGCTGACGAAACTGCCAAAAACTTTTCTACCAACCCCGCGGTAACATTGATAAATATAGTTCCTGGCCAAGACCATAAAGACTCTATAAAAAAAACATAACCAACGAATGGCAGCTAAGAAGGAATTTGAACCCCCGCAATAAACTTCACCAAATAATACCCGATGTATCTAGAACTCCTTCCTTACCAAACAATAGATCCGATCAAGTGAAGACAATTAGGCTTAGAAGTGGGCACACCAGCATAGCCCACCAATACCTGATGTCCAAAGAAGCCATTCCTCTGTGTGATCAGTGCCTGTGTGTTAAATCTGTGATGCATATTATTTCAGAGTGTCCTTATCTTAATTATATGTGTAATCTGTGTGGTGTTCCCGATAATATAAAGACAGCTCTTACGGACAAATTAGGTAAAACCTTAAAATTTCTTAAGTCAATTAATATTTATAAGCTGTAGACCTTACATTTTATGTTTGTAATTAATTCCATATGTATTCAAACTGCCAATTACCCAAGTGGTTGACGCAGTGTATGTGAAAATAAAAAAAAACCCATTACAAGTAATGCAATGGTTGAAAATTACTTCGGACAAATTACTTTAAATTATCAAAATAATCTGATCATACTCTTTTTAATTTTTTTGGGGGTAGTTTTTGGCCATTTTGATACCCTTGGACCCTTTCGAAGAGGTTGTGCTATTAGTATATGAAGTAATTTATTTTTGATTTTTTGAGACTATTCGCAAGATGATACTCCGTTTCCGTCATGCTTTTTATACTCTTTTTAATTTTTTTGGGGGTAGTTTTTGGACATCTTGATACCCTTAGACCCTTTCGAATGGGTTGTGCTTTTAGTATATGATGAAGTAATTTATTTTTGATTTTTTGAGACTATTCGCAAGATGATACCGCGTTTCCGTCACGCTTTTTATACTTTTTTCAATTTTTTGGTGAGAGTTTTTGGCCATTTTGATACCCTTAGACACTTTCGAAGGGGTTGTGCCTTTTAGTATATGATGGAGTAATTTATTTTTGATTTTTTGAGACTATTCGCAAGATGATACACCGTTTCCGTCATGCTTTTTATACTTTTTTAAATTTTTTTGGGGCTAGTTTTTGGTCATTTTGATACCCTTAGACGCTTTCGAAGGGGTTGTGCTATTGGTATATGATGAAGTTATTTATTTTTGATTTTTTGAGACTATTCGCAAGATGATACTCCGTTTCCGTCATGCTTTTTATACTTTTTTCAATTTTTTGGGGGTAGTTTTTGGCCATTTTGATACACTTAGACCCTTTCGAAGGGGTTGTGCTATTAGTATATGATTAAGTAATTTATTTTTGATATTTTGAGACTATTCGCAGGATGATACTACGTTTCCGTCAAGCTTTTTATACTTTTTTCAATTTTTTGGGGGTAGTTTTTGGCCATTTTGATACACTTAGACCCTTTCGAAGGGGTTGTGCTATTAGTATATGATGAAGTAATATAATTTGATTTTTTGAGACTATTCGCAAGAAGATACTCCGTTTCCGTCAAGCTTTTTATACTTTTTTCAATTTTTTGGGGGTAGTTTTTGGCCATTTTGATACCCTTAGACCCTTTCGAAGGGGTTGTGCTATTAGTATATGATTAAGTAATTTATTTTTAATTTTTTTAGACTATTCGCAAGATGAAACTCCGTTTCCGTCATGCTTTTTATACTTTTTTAAATTTTTTTTGGGGGTAGTTTTGGCCATTTTGATATCCTTAGACCCTTTCGAAGGGGTTGTGCTCTTAGTATATGATGAAGTAATTTATTTTTGATTTTTTGAGACTATTCGCAAGAAGAAACTCCGTTTCCGTCATGCTTTTTATACTTTTTTAAATTTTTTTGGGTGTAGTTTTTGGCCATTTTGATGCCCTTAGACCCTTTCGAAGGGGTTGTGCTTTTAGTATATGATGATGTAATTTATTTTTGATTTTTTGAGACTATTCGCAAGATGATACTCTGTTTCCGTCATGCTTTTTATACTTTTTTCAATTTTTTGGGGGTAGTTTTTGGCCATTTTGATACCCTTAGACCCTTTCAAAGGGGTTGTGCTATTAGTATATGATTAAGTAATTATTAGTATATGATGAAGTAATTTATTTTTGATTTTTTGAGACTATTCGCTAGATGATACTCCGTTTCCGTCATGCTTTTTATACTTTTTTGAATTTTTTTGGGTGTAGTTTTTGGCCATTTTGATACCCTTAGACCCTTTCGCAGGGGTTGTGCTTTTAGTATATGATGATGTAATTTATTTTTGATTTTTTGAGACTATTCGCAAGATGAAACTCCGTTTCCGTCATGCTTTTTATACTTTTTTCAATTTTTTGGGGGTAGTTTTTGGCCATTTTGATACCCTTAGACCCTTTCAAAGGGGTTGTGCTATTAGTATATGATTAAGTAATTATTAGTATATGATGAAGTAATTTATTTTTGATTTTTTGAAACTATTCGCTAGATGATACTCCGTTTCCGTCATGCTTTTTATACTTTTTTGAATTTTTTTGGGTGTAGTTTTTGGCCATTTTGATACCCTTAGACCCTTTCGCAGGGGTTGTGCTTTTAGTATATGATGATGTAATTTATTTTTGATTTTTTGAGACTATTCGCAAGATGAAACTCCGTTTCCGTCATGCTTTTTATATGGTTTTCAATTTTTTGGGTGTAGTTTTTGGCCATTTTAATACCCTTAGACCCTTTCGCAGGGGTTGTGCTTTTAGTATATGATGATGTAATTTATTTTTGATTTTTTGAGACTATTCGCAAGATGATACTCCGTTTCCGCCATCCTTTTTATACATTTTTAAATTTTTTTGGGTGTAGTTTTTGGCCATTTTGATACCCTTAGACCCTTTCGAAGGGGTTGTGCTTCTAGTATATGATGATGTAATTTATTTTTGATTTTTTGAGACTATTCGCAAGATGATACTCCGTTTCCGTCATGCTTTTTATACTTTTTTACATTTTTTTGGGTGTAGTTTTTGGCCATTTTGATACACTTAGACCCTTTCGAAGGGGTTGTGCTTTTAGTATATGATGAAGTGATTTATTTTTGATTATTTGAGACTATTCGCAAGATGATACTCCGTTTCCGTCATGCTTTTTATACTTTTTAAAATTTTTTGGGGGTAGTTTTTGGCCATTTTGATACCTTTTGACCCTTTCGAAGGGGTTGTGCTCTTAGTATATGGGGATGTAATTTATTTTTGATTTTTTGAGACTATTCGCAAGATGATACTCCGTTTCCGTCATGCTTTTTATACTTTTTTCAATTTTTTGGGGGTAGTTTTTGGCCATTTTGATACACTTAGACCCTTTCGAAGGGGTTGTGCTATTAGTATATGATTAAGTAATTTATTTTTGATATTTTGAGACTATTCGCAGGATGATACTACGTTTCCGTCAAGCTTTTTATACTTTTTTCAATTTTTTGGGGGTAGTTTTTGGCCATTTTGATACACTTAGACCCTTTCGAAGGGGTTGTGCTATTAGTATATGATGAAGTAATATAATTTGATTTTTGAGACTATTCGCAAGAAGATACTCCGTTTCCGTCAAGCTTTTTATACTTTTTTCAATTTTTTGGGGGTAGTTTTTGGCCATTTTGATACCCTTAGACCCTTTCGAAGGGGTTGTGCTATTAGTATATGATTAAGTAATTTATTTTTAATTTTTTTAGACTATTCGCAAGATGAAACTCCGTTTCCGTCATGCTTTTTATACTTTTTTAAATTTTTTTTGGGGGTAGTTTTGGCCATTTTGATATCCTTAGACCCTTTCGAAGGGGTTGTGCTCTTAGTATATGATGAAGTAATTTATTTTTGATTTTTTGAGACTATTCGCAAGATGAAACTCCGTTTCCGTCATGCTTTTTATACTTTTTAAAATTTTTTTGGGTGTAGTTTTTGGCCATTTATTACCCTTAGACCCTTTCGAAGGGGTTGTGCTTTTAGTATATGATGATGTAATTTATTTTTGATTTTTTGAGACTATTCGCAAGATGATACTCTGTTTCCGTCATGCTTTTTATACTTTTTTCAATTTTTTGGTGGTAGTTTTTGGCCATTTTGATACCCTTAGACCCCTTCAAAGGGGTTGTGCTTTTAGTATATGATGATGTAATTCATTTTTGATTTTTTGAGACTATTCGCAAGATGAAACTCCGTTTCCGTCATGCTTTTTATACTTTTTTCAATTTTTTGGGGGTAGTTTTTGGCCATTTTGATACCCTTAGACCCTTTCAAAGGGGTTGTGCTATTAGTATATGATTAAGTAATTATTAGTATATGATGAAGTAATTTATTTTTGATTTTTTGAGACTATTCGCTAGATGATACTCCGTTTCCGTCATGCTTTTTATACTTTTTTGAATTTTTTTGGGTGTAGTTTTTGGCCATTTTGATACCCTTAGACCCTTTCGCAGGGGTTGTGCTTTTAGTATATGATGATATAATTTATTTTTGATTTTTTGAGACTATTCGCAAGATGAAACTCCGTTTCCGTCATGCTTTTTATATGGTTTTCAATTTTTTGGGTGTAGTTTTTGGCCATTTTAATACCCTTAGACCCTTTCGAAGGGGTTGTGCTTCTAGTATATGATGATGTAATTTATTTTTGATTTTGTGAGACTATTCGCAAGATGATACTCCGTTTCCGTCATGCTTTTTATACTTTTTTACATTTTTTTGGGTGTAGTTTTTGGCCATTTTGATACACTTAGCCCTTTCGAAGGGGTTGTGCTTTTAGTATATGATGAAGTGATTTATTTTTGATTATTTGAGACTATTCGCAAGATGATACTCCGTTTCCGTCATGCTTTTTATACTTTTTTAAATTTTTTGGGGGTAGTTTTTGGCCATTTTGATACCTTTTGACCCTTTCGAAGGGGTTGTGCTCTTAGTATATGGGGATGTAATTTATTTTTGATTTTTTGAGACTATTCGCAAGATGATACTCCGTTTCCGTCATGCTTTTTATACTTTTTTCAATTTTTTGGGGGTAGTTTTTGGCCATTTTGATACCCTTAGACCCTTTCGAAGGGGTTGTGCTATTAGTATATGATTAAGTAATTTATTTTTGATTTTTTAAGACTATTCGCAAGATGATACTCCGTTTCCGTCATGTTTTTTATACTTTTTCAAATTTTTTTGTGGGTAGTTTTTAGCCATTTTGATACCCTTAGACCCTTTCGAAGGGGTTGTGCTATTAGTATATGATGGAGTAATTTATTTTTGATTTTTTGAGACTATTCGCAGGATGATACTCCGTTTCCGTCATGCTTTTTATATTGTTTTCAATTTTTTGGGGGTAATTTTTGACCATTTTGATACCCTTAGACCCTTTCGAAGGGGTTGTGCTATTAGTATATAATGAAGTAATATAATTTGATTTTTTGAGACTATTCGCAAGAAGATACTCCGTTTCCGTCAAGCTTTTTATACTTTTTTCAATTTTTTGGGGGTAGTTTTTGGCCATTTTGATACACTTAGACCCTTTCGAAGGGGTTGTGCTATTAGTATATGATGAAGTAATTTATTTTTGATTTTTTGAGACTATTCGCAAGATGATACTCCGTTTCCGCCATCCTTTTTATACATTTTAAAATTTTTTTGGGTGTAGTTTTTGGCCATTTTGATACCCTTAGACCCTTTCGAAGGGGTTGTGCTTCTAGTATATGATGATGTAATTTATTTTTGATTTTTTGAGACTATTCGCAAGATGATACTCCGTTTCCGTCATGCTTTTTATATTGTTTTCAATTTTTTGGGTGTAGTTTTTGGCCATTTTGATACCCTTAGACCCTTTCCAAGGGGTTGTGCTTTTAGTATATGATGATGTAATTTATTTTTGATTTTTTGAGACTATTCGCAAGATGATACTCCGTTTCCGTCATGATTTTTTATACTTTTTTAAATTTTCTTGGGTGTAGTTTTTGGCCATTTTGATACCCTTAGACCCTTTCGAAGGGGTTGTGCTATTAGTATATGATGGAGTAATTAATTTTTGAGACTATTCGCAAGATGATACACCGTTTCCGTCATGCTTTTTTATACTTTTTAAATTTTTTTGTGGGTAGTTTTTGGCCATTTTGATACCCTTAGACCCTTTCCAAGGGGTTGTGCTCTTAGTATATGGGGATGTAATTTATTTTTGATTTTTTGAGACTATTCGCAAGATGATACTCCGTTTCCGTCATGCTTTTTATACTTTTTTCAATTTTTTGGGGGTAGTTTTTGGCCATTTTGATACACTTAGACCCTTTCGAAGGGGTTGTGCTATTAGTATATGATTAAGTAATTTATTTTTGATATTTTGAGACTATTCGCAGGATGATACTACGTTTCCGTCAAGCTTTTTATACTTTTTTCAATTTTTTGGGGGTAGTTTTTGGCCATTTTGATACACTTAGACCCTTTCGAAGGGGTTGTGCTATTAGTATATGATGAAGTAATATAATTTGATTTTTTGAGACTATTCGCAAGAAGATACTCCGTTTCCGTCAAGCTTTTTATACTTTTTTCAATTTTTTGGGGGTAGTTTTTGGCCATTTTGATACCCTTAGACCCTTTCGAAGGGGTTGTGCTATTAGTATATGATTAAGTAATTTATTTTTAATTTTTTTAGACTATTCGCAAGATGAAACTCCGTTTCCGTCATGCTTTTTATACTTTTTTAAATTTTTTTTGGGGGTAGTTTTGGCCATTTTGATATCCTTAGACCCTTTCGAAGGGGTTGTGCTCTTAGTATATGATGAAGTAATTTATTTTTGATTTTTTGAGACTATTCGCAAGATGAAACTCCGTTTCCGTCATGCTTTTTATACTTTTTAAAATTTTTTTGGGTGTAGTTTTTGGCCATTTATTACCCTTAGACCCTTTCGAAGGGGTTGTGCTTTTAGTATATGATGATGTAATTTATTTTTGATTTTTTGAGACTATTCGCAAGATGATACTCTGTTTCCGTCATGCTTTTTATACTTTTTTCAATTTTTTGGTGGTAGTTTTTGGCCATTTTGATACCCTTAGACCCCTTCAAAGGGGTTGTGCTTTTAGTATATGATGATGTAATTCATTTTTGATTTTTTGAGACTATTCGCAAGATGAAACTCCGTTTCCGTCATGCTTTTTATACTTTTTTCAATTTTTTGGGGGTAGTTTTTGGCCATTTTGATACCCTTAGACCCTTTCAAAGGGGTTGTGCTATTAGTATATGATTAAGTAATTATTAGTATATGATGAAGTAATTTATTTTTGATTTTTTGAGACTATTCGCTAGATGATACTCCGTTTCCGTCATGCTTTTTATACTTTTTTGAATTTTTTTGGGTGTAGTTTTTGGCCATTTTGATACCCTTAGACCCTTTCGCAGGGGTTGTGCTTTTAGTATATGATGATATAATTTATTTTTGATTTTTTGAGACTATTCGCAAGATGAAACTCCGTTTCCGTCATGCTTTTTATATGGTTTTCAATTTTTTGGGTGTAGTTTTTGGCCATTTTAATACCCTTAGACCCTTTCGAAGGGGTTGTGCTTCTAGTATATGATGATGTAATTTATTTTTGATTTTGTGAGACTATTCGCAAGATGATACTCCGTTTCCGTCATGCTTTTTATACTTTTTTACATTTTTTTGGGTGTAGTTTTTGGCCATTTTGATACACTTAGCCCTTTCGAAGG
The DNA here is from genome assembly GCA_947563755.1 of Lochmaea crataegi. Taxonomy (NCBI): domain Eukaryota; kingdom Metazoa; phylum Arthropoda; class Insecta; order Coleoptera; family Chrysomelidae; genus Lochmaea; species Lochmaea crataegi. The sequence goes on along the minus strand of OX387424.1, from coordinate 13,003,249 downwards.
GGTTGTGCTTTTAGTATATGATGAAGTGATTTATTTTTGATTATTTGAGACTATTCGCAAGATGATACTCCGTTTCCGTCATGCTTTTTATACTTTTTTAAATTTTTTGGGGGTAGTTTTTGGCCATTTTGATACCTTTTGACCCTTTCGAAGGGGTTGTGCTCTTAGTATATGGGGATGTAATTTATTTTTGATTTTTTGAGACTATTCGCAAGATGATACTCCGTTTCCGTCATGCTTTTTATACTTTTTTCAATTTTTTGGGGGTAGTTTTTGGCCATTTTGATACCCTTAGACCCTTTCGAAGGGGTTGTGCTATTAGTATATGATTAAGTAATTTATTTTTGATTTTTTAAGACTATTCGCAAGATGATACTCCGTTTCCGTCATGTTTTTTATACTTTTTCAAATTTTTTTGTGGGTAGTTTTTAGCCATTTTGATACCCTTAGACCCTTTCGAAGGGGTTGTGCTATTAGTATATGATGGAGTAATTTATTTTTGATTTTTTGAGACTATTCGCAGGATGATACTCCGTTTCCGTCATGCTTTTTATATTGTTTTCAATTTTTTGGGGGTAATTTTTGACCATTTTGATACCCTTAGACCCTTTCGAAGGGGTTGTGCTATTAGTATATAATGAAGTAATATAATTTGATTTTTTGAGACTATTCGCAAGAAGATACTCCGTTTCCGTCAAGCTTTTTATACTTTTTTCAATTTTTTGGGGGTAGTTTTTGGCCATTTTGATACACTTAGACCCTTTCGAAGGGGTTGTGCTATTAGTATATGATGAAGTAATTTATTTTTGATTTTTTGAGACTATTCGCAAGATGATACTCCGTTTCCGCCATCCTTTTTATACATTTTAAAATTTTTTTGGGTGTAGTTTTTGGCCATTTTGATACCCTTAGACCCTTTCGAAGGGGTTGTGCTTCTAGTATATGATGATGTAATTTATTTTTGATTTTTTGAGACTATTCGCAAGATGATACTCCGTTTCCGTCATGCTTTTTATATTGTTTTCAATTTTTTGGGTGTAGTTTTTGGCCATTTTGATACCCTTAGACCCTTTCCAAGGGGTTGTGCTTTTAGTATATGATGATGTAATTTATTTTTGATTTTTTGAGACTATTCGCAAGATGATACTCCGTTTCCGTCATGATTTTTATACTTTTTTAAATTTTCTTGGGTGTAGTTTTTGGCCATTTTGATACCCTTAGACCCTTTCGAAGGGGTTGTGCTATTAGTATATGATGGAGTAATTAATTTTTGAGACTATTCGCAAGATGATACACCGTTTCCGTCATGCTTTTTATACTTTTTAAATTTTTTTGTGGGTAGTTTTTGGCCATTTTGATACCCTTAGACCCTTTCCAAGGGGTTGTGCTTTTAGTATATGATGATGTAATTTATTTTTGATTTTTTGAGACTATTCGCAAGATGATACTCCGTTTCCGTCATGCTTTTTATATTGTTTTCAATTTTTTGGGGGTAGTTTTTGACCATTTTGATACCCTTAGACCCTTTCGAAGGGGTTGTGCTTTCAGTCTATGATGATGTAATTAATTTTTGATTTTTTGAGACTATTCGCAAGATGATACTCCGTTTCCGTCATGCTTTTTATATTGTTTTCAATTTTTTGGGGGTAATTTTTGACCATTTTGATACCCTTAGACCCTTTCGAAGGGGTTGTGCTTTTAGTATATGATGATGTAATTTATTTTTGATTTTTTGAGACTATTCGCAAGATGATACTCCGTTTCCGTCATCCTTTTTATACTTTTTTAAATTTTTGTGTGTGTAGTTTTTGGCCATTTTGATACCCTTAGACCCTTTCGAAGGGGTTGTGCTTTTAGTATGTGATGGAGTAATTTATTTTTGATTTTTTGAGACTATTCGCAAGATGATACTCCGTTTCCGTCATGCTTTTTATACTCTTTTTAATTTTTTTGGGGGTAGTTTTTGGCCATTTTGATACCTTTAGACCCTTTCGAATGGGTTGTGCTATTAGTATATGATGGAGTGATTTATTTTTGATTTTTTGAGACTATTCGCAAGATGATACACCGTTTCCGTCATGCTTTTTAAACTTTTTAAAAATTTTTTGGGGGTAGTTTTTGGCCATTTTGATACCCTTAGACCCTTTCGAATGGGTTGTGCTCTTAGTATATGATGATGTAATTTATTTTTGATTTTTTAAGACTATTCGCAAGATGATACTCCGTTTCCGTCATGTTTTTTATACTTTTTTAAATTTTTTGGGGGTAGTTTTTGGCCATTTTGATACCTTTTGACCCTTTCGAAGGGGTTGTGCTCTTAGTATATGGGGATGTAATTTATTTTTGATTTTTTGAGACTATTCGCAAGATGATACTCCGTTTCCGTCATGCTTTTTATACTTTTTTCAATTTTTTGGGGGTAGTTTTTGGCCATTTTGATACCCTTAGACCCTTTCGAAGGGGTTGTGCTATTAGTATATGATTAAGTAATTTATTTTTGATTTTTTAAGACTATTCGCAAGATGATACTCCGTTTCCGTCATGTTTTTTATACTTTTTCAAATTTTTTTGTGGGTAGTTTTTAGCCATTTTGATACCCTTAGACCCTTTCGAAGGGGTTGTGCTATTAGTATATGATGGAGTAATTTATTTTTGATTTTTTGAGACTATTCGCAGGATGATACTCCGTTTCCGTCATGCTTTTTATATTGTTTTCAATTTTTTGGGGGTAATTTTTGACCATTTTGATACCCTTAGACCCTTTCGAAGGGGTTGTGCTATTAGTATATAATGAAGTAATATAATTTGATTTTTTGAGACTATTCGCAAGAAGATACTCCGTTTCCGTCAAGCTTTTTATACTTTTTTCAATTTTTTGGGGGTAGTTTTTGGCCATTTTGATACACTTAGACCCTTTCGAAGGGGTTGTGCTATTAGTATATGATGAAGTAATTTATTTTTGATTTTTTGAGACTATTCGCAAGATGATACTCCGTTTCCGCCATCCTTTTTATACATTTTAAAATTTTTTTGGGTGTAGTTTTTGGCCATTTTGATACCCTTAGACCCTTTCGAAGGGGTTGTGCTTCTAGTATATGATGATGTAATTTATTTTTGATTTTTTGAGACTATTCGCAAGATGATACTCCGTTTCCGTCATGCTTTTTATATTGTTTTCAATTTTTTGGGTGTAGTTTTTGGCCATTTTGATACCCTTAGACCCTTTCCAAGGGGTTGTGCTTTTAGTATATGATGATGTAATTTATTTTTGATTTTTTGAGACTATTCGCAAGATGATACTCCGTTTCCGTCATGATTTTTATACTTTTTTAAATTTTCTTGGGTGTAGTTTTTGGCCATTTTGATACCCTTAGACCCTTTCGAAGGGGTTGTGCTATTAGTATATGATGGAGTAATTAATTTTTGAGACTATTCGCAAGATGATACACCGTTTCCGTCATGCTTTTTATACTTTTTAAATTTTTTTGTGGGTAGTTTTTGGCCATTTTGATACCCTTAGACCCTTTCCAAGGGGTTGTGCTTTTAGTATATGATGATGTAATTTATTTTTGATTTTTTGAGACTATTCGCAAGATGATACTCCGTTTCCGTCATGCTTTTTATATTGTTTTCAATTTTTTGGGGGTAGTTTTTGACCATTTTGATACCCTTAGACCCTTTCGAAGGGGTTGTGCTTTCAGTCTATGATGATGTAATTAATTTTTGATTTTTTGAGACTATTCGCAAGATGATACTCCGTTTCCGTCATGCTTTTTATATTGTTTTCAATTTTTTGGGGGTAATTTTTGACCATTTTGATACCCTTAGACCCTTTCGAAGGGGTTGTGCTTTTAGTATATGATGATGTAATTTATTTTTGATTTTTTGAGACTATTCGCAAGATGATACTCCGTTTCCGTCATCCTTTTTATACTTTTTTAAATTTTTGTGTGTGTAGTTTTTGGCCATTTTGATACCCTTAGACCCTTTCGAAGGGGTTGTGCTTTTAGTATGTGATGGAGTAATTTATTTTTGATTTTTTGAGACTATTCGCAAGATGATACTCCGTTTCCGTCATGCTTTTTATACTCTTTTTAATTTTTTTGGGGGTAGTTTTTGGCCATTTTGATACCTTTAGACCCTTTCGAATGGGTTGTGCTATTAGTATATGATGGAGTGATTTATTTTTGATTTTTTGAGACTATTCGCAAGATGATACACCGTTTCCGTCATGCTTTTTAAACTTTTTAAAAATTTTTTGGGGGTAGTTTTTGGCCATTTTGATACCCTTAGACCCTTTCGAATGGGTTGTGCTCTTAGTATATGATGATGTAATTTATTTTTGATTTTTTAAGACTATTCGCAAGATGATACTCCGTTTCCGTCATGTTTTTTATACTTTTTCAAATTTTTTTGTGGGTAGTTTTTAGCCATTTTGATACCCTTAGACCCTTTCGAAGGGGTTGTGCTATTAGTATATGATGAAGTAATTTATTTTTGATTTTTTGAGACTATTCGCAAGATGATACTCCGTTTCCGCCATCCTTTTTATACATTTTAAAATTTTTTTGGGTGTAGTTTTTGGCCATTTTGATACCCTTAGACCCTTTCGAAGGGGTTGTGCTTCTAGTATATGATGATGTAATTTATTTTTGATTTTTTGAGACTATTCGCAAGATGATACTCCGTTTCCGTCATGCTTTTTATATTGTTTTCAATTTTTTGGGTGTAGTTTTTGGCCATTTTGATACCCTTAGACCCTTTCCAAGGGGTTGTGCTTTTAGTATATGATGATGTAATTTATTTTTGATTTTTTGAGACTATTCGCAAGATGATACTCCGTTTCCGTCATGATTTTTATACTTTTTTAAATTTTCTTGGGTGTAGTTTTTGGCCATTTTGATACCCTTAGACCCTTTCGAAGGGGTTGTGCTATTAGTATATGATGGAGTAATTAATTTTTGAGACTATTCGCAAGATGATACACCGTTTCCGTCATGCTTTTTATACTTTTTAAATTTTTTTGTGGGTAGTTTTTGGCCATTTTGATACCCTTAGACCCTTTCCAAGGGGTTGTGCTTTTAGTATATGATGATGTAATTTATTTTTGATTTTTTGAGACTATTCGCAGGATGATACTCCGTTTCCGTCATGCTTTTTATATTGTTTTCAATTTTTTGGAGGTAATTTTTGACCATTTTGATACCCTTAGACCCTTTCGAAGGGGTTGTGCTATTAGTATATGATGAAGTAATATAATTTGATTTTTTGAGACTATTCGCAAGAAGATACTCCGTTTCCGTCAAGCTTTTTATACTTTTTTCAATTTTTTGGGGGTAGTTTTTGGCCATTTTGATACACTTAGACCCTTTCGAAGGGGTTGTGCTATTAGTATATGATGAAGTAATATAATTTGATTTTTTGAGACTATTCGCAAGAAGAAACTCCGTTTCCGTCAAGCTTTTTATACTTTTTTCAATTTTTTGGGGGTAATTTTTGACCATTTTGATACTCTTAGACCCTTTCGAAGGGGTTGTGCTATTAGTATATGATGAAGTAATTTATTTTTGATTTTTTGAGACTATTCGCAAGATGATACTCCGTTTCCGCCATCCTTTTTATACATTTTAAAATTTTTTTGGGTGTAGTTTTTGGCCATTTTGATACCCTTAGACCCTTTCGAAGGGGTTGTGCTTCTAGTATATGATGATGTAATTTATTTTTGATTTTTTGAGACTATTCGCAAGATGATACTCCGTTTCCGTCATGCTTTTTATATTGTTTTCAATTTTTTGGGTGTAGTTTTTGGCCATTTTGATACCCTTAGACCCTTTCCAAGGGGTTGTGCTTTTAGTATATGATGATGTAATTTATTTTTGATTTTTTGAGACTATTCGCAAGATGATACTCCGTTTCCGTCATGATTTTTATACTTTTTTGAATTTTCTTGGGTGTAGTTTTTGGCCATTTTGATACCCTTAGACCCTTTCGAAGGGGTTGTGCTATTAGTATATGATGGAGTAATTTATTTTTGAGACTATTCGCAAGATGATACACCGTTTCCGTCATGCTTTTTATACTTTTTTAATTTTTTTGTGGGTAGTTTTTGGCCATTTTGATACCCTTAGACCCTTTCCAAGGGGTTGTGCTTTTAGTATATGATGATGTAATTTATTTTTGATTTTTTGAGACTATTCGCAAGATGATACTCCGTTTCCGTCATGCTTTTTATATTGTTTTCAATTTTTTGGGGGTAGTTTTTGACCATTTTGATACCCTTAGACCCTTTCGAAGGGGTTGTGCTTTCAGTCTATGATGATGTAATTAATTTTTGATTTTTTGAGACTATTCGCAAGATGATACTCCGTTTCCGTCATGCTTTTTATATTGTTTTCAATTTTTTGGGGGTAATTTTTGACCATTTTGATACCCTTAGACCCTTTCGAAGGGGTTGTGCTTTTAGTATATGATGATGTAATTTATTTTTGATTTTTTGAGACTATTCGCAAGATGATACTCCGTTTCCGTCATCCTTTTTATACTTTTTTAAATTTTTGGGTGTGTAGTTTTTGGCCATTTTGATACCCTTAGACCCTTTCGAAGGGGTTGTGCTTTTAGTATGTGATGGAGTAATTTATTTTTGATTTTTTGAGACTATTCGCAAGATGATACTCCGTTTCCGTCATGCTTTTTATACTCTTTTTAATTTTTTTGGGGGTAGTTTTTGGCCATTTTGATACCTTTAGACCCTTTCGAATGGGTTGTGCTATTAGTATATGATGGAGTGATTTATTTTTGATTTTTTGAGACTATTCGCAAGATGATACACCGTTTCCGTCATGCTTTTTAAACTTTTTAAAAATTTTTTGGGGGTAGTTTTTGGCCATTTTGATACCCTTAGACCCTTTCGAAGGGGTTGTGCTTTTAGTATGTGATGGAGTAATTTATTTTTGATTTTTTGAGACTATTCGCAAGATGATACTCCGTTTCCGTCATGCTTTTTATACTCTTTTTAATTTTTTTGGGGGTAGTTTTTGGCCATTTTGATACCCTTAGACCCTTTCGAAGGGGTTGTGCTATTAGTATATGATTAAGTAATTTATTTTTAATTTTTTTAGACTATTCGCAAGATGAAACTCCGTTTCCGTCATGCTTTTTATACTTTTTTAAATTTTTTTTGGGGGTAGTTTTGGCCATTTTGATATCCTTAGACCCTTTCGAAGGGGTTGTGCTCTTAGTATATGATGAAGTAATTTATTTTTGATTTTTTGAGACTATTCGCAAGATGAAACTCCGTTTCCGTCATGCTTTTTATACTTTTTTAAATTTTTTTGGGTGTAGTTTTTGGCCATTTATTACCCTTAGACCCTTTCGAAGGGGTTGTGCTTTTAGTATATGATGATGTAATTTATTTTTGATTTTTTGAGACTATTCGCAAGATGATACTCTGTTTCCGTCATGCTTTTTATACTTTTTTCAATTTTTTGGTGGTAGTTTTTGGCCATTTTGATACCCTTAGACCCCTTCAAAGGGGTTGTGCTTTTAGTATATGATGATGTAATTCATTTTTGATTTTTTGAGACTATTCGCAAGATGAAACTCCGTTTCCGTCATGCTTTTTATACTTTTTTCAATTTTTTGGGGGTAGTTTTTGGCCATTTTGATACCCTTAGACCCTTTCAAAGGGGTTGTGCTATTAGTATATGATTAAGTAATTATTAGTATATGATGAAGTAATTTATTTTTGATTTTTTGAGACTATTCGCTAGATGATACTCCGTTTCCGTCATGCTTTTTATACTTTTTTGAATTTTTTTGGGTGTAGTTTTTGGCCATTTTGATACCCTTAGACCCTTTCGCAGGGGTTGTGCTTTTAGTATATGATGATATAATTTATTTTTGATTTTTTGAGACTATTCGCAAGATGAAACTCCGTTTCCGTCATGCTTTTTATATGGTTTTCAATTTTTTGGGTGTAGTTTTTGGCCATTTTAATACCCTTAGACCCTTTCGCAGGGGTTGTGCTTTTAGTATATGATGATGTAATTTATTTTTGATTTTTTGAGACTATTCGCAAGATGATACTCCGTTTCCGCCATCCTTTTTATACATTTTTAAATTTTTTTGGGTGTAGTTTTTGGCCATTTTGATACCCTTAGACCCTTTCGAAGGGGTTGTGCTTCTAGTATATGATGATGTAATTTATTTTTGATTTTGTGAGACTATTCGCAAGATGATACTCCGTTTCCGTCATGCTTTTTATACTTTTTTACATTTTTTTGGGTGTAGTTTTTGGCCATTTTGATACACTTAGCCCTTTCGAAGGGGTTGTGCTTTTAGTATATGATGAAGTGATTTATTTTTGATTATTTGAGACTATTCGCAAGATGATACTCCGTTTCCGTCATGCTTTTTATACTTTTTTAAATTTTTTGGGGGTAGTTTTTGGCCATTTTGATACCTTTTGACCCTTTCGAAGGGGTTGTGCTCTTAGTATATGGGGATGTAATTTATTTTTGATTTTTTGAGACTATTCGCAAGATGATACTCCGTTTCCGTCATGCTTTTTATACTTTTTTCAATTTTTTGGGGGTAGTTTTTGGCCATTTTGATACCCTTAGACCCTTTCGAAGGGGTTGTGCTATTAGTATATGATTAAGTAATTTATTTTTGATTTTTTAAGACTATTCGCAAGATGATACTCCGTTTCCGTCATGTTTTTTATACTTTTTCAAATTTTTTTGTGGGTAGTTTTTAGCCATTTTGATACCCTTAGACCCTTTCGAAGGGGTTGTGCTATTAGTATATGATGGAGTAATTTATTTTTGATTTTTTGAGACTATTCGCAGGATGATACTCCGTTTCCGTCATGCTTTTTATATTGTTTTCAATTTTTTGGGGGTAATTTTTGGCCATTTTGATACCCTTAGACCCTTTCGAAGGGGTTGTGCTATTAGTATATAATGAAGTAATATAATTTGATTTTTTGAGACTATTCGCAAGAAGATACTCCGTTTCCGTCAAGCTTTTTATACTTTTTTCAATTTTTTGGGGGTAGTTTTTGGCCATTTTGATACACTTAGACCCTTTCGAAGGGGTTGTGCTATTAGTATATGATGAAGTAATTTATTTTTGATTTTTTGAGACTATTCGCAAGATGATACTCCGTTTCCGCCATCCTTTTTATACATTTTAAAATTTTTTTGGGTGTAGTTTTTGGCCATTTTGATACCCTTAGACCCTTTCGAAGGGGTTGTGCTTCTAGTATATGATGATGTAATTTATTTTTGATTTTTTGAGACTATTCGCAAGATGATACTCCGTTTCCGTCATGCTTTTTATATTGTTTTCAATTTTTTGGGTGTAGTTTTTGGCCATTTCGATACCTTTAGACCCTTTCCAAGGGGTTGTGCTTTTAGTATATGATGATGTAATTTATTTTTGATTTTTTGAGACTATTCGCAAGATGATACTCCGTTTCCGTCATGATTTTTATACTTTTTTAAATTTTCTTGGGTGTAGTTTTTGGCCATTTTGATACCCTTAGACCCTTTCGAAGGGGTTGTGCTATTAGTATATGATGGAGTAATTAATTTTTGAGACTATTCGCAAGATGATACACCGTTTCCGTCATGCTTTTTATACTTTTTAAATTTTTTTGTGGGTAGTTTTTGGCCATTTTGATACCCTTAGACCCTTTCCAAGGGGTTGTGCTTTTAGTATATGATGATGTAATTTATTTTTGATTTTTTGAGACTATTCGCAAGATGATACTCCGTTTCCGTCATGCTTTTTATATTGTTTTCAATTTTTTGGGGGTAGTTTTTGACCATTTTGATACCCTTAGACCCTTTCGAAGGGGTTGTGCTTTCAGTCTATGATGATGTAATTAATTTTTGATTTTTTGAGACTATTCGCAAGATGATACTCCGTTTCCGTCATGCTTTTTATATTGTTTTCAATTTTTTGGGGGTAATTTTTGACCATTTTGATACCCTTAGACCCTTTCGAAGGGGTTGTGCTTTTAGTATATGATGATGTAATTTATTTTTGATTTTTTGAGACTATTCGCAAGATGATACTCCGTTTCCGTCATCCTTTTTATACTTTTTTAAATTTTTGTGTGTGTAGTTTTTGGCCATTTTGATACCCTTAGACCCTTTCGAAGGGGTTGTGCTTTTAGTATGTGATGGAGTAATTTATTTTTGATTTTTTGAGACTATTCGCAAGATGATACTCCGTTTCCGTCATGCTTTTTATACTCTTTTTAATTTTTTTGGGGGTAGTTTTTGGCCATTTTGATACCTTTAGACCCTTTCGAATGGGTTGTGCTATTAGTATATGATGGAGTGATTTATTTTTGATTTTTTGAGACTATTCGCAAGATGATACACCGTTTCCGTCATGCTTTTTAAACTTTTTAAAAATTTTTTGGGGGTAGTTTTTGGCCATTTTGATACCCTTAGACCCTTTCGAATGGGTTGTGCTCTTAGTATATGATGATGTAATTTATTTTTGATTTTTTAAGACTATTCGCAAGATGATACTCCGTTTCCGTCATGTTTTTTATACTTGTTCAAATTTTTTTGTGGGTAGTTTTTAGCCATTTTGATACCCTTAGACCCTTTCGAAGGGGTTGTGCTATTAGTATATGATGGAGTAATTTATTTTTGATTTTTTGAGACTATTCGCAGGATGATACTCCGTTTCCGTCATGCTTTTTATATTGTTTTCAATTTTTTGGAGGTAATTTTTGACCATTTTGATACCCTTAGACCCTTTCGAAGGGGTTGTGCTATTAGTATATGATGAAGTAATATAATTTGATTTTTTGAGACTATTCGCAAGAAGATACTCCGTTTCCGTCAAGCTTTTTATACTTTTTTCAATTTTTTGGGGGTAGTTTTTGGCCATTTTGATACACTTAGACCCTTTCGAAGGGGTTGTGCTATTAGTATATGATGAAGTAATATAATTTGATTTTTTGAGACTATTCGCAAGAAGAAACTCCGTTTCCGTCAAGCTTTTTATACTTTTTTCAATTTTTTGGGGGTAATTTTTGACCATTTTGATACTCTTAGACCCTTTCGAAGGGGTTGTGCTATTAGTATATGATGAAGTAATTTATTTTTGATTTTTTGAGACTATTCGCAAGATGATACTCCGTTTCCGCCATCCTTTTTATACATTTTAAAATTTTTTTGGGTGTAGTTTTTGGCCATTTTGATACCCTTAGACCCTTTCGAAGGGGTTGTGCTTCTAGTATATGATGATGTAATTTATTTTTGATTTTTTGAGACTATTCGCAAGATGATACTCCGTTTCCGTCATGCTTTTTATATTGTTTTCAATTTTTTGGGTGTAGTTTTTTGGCCATTTTGATACCCTTAGACCCTTTCCAAGGGGTTGTGCTTTTAGTATATGATGATGTAATTTATTTTTGATTTTTTGAGACTATTCGCAAGATGATACTCCGTTTCCGTCATGATTTTTATACTTTTTTGAATTTTCTTGGGTGTAGTTTTTGGCCATTTTGATACCCTTAGACCCTTTCGAAGGGGTTGTGCTATTAGTATATGATGGAGTAATTTATTTTTGAGACTATTCGCAAGATGATACACCGTTTCCGTCATGCTTTTTATACTTTTTTAATTTTTTTGTGGGTAGTTTTTGGCCATTTTGATACCCTTAGACCCTTTCCAAGGGGTTGTGCTTTTAGTATATGATGATGTAATTTATTTTTGATTTTTTGAGACTATTCGCAAGATGATACTCCGTTTCCGTCATGCTTTTTATATTGTTTTCAATTTTTTGGGGGTAGTTTTTGACCATTTTGATACCCTTAGACCCTTTCGAAGGGGTTGTGCTTTCAGTCTATGATGATGTAATTAATTTTTGATTTTTTGAGACTATTCGCAAGATGATACTCCGTTTCCGTCATGCTTTTTATATTGTTTTCAATTTTTTGGGGGTAATTTTTGACCATTTTGATACCCTTAGACCCTTTCGAAGGGGTTGTGCTTTTAGTATATGATGATGTAATTTATTTTTGATTTTTTGAGACTATTCGCAAGATGATACTCCGTTTCCGTCATCCTTTTTATACTTTTTTAAATTTTTGGGTGTGTAGTTTTTGGCCATTTTGATACCCTTAGACCCTTTCGAAGGGGTTGTGCTTTTAGTATGTGATGGAGTAATTTATTTTTGATTTTTTGAGACTATTCGCAAGATGATACTCCGTTTCCGTCATGCTTTTTATACTCTTTTTAATTTTTTTGGGGGTAGTTTTTGGCCATTTTGATACCTTTAGACCCTTTCGAATGGGTTGTGCTATTAGTATATGATGGAGTGATTTATTTTTGATTTTTTGAGACTATTCGCAAGATGATACACCGTTTCCGTCATGCTTTTTAAACTTTTTAAAAATTTTTTGGGGGTAGTTTTTGGCCATTTTGATACCCTTAGACCCTTTCGAAGGGGTTGTGCTTTTAGTATGTGATGGAGTAATTTATTTTTGATTTTTTGAGACTATTCGCAAGATGATACTCCGTTTCCGTCATGCTTTTTATACTCTTTTTAATTTTTTTGGGGGTAGTTTTTGGCCATTTTGATACCTTTAGACCCTTTCGAATGGGTTGTGCTATTAGTATATGATGGAGTGATTTATTTTTGATTTTTTGAGACTATTCGCAAGATGATACACCGTTTCCGTCATGCTTTTTAAACTTTTTAAAAATTTTTTGGGGGTAGTTTTTGGCCATTTTGATACCCTTAGACCCTTTCGAATGGGTTGTGCTCTTAGTATATGATGATGTAATTTATTTTTGATTTTTTAAGACTATTCGCAAGATGATACTCCGTTTCCGTCATGATTTTTATACTTTTTTAAATTTTCTTGGGTGTAGTTTTTGGCCATTTTGATACCCTTAGACCCTTTCGAATGTGTTTTTAGTATTATGTTCAGTTTTGCTGAATTATTTACAAGGCTTTTCACTATTTATTTGAAGATCTTCGGTTGCTTACTTTTGGTTGCCAAATTCACACCGGTCAGAGTCCAGTCCATGAACTTTTTATAACAAAATTCATATTTACTTTTTAATTTTGAGGTAATAATGTGTTATACGTCTCCTTTGCTGCTAAGCGAATATCTGGTGGAGTATTATTTATTGATTTATCACTGGAATCACTCATTTCTACTAATATTTTTCCTAATAACTATAGAAATATTTTGACAAGCTATTCCGACGTTTGTTTGAAATTGAAAAAAATATGAGTTGACGGGTACTAAACGCAAATGCTGATTGGTGGATTTCATATACATTCTAGCAGAGCTGTCACGATTCATGTGAAAAATGATTTAAATCATAAATCATTAACTTTGCATCAAAAGATTTAAATCATAAATCTTTTTATGATTTAAATCATTTTGCAGATTTTAAATCATCTGAGAATGATTTAAATCTTTACAAATGATTTAAATCTTTTGAAGTGATTTAGATATTCTCAAATTATTTAAATAATTCTCAGATTATTTGGTTCAAATAGATGTAAATAGTTTCTGTATGTTTCTTGTGGCATCTTTAGTTATTGATTACTTTTTGGGAATAATACCACATGTATTTACGCAGAAAATCTTTATTTTATTTACCGTTTCAACTCTAAATATGGAGTCTTTTACTGTCAATTTTAATATCACTTTTGATAAATACTCCAGGTTTCGAGTTAAAACGTTAAATAAAATAAATATTATTCCCAAAAAGTAATCAATGTTATGTATTTTGAATTTACCCTTAGAATATATATATATATATATAGTGATGTCACGGATGTCATGTCATGTCACATCTTTTGATTTGAAGTTCTTAAAAATAAAACTGTGCTTAGTAATTAAATAATTGTGTATTAATTCCTCGTCGAATACACAACATTTTTGGCGACGAGAACCGAGATGAATCCGCGGAGATGCTTATGGTTATACCACATCCAGTCAAGTATGTCCGTTCCATTTTTTAAGCATCAATCAATAGTGAAGTCTGTCCAGTCTTAGTAAAGTCAAGGTGAAGTCAGTACCTACCAAATATGTCTTTAATTGGGAGTATCGAGCCTTTCAACCCAAAGTTTGGGGACATTTCATCATGGATAGAGCGTTTAGAGCAAATTTTTAAAGTGAATCATATTGCAGACACAAAACAAGTACCCCTTTTTACTTACTTTTATTGGGGGAGAGGGATATAGCAGGTTGAAAGATCTTGTGTCACCTGCTTTGCCTGGTACGAACTCATATGTTGAATTGGTGAAAGCATTAAGAGATCACTACAGTCCTAAAAGGCTAGTTGTAGCAGAACGCTTCAAGATGAAGAATAGTTACCAAGAGCCGGGAGAAACTATCACAGCATTCGTTGCAAGGTTGAAAAGTATGTCAAAAACTTGTAACTATGGTGACTTTTTGAACGATGCTTTGAGAGACTGGTTGATATCTGGAATTAGATCTGATGATAAGTCGTCCAGTGTTCATAGTCATCCCAGTGGTGGTCCAAGTCAGTCGTATAGTCGAAAGCAAAAGTGTAGAAGATGTTGTCGTATACATTTGGATAACAACAAATGTCCAGCAATAAATTGGAAGTCCTTTGCCTGTAATATGACAGGGCACACTGCAAAATCTCCTATGTGCAAGAACAGAGTGTTTGAGTTGCAGGAAAATGAAAATCAGGAGTTGGGAGTAGAGACAGATGAAACTTTTGAGTTATGTTTATTGTCGGAGGAGTGTACCTTGAATTCGCTTAAAACAAGTTTTGTCGACACTTTGAAAGTTACATTGTGTATCGATGAACAAAATCTTGAAATGGAAGTTGATTCAGGTGCAGTAAGGTCAGTTATGCATGAGGAAGACTTTAAGTATTTATTCAACAATTTAGTTTTAAAACCGGAAAGTTTTAAGTTAAGAGTTTTGACAGGGAAAAAAGCAGAAATTTTAGGTCAGGTATATGTGCATGTAAGATACTTAAGTAAGTTGTATTATTTACCTTTGGTTGTCTTGAAATCAGACATCAAGTTTGTACCGCTCTTAGGTAGGAATTGGCTAAACATTTTAAATAAAGATTGGAGAAATTCTTTGCTAGATAAAAGTGTAGTAACAGAAAAGTCCAGTTTAGGTAAGTCTCAGATAAAAAGCTGTAGTCCAGTCAATTTAGAAAATTCACAAGTAAAATTTTGTAGTCAAGTCAATTTTCAGTCAAATCAGGTTTCAAGTTCAGAGTCAGAGAATGTCAAGTTGAAGTTGATTGCTTCTTTGAAACAAGATTATAAGTCACTTTTCGAGGAAGATCCTCACACTTCAATGAAAGATTTTAAAGCTGAGATAAAGATAAGAGAAGGATTTAAACCTATTTTTCATAGGGCATATGAAATGCAATTTGCATTAAAACCAAAAGTCGAGGAGGAACTTTCAAAAATGGTTAAGTCTGGTGTTTTGACCAAGTTATCCCACAGCAACTGGGCAAGTCCAATTGTTGTGGTTCCCAAGAAAAACTCTAGAGATGTAAGAATATGTGTAGATTTTAATAAAACGCTGAATTTAGCAATTGATAGTGGCCATTGCGTTTTACCATTGCCTTCTGATATCTTTGCCACATTACATGGTAGCGAGTATTACTGTGTTTTAGATCTAAAGGGGGCTTATCAACAACTTCAGATAAGTGATGCTTCTAAAGAACTATTCACGATAAATACCCACATTGGTCTTTTTAGATTTAACAGATTAACCTATGGCGTTAGTAGCGCTCCGGGAATTTTTCAATGTGTGATGGAGGTTATTTTATCAGAATTACCAAAGACTTAATGCTATTTAGATGATATTTTGGTGCATGGTGGTACGATAGATGAATGCTATCAGAATGTTAAAAAAGTGTTAGAAAGATTACAGAAATATAATGTTAGGATTAATGAGAAAAAATGTAAGTTTCGTGATCGTTCTGTAATGTTCCTTGGTCATAGAGTAGATGCATCAGGAATTCATCCTACAAATGAAAAAATTGAATGCAATCAGAAAGCGCCTTCGCCAAAAAATATCACAGAATTGAAAAGTTACGTAGGTCTATTTAATTTTTATGGTAAGTTTATTCCTATGCTTTCCACCAAACTTAGGCCATTGTATGATTTATGTAAAGGTACAAGGTACAAGGACAAGTAAATATGGAAAATGTTTTTAGGATAGTAAAAAGTTGCTTATTTCACATGATGTCTTAACACATTATGACCCAACACTTCCTATATATATAACGTGTGATTCCAGTGGATACGGGGTTGGAGCATTGCTTAGTCATAAAATTAATGGTGTTGAAAAACCAGTTTTATTTGCTTCATCCACTCTTAGCGAAAATGAAAAGAAATATTCAAATTTAGAACGTGAAAGCTTAGCAATAATATTTGCCTTAAAAAAGTTCCACAAATACGTTTTTGGACGAAACTTAACTTTGATCTCAGATCACCAACCTCTTCAGTTCATTTTCGGAAAAAATAGAAACATTCCAGTTACTGCCGCAGCTAGAATCACTCGTTGGGCCATAACATTATCAGCTTATAAATATGAAATTATTTACAAGAAAGGTAGCCAAATTTCGAATGCTGATGGGCTCTCAAGATTGCCAATGAAAAGTCAAACTGAAATCTCTGATGCAATATTTTCATTCAGCTTATCTTATGAAGTACCTATTACTTACGAAAATATAGCTGTAGCAACAAAAAAATATATAATTTTGTCCAAAGTACTTGATCCTCTAACTGGTTGTCCAAATTCGATAAAAGATGACAATTTGAAGCCTTACTTTAAAAGAAAATTAGAATTTTCTGTTGATAATGGTTGTGTCTTAGTTGGTAATAAAGTTGTAATTCCAACACAATTGCAAAAAGATATTCTAAGTTTGTTCCATGAGCAGCATATAGGAATAGTAAGAACTAAAATGCTTATTAGATCTTATTGTTGGTGGCCTGGTATTAATGAGGATGTTGAGCAGTATGTCAATTCTTGTGATGTAGCGGAGTTTTACTTCCTTGGCCAACTGCTCCTAATAATTTTTACAGAGTAAATGTTGATTTTTTCAAAAAAGATAGTTTTACATTTTTAATTCTTGTAGATAATAAGTCTGGGTGGTGCGAAGTTAACTTATGAAGGATGGCACAAACGCGAGAGAAACAATTTTAAAGTTGAAACAAATTTTTTCGGTATTTGGATTACCAGTAGAACTAGTATCGCATAATGGTCCACCATTTGGTAATGAATTTACTTCTTTTTGTTATGCAAACGGGATAAAATTCATTCGTATTCCACCAAAACACCCAGAAAGCAATGGTTTAGCGGGAAGGAGAAACCAAACAATCAAAAAAGGGTTAAAAAAAGCTTTATTTAAAGAGGGAGAGAATGTAAGTGAAGTCACTATCTTAAATAGATTAGAAAACTTTTTATTTGTATATAGAAACACACCAAATACTTCCACAGGATGTTCACCAACAGAAACAGTTTTTAAAATTCGTCCTCGTAGTAGATTTGATTTGCTAAAACCATGGTCAAAGAAACAAAAATCCCTTCAACCTAACATTTTGCAAAAAATCAAGTTGTTTTCAGAAAACGATGAAGTTTTTGTAAAGAACAAATATACAAATCTTTGGCAAAAAGGTAAAGTTGTTAGGTGTATGAGTTATAGCACTTATTTAGTGAAATGTGGTGAACATATTAAGTTATATCACATTAATGACATTAGGCAAAGTAAATCAAATCCTATGTTCATTGAGAGTGAAATTTCTAATAACACGGATATTCATAATAATTCAATTGTGTCGAATAACCCTGATATGTCAAATAATCCTATTATGTCCAATAACACTTCTGTGACAAATAATGTAGTTCCTAGTACTCCTGTGTTAAATAGTAACATGAGTCCTTATGTTGAAAAAGTACCAAGTCGTGTTATCGAACCTCAAGGTTCGCCTGATTCAACAAGTCTTAAAGACAAAAACATATTTGAAGGACATGGTACTCCGTCAACGTTTAGAAATGTTACCAGATCAGGTCGTGTTGTCAAAATACCTAGTAAATTAGATTTGTAGCTTGTTGATTATTTGTAGTCTTTTTTTAAGAAGGGGAAGAAAATGTTATGTATTTTGAATTTACCCTTAGAATTATATATATATATATATATAGTGATGTCATGGATGTCTTTTGATTTGAAGTTCTTAAACTGCGCTTAGTAATTAATATTAATTCCTCGTCGAATACACAACAATTAATAAATAGATGTAGTTTAAAAACATCCACATATATTTATAATAAATAGATATAAGGCTCATATAAATTGTCCCATCACAGTTTAGGTGTCGGAGAGTATGCGCAATTATGAGAAAAGGCAAAATCAATCAATGATTCAAATCTTTTGGAATTATTTAAATCATTTTCAACGATTTAAGTCTTTCATAATTGATCTAAATCATTTTTGTATAAAGATTTAAATCAAAAATTATAAATCATTTTAAAAATGATTTTAAATCTAAAATCATACTTCATTACATGAAAAAAGATTGAAAATCAAATGATTTAAATCAAAAAAATGATTTAAATATGATGAATCGTGACAGCAATGCATTCTAGGACGTATATGAAATCATATCCGTTCAGTTAACCGAAATGGCCTACATTTTCATTCTGTAAATTGTGCAGAAAATGGATAATATACATGTGGGTGTAGAAAAAGATATTTATCAACAGACTAAAATAATTAATTCCCATCAAGAATTCAGTAATAGTAATCATGAAAAAAAAACGCAAAAACTAGCCTTAAATCATTTTCAGATGTTTGACAGAAGTTGCGTCTGCGGCAACCTCGCACAATGCAGAAGATTTGGGAGGCTGAAACAGCTGAAAATTTAGTTGTGCGGCAAATCCTGAGGCGAGCGGACGTGGTGTTTCAGGAATTTCGAAATTGTACGTCATAGTATTTGTACTGTGATCAGTTATTATCATTTTTATTACATTACGAGTGTGACTAACTAAGTCTTTTTGCGAAATTACGTTCGAGTTCTAGTAAAACAATAGTTTCCAGTTTAAAGTATTTGGATTATATTTTCATTGCGTAGAGCTAAAAATAGTTTCATTGAGAACAAAAATTCTAATGTCTGAGAAGTGCTGAGTGCTGTTGAATTTATTCTACATCTTTATAGTTTAGTTTACAAGGAGAGTGGAGTTTATCAAGTTTAATAATTGTGTTTGAGTTCTTATTCTGGATGAAAGTGGTATTATGTTCCTGATATTTCCAAAATGCAGAGGATTACTTTTATGGCGTAAGTAATAAGTAATGTTACGGATACTTTGAATTTTATTTTTGTTGCCACTATTCTGCCAGTTGGAATATATTGTAGGCGAAAAATGGTAATTTGTTAGGAAATGGTGAACTTACTTCTCTTCGAGGAGCAATATAACAATATACATTATGCCATACTCGATCGTTTAGCAGGATATCTAGGTATTTCATTTGTTTATTTTTTGCACTTTATTAAATGTAGAAAAATTTATATTGAACGTTTTTTACTGAATTTTCATGAAAAAAAGCACTGAAATAGATCTCAAACTTCTACAAATTACAATAAACTAAAACCAAGTTTAAAACTTGAATAAACATCTTTTATACGAATGTTCTTCAATTTTCATGAGAGATTTCTGCTACAACTCCGACTTATCATTGCAATTTTATTACTGCTATAGATGGTTGTGAAACGAATACTTCTTGGAACGTCAAAAATAATTATATGAAAGTTGATTTTTAGAAAATTAAAGCTGTTTTAAAAAGTTGAAGTTTACTATATGTTAAATTAGTTATTAATCTACGTAGGTTCCTGCAAAACTTGGAATTTGGAGTATCAAAACCAGTTCACAGGGCTTTATTGCTAATTGAAAAATAAAGAAACTTGAAAGAAAATAGAATAACTCAAATTCTCAGTAAGCTAACACTTAATGCGTTTAAGTGCTATTAAATTAAACTACAAGTTCCACCTTAGTTATGGAAATCATAGGTCCATAAAGGTGGCGGTGAAAAATCAGAGAAATCGAAAAAAAACCGTCTGAATTTGTTGCTAATTAGTTGCCAAAAAAACGATTTTGTTGCTCAAACCGATATCGAAAAATCGATGACAATGCTAGATTTATATCAAGCTAGCGGGGACAATACGAAAATATGCGACTATCGTGAAAATAAATACCACAGAATTTGTTGCTAATTTGTTGCTGCAAGGTGTCACTAAAGAATATAACGAAAAAAAAGTTATTATGGTTTTTTATAAACATTTGAGTTTGACAGTGATCCCGCTATCTTTATTCGCAGTTTTTCGTGGGTTAACTGGTTAACACGAGTATAAAACTTTTTGCTACCTGCAGGTATACTCTAATAGACGTACCTTATCAGCAACAAAATATAAACAAAATATCGGATCGGTTTATAGATCGATATGAATGTACAGAGTACCCGCTATCTTTATTCGCGATTTTTTTGTAGGAAGATACGAGTATATAATTTGATGCTGCCTGCAGGTATAATCTAATAGACGTAAATTATCAGCAACAAAATATAAACAGAAGATCGGATCGGTTTATAGATCGGTATGAATGTACAGGGTTTCTCATTATATTTTGACTCCCACTCACTTT
Source organism: Lochmaea crataegi (assembly GCA_947563755.1). NCBI lineage: Eukaryota > Metazoa > Arthropoda > Insecta > Coleoptera > Chrysomelidae > Lochmaea > Lochmaea crataegi. The sequence goes on along the minus strand of OX387424.1, from coordinate 12,982,560 downwards.
CATTAATTTCGGGAATACAAAAAAAAGTTTCAAATAAAAGTTGTATTATTTTATCTGTACCGACCAAAAATGTAGCAAGAGACTGAATTTTGTATACAGGGAGTGCCCCATAAAATGCATCTTCAATATTTTAAATGGGACATCCTGTATTTTTTTATAGTTTTGAGTTGCCCTGCATTTCCCGATTACAAATATATAACATTGTGTAGCATTAGTTCTGTTCTATAATGGCGTATGGTACTACTAATAAATTCACATATAGTTCAAAAACAACTTATACATTTAGCAAGTCAACAAAATTAATGACTTAAGATACAATACTACATTTAAGATTACAATAGATGCTCAAAGTGCCCTCCATTGTTATCAATGCACAAGTAATATCTTGGTTTAAAATTTTCTAATGCGTCAGATATTGTGTTATTATGACCATTTAAATTTTCAAGCTCCGCGTGAACTTTTGCCGTGATCGTGTTAATATTTGTATTTGAATCAAAATAAACTTTTTCTTTTAAAAACCCCCATAAAAACTATCACATGGTGTTAAGTCGGGACTTTTTGGCGGCCATTTAATGGTACCCTTATTGCCGATCCACACATGAAATTGATTACTTAAATGTTCTTGAACGGCTACTACATTATGTGGCGGTGCTCCATCCTGCTGCCATATCATACTATTTAATTGATTTTGTGTATAATTTTGATTTCATAACTCATCCATTTCTGTAATAACTGTGTCCAAATATGATTCCCCGGTTAATTTATAATCATAAAACATTTGTCCAACTATTTTGTTTTGAAATATTCCGCACCACAAATTTATTGAAAATTCCCGAAGTTTTAAAATTTTATTCATCTGTCCATAAAATGTTATCAAAATAATTAGGATCATTGTTCAAATTTGTAATCATTTGCTTACAGAACTCTAATCGCTTTCTTTTATGAACATCGGTAAGTTCTTGTACCGGTAATATTTTGTACGGCTCATAGTTGTTGTGCTTTTTAAAAAGTCTATAATGTATCGTCGCACTAGTAGCACTGGTTAAACTAGTTTCGGAATTTTCTAAAATAAAAATGTTATTATGCATTTAATGTATTTAATTTTCACCTTCAAAGTAAAGCAAAGTATTAAGATCTTCATCATTTCCTACGATAGTACGTTTCTTCCGCTCAAACATTTCATCATTTATGACACGACGATAATTATTATATAAAAATGTATTTGCAGGAGTCTGTCGATGCGGATAAATCAGCCTATATTTTCTTTTTACCGCTTGCTTGTTTTTATTATTTTTTACATAAATTCAGGATATATCTACTTTTTCATCTGCAGTATAACCCATTTTGGTATAAGGACTGACATCTTATAATAAATTGATAATTGTTTCATTTTGAAATGTCAGTTGCATAGCCATCTATGGTTACCCTTTTGTAGTAGCATACGCCATTATATTTGGGTGTCCCATTTAAAATATGCATTGCATTTTATTGGCATTTTATTGGGCACGCCCTGTATACAAAATTTAGTATCTTGCTACATTTTTGGTCGGTACAGATAAAATAATACAACGTTTATTTGAAACCTTTTTTTCTATTCCCGAAATTAATGAAAATAAGAGGGTGTCAAAATATAATGAGAAACCCTGTACAGGAGTACCTATATAATTTGTTAATATTTTGTTGCTGATAATTTACGTCTATTAGATTATACCTGCAGGCAGCAACAAATTTTATACTCGTGTTAACCCACGAAAAACTGCGAATAAGGATTGCGGGGTCAATGTCACACTCAAATTTTTATATAAAACCATAATAACTTTTTTGTCGTTATTTTCTTTAGTGACACCTTGCAGCAACAACCTAGCAACAAATTTTGTCATATTTGTTTTTACGATAGTCGCATATTTTCGTATTGTTCCCGCTAGCTTGATATAAATCTAGCATTGTCATCGATTTTTTGAGATTGGTTTGAGCAACAAAATTGTTTTTTTGGCAACAAAATAGCAACAAATCAGCAACAAATTCAGACGTCTTTTTTTCGATTTCGCTGATTTTCCACCGCTACCTTTATGGACCTGGAAATCATAAAATTATCACTGCGTAGAAGGTACATGAAACTATTTTAACATAGAATTACTCGAATCACTGCATTGAACCGTTCAACATTATCCTTTAAAATACAGTAATTAACAGTTCGTAGGTATCCCTATATACAGGGTGATTCGTCAGTGCGATAGAGTCAAATATCTTGTAAATTCACCAGGATATACGAATAAAATTTTTACCGATTGTAGCCAGCCTAAAGGCCCATATTTTAAAACTAGTCGCAATTGTACAGCGTGTTCCAGAACGCCGTGCCAGATCAAAGTTACATTTCTTTAAATGGGATACCCTGTATTTTACTTCAAATTTGAATTCTGCTTGTCTTCGCTATTGCACTGATATAAGATTATAGTAGGTCATACAGTGTATTAAAAAAGTTCTGACCACTTGTTCCTGAAAATCGTAATAAGTTCAACGCCCCGTATACTTTAAACTGCACAATTTTAAGTTAATCTTTGACAACAGTACGTATGTGTGGCGTCTAGTATCATAATTCACTAGACCTGCTTCCATATCTAGGAAACCGTATACAGGGAGAGTTCAAACTCAAATATATCGGTCTCACAATTTTTTTGAGTGGATCACCCTGTATTTTATATCGGAAAATGAAAGTTACTTACTTTACTATACTTCAAATATGATTAAGTATTCCCTATACCCGAACTGAATATTTTTTTTGATATTTTAATTTTATGATTAAATAAAAATTTCATTTCCAATAAAAAAATCAATATAAAGTATCTACATAAAATTCATTCACAACAATTGACGTTTTAGGAAAGTGTGTTGTTTTAGAAAAAGGTTTTAAAAGGTGGACTACAGTGTCACAAGTGATTTTCAGATTTCTTATGTAGTTTTTCTACTGAAGAAGATAACTTGGTTATCGAAACGCGCGTAAGATAGTGTAAAGTGTTAGTGTTGGTGTAGTGGTAGTGTAAACAGTGTTCAGTGTCAAGTATCGCCAACGGTTCCAGAATTCCCAACTTAGTTTTTCTAAACAGTTAAATTGGAACCACATCATCATTAACATTCTTAGTAATTAGGTAGGTAGTAAGTAGGCTCTGAAATATCAACAAACATTTACATTTTCCTAATTCGTTTGTCAACAAATGTGGTATCTACATGACGGAGCTCCTGCTCATCATAATGCGCTCATTCAATTCAGAGTCAATTGAATGCATATACAACCTGTAGTTGCAATAACGAAGACAAGCAGAATTCAAGTTTGAATGAAAATACAGAGTGTTCCATTTAAAACAAAATGTAACTTCGATCTGGTACGACGTTCTGGAACAGGCTGTATAATTGCGACTAATTTTAAAATATGTGCCTTTAGGTTAGTCTGGATTTACAAGATATTGGACTTTATCACACTAATTAATCAGCCTGTATATAAACTTCAAACAATTTAAACTTCGCAGTTAACTCAGAAACTGGGACCTATTTTCAAGAAATTTATTGATTTTTTGGACGGGCCACATTTAATTTATAAATTCAAACGAAATTTATAACTCGAAATGTTATCAGCGAAGATAACGTTTCATTTTGGTAACATAACATTAGTCTTTTGGAAAGTTTACTAACGAATAGGATACAAATCATGGAGACTAGATAATACAAATTTTTAGAGTTAATCATGACTATTCTCATACTCTACCAGTTCCCCAAGGTTCTTATCTGGGACCATTATTATTTAACTCATTTCGAGACTTATTTATTAATCATATAATGTATTACATTCAAAGCTTCGTAATTAGCTGACGACCTCAAATGTTTTAAAGTTATAAGCCAGTGCGACTGCCAGGCGAATGTGCAGTTTCTTGTACTAGGCGATGAGAAGCCACCGGCAAGAAATTACATGAAAGATTCAGTCTCGAGGCTGATTGGCTACTTAAAAAAATTGGGCTGGAAAATGTCATCAAGGTTCAGAGGACCACAATAGATCTGAAAAGGTCGCAGTGGAAGAGGCCGATTAGCCACCTCATCAAATCTAATCTAATCTATTGTCACCTCAATATACATAGTACATACATATAATGTGCTAATATCGAATGTAACCTCCTCTTGCCAAAATGACCTCATTCAATCGACATGGCATTAATAATGTTAGTCAAGAAAGGATGAGGAATTCCATCGAACTCATCTTGTAGTGCAATTCGAAAATCCTGGAAGCTGTCATGCAAAGCGGACTGGCAACGTATAGTCTCCGCAGCTGATCCAGAGATGCTCAATAGGATTGATATCAGGGATGCAAGCTGGCTGAGAATTTTTGCATGACAGAAATAATATCGTGATCGAAATACCAAGATGTTCATGGATTATGGTGCTACATTTAGGCACCAGTTGACACCTTCTATTGTAGTTGCTGCATCCTTAGATGTAATTTAAATTTCGTCTGAAAAACATCTTCACATTTATGCACACCGTATATTTTCAAATTTATTCTACATTGAAATTACAAGCACAGTATTGCTACAGAAGAATTGACCTAGTTCACAAAAAAAATAATGAAAGTCAAATGAGTGGCTAAAGAGATAACTACTTTTGAAAATTGGTGGAATTTTTGGTAGCCGGATTTTTTTGACGGTCAGTGTATGTAAACTGTTTGCCAAGTTTAAACAAAAAATATTGGATAGTGTGAAAACAACGGACTAAATTAATTTCATAATATTTATCATGAAACACCCTATATCTTGGGAAGGAGGAATATTTTATTTGTGTTTTAGAGAAAAGGTAATAAAGAATTCAAGTAGAAAAATGTAAATACCTGGGTGTAATAGAACAGTAGAGGAAAAAGAAGAACGGATATCGAAGAAAAAATAATGTCAACCAAGCAAAAAAAAACTAAAGTATCTTGAAAAGTGAAATATTAACTAAACAAAACAAGATAGGGGTTCAGTGTATTCGCCGATCTAAATAGTCCACCAATAAAACATTTCTATAAGTTCACTTCAATGAACATCAAGTATTGATCTGGACAGCTGGATTCAGAATCACTGTAAAAAAGCCCGCCCCTTCTCCTTCCAAATTTGTTAGTTATGTGCGAGGTGTGTCCGAAGTGCGAACTGCGATTTAGTATTGAATAATTATTTGATGCGGTTAGTAAACGCTACATATGAAAACAATATGCTTACGTTTTATGTTGTTAAAATCGAAAATTAATTGTTAAATTATCTTTAACAATTAATGTTTCGAGTTAAGATAATATGTTTTGATTTCTTTTGGCCATAACGGCTTGCAAAATAAAAATAAATTCGTAAATAAAACAAAATAGGATTCTTTAAATTGAAACAAAGTTATGGGCTTGGACACTCTCACCGATCGACTGACTGTCTGACGCTAATTAAGGACCACCCACAGTTGAGAATACGGAGTGGTGGGAATTGTACGATATGTTATAGGTGTCCAAATAAACGATTGTAATAATCGTGTTTTTAATCTGTTGAAGCTGGATGTTGGTCGACTAGTTCAAAAGCAGTTCTGATACAATGCTTAAAATCCCTATGTTCCGTTTTTGTTTGAATGTATCTGTATAGAACAATAATAAGGCTCATAACAATTGTTGCATCACTATGGCAAAAATAGAACAATATAAGTTACGAATGAACGAAAGAAAGATAATAAACACAATTCTGGGTCCAGTGAAGATCGGAGAGCAATATAGAAGGAAAACGAATCAAGAAATATTAGAAGAATCGAATGGGGATTATATAATAAGGAAAATCTAAGCTCAAAGAATCAAGAGGCTGGAGCATATATAGAGACAAGATCCAGAAGTAGTTACAAAGGCTATGACTGCCAGGAGGAAAAAGAAGACGTGGAAGACCCAGATCAAAATATCTGGCAGAGGTAGGAGAGGACCTATGCAGGACAAGAGTTTCAAAATGGAAGGAGAAAGTACAATGATGACCCGAAAATAGGGACTGATCCACCCCGATGAATGGATTTAGAAAGCGGAGGTGTTAAGCCATATAAAAATAATGTTAAATAATAAGTGTCCAAATGAGCAAATTTATTTCTATTATGGGATGAATGCAAAAATAAACTACCAACAGGTTTCCTTGTAACAGACCTAGTTCTACATACAACAAACAGTACCTGTATTTTTATTCAATAGGATTCCGCTATTATTAAAGTTTTAGGATGAGACAAATAAAATATTCTCATTATGGATACTATTAAAATATGATATCCACTTTAGTAATCCCAAAGCTTGAATCTGCAAGTATAATTAGGCAAACATAAAATTATGCCCGCGTCAAATCAAGTTTAAAAAGTTTTGTCGTTAGGAAAATATCAAGTGTGACCGGGCTTTGTTGGGATTAGACAAACTGAGGTGAAATTGTATTTTTTATAAGCGAAAGAGACGATAATTGACCATAATGTTTTTATATGGGATAATTTATCAAAATGTTGAATTTCAGATTTTCTTTCACTTGTCTACCTTCCGCTTTACTTCACAGGCGAACATCCTCAATTCCCAATTATTTTTATCAAGACCATCTTTTCCATATTTGAATTATTATCGAAGGTTTAATTTAGAATTTGATTTTGAGATCTTTCACTGACCCTTGTTGATGGGTCATATAATATCTTTACTTCATTGGAATACCGCAAGGGAGCATTGTTGGTCCTTTGCTTCTTGTTATTTATATAAATGACTTATGTCTAATGAATTTCAATACCTACCTTTTGGTAGGGGGTGAAACATATCTAGAAGTAATAAAAAACTGACAATTTATTTAGAAAGACAAAGGAGTGGTTCACAAAAAATACACTAATATTAAATGAATCAAAAACTAACGTTATATTCTTCAACACTGTACCAATAGAAAATAGACCTGAGGTTGTGGAGTTGGCGGATGAAGTTAATTTTAAGGTATCGAAATATACAAAATTCTTAGGAATATTTGTTGATGAACGTCTAAATTGGTCACAGCACATTGATAAGACTTCGAAGAAACTGAGCAGTAAGTATTACTTATGGGTTATGAGTTATCAAATATTTAAACAAAGAAACATCAAAGATCCCCTGCGGTAGTTATAATCACTCGGACAACATATTTGTAGTACAGTAAAGGGCAATTCGTATAATAAATTGCATGAAATTTAAGGATTCCTGCAGATCCATATTTAAAGCATATACCTTGTGTGGATTATACATATTTGAATGTTTAATGTACTTTTTTGAAAATAAAGAAATATTTGATGCATGCTGTGTAACACATAGCAAGAACACCAGGAAAAATGATTTTATTTATCCACATCACCGATTAACCGTCACTGAAAAATCTCAATATATATGGCAATCAAATTTTACAATAAATTACCGCTACCAATGAAAACCTAAATATCCAGCAGTAAATTTAAAAAAGAAATTAAAAAACTGTTTCATTCAATCTGTATGTTCGTGCGTGTTCATTGTATCTAATTTCAAAATTACGAATTGTTTGACCAATATAGACAGCATTACATTCTGGACATTTAGGTTTATATATTCCAGACTTTTTTAATTGGGGTATTTTTGTTCTTACATTTAATCATTTTTGTTTTCTGTTTTAAAAGAAATTGCTGTATTTGTTGAAGAAGATATTATCTTTGAAATATTATTAGAAATATTACCAGCATTAGATTAGATTTGATGAGGTGGCTAATCGGCCTATTCCACTGCGACCTTTTCAGATCTATTGTGGTACTCTTAATCTAGATTAGATTCTCCAGCCCGACTCTTTTTAAGTAGCCAATCAGCCTCGAAACTGAATGTTTCATGTAGTTTCTTGCCGGTGGCTTCTCATCGCCTAGTACAAGAAACCGCACATTCGCCAGGCAAAAGGGTTCCGATCCAATGAATGGCATTGATGAGCCTTGTTTGGCCGTTTCATCCGCCAATTCGTTGCCCTTATGACCCTCGTGCCCTGGTACCCAGACAACGTGCTCTAAGTGCTCTATGTATTATTGAATTATATGCTGCTAATTTATGTGACATGGGATGATTGGAATTATAAGGTATAAACACATCAGAGGTGCGTGACGGCAGCACCCCCAAATTCGAATTTTGCAAAAAACCTTATGCCGTTGGATTGCCCAACGTTAGCCCACATTTGCCCAACCAATAAATTATTTTGCCCACCCTCCAAAAAAAAGTTATAGGCAAAACTAATTTTTCTAAAAAAATTAGTTCCAGCACCCCCGTCTTTGAATTTGGCAAAAAGCTTGATGCAGTTGGATTGCCCAAGTTTTGCCTCCATTTGCCCATCCAATAAATTTTTTTGCCCACCCCCCCCCAAAAAAAGTTATGAACAAAACAAATTTTTCGAAAAAAATTTTTTTTCCGAATTCCACAGAAAACTGCACGCAGTTGGATTGCCCAATGTTAGTCCATATTTGCCCAACCAAAAAATTATTTTTCCCTCCGAAAATAAGTTATGGGCAAAACTAATTTTCCTAAAAAATTATATAAAAAAAAAACAAAAGAAACTTTTTACGTAATTTTTCCTCTTTTTTCTTCCTCTTCTTCTTCTTCTTCTTCTTCCTCTTCTTTTTCTTTTTCTTCCTCCTCCTCCTCTTCTTCTTCATCTTCTTTTCGAGTTTCTCGGGGAAGGAGTTTTCCTTTTCGGGAACTGATTGCATTTTCGGAATGGCCGTACCCGAAAACCCCTTTATGCAAAGTTTCAACGGAATCGGAGACCAAAAAAATGTTGCTCTTGACCTTTCACATTAATTCACAAATTAAAGGTTAAATCTAACCTAACAAAACCTAACCCCAACCCTAGTTAGATTTGAAAAAGTTGGGCATGCGTTCTTCTTCCTCTTCTTTTTCTTTTTCTTCCTCCTCCTCCTCTTCTTCTTCTTCATCTTCTTCTTTTCGAGTTTCTCGGGGAAGGAGTTTTCCTTTTCGGGAACTGATTGCATTTTCGGAATGGCCGTACCCGAAAACCCCTTTATGCAAAGTAAATAAATCTAACCTAACAAAACCTAACCCCAACCCTAGTTAGATTTGAAAAAGTTGGGCAATCCAACTGCGTATAATTTTCCGTAAAATTAAAATTTGATGGCGTACCAAGAAAAATCCAATTCTGAAAAATTTATTTTGCCCATAACTTCTTTCTTGGAGGGTGTGCAAAAAAAGTTATTTGTTAGCAAATATGGACTAACATTGGGCAATCCAACTGTGTGCAGTTTTCTGTGGAATTCGGAAAAAAAAATTTTTCGAAAAATTTGTTTTGTTCATAACTTTTTTTGGGGGGGTGGGCAAAAAAATTTATTGGATGGGCAAATGGGGGCAAAACTTGGGCAATCCAACTGCATCAAGCTTTTTGCTAAATTCAAAGACGGGGGTGCTGGAACTAATTTTTTTAGAAAAATTAGTTTTGCCTATAACTTTTTTTTGGAGGGTGGGCAAAATAATTTATTGGTTGGGCAAATGTGGGCTAACGTTGGGCAATCCAACGGCATAAGGTTTTTTGCAAAATTCGAATTTGGGGGTGCTGCCGTCACGCAGCAACACATCAGCATGTGTTGGTTTTCTGTAAATTGAAAAATCAAGTATATTATTGACTTTTTGAGTTTTTAGATCAAGAAAATTGATAGAGTTATTTTCTTCAACTTCTGATGTAAATTTAATTTTTTGATGTAAATTATTAATATGATTGAACAATATATCTAATTGTCGTTCACTACCTACAAAACAAGCTAATATGTCATACATACCTATACCAAAATAAGATATTTTTTGAAATGTTACATTCAAACATTTTTCTTTCTAAACTGTCCATAAAAATGTTCGCCAAAATTGGTGATATAGGGCTTTCCATTGGTAAACCTTCATTTTGAATACATAAATTATTCAAATATAAAATAGTTCTGATTAATACATACATCAAACAAATTAAGTATATCTGATAATATTCCTGGATTAATATTTTTATCATCTAGTAATTTTTTAACAAGTGTTATACATTCTTTTGGAGGAATTTCAGAGAACATATTGGTAACATCAAATGAAATGAGCTTAGAGTTATCTTATAACTTATATGTTTTTAATTGTTTGATTAGTTCTATTGAATTTTCAATTGAGTATTTAGATATACCTCCAACTTATTATCAAGAGTATTAACGTAAGAAACTACAGGTCTCATTGGTTTCGATACTCTATGCAATTTAACATTTCCATATAATTTTGGAGATTCAGGATTTTTATTAATCATGTATTTTTCTCATCCATTGAAAACATAATTTGAACTATTGACAATCTCTCTAAATTCAAGTAGAATATAGTATATTACACCACAAGGGCCGAAAGTTCAATTTTCGGCCCGCCGTTATAGAGGGCGAGCGTGTACTTCTCCCAGGGAGTAAATGTTAAACTTTCGTCCCTGTTACTAGGGACGAAAGTACGTACTTTCGACCGAGGTATGAAGAAAAGGCTATTCCCCAAGACCCTAGCTGAATAATCGACGCTATACCGTTGATTGTCAACGGCTATAGTAAGCATTTATAGTAAGCATTGAGAATCTTAGAATTTTCACGAAACTAGAATAATTAACTTATGGATGCCGTGTACTTGGATGGGTACTACTAAATCATCCGAAAACAACATGGCATACAAATGCAAGTAATACTAAGGCTTCCATTTGTTAATTATTTTTCAAATATTATATAAAACTTATAATTAAGAACAAATCGAATACCCTTTAAATATTCAATGACTTTTCAAAACCTTGACGCTACGCGCTTCCTGACCCCAATTCCCGACCGTTCGCAAAGCTCAAGGTTATTCTCTTCCTAACGAATTATTTTAAATATTATTCTTTAGCGCACTCGCTTGGTAAGACTCGTTATGGAGCAAGCGCATTTTTGTACGTCACAAGTAACATCGCGCATATGGGCTAATACTGTTTTTGCTGAAAAACCCTAAAATTGTATTTCTGTTAGAGAAATCGAGGATGGATGAGCTTGAAAGTTTAATGTTAATTGAAATTTTGGAGCTGGCGAAAATAGAAGTTAAAAATTTGGGAGCCTAATTCTTGATATCACTCGCTATCGAGCGATTTCGCAGTATAACGAGTAGTAGTTAGTGATTTGTTAGAGGGCTCCCTCAAGCGAAATGAAAAATACACAAATAAACCATTCGCGCTTCTTGCGGAGGTCAAATTATTCTGATTTTGTTTTATATTATGTCTGTTTAGAACATGTGTATGGAACGCACCCAAATAGAAAATTACAGAGACGCGGAGCTAAAGCTTCGAAAAAGCTAAAAATTATGGATTAAGTCAATTACTCTGCATTATGAGGCTACGTAAAGCTCTAAAGTATCTATTAAATAATTCACCAAATGCTTTTAAAGGCGGAATGTTTCAATAAAAGCCGCTTCATTCTTGTAGTAAACGATATCGATTGAACCAGGTTTACCAATTCTATTTCAGTTTTTCAATTAAGATTCACGCGATAAACCTAGTTTAACACTGGTTCAAACTAATTTCAGAAATTCGGTGGTTTGAAGATACAATAGACGATTCCAGAATTCCAGAACACCTGACTTTGACAGGTCGGCCATATTGTTTTGGAGTTGAAGCTTGTGTATTTTGACATGTGCTGTAAGTCGGTCACTTTGTAGAGCAATGTCAATGTAATATATATATATATATTTTTTTTTGTTTAAATAATAAAAACTTTACAAATAACACATGGCGAAGTCAGTAAACTGTCTCTGAATTGATGTAAATAACAAATAAAATGTCAGACGACGAGAAAAGCAATCAACAGAGGAGTTATGTGATTCCCACGGAAGTCAAGGGCAATAGATTCAGGTACAAACCCTTATTTTTAAATATAATACCTACCTCTATTGCAACTTTTTTCCGTTTTCTTCTTTCGAATATCTCTGAAACTGCGGGTCATCTGGTTTCCCACTAGTGGTGTATCCCATATTTTGGGTAGGAATGCAGTCAGGATGCATGTTTTCCTCCAAGGCACTAACTAACCTTCGATAAAATGTCGAGAACACACACCCCAAGTTTTAAGTTGTGATTCACTGAGAGATCAGCCGGTAATTGAAAAAAATATACCTTATCTCTTGCACATTTATAAACACTACAAAACGATGGCATTTTAGATAATTTTAAGAACTTATTACTAATTAAAGTCTATCATCCGTTGTTTACCAGTAAACAATGAAAACTAGTGTCATATCCAGAACAATATGGTCGACCTGTCAGTGACGTCATTCTGGAATGGGCTATAAGCCGATTTTAACCTATAAATCTTATGAAATTTTGTTTGATGAACATCATTGTGTTATTGTACAGCATTTTGACATCTGAATATTGTAAATTATGGAAAGATGCAAGGCGCTGTCAGGGACACCTTGCATGTCCTCACAGAATTCTCTCGAGGACTTCACCTTGGATTCTTTCATTTTTGTATTATATGTACCTAGTTTAGCTTTATATGCCTCCCAGTTAGCCACAGTATCTTACCTTTGTTTATCCAAGGTCCTTGAATTAGAACGATGTCTATGTTTTCTTCAACCACTCTTTGTGCGTTTTGTGCTGCAAGTTAACTTGTAGCACCTTGAAGATCCTTAGAGGTTGATGGTACAGGTTCTCGATCAGTACCTGTTTCCTCCTCGGTCGAGTTTTCCAGGGTGTTAAAACTGGCCCGCTGAAGTAGATAGTACGGTCTCCATTGAGCCCGCACCAGTCCTTTCATGGACTCCTCGTCAATCCGTAGACTCACATACAGTCCCTTGTCGGATGACTTGGAGCCGAGGATCATCCAGCGATCAACCTTTAGCCCTGGATTCTGTTTCTCGAGCCTCCTCAACCCCACTTTCAGATCCTCTTTCTAGTCTCAGGAAGTAGGGCGAGGACTCGTTGCTACTTTGGAAGTTCATCACTCTTGATGAGCTTCCAGCTGGTTTTTTGTGACAAATAGTCCCTCGTTATAATGAAGGACTCCTCATTGTCACAGATTAGCCCGTAGTAGCCGTCCATGTATCGACTGGCCTCAAACCTAGGCGCCTTCTGCACCTCGTCGATCATGTCAGTTGGGTTCTCTTTGATAGACCCCACCTCAACTTCAGAGACAACTGCCTCTGGGAAATTTTTGGGACCACAGCTGCCTTGATCCCTTTGAGGGCCACGATGTATTTAATACCAGTTTTAATACCGGTACCAGTGGTACGTTTGGCCCCCTTATCTTTCTTTTCCTCAGGAGCGCTCCTGGCTGACACAGTTCGTTTAACGCCCTTTGTCTGCTGGTTTACACCCTGTTTTGATGTTGAGGGAGTCGGCAGCACCACATTCTTGGTGTCAATTCCTCGTTCCCGCATTTTTTTCAGCTTATTACGCTGGGCACCTGAAAGTTTCCCGTATGAAGCTTTTCGTGCCACAGGATTCGCTATAACGTCTTCTGGTGACGTAGTTTTCTCTTGGACACCCTTGTATATACACACCGCCCATTCACCTGATATTCCCGAAATTTGAATAGTGCGTCTATAAGTTGTATAGAGAAACCTTTCCGCTAAATTTGTTGTTATTAACGAAGATTGTGCACCGCTGTCTGATATAGCCGTCGCTATAACGGATTTTCTGTTCCTATCCAAAAGACACACCTGTGTTGTAGCTAATATAACATAGTTAGACCTTCCTTGTACCATTGCAGAAATTTTGTTTTCTTCTACTGTTTGGTCATTAATAACTCCTGCATTTGCCTTACCCTGAGATGCAGGAATCTCCCTATGGTTCCCACTAATATTAGATTGAACATTATCGTGAGAACTATTAACAATAGGACATTTCCTTTGCTGCTATGACCCTGACCACCATATTGACCTTTCTGAACATGCAATAAAGTGTTGTACAAATTCTCGTCGTTGATCAACCGACAACGATTTAAATTTAAAACATCTACTAACCTGATGATCAGTACCCTTATAATAGCAACATTTTTCCCCTGTGTAAGTTCCCCTTTGATCCATGGATTTTCTATTTAAGTTAACAAATTTCCCCCTACTTTTCGGGAACCCTAAATTCTCGAAAGCAATACACCGCTTTTCCAGAAACCCCAAAAATGCTTTCATTGTAGGCAGTGCACTACTCCCTCTATCAAATTCAAATGCTTGTTTAGTTTGGAAATCTAATTTTTGAGTTAATACTTAAATTAAAATCACATCCCATTCCTCAATTGGGACACTTAATTTTTTTTAAAGCTTACGTATGTTGATTTACTGTTGTGATAAATTCACGTAAGTTAGTTTCTGTACACCTATTTATAGACGGAATTTCCACCAGTGTCCTAATATGAGAATTGATAACAAATAATTTATTTTAATACCTATTTTTTAAAGTGTATAAAGCTATTTTAGAATTATCGTTCGTTAAAGGTAAATTTTCGACCAATTTAAGGGACACGCCTTTTAGGGAAGATTTTAGGTAAATTAACTTTTGTACATTAGATAATTGTCTGTTATCGATAATCAGTGCAGTAAATAAATCGTAAAGACTACTCCAATTTGAAAATTTGCCATTAAAAACTGAAATGGAGAGTTCTGGAACCTTAACATAATTATTTTGAGCCTGTAATGGCACAGGAGAGTTACAGCTCGAGCTAGAATTTGTTACAATAGTATTTTGTAAACTTCTTTTAATTAGTGCACACAAATTGAGGTATTTGGTTTCAACATTAGCTCTATCATTTAAATAATATCAGAATCATCCCCATCTAGGTCTCAAATTTTATCTTGAACTTCCGAGTACCCTTTGAACGCTTCATTTAAAATGTTCCGCCTAACTTCAAAATCATAGGCATCCAAATTCTGCTCCGCTATACATTTGTTTTTAAAGGAATGGATGGAGATGAGTGGAGTAGTAGAGAGCATGGTTAGGGGGAGAGGACTCGATATGGCATGAGAGGTAGGAGTGTAAGTTAGGGAGAAGACGGCGGTGTGAGCGAAGAGTGTGCGAGGGACCGCCGCCTGTCTCGAAGTATGCTAGGGTAGTGATTCCGAGGCGGGGGTAACGGCGAGTTTGAGGTGGGTTTGGTTTGTAGGCATCCCCATGGGGATGAGTCCAACACTGTTTGAGTCCTGGACCCATTCGAACATGAGTTTCCCATCTCTACCCGAAAAAAAAGTTATATGACAACTGTTTAACTGTTAGATTTGTGTTTGGGCCCAGATCTTTATAATAATTTATTACTTGAGCCGGGTACCAAGTGCTGTTGTATTTAGATGCTGACGGGTTTATTTTTTAGATTGCTTTCATGAAACGTGATACTCTCGAGTCGGTTTCAATATGATTTTTCAGAATTATACTTAGGGCAGATTTATGTGAGTTCATAGTACCGTTTCTGAAATTTTTTGTTATGAAAATGTTTTGAAGAAATTGTATAACATATGGAATTCTAGGATCATATAATGATATTTTGTTTACTCGACAAAATTCCCACCAAAGTTTATTATATGTGGTCTCGTATTGTTTCATGGTCAAGGATGAAATTGATTTTAACATTGTGTTTATTGCACATTCTGGTATTTGTTTCTGCCTGAATCCCTCAGAGATAATTTTGCAGCCACCAGGATAAGGTTCCTTGCCAGAGGGTGTTGGTCTCTAAAAGGAGAGAGAGAAAAGAATGTTATCACTGGGTCCCAAATATATCTCGTTTTGTTTAACTTTTTCGAAAAGGGGATATCAACTAGGCCACTAGGGCACTATCAGTATTCCCTCGGCTTTATCGTTTATTATTTAGTTGAGTGTTCTTAGAATTAATGCAAAAGGTGGGAATGCGTAAAAATACTGAAATTTATTCCTCTGCAGAGTAAATGCATCTACTGCTATAGAATCAGTATCTGGTT
Source organism: Lochmaea crataegi (assembly GCA_947563755.1). Classification (NCBI taxonomy): domain Eukaryota; kingdom Metazoa; phylum Arthropoda; class Insecta; order Coleoptera; family Chrysomelidae; genus Lochmaea; species Lochmaea crataegi. The sequence goes on along the minus strand of OX387424.1, from coordinate 12,966,602 downwards.
TGCAAGACACATATTTTTACCTCCATTAACCTAGCAGAACCATTTCGGAAATTTGAATTTTTGATTATGCCATAATTTGTCGCTCATTTATTACCATAATTAAAAATTTGTCGCTTGTCGTTTTTAAAAAAAATATATGGTTCTGCTAGGTTGATATTAAGCTAGCAGAACCATTTTTTATCTATCAACTTTTAGAAAAAACTGATATTACCATAATTTGTCACTCTTTTATTACCATAAATAAAAATTTGTCGCTCGTCGCTTTTTCAAAAAAATCCAAGAATTTGCTAAGCTTATACGAGTTTACATCTGCCGATGCACTTCATATTTACCTTTTGGGTACCAATACTACCATAACTTGTTGCTAATTTATTATCATAAATATATGCAAAAATATTTCGTGAAAATTTGGAAATTGTTAAATAATAGTTTTATTTAAAAAAACTGCTCAGTTTATACGTGATGAAAGGGACCCTTGTTGGTGTTTTTGGCGACCGACAATTGGAACAATCCAAAAAAAATAGATTTTAGAAAATAGCCGGTCTCTTTGATGGTATTTAGCAGTGGTTTTATGTTGTTTGGAAAAACTATATAGCAAGAGGGGGAATAATTAATGGGACGCGGATATAAGGTTCAAGAAAATATATTGAATTTATATCACCATAATTAAAAACTTGTCGCTCGTCGCTTTTTTAAAAAAATCCAGGAATTTGCTAAGCTTATACGAGTTTACATCGGCCGATGCACTTCATATTTACCTTTTGGGTACCAATACTACCATAACTTGTTGTTAATTTATTATCATAATTAAAAATTGGTCTCTCCTTGTTATTTTTTCAATCCATAAGTTTATTCATAAATCTGGCGAATCACTTGGTACTAACAAATAATACTATAATTCAAAGCTAATCTAATTTGTTAGATTTAGAGTAATAAATGGTACAAAGTGGATTTTTTAACGCATACTATGAATTAATTTGACCTGACCATATTAAGTCATTGTAAAGGCTACCAGTTTATAAGGTTTGTAAATTCACCAAAATATATAAATTCAATATATTTTCTTGTACCTTATATCCGCGTCCCACTAATTATTCCCTCTCTTGATATATAGTTTTTCTAAACAACATAGAAACACTAATAAATCCCATCAAAGAGACCGGCTATTTTCTAAAATCTATTTTTTTTGGATTGTTCCAATTGTCAGTCGCCAAAAACACCAACAAGGGTCCCTTTAATCTCGTATAATCTATCTGTGGATAAGACTAAACAGTCATTTTTTTCAGATTACAAATAATTTTTCAAAAATATCAGTTGTGTACAGCCTAAGTAACAAGTACAACAATAATTTATGAAATTAATAAGTTGTAATATTCTGAACACTTTTTATTTTTCACATTTTTTTTTAAATAAACTTATTATTTAACAATTTCCAAATTTTTACGAAATATTTATGCATATATTTATGATAATAAATTAGCAACAAGTTATGGTAGTATTGGTACCTAAAAGGTAAATATGAAGTGCATCGGCAGATATAAACTCGTATAAGTTTAGCAAATTCTTGGATTTTTTTGAAAAAGCGACGAGCGACAAATTTTCAATTATGGTAATAAAAGAGCGATAAATTAGCGACAAATTATGGTAATATCAGTTTTTTCTAAAAGTTGATAGATTAATATCAACCTAGCAGAACAATGGATTTTTTTAAACGACAAGCGACTCATTTTTAATTATGGTAATAAATTAGCGACAAATTATGGCATAATCAAAAATTCAAAATTCCGAAATGGTTCTGCTAGGTTAATGGGGGTCATATTTTTTATATTTATGGTTATGATTTGTAGCGGAAAGATCAATATCTGGATGTCCGAATTCGGATATAATTTGTTTGAAATACAACTGAAATAAAGCCCACTCTGTGTCTATTGACATGGTTCTAGACGCCTCTGCCTCGTGGTTCTCCGATGATGTGATGTATGATGCTAACAGCCAGATATTGCGCTTTTCGCAGCTAGTGACTTAAGATTTTTATATTTGATACCCCCCATTTTGTTTATATAAGATAAAGCCGTTGTATTGTCCGTACTTATTAAAAGATATTAAAAGATGTAGGTTTTTCATATTTTTGGCAAAGCATTTTATTTCATAAAAACTGCTAATAATTCTAATTCATTTATATGAATATTTATTTCTTTTCCATCCCACCATCCGTTGGATGTTTTTTTATTTGAACATGCACCCCAGTCAGTTAAGGAAGGGTCTGTTGAAATTACCATATCAAAAGAATCAAATTTCACATTATTATTAGCCCATAAAATATTTTTATACCACCAAGAAAGGTCTTTAAGTGCCTCTTCACCCAATTTCATATTTGAATCGTAATTTCTATTATTGGCTTCAAGAGCGATATATTCCTCTTTTTCAAGTGACTTCGTATATAACCAACCATATTTTATAGCCGGGCAAACTGATATAATTATACCACAATGTCTATATTTCTAATTTATGATCTATATTTTTGAAACCGTTGAATGTAATTTTTAATTCTGAGTCGCTTCTCCTCAGGTAACTCAAGTAACATTTTTTCGCTATTATAAATAAATACGTGGAAAGTTTGTTTAGTTTTTGGTATTAATCTACTTTTTTCGTAGTTCACGATAAATCCTAATTTCTCTAAAAGTTTTATTGTATATTGAGTATTGTTTTATAGTCATCATATGTATTTCCAAATATCAAGAAATCATCTAAGTAATTAACACAACATATATGTTGTTGACATTTTGCAGTAACTTCATAGATGTTCTAAAATCTTCCATTTTAAAATGTGATCCATATACGTAACTATTAAATCCACAAATATTTAAAATAAACCTTTTTCTTCCTTTTGGTTTGTCCCTAAGAAAAATTGGGGAGGTAAATTGATTATTTGTTTTGATACATGTTTTGATAGCCCCCATATCTAATAATTCTTTTATGGCAATTTTTATAAAATAATGGTCTTGTTTATTGAAATTTTATGTATGGATTTTTTGTTGATGAGTATTTTTTCTGAGAGGGATTGTATAGCCTTCCAGCCAGGATAACAATAATTTGCTTGGTGTAATGTATTACTTACGGCTATTTCCTCTTCCTGTATTGTCGGTGATCTGGGTTTGAGAAGTGGCTAGCGTTAAAGCTGGTATTGACCCTTCCCTTTTTTGGGGGCATTTAATCTATGTAGAAGGTGTATAATGCAATTTGTTTTGAGATGTTGAGGGTACTTGTCCTTTCAAAGGAGATCTGTACCAAACAAAAAGTTTATGGGTTTGGTTTTCTCCACATCTATATTGTAAATCTGTCAGAATACGCCCAGAATCGCTTGCATTCCAGAAGTTTTTCTTTTATTTCTTTGGAATATAATATCCATTCCAGTTGCAAGCACGACAAGGCTTTCAGATAGTTGGTATTGCTGAGCTTGTAAATTTTTATCCCTATTTAAATTGGGATCAGACAAAATGTTTATGATTTCTGGGTTCACTTCCGGTGGGGTCATGGCTTCACAGTTAGAAGGAAGCGCCTATTTATCTAACAATGTGATTTTCCATCTAGAAGTCAATGCTGGGTGTATAACCAAATTTTTATTACAGTTTTGCTCCGGATCTTTACCCAGAATCATTATAAGGCTGTCGGATAGATCATCATCGTTATAAATTTGTAACACTGGAGGCCAAGCGATGTTAGGGGGTTCAGTGGAAGCCACATCTCTCGGATTGTGGTCATCCATTTCTAATATGTGACTCGCCGAATCTTGAGAGATTCGATCTTCACTATTTTGTCGAGATTTTGAGCCTCTCGGGCTGCGATTATCTCCTTGAACTTTTGAGGTTGAAGAATTTCGCCTAGAGCTACGTGAACTGGACCTTGTAGGTGTCGATCTACCTCTAGTTCTTGATCTACCATCTTTTAATCTTGATCTGCGATCATTTGACCCTGAGCGTTGTCTGTGCCTACGTTTCTTTTTGTGAATTTTCCGTTCCAGTTCCTTAATCTTTGTCAGCAAATCCTTTTTGGAAATTTCGTATTCTGAATCGCTTGATTCAGAACCCATTTTTGATAAAATGTGCTAGAATGGCAAACGAGAAAAAAAATAATACTTATTGTACTTACATTTCCGTATGTCGAAATATTTATATCCAAAAGAAAATACGCACCTTTGACAATACACTCACACACCATTCACTAGGTCTGATTCATGCGTATCGATAATTTCGAGGGATTTTGATCCGGTGATATACGCAAGAAGCACTAAAAGGCGAATGTGGAATCAGTGAGAACCGAGGGACCCGGGAAACGAAATAAAAACTTTCAACTTAGTGATATAAGCACGACAGGAGCGTACTCCGTGGTTAAGTGATATATGAAGGAATGGACTGAAATCTCTGTCAAGAAATATTGAGAAAACTATGAGGGATTCATGCAATCAGCTGCTTATTAAAAATGTATTCAAATGTCGAAAGGACCGATATGTCGATTACTTATATCACATTTATTAGATTTTTCTTGTCTGGGGATACATAAAAGATGGAGTTGTTTCTTCACCTACTACAGAAATCAACCATCCTGAACAAAAAATAAGGGTTGTATGTAATAATTTTACTCCACCCATGCTAATTCATTTGTTCATTCGATTGGGTTGTGCTTAACAGCCGATGTACTTGAACTGAATCTTTGTACCATTTCCTATGTAATCTACTTCCTTTCCAGAAGCTTCGTGACTTCTATATGGGCAACTAGTTTGACTGGAGGATTTTCAGTAGTTGTAATGTTTGTATTATTTCCTCTCCAAAGTACTTCCGTCTGAGTCCTTGTAAGTTCTCACAGGAGCAGAGTCCTATGTGAGAAAGTGTTTCATCATAAAGTTCACATTTTCTGCACATAGGTTCACTAACTTTGCTCATTTTGTTCTGATGTTTCCTAAGGGTGCAGTGTCCAGTCACCAGGTTGGTAACTGTCTACCTTGTTCAGTGAACTCTTTGTATGGAGGTGTCCTTGTGTCAACCTCAATTTGAGTTGGTGGTCCTTATCTAGCCAGTTACCGATTTCCCATCTTATGCAATCTTTTATGATTCCACAAAACGGTTCCGGACATTTGAAGTATCCTTTAGAACCTGGTTTCAATTTTTTGTCCGGTATATCCTCTTCTGATGTTTTTATCAATACAAGCTATAGCGGCAATCGTCACTACTTGAAACTCAGACATATCGACCAAGGCTAAAGAACAGTCCCTTACTAGGTCCGTTAATACCAGCCCCAGGGCCATGGTTGGTTTCAGAAACATTGGTGAATCAGATGATTTCTCTAGAATTACCTGGATACATCACCTGTTCCCTAGATGGGATGATGATGTTCACTCGCTCAGTAAATATGTTCTCCGGTGTCATGCTATCAAAACTCATGTGAAATATGGGTTCAACTGGTATTGTCCCCATAGTATCAGTGTGTCCTTCACGAACATTGTTCGGGAACCATGAGTCTCCTGATTTCAGCATAAGAATTGCCAACATCGCCTCCGCCCTCACAAAAAGTTCCAAAGGGGAATGTCTAATAAGGGCTTCCAATGATGCCGTCCCCGTGCTGTCCATTTTTCTGTCCTCCTCCACCAGACTATTGTTCCATAGGTGATCGTTGGCCTTATCACAGTTGTGTGAAGCCAGTGAATCACCTCAGGTGGTATTCCCCAGGTTTTGCCCATAACTCTTCTGTAGTGCCAGAGAAGCCTAGTCGCCCTGGTAGTTATTTTTTCAAGGTGTGTCTTCCAATTCAGTTTGGAATCAAGGGCCAATCCCAGATATTCAACTTCTTTGGATATTACTAATTCTTCTCCGAACAGCAGTACTCTACCCTGCTGGAGAACTCTTCTATTCCTAAAAGTAACTACGTAGTTTGGTTTTTTCTATTAATTGAAAGGTCCTGTTCAAGTCACCATTACTCCACAATTCGTAGTACTTCCTGTAGGACATTCAAAACTACATCTGTCAATTTATCATTCACTCCGTAAAGCCCTGCGTCCATATGTCTTGATCGTTCAACCTGCAGATCAAGTTATCCACAATTAGGTTCCATAAAAGTGGTGAAAGTACTCCACTTTGAGGACATCCTTTAGTTGTCCTAACGGTGTAAGTTATATCATGCAAATTCCCCTATGCTCGAGCATGGATCCTATACATTTGCATGTGGTGCTGTTTATCCCTCTTTTTTAAGGGATATGTTTATTGATGACATCGATGTGTTGTCAAAAACACCTTCGATGTCTAGAAATACTGCAAGGGCTGCTTCCCTATGATTCAGACTCCTTTCGAGACCTGCGACCAAATTATGTAAGACAGCTTCTCCTTATTTTCCTGCTTGATAAGCCCATTGTAGTCTATGTAGAGGGATGCTCTTAAGCACTCCTTCTTTCAAATACATTTGTAAAACTTTGTCCATGGTTTTCACCATGAATGATGTCAGTCTGATCGGTCGGTAGGATTCAGCCTGGGTGTATGTTTCATTTCCTGGTTTAGTAATAAACACCACCTTTGACCCTCTCCATGCAATTGGTATATAGCCTAGAGCATGGCTACTTCATAGTAATAGAACTGAAGGATCCATTATGATGTTTTATTTCTCTTGCAGTAGCTTGGGGAATATGCCATCTGGTCCTGGAGTTTTGTAAGGGTCAAATGAGTTTATAGCCCATCTGATAGGATGGGGTCTCAAGATCTCATTCGTACTTTCTCAGTCCTCTTTGGTGGCCTTTGTTTTGGTAACCGGCCCGTTGTCATAGCTTGACTCTATCTATACCGAACCTGAAAAATGCACACTGAAGATGTGCTCTAGAGCCTCTGCCTCAGTATTTGAAAACCTTCCGCTCGGCAACTGAATAGAACCATAAAATTATGAAAACTTGATAATAATATTGAAATTTTTTTGCTCTAGTAGATTGTCAATGAAATCAGTTAATTTGAGGTCATTTGATTGATTACAATCAATCAGAACAACATTACACTGAAAACATGCCATGGGCTACTAGAGCAAAAATTTTTCACTCTATTAGGTACGTTGTCATGGATACATTTTGATTTATTTCGATTTTGACGTTTCAAATATTTATTATTTTAAAATGTCACGATTTTGTCATAATACTGACGAGAACATTAATGAAATCATAGAAGCAAATATACTATGTATTTTTTCCATAATTAGCAAAAAAATTAAAAAATAACCTTCGAACATTGATAAATGCTCAAAAAATTTATAACAACTTTCTCAAGCTTGTTGCTTATTGGCAACAGACCTCCGCCTGGGACGTCGCTCTGTTTCCAAACAACAAGCTTTTGAAATCTGTTATAAATTTTTTTCGAACAATTATCAATGACCTTGGATTATTACTACTGACAATTATTTCGATATTGACATATCATCGTCAGAATGACAGAAGTTACATTTTATGTGATGCCTACTTGATGTTTATTATTTTGGCTGGACCAAATAATGAGTGACCTAGCTTGTGATTGACTTAATATATATGAATAGAAAAAAGAAAACGATATGAATAGAATAGAACCAAGTAATAATTTAATATATGAGAATTATCAGGAAAACAAAGCAACTACACATTCCCTAGAGTGTTTTAGAGAATAGTCCACACCTGTAATTTTTAACCAATCAAAACGTGTTTTTTTGACAGATCCCCATGGCAACGGATGGATTTTAGTAGAAATTTTTTCCTCGTGGGTACCCAACAGCGAATATATCGTTTCCATCATCCAGCTGATCCCGGACAGCCTTCAGAAAGAAGCTTTTATGGAAGTAGAATTTTTTACTGATTTGAATATAAATTAATTGGTTTTGGTAAATTTGTGTACTAGTGTGTATTAGTTGGATACTATAATAATTTAAAAATGTAAAAAAGCAATTGTTATGAGTTTTATTGTGCTGTATTATTCGGTTTGAGGTTATATAAGAATTTAGTGTGAAGGTTGTCCGGTGACAGAAATTCATCACGATGACGTACTTGGAAAAGGTCAATTTTTTGACGTTTATAATCTCACAATATTTTTTTGACAGACTGGTTTTTATTTGCAAAAAAGGAATTTTCTACTCAAAACTTATGTAAAATTTAAGAATATCTTGAGATGGCATTTTCAAGCAACTACAACGAGTAGAAATCAACAATTTAAAGGTCTAAATTGCTACCAAAACATTTTTTTACGTCGTGCCTCTTGACAGCTTCAAAACTGAAATAATTTTTAGGTTAGGGTTTCACTTAGCTGCCATGGTAACTAAATAATCAAATCGACCAAACCTCAAACGTCAAAAATTTACGTTGTTGGAAATCGAAAAATAAATTTTAATTATTTGATTTTCAAACACAATTTGGTGTGGAATTTTCTTACCGAATACCACACGAGGTCAAATTAAATCCGGAAAGTTTTTCTCACTCATGAATATTTTTAAAAAAAGTGGATCCCGTAAAACTCTGGACCCATCTTGACATCTATGACTACTTCAACAATTATATTTAATTTAGCAAGATATCTTCTTAAATGTACAACTTGTGTTTAAGTGCTTCATATTTTATTTGTTGAACATGCGTATCTTCATTAATTATATTAAATATATTTTACTTATAAAAACAAATAAATATGTTTATGTTTACTGTTTTGAATACGAATACTTCCAGTTATAGAAGTCAAAAAATAATAGTTCAATACTATTAACGCTTTACAAAATTAGAAAAATAAATTTCCAAAGAGCAGGCCGTCCACTAAGAAGCAACAACTACTTCTTGGGTTATATGTCCCGACAGACATGAATTACACTTCTAAAGTAAACGGGGTTGGTATATCTTTAAGATAGGAACCAACCATTCCGATTTGCGATTAGAAGGAATAACATCACTTGTAGACCGGTTTCGGCGTATTTGCGCCTCATCAGTACAAGGTAGATGCCATTCGTCCAGAAGCTCTGAGAGAATAATCCTGGACTTGATACTACGTTGATACCACACCAATACATTAGCCTCAGTAAAGGAAATGCTAGAGTGCGATATCAGCGACATCTCCACATCTAATCACAAACCAAAATTCTCTATCGACAAAAAACCATCTCGGTTTTGTAGGTATTTACTTAATTACAATTACCTGTAAATAATTGTCATATTAGTAAAGCGTGATCCATAGATATGATATTATGATATTTTTCAAATATGGTAAATTTATTTCTGAAGTAATCATAACCAAATAACAACTGTATATATTTTTTACTTCATTATGACATTTTAGAAAATAGAAATTTTGAAAAAGCTTTCAAACGAAAGCGAAACATCGAAAAAACCTTTTTAATTTATTAAATATAAAATAACCATACCCAAGAAATAAAAATCAAGCGATTATTATAATAATGGTTAAAGAATATGAAATATAGTTTGTGTTCCTTATATCTAGTCTCCATGGCATATACATATTTAAAGTGATTGATATTAACTCCAAGATTTTATCCATATCTCAAATATGGTTAGAATCCAATAAAGGGTTCAATAAAACTCCATATTATATTACATTTTCTTCCCCTTTCTTAAATTTATTTAAGGAAGATTCTTCATATTCTGTTGTGGTATCTAATTAGAACCCAATTCCTTTTTGGTATTTAGTAATTTTTTAAGATAAGGTTTTCTCTTGAGAAATTTTGAACAAAGTCCATTTTTTTCTTCTTTCTCTTCACTTTTCTTGTGGAAATGCGAGTGGAAATGTTTTGACTTATTTGATCAAAAAAATTTTCTCATACCACAAATTTTATTTGTGGAAAAATCTCATTCAATTCACATCTGATATGTTTGTGGTTTATTTTTGGGGATGGTTATTCATACTTCTTCCAGTTGTACGTGTTTCATATAAGTAACTGAAACTTTTGTTTTTTTATTATTGATAAATAATAAATCAATCAATTGGCCAAATTCCATGAGCGTACTTTATATGAGTTTGAATACAAAGGATATAGAATTCATCTATTTTATATGGATGTGATATCCTTTTTGAAAAACATGTTACCTTTTACATTAATTGACTACAGGGCTGGAGATTTGTAATCCTGTAAAATCCTGTAATCCTGTGAAATCACATATGTTTTTGGGTAAAATACTACTCTCAAAAACTCCTTATTGTTAAAAAAAAAGACAAGTAAATATATATACTTGTACATTAATAAGTACTCAAGGTCCATAAAGGTAGAGGTGGAAAATCAGCGAAATCGAAAGAAGCGTCTGAGTTTGTTGCTAATTATTTGCCAAAAAAACGATTTTGTTGCTCAGACCGATCTCTAAAAATCGATGACAGCTTTATAACGGGGACAGGACGAAAATAGGCGACTATCGTAAGAACAAATACGACAAAATTTGTTGCTGCAAGGTGTCACTGAAGAATTGTAACGTTAATTTCGTTCACATTATTTTCCTTCAGTTAATTAATAATAAATTATCGAATGGGCGGCGAATAGCCAGTCCTTTCTCATATCCAACACCGAGAAATGCACTTTTTTTTTACCTGGACCAAAACTTTACCTGGACCAGAATTTTACCTGAGACACTACCTGTAACTACTGTAACCTAAAAAGGTTACCAAGGACACCATCACCATCACCGTAAACTCCAGGAAAGTAACATAAATATTTCCTCGCTTCTTCAACAACCTCTATGAACTGGTCATTTAATTTTTTTTGTTTAAATTGTACCAAAGGTTAATATACAACTTGTAAATTTAATAGCGTTGTTCATAAAGTTTATTTTCCCTTCCAATCTTACAGGATTTGTCGTTATATGCTGATGTGAATAACAAATAAGCTAGTATTATTCAGAGTGGCGCCCACTTACCTTTCTTAATTTTCATAATTTACCTTTATCTAATTTCAGTACCTTAAATAAATTTCAAGTAGGATTACCCGAGAACCGGTAAGACTACTCTCTGAATTTGTACTAGTTTGGTCTCTAAACTGAGTAGCCGTTGCAAATTGTCGCCCAACCTTGTTGGAGGAGCTGCAAATTGGCATTACCTTATCGTAACGTAACAAATATAAACGTGTTGATTTATTAAGAAAATTATAGAAGTAAAAAATTGTTACTTAAATATTTTATAAAAATAATTTCACGTACTGTTGGCCAGAAAAAAAAATGAGTATATTTTCCATCATTTACGTCTACCTGGACAACTTTCCACAATACACGTTTTTATTAGGTTAACTCGGTTGGCGTACCTCACTCTTTCTTCTTAATCTCTGGCTACTCTAGCGCCATCTAGTCTCCATGTGTTATTTACTACTTATCGCAGGACACTTTTTCTACATTTTTCCTATCTGTTCTCCTTGTATCTCGTCTCCATGCTCTTGTTGGTTAAATAACTATTTAATGGCTTTTCTTGTTCCATCATATTTTTTTCAAGTATAGAGTTATCAACCTGTGATATTTAGGATATGTATCATGGTCAATAGTCACGTTTATGTATTGGTGAAACGATGCGCGATAGCTACTTGAAATACTGTGGGAAATATTATGTTTTGCTCAAATATTGTATTAATCGAATACGTGAGCGGGAATAAAATTGAGTTTACTGTTTGGTAAAGTGTTTTCGCAAATATCTAATCTGTTTCTTGGGCTCATTGATTTAAACAGTTTATTCGAGGATTTATTGATTTTTAATTAGTTGCAGCTACTGATAATTGACTGATGGGAGCCACATTGCAGTTGAAAAATTCTTAGAAGCTCGTTAGAAAAAAGTTGATTCAAGAAAATGAGCTATTACTTTGAAAAATTAATGTTCGATTTTTTCCTCTGTTTTAGTTTTTCATTGTTACGGGTTAAATGAGAGTAGCTTACCTTTGAATGTTGCATTATGTAATATGTAGAAAAATTTTCAAGTTAAACGAATGCATGTATTATAATACAATTTTCTCTACTTTTCATCACTGGAATTAGATCCTTCAAAAGGAAAAATATTATTAAGAATATTAATTTTCAAAAATTTTAAGCAAATCGGTTAATTTATGTCAAAAATCCAAGGTTAGATCTCTTCCTCGTTTCTTCTTGATTTTATTGTTAACATTTATAAACATACATTTGTTTAAATGAAATGACCCAAAAAAAGTATCTTTTTTTTGGTTTGTTCCAGAATAACGTGACATCTTCTAGAGAAGCGTTAATCTCATTTTGTGGATTTAAACATAAAAATTGGAGAAAAATTTAAGATTTTTTATGTACTTATTTATTGCTGAATAAGAATCATATCTGTGGATATATGGACCTTTAACTCGATCTTTAATATTCACTGGAATTTATTTATTGAATAAAGCTTTGGTTAACCCAAAGCTACCTTAAGGCCACATTTTAACTTAGGTGAGTTTAAAAATAAATGAGATCCTTAATTTTATACTTTTCCAATTCATTGTAAGATGTAAATGTTTGTTTTTCAGACCTTTTTCTTACTTCACTTTTTGTTCTTGTTTTATTCCGTTTGATCTTTCTTTACCATTGGGTTGGATAATACTACACCTCCTTCCTGACCTTCCATATGGATTCTGAGGTTTAACCTGTTTGTAGATAATTACGTTAGAAGTAGGACAGAGTTATAGAGTACTTCCCTTATTATAGATTGGAGCAGCACATTCCACCTTTTAACCAATTGCAGCCAAGTGGTAGACATAGGAATTCAATTTAAATAATCGTTCTTTCTTTTACTTCATTTAAAATATGTTTTCATACCTACAGAAGTTATTATAGATAGTGGAGTAATCTAAGAGAAAAGAATATATAAATAATGAATAATGAGTTCCATACTTCATTATGTATGATAATTATTAATTTTATCTTGATAATACATAACATATTAATTTGTAATTTAGAAAACCCACTTGTAAGCTGAAAACACAAACTTGTGAACCTTAATCATTGATCATTTATACGTATATATTTTGGAAGACGCTCTTCAGCATTTTTAACTATTTTTGTAGGTAGACTCCAATATTTAATTGTATCATCATTATTCAGCCGTCAGTAGTAAAAATGCCCTAACTACGTCTAACTGACATTCGAGAAAGTGGCGCGGAAATGTTCTTATCCACGCCAAATGAAAGAAATATTTCAATTTTGATGAATATAAATTTAGAGAAATCATTATATCTTTATTTAATGTAAGACAATATTAAAGCCTTTATCACTCTTTTTATTGCACTATCAGAACTGCCGATACTTAGCAAAAAGGTGGTAATTGCAAAAGTGTATGAAGTTGCTGCCTTCATGCTACGTATGCATAATTTGTTGATGTTTCAAATAATATATAATGTTGCGAGATCACCAGCTCAAAGCCGGCCCTGTCACTCGACTATAAATTTTGGCGAATGCGCCTACCAGAAAATTCTAGAAAAGGTTTTGTTTACGCATACGACGAGGGTAGAAAACGGTAGAATTTTCGAGAGTTGATAAAGACTATATATACGCGGGTTTTTGAGTGAGTTGACAATAAATAGTGTAATATTCAAGTGGTAAAAATAAATTAGAACTATTATACCGAGTGTAAAATAGACATTAAGTAAAGTGTGTATATAAATTAAGTTTAATAATTAAATCAATAGTATCTAGCCATAGTAGTGTGTATAATTTTATCTACGACCACCTTTAAAATTAAGCATTTACAAACTCATATAAATAGGTGAAATTACATTTTATACATACGTCTAAAGCGTGCGAAAAAAAAACAATGCTTTTTAAATGGAAGTTTCATTATAACACCCAAAAGAGTCTTTTTTATTTGTATACTTATTAAGTAACCTTAGATAATTTTGTGTTTTGTTCTGTAATTGTAATAATTTTGTACTGTCATTAAGAAGTGTGAAACGTGGATGGTCAATAATTGTCAGAATCTGTCAGAGATTGTCAAAAACTGTCAAAAATTGTCAAAAATTGTCAAAAATTGTTAAAAATTGTCAAAAATTGTTAAATATTTAAAAAAATGGTCTAAAATAGTCAAATTTTTTGAAAGTTGTCAAAAATGGTCAATAATTATCAGAAACTGTTAAAAATGGTCAATAATTGTTTAAATTTTGAAAAATGGTCAAAAATTGTTGAAATTTGGAAAAAATGTTCAATAATTATAAAAAACTGTCAAAAATGGTCAATAATTGTTGAGAATAGTCAAAAATGGTCAATAATTGTTGAGAATAGTCAAAAATGATCAATAATTGTTAAAATTTGGAAAAATTGTCAAAATTTTGAAAAAATGGTCAATAATTATAAAAAACTGTCAAAAATGGTCAATATATAAATGTTGAAAATTGTCAAAATTTTTGAAAAATTGTCAAAAATGGTCAATAATCGTCAGAAACTGTCAGAAATGGTCAATAATTGTTAAAATTTTGAAAAATGGTCAAAATTTTGAAATAATGGTCAATAATTATGAAAACTGTCAAAAATGGTCAATAATTGTTAAAAATTGTCAAAATTTTTGAAAAATTGTCAAAAATAGTCAATAATTGTCAGAACCTGCCATAAATGCTCAAAAATGGTCAATATTTGTTTAAATTTGGAAAAATGTTCTAAAATCGTCAACATTTTTGAAAAATTGTCAAAAATGATCAATAATTGTCAAAACTGTCAAAAATGATCAATAATTGTCAAAACTGTCAAAAATGATCAATAATTGTCAAAACTGTCAAAATTGGTCAATAATTGTCAATAATTGTCAAAATTTGGAAAAATGGACTAAAATGGTCAAAATTTTAGGAAAATTGTCAAAAATGATCAATAATTGTCAAAACTGTCAAAATTGGTCAATACTTGTTAAAATTTGAAAAAATGGTCGCAAATCGTCAAAATTTTTGAAAAATTGTCAAAAATGATCAATAATGGTCAAAACTGTCAAAATTGGTTAATAATTGTCAAAAATGGTCAATAATTGTCAAAATTTCGAAAAATGGTCTGAAATGGCCGACATTTTTAAAAAATGGTCAAAAATTATCAATAATTGTCAAAAATGGTCAATAATTGTTAAAATTTGAAAAAATGGTCAAAAATTGTCAAATTTTCCGAAAAATGATCAAAATTTTCGAAAAATCGACAAAAATTGTCAAAATTTAAAAAAAATGGTCACTAATTATGAAAAACTGTCAAAAATGGTCAATCATTGTTAAAAATGGTCAAAATTTTTGAAAAATTGTCAAAAATGGTCAATAATTGTCAGAACCTGTCAAAAATGCTCAAAAATTGTCAAAAATGGTCAATAATTGTTAAAATTTGGAAAAATGGTCTAAAATGGTGTAACGTTGTTACTATTTTTTCCCGATATCCGGCAGTATATATTTCAGTTTTTATTAGTTTCACCCCTCTGTCGTAGCTATTAAATTTGAGTATTAATATTTATTTTGATATTTTATATGTAGTACTTTTCAAACATCTGGTATATATTACCTATATGATTTACGGTACCGTTCGCGTAAATCAGTCCGCGCATTTCTTAAGATTTGTAAGTAGGAGACCTCCTGAGTGGGGTCTAGAGAAAAATGGATGGAACGAGACAAAAATGGGCTTTTTCACTTTTAACCGTTTGCCCTGAATCCTGACTGATTTTCGCGCACGAGTGGTAAACAAGTTTCCGTTTCCCACTACGTGTTACGTCGAGGTCAAGAACAACAGACCCCTGGAATTTTCCGTAACCTCCATCTGAGGCTATCTGGAAATCTTGACGCGAAGGGTCAAGGGGCCGTGGAGCAGACCACGTAAAAAATCTGGCGCCCGAGCATTCGTTGATAAGATTTTGCATCGAGGGTGACCAAAGTAACGTGACCTGTTGGTAAAATCCAAAGGGTAGGTGAATTAGACGTTACAATGGTCAAAATTTTTGAAAAATTGTAAAAAATGATCAATAATTGTCAAAACTGTCAAAATTGGTCAATAATTGTCAAAAATGGCAAATAATTGTTAAAATTTGGAAAAATATGCAAAAATGGTCAAAATTTTTGAAAAAATGGTCAAAATTTTTGAAAAAATGGTCAATAATTGTCAGAATTTTTGAAAAATGGTCAAAATTTTCGAAAATTGGCCAAAAATGGTCATTTTATTGTGCATAAGAAGCAAGCTTCTCTCGGCAGTCCGACGACCGCTCACCTTTTTCTTGGATTGGTGTAATACTAAAAAAATTAAAAATTAGACGGAAAATCTTCTTATTGCATATTTCTCGGAAAAGTCAATGGAAATCATCAACGTTATGGTCCCATAAATTTAATTTTAAACAGTTTCATAAACTTATCACCTTCATAAAACGACAATCAGAGAGCCATAAACCAAAAAAATCAAAAATTTTCACAAGGGAACAAATTTTGGATTTTATAAATGGAGCACCAGATAATGAATTTCTTATGATGAAGGTAGGCAATAATTCAAGCACAATTATTAAAAAGAGAGGTTATGTAATATCTAATTAAGGGAAAGTATTTTTAATGTGGTCGTAGATAAAACATTGTATGATACTCATGCGTGAATCACTTTTGCGCACTCGTTGCGAAAAAAGGCACTAGCTACGCTCGTGCCTTTCATTTTCGCAACTCGTGCGCAAAAGTATCACTTCACGCACTTGTATCATAAATAACTATTATCTTACCGGTAAAAACTATTTAAATAAATAACAAAATCATGACAATAGGTTGAATAATTTACAAATAAATATTTTATTGAATCGAGGAAAGTTGTAACAAGTAGTAGTAGTAGTAGTAATAATTATATATAATATTATTAATCATCGCTAACATTTAAATCCGCATCATTATTGGTAGGAGTCTCCTGGAGGGGCATCAAAGGACACAACGTTTTGCTTTGGCTTTTACCACGAAAAGTACTTCTTGGTGAGGGTTTGTTTTTTATTCTACTTTTCAGAAAATTGGCTTTTAGAAAATTGAATTCTATTGATTCACCATCAAAGTCCTTCCAATACTGTAAAGTGTTTTTGCCCTTTGTTGCTGTAATTTGTACTATTTTGATCAAATATGGCGGAGGAGAGGTTTTATTTATTCTCATTTGAGAACTGTAATATTTCCAGTCTGTGAAGTCAGTGACTTGCATACTGTGAACATGCACTTTGCAGCACAAATTTCACTTCAGTTAACTAAATAAATGAAAAAGTAAGCAAACACCAATTCTAGTTTTGCGCTGAGCAGTTGTCCAGTCATACCATTATTTTTAACGCATCTCTAATATCAGGAAAAAAAGAATGGAAGCCACTTATCATATTATCTTCTTTTTTGCGACCTACCATTACTTCATGCCAAATAACTCCTAGAGGTTTTAATTGTGCTTGATTTTTTCCCACGGGGACAAAACTTTCATTAAATAATTCTTGGAGTGAATAGTACAACTTTGTATTGCTCCATCCGAGGTAGCATTATCACCTTTTGTAAGACAGCAGAATAACAAATATCATTTGGGTCTCTAATCAAGTCAGTACGATATTGAATTCTCGAATTTTTTTATCTTTCAATGTGAGAAGCATAAGTACCTCAGTTTGGATAATCAGGCTGCATATGATTTGTTGTGATCAAGATTATGTTCTTTAAATGATGAACAGATCTCACATTCCTCGAGCCCGAGTTTTGTAAATGAAATGTTTAGTTGCTTTAATATATTTCGATAAACTTCCTAAGATTATTTGGAATTACTGTTGTAATTGTCACACATGAATTTAATAGTAATATTTCTTGGAGGTGGCATGTGCTCTCGGCGATAGTGAGATATTGATAGGTTAAATGATTCAATGAGAAGCCGAATTTTCGTTTTGTCGCAAGTTTTGTTAGATGGTGTTTAACCTCGCATATCTGGTTGAAATTATTAGACGATTACATTATTAGATGTTGTTAAGACATTCTGAATCATTTTGTCTTAACTGGGTTTATATCCGAGAGTTGTTAGAAAAAAAGGTTTGCAACCTGAATATTTGCTGCGTTGTGGTTTTTCCGAGAGGTTGGTCACTAGTGATTATAGTGTACGAAAATTACCTTTGATAGAAATTACCTAAAAATTACCTCAGATTACCCAAGATTACCTGATACTACCCCAGATTACTTGCGATTACCTATAACTACCTCAGATTACCTAAGATTACCTAATACTACCTCGAAAATCTTTAGATTACCCCATATTAGTCGATATTAGATTACCTTGGATTTTATTGAAAATTTCCTCAAATTTTTTAGGTTTTTCCATATTTATTTTGATCATCTAAAATTACCTTGTACGAGTACATAAAGTATTATTTCTTCATATCATTCTAGAATAACAATAGACCACTATGATAAGTACTTCGAGAACATCGATTGTAGATTTTTATTGCTCAAAAAAAGCAATTTAAAATTTTTATTGAAACACGAAAATATAAAAATTTTGCAAAGCTAGTGATAAATTCGACTACTTGCAATGTTTGAGATTTTAACATTAATAAAACAATATCTAATTGAATGAAGATTAATAGGTATTCTATATACAATAAAAAATATTTAAAAATGCTGAATACCACTAAGAACAAAGATTTTTTGTTAAGAGTTATCACAAATTGTGTTGAATTAAAACTTTACCGAATAATCAAGTCAAGTGTAAATCAAAAGATATAGTTGCAGCTATACAAAAACGTTTGCCGACAAAATCTTCCCTCTATTATTAACGTGTTGTGGAGAGAGAAAAAATTTAACAGCAAAAGAGCTGTCAAAATTTAAATTTCTATATCTTCTGGGACATCATGTCGATTGTACTCTTCCCTCGGGAAAACAAACTGATCTCTTAAATCATTTTTTCTATAAACATAATATAAAAGACTGCTTTTCCGATGTGTTTATTGTTTATTTCTTGACGGCTAGATATATCGGCAAAAAATGCACAACAAACGGTGTATCCATTGGTACCGGCGGCTAGATTTGTAGGCAAGGTGAAAGCCAAACAAAAAAAAGTACGTGCGTGTACAACAAAACTAATCTGAAGAATAATCAACATGTAAATATTTTTATTCGCTCTATTTTCATATATTATATATAATATTTGCCATTTTATCTTTTTTCGAATTTTGTTTTGAATAATAGGTGGACTCCTAATGAAACTACTTTACATTTCCACTTGAATGGTAGTATTATTATTATTTTATAATGCGACTGAAACTATCGGCATAATATTGAATTAGAATTTAAATGTACCTGATAAAAATGCAATTCGCAATTTTCAAACACTCGCAAATGATCATTGAAATATGTTTTTTTCATTTCACACTGACTTTTAATAGACTATACCACGAAAACCTAACCACGACAATTGACTATGAAAAAAGCACGATTTTTCTATCTGAGACTACTTCAAGAATATCTAAATTTACCTACATATTATTCAAAATTACCGAAAATTACCTTGGATTACCCAAAACTTCCTTTGGATTACCCAAAACTTCCTTTGGATTAACTAAAACTTCCCTTGGATTACCCAAACTACCTTGGATTTCCGCTAGATTACCTAGCCCTTGTACAAAAATCACCTCATTGGCCAACCCCTTGGGTTTTTCAAAAAATATAAAGAACCTTTTTGTGTCTTCTCGCTGTGTTTTAGACAAGATAAATTGACGTTGCTGAGGCCAGGTCATATTCCAAAACTCGTTGTTTGTTTGGAGTCTTCTTTCTTAATTAATATTCTTTCTACAGGCTCGTTTACACTTCTCAGTTCATTTTGGAGGCTTTAGATGATATTTTTCTCTTTTGTCATCTTTCTTCTTTTTGTTTCTTAGTGAAAGAGGTTTTCCTTTTCCTAATGATTTTCTTTTTTGTCAATAAATCTTCAACAACAATTAATTCGCCAGAATTATTAGGTTCTTTTGTTGTATTTGGTTTAGTTGCTGGTGTTATATGTATTATAATAAATCATCGAGGTTTTTATTTTTGGTTAAGTGTTGCGGCTCAGGCTCCGGCTCATAAATACATTAATTTATGTTTTCTATTTCAATAATTTGATGTTGAACTGATGTTATATTCATAGCATTCTCAGGCTTACATACCACGTGCATCTCTGATAAATAACCTTCATACTTTGATGATGATTCTGGTTCTACATTGGATATATTATCATTATTATCGGAGCTTACACTAATTTCTTTTGGAGCCTTATAAGTATTATCAGAAACTTGCGATGAATGAAAACTACTACTGTCAGAACTATCATCTTCTTGATATTCAGACACTTTTGGGGGCGAATAAGTTATATTACTTCTTTGTAGTTTTTTGGGTGTTTTAACTGCAGTCGACATTAAATGTTCATTTCGCGCCATCGAAACAAGCATTTTTCCTCTGCTACTGCTTTGATGGATTCCATTCTACTGAAAATAATTCACGCAATGAATATTCATCTTGAAATTACAGAAAAAGTAACTTGCCTTTCAAAATAATTGGGTACTATCTATAGGTCGATTTATTTTTATAACAGCCTGTGTATCTTTGTCAACATGTACATTTACGTATATTAATTCAAAATTACTTTTAATAATAATTTCTCTGCTTATATGCAAAATAATAAATTCATTCCTTACAATACAAGAAGTTTTAAGCTAAACGAGTAATTCTGTGAAATCTTGTTTGTATTTTGGTTTATATTTCGATTCTCAGAATTTCTCACCATCACCAAGATTCGCGATTTCAACGAGTGTAATACTACACTGTGTGAAATAGACGTAAGAAAAACGGTTATTAACACTTACCGAATGCATTTTTCTCTTGGCCTTCAAGATTTTCAAAATCTGGGTTGTGCTCATTACATACATCACGCATGCATTTCTAGTAGCATTTCTGTCCATATATATATATATATATATATATATATATATATATATATATATATCCTTCTATCGTTAAAGCGTCCATACATTCTGAAATCGCATTCAATAGAGCGTCCAAGTGCATACAGCGTCCGTATACGGACGCTCTATGCACACCCCTTGTAATAATTTGTCCAGGGACTTGAAATTACGTCACGAACCTACCAACAAAATTTTTGGGGGACGCTTTTTTGATCATGAAATGAACGAAAATATACGGTTCCCGAATATATTTAGTTCGCGCAACTCTCCGGCAGAGACGCTAGGAGTATTAAGTTGTATATAGAGTATACATTTTATCTTGATAGTTATTCGCGCTTAGAGCGTCCCGAGATTTGACAACACTGCCGTTTCAGTAGAACGTTAAATTGCTTATATTGTTGAATGCAACAGTTAGAAAAATACATTTCTGGTACATTACTCAACTCTGAGTATTCTCTCAAATACATGCTCTCGTCTTTAGAGCGTCACGTCAACCACTCTCCTCTAATAGCGCCAAATTAAGAAAGTCCGATACATTAACGTGAGTAAAGGTTTAGATATGAGGTAGGAAGGTCAGTGAGCTGGCGCATTTCTTTATTAATAGTATTCTACAGTGAACGGCTAAATTATGGAATATTATTATTATTTCGAGAGCCGTCGAGTTTTAAGGGAAATCCCGAAACAGATCGATTTTTGTTGTAAAATACCCATGTTATAACGTACATGGAGTAGGGATGACGTCACCGGTGTAGGTGTAGTGACGTAATCGTTAATTTTTTTAAATATAAATCGGTATAATGTGACACCTCATTTGAACGAGAATTTAATTCCTTATTTAACGACATTACATTTTCAACTAAAATATTTTTTTAAGAGTACGAAATCAATTTTTTTAATTTAAATTCAACCAAATTTCAACTAATGATTTAATTAATAATGTACTTTAAAGTAACCAAATTATGCATAACAATTATTTTAAATTAAATGTACGAACTGCCATCCATCGGTTTCTTGACAATATGCGAATGTACGGACACATTCATCAAGTACATTGCGGATGACTTCTGGAGTAATAAGACTCTTTTCATGCCTAATTCTATCTTTCAAGTCCTGTAAGTTTTGGGGTCTATTGACATAAACTTTTGATTTTATGTAACCCCACAGGAAAAAATCTAGAGGTGTTAGATCTGGCGACCTTTCTGGCCACTCTATAAAACCTCGACTTCTGATCCACCTCCCGGGAAAGTAATTATTTAAAAATTGACGTACTTCACGTGCGTAATGCGGAGGGGATCCATCTTGTTGAAACCAGATATTTTCACTAGGTAAATTTGGATTATTGGCATTTGGATACATGTTAGCAAGGACAGGTATAAGTTGATTTCTCAAAAAAGTTAAATAGCGTCTTCCTGTTAGATTTTCTTCAAAGAAAAAAGGGCCAATGATTCTGTCATTGATGATCCCTGCCCATAGGTTTGTTCCAACCACAAATCACAAACTGATTTCCAACTATTTTCAAATCGTTTTCAACGCGCATGTCTATCAAATAATCTGATCCCTGATCAATTTATGTTTTTGGTTGGAACATCTTACAACTTCAGTCTGTACTGTACATGCGCTTGTGTTGGCATCGTTAATCAGCTGATCCAAAGGCTTACACGATTTTTATTATGATCAAAATTAGGAATAAAACCAAGCTTTTTAATTATATCTAAATACAAACACAATTCACACTTTAAAAGTTCTAGTTTTAATTATATCTAAATACAAACACAATTCACACTTTAAAAGTTCTAGTTTTAATTATATCTAAATACAAACACAATTCACACTTTAAAAGTTCTAGTTTTAATTATATCTAAATACAAACACAATTCACACTTTAAGGTTATGCTGCAATTCAATGAAACAGTGAAAGAAACTGTAAAATAAAAACACAGCGATTCGCATGCGCCAGATTAGTGGTCAGAAGAAAATCCGTAAACCGTTCTGATAGTTTTCAAACCGTTTTAAATTTTGGTTGGAACAAGAAACTGATCGTTAACTAATCGTTTGTATGTCTGGTTGGAACGTATTTAAGTTACTGCGCAGAATCCTGACGGTTTCTGACGCTGGTTGGAACAAACCTCATACATTCACTTTCTGAGGATATTGCGTGTGTGCCTCAGTCATCCAATACGGAACGAGGAACTGGAGGAACGAGGATGTGCTGAAGAAGTTGGAGACGAAACTAGGGGAGGCGGTGTATTGGGAGAATATGGTGGAGATAATGTTGAGGGGGGAGGAGGAATGGATGGAGGTAAGTGGCGTAGTAGAGAGCATGGTCAGGGGGAGAGAACGACTCGATATGGCATGAGAGGTAGGAGTGGAAGTTAGGGAGAAGACGACGATGTGAGCGGAGAGTGTGCGAGGGACCGCCGCCCGTCTCGAAGTATGCTAGGGTAGTGATTCCGAGGCGGGGGTAACGGCGAGTTTGAGGTGGGTTTGGTTGGTAGGCATCTCCTTGGGGATGAGTCCAACACTGTTTGGGTCCTGGACCCATTCGAACATGACTTTCCCATCTCGGCCCGAAAAAAAAAAAAAAAATACGGGTTTTCTTGACTCCAATATCTGCAATTTTGACGATTTACGGTACCATGTATAAAAAATGTTGCTTCATCGGAAAAAAGGATTTGATTGATGAAAAGTGGATTGGGGATACATAAATCCTGAATAATTTCAGAAAATTGAAGCCGGCGATCGGGATCGTCGTCGTTTAACTCCTGATGTAGTTGAATTTTGTAGGGATGGTATTTTTGTTTTTTTAAATATGTTATACCGATCTTTGGGAAACTCCAGCATATTCACCCATTTGTGTTGAACTACTGTGAGGATTGTCATGTACATTTAATAAAATATCAAGTTTCACATTGTCTTCAATTTTAGGACGCCCTGCGTTTGGAATCTGTTTAACGTGCCTAGTTTCTCCAAATTTTCGGACTATTTTACTTACTGTTGATTGGCTGATGGGTCTGACGGGATATTTTGCGTTGAATAAATTGCATACCTCGTTCTGTGTTCTTTTTTTTATCTCCGCATCCGCTAAGGATTAATATTTCTATGCGTTGTGATTCATTTAGGTGAGCCATAATTCACTATTCAAAAGTAAAAATTACAATTGACAACTGATAACAATTCACAAAATCAAAACATTTACGACAATAAATATTACAGTAATTATGCCACTATCACTTGCTTGAATTACATATGACAAAAAGTTTCAGTGTTTATGAGAGAACTTTTCGTGTCCATTATTATTTTTACTTATTTTTGCTTTTTTAAGTATTTCAGAAAGTCATGGATTCAAGCATTAATTGTAATTTGATTGAATTTAAATTAAAAAAAATTGTTTTCGTACCCTTAAAAAAATATTTTAGTTAAAAATGTAATGTCGTTAAATATATAATTAAATTCTCGTTCAAATGAGGTGTCACATTATACCGATTTCTATTTAAAAAAATTAACGATTACGTCATTACACCTACACCGGTTACGTCATCCCTACTCCATGTACGTTATAACATGGGCATTGTACAACAAAAATCGACCTGTTTCGGGATTTCCCTTAAAACTCGACGGTTCTCGGAACAATGATAATATTCCATAATTTAGACGTTCACTGTATAATTAATTATTGAGTAGGGCATTATATACAAACTATTCTCGGTCATCTAAAAGACAAGTATAATGTCAATATTATATTATGTTGACTACCCCTAAATTTATTTGGAAGCTAAAACGTGTTAAAGAAACCCACTTTAATTAGGTTATAAATCTAGATTTTATTGTTTTAATACCTAGTAAGTAGTAATTATAAAACAATGTCGAATATGGGACAAATAAAAAGTAAATTTTTACACAATACAAAAAAAAGTTTTCTACTATAAAATCTACATATACACAGGGAAACTTAAAAGTCCTACAATAGGTACTACAAAGTTATTCAGATTGAAAAAAAATCCTGCAGGGATACAAAAATCAAAATCATTCGAATTTAATGAGCTACAGCCTTCATCTCTTACTTCTTTGTGCGGTTCCATTGCATGTACTTGTACGTATTCTTCGATCATAAAAATATTTAGTTTTCTTAAAAAAAAAGAGTTAGCACGTTGTATGCAGATGGTCAGTGGACGCCGTAAACGCGAAACAATATACGCAAATTATACATGAAACAATATGAATGAATCTCTTTTTCATTTAAAATCGAAGTCCCAAGTTACTTCCCAGATCTTAATTTCTTAGATACGTTCCTGTATATAGGGTGCGTCCAAGTAACGCATAAATTTATTATAAGCTAAATAAAAAGTACTATTAAAATTCCCCAAATAGGTCAGTTTTTGATTTTAAATTACCAAAATAAACAAAAGAAAATTTACAATAAATGTTCAGCTTGTTCATCATTGACCAGTAGACATGACTTAACCGGGCATTAAGGTCTACTCTAACACTTTGTAGCATAGATGGTGTTATGTTCCGCATTTATTCCTGCCTCGGTCTTATAGCTCTCGAATAGTTGAATGAAATTAAAAAAATTTGCAAAATATACTTTTAAACAATAAAAATATATATACAGGGTGGTCCGTAAGTAATGGTCCAAAGTGAAATGGAAGATTCTTGGCTTGAAAATATTACAATCTGACGCAACTTGCTTCAATAAAATATTGATAATAAAAAAGATACAGGGAGGCAAAGTTGAAATGTCAAAAATGTTTTTTCTCAGTAAATTGAAAGATTTTGGATATACAAACGTAAAAATTTGATAATAGGGGTTTTAGTTCCTGAGAAATCATAATATCATATCCGTTTTGATGTATTTTTTAGAGGGAGCCACATGAGCTACGTTCTTGGTGTAACTGTGCACTTAACTTTTTTATCGTTAACACTATCTCGCTTTTCATTGAAAAATATTAAAATGACATCATTTTTGTGAAAAAAATGTATACCTATCATAAGTCTCAAAGGTTGCTAGTTTTCAAGATATTCGCATCTTAAAAACCCTCTACGTAATTTGCATTTTATTTATTAGTACTTTGACATTAATAAAGCAACCATTATGAACTCAATAACTTTTAATCAAGAGAAAAAAGAAAAATTTATTGAAAAATACAACAACAAAATTTAAATATTATTTCACAGTAATTGTTCAATATGTCCGCCATTCATCTCGATACATTTATCCATGCGTTTCATGAAAGATCGCCTAATATTAAACAATGTCATTGGCGTAAAAAAATTTGTTGCTGCTCTGATTTCTTGCCAAAGTTGAACTCGACTATTGATAGGGTTTCTGTGAACTATTTCCCTCATTGTGCCCCATAAACTGAAATCCAAAGGGTTATATTCTGGACTGCGTGTTGGCCAAGGAAAGGGACTACCACGACCAATCCAGCTTTCAGGAAACAAGGTGTTTAAATAGTTTCGTACTTCAAGAGTGTAATGAGATTAACTGTCAAAACACGAATGATTAACTTGTTGACATCGGCACCTACTATGTTAATTCTTGTGATGATAAATTTGCTGACATCAGCGCCTACTAACGCTATTATTTGCATCGTTCACTAACTAACGACGTTAGTTAGTGTACGGTGTTATTTGTGCTAATAAATAAAATAATAATTATGTAGGGGGTTTTTAAAATGCGAAAACTATTAATTTTTGAGACTAATGATACATATTTATTTTTGTCGCAAATGATGTAGTTTTAATATTTTTCAATAAAAAGAGAGATAGCGTTAACGATGAAAAAGTTAAGCGCACAGTTACACCAACAACTTAGCTCATTTGGCGCCCTCTAGGAAATACATCAAAACGGATATCAGATTACGATTTCTCATGCCTTAAAACCCCCATCTCTTAATTTTTACGTTTGTATATCCAAAATCTTTCAATTTACTGAGAAAAAACATCTTTTACATTCAAACTTTGCCACCCTGTATCTTTTCTATTATCAATATTTGATTAAAGCAAGTTGCAAGAGATTGTAATATTTTCAGGCCAAAAATCTCCCATTTCACTTTGGACCATTGCTTACGGACCACCCTGTATATAATACTTCATTTGGAATGGCAAATCAGCAAGAACCAATTGAAAGACTCATTGGAAAACCAACAACAGGTTGATATGACATAATTTCATTAGATTAATAACAAAAAATTCAATTTTTTTTTAACAACAGAAATATTAGTACAAGGGCCAAAAGTTATTCCTTTTCCTATACACAATATTGATGAAACATAAAAGTAGCCGATATCGCCAAGAGGCAGATTTTATAAGTATTCTTGTATATATAGGATGTTCCAAAATTGATTGAAGAACCCAACTAAACCCAAGTAAATATAGGGACATCCATTCTTTTTTAAATAATCAATTGTTTTAGCTGAAAAATCATTGAAGTTAAAAAAGTGATTTTCAACACCCTGGAATTTAGAAACTATAACCATTTGACTCCAAGTGCTATAGTTTTTCGAAATCAGCTCTTCGAAGAGAATCGAAAGATATTAAGAAATACAGGGTGTTACATAAAAAATATGTGTTTGTTTCGTCACTGAATTTTGGAGCAGACAGTATGTATGAATATTTTTAAAATCTGGTCCTTGACGATATCTACTTACTTCTTTTGTTAATGTTGTTGTTTCGTGGCACTAAGGATAAACGTGATATCTAGCTCCGACTGATGTATTAGAATATTATTTGAACCAGTTGATGTACCCAGATGACTTCACCTTATGCACGAGGCTATTAGTTTTCACCCAAAATTTGTTTTCTAATACTTTACTTGAAAAAAACTAAGAAAACATTTTTTTAATAACAAAAATTTCATAACACTACTACAAGAAATGGATTCCGCGTATTAAAATACATGATACTGCATAATTTTTTCCATACATTCAATATAAACCAAAATTTACAATTTTTGGGTCAGGACTGCAAAATGTTTAACATGCATCTCAATTACTTACTACATTTGAATTCTTTCATTTTATATTGTAGATAATATACAGGATTAAAGCTGAAGGAAATTTCCAAAAAAAATTTGATTCCGATTTCGGAGAAATTTTGTATAGGAGGTTTTTTGATACGAAGATTCCAACAAATTTGTCAGTTATTCGTTAAAAAAATTATTTCGGGTGGAAAATTGAGAAAACTGCATGAAAATGGAATTTTCCGAAAAACTGTAAATCAGATTTTAATCATTTACGAACTTAGCCTCAGTTTTTATGTTCTGAACCTACTTATAAAATTTCATTGAAAAATTCGGTAGTATTTTTGAGTTATCGTGTTGACAACTGACCGACCGACATTTTTTAAAAATGGGTTTTTTGGACTAATATGAAACGTGTAGATCCATTCGAATCTCGAAACGTCAAAATCACTCCATCACATCACTTCCCTTATAGTATTTTCCCGTAACCCACAATTTTAAGGAAATAAATTATTTATCTACGCAGGAAAAATATTAGTTCTCAACTAGGGTTAAAACTTTTCACCGACAATACTCGTGTCCTGAATGATCACAAATGTCACAAAAAATCATATTTTTTGTAACTGCCTACATAAATAGCTATTCTTCAACTAGTACCTAACAAACACCATATAAAATAATAACTATCATGTAATTCTGAAATTAATGCAATTTTGTGAAGAAATTGTCCATTCGAAGATTTATTTAAGTTCACTGTCTTCAATATTTTGAGTATTTGTAACTTGTTAAATGAATACCTCTGAAATTTCATTGCAATAACATATTATAGTTCCCTCCTACTTACAATAACCACATTATATCTTATTTGTCCTCCTATTTTCTGTAAATAGCAGATATGTACTTACTGCGGCAACAACGCAATAACAAAATTGACGCCCTAAAGGCTATCATATATACGTAATGCTGAATATAAGAGACGCCCAATTGTCCATCGACTGAAAGGGCGCCATAATGTTAGGAAAATATACAGCAATGTTGTGTTTTCCGTGCTAAAGTCCTTTTTTCCATTTATTTTAACCATCCTTTATCTATATTAAAAAGTATTCACCTCAATTAACACTACATCTGCAGAAAACGACGTCGGACGCTATAAAGCACATTTTTGTCTGGACGCTCTAACGATAGAAGGATGTATATATATATATATATATTTCAATTATCACGATCCGTTGACTCGGTAGGTACAACCAATTTGGAATCAGCCGAAGGACTGACCATCGTACGCATTCAGTCACGTAGGCCTCTGTTGAGTTTGGACGATTCGGAAATCGTGTATTTCCAGTGGAAAAGCACGGCTGCTTCACGACGACTGTGCCGTGAACGAAGCTTGTGCAATGGACAATCAATTTCTTCGCGCCACTATTGGAATGTGGAGGTACGACTTTTTATCGTAAGTCCAAATTCGTGGTGTCTGCAACCGGCGTTATAGCATGCTACGAGATGTCAGTTTCGAGCCGTACTTGATCCCTTTTCACGGGACACTCATTCTTCCAATGTTTTTAAATGAGGAAGTACATCATGCCATACCGTGTTTGAAAGCTCTCTCTCCCCTGATTTTGGGCCGTAGATTTGAATAATAGAGGAAAAAATGCTAGTTCCAATTAAAAACATTTTTATCACTTTTTTACGAATCCTGTATACAATGTTAATCGTCAAAATTGCCGATATTGGTCTAATGAGAATCCTCACTGGATGAGAGAAGAACATACGCAATATCCTGAAAAAGTTAATGTTTGGGCAGGAATTGTTGGAAATCATATCGTAGTTTGAAAGCTCTCTCTCCCCTGATTTTGGGCCGTAGATTTGAATAATAGAGGAAAAAATGCTAGTTCCAATTAAAAACATTTTTATCACTTTTTTACGAATCCTGTATACAATGTTAATCGTCAAAATTGCCGATATAGGTCTAATGAGAATCCTCACTGGATGAGAGAAGAACATACGCAATATCCTGAAAAAGTTAATGTTTGGGCAGGAATTGTTGGAAATCATATCGTAGGTTCCTTTTTCATTGATGGCAACTTGAATGGAGATAAATATTTAGAACTGCTCCAAAATGATGTCGTGCCAACTTTGGCAAACTTATATCTTGATCCAGCAAACCCACAAGCTTCTGCCAATATAATATGGTTTCAGCAGGATGGAGCACCGCCCCATTACCAAATCAATGTCCGGCAATACCTGTACCAAATTTCCCAAATCGGTGGATTAGGAGGCGCGGATCGATAGAATGGCCAGCACGATCTCCTGATCTAACGCCGTTAGACTTCTTTTTGTGGGGATATGTCAAAAGTATTTCATACAAAACTAAACCTCTCAACTTAGACGACTTCAAAAGACGAATCACGCTTGCGATTAGATCAGTTACACCTGAGATGTTGAGTAACGTTAGAAGACATTTCTATACCAGATTAGCATGTTGCCAATACGTTCGCGGCGAGCATTTTGAACATTTCCTACATTGACATTAATGTTTTTTTTTACATTATTAAGAAATAATCAGTATTACTTAATAGGTTTTTAGTGTAATGTAGCGAATTTGTGAAATAAAATAATTTTCATTTTTTAATGTTAATTTTTGTAATAAATCTGGAACAGTTGAAGATAGGTATAGGACGTTGTATATGTATTATGTCTAGAATTTTCTGAAGAATCCAGAAAATAAATAATATACGTGGGCTGCATTTAAAATAAGAAAGTTGGTATTGGCCAATGTCACATGACACACCCTATATAATTTTTTTTTGAAAAAAATGCACATTTAAAAATATAAATCGACGTGTCTAAGCGTTTTTCCCAGCACGCCCTCATTTATTCGTTATCGAATTTATTCAATTTGGCTGTTCCACACTGTATAGATAGTGTAAGCTCGTCATGACACAGCCAGTATAGGAGTAAAAGTATTTTAAACTTTAGATTACGAAAATTACTTTGTGAAACTATGGTTATGTCAATTTTTAATAACGGCTTTTGGTATTTTATCCCTGCTTAGACAAATTCACTAAATTTAGATTGAAAAATATGCTAAGCTGATGTTGTCGATTTATCTCTGGTATAAGAGAATATAATCGCGTATCAAGTAAAATAAAACATCTTGGGTGGTTAAACACTAGTAGCTTGTATAAATATAAACTCGATGCATTCGTAAGCCGATTTATTTTGATGTCAAATCCTATTTATTTAAGAACCATATTAGTATTTCGTGGTGATGTTCACAATCTGTCTCTGAGATATCTGCATATTCCCATGCTGCCTAAATATAGGTTATAAATTTTTCAAATCTCTTAGTTTCTTGAAACAAAATTATAAGACAATTTTGCTACAATTTTTTTTCGTTCTATGTCTTCTTCAGCTTCTTACACCCATTTGCTCAGACTTTTTATTGACTGTTATTTAACAAATTAACCTTTAATTTCTATTAGCTACTTAAGTTTCAAATGATTTGCACCGGAATATTTTATCAAAACTTCAACTCAGGGTTCTTTATCTTCGTTACATTATGGCAACGTCGCAATAATCCAGTGGCTTTTGTGTTAATTCTGTTGGAACACTGTTGTTTTTAACCTTAAAATACCTTTTATTTTTGTCAGAGACAGAGCAGATTCTTTTTTGGTTACAAACTTTATGAATGTTTAGTTTTTCTTATTAGATGTCAATGGTCATGGTGATTTTATAAAACATCGATTTTTCTAACATGTCCGCAGAAGCAAAAAGAATTAGGGGGCTGAATTTTAGCCCCAGGGAAATAAGTCATCTTTTCACTATAGCCCTCCAATATAAAAAATATATTGGAGAATAAACAAACCAATGCTATCACAAATACTAAAAAAATGAAGCCTGGGTGGAAATAGCTAAGGAGTTCAACGCAACCTCATCGGATTTAAATAACCGAACCATTGACCAATTAAAGAGATGCTATGAAAACAAGAAGCAGAAAATGAGGAAGAAAAAGGCACAGATCCGACAAGAGGACTTGAAAACTGGTGGAGGCCTTCCACCCCCTGAAACTAAGTGTGATGATTTAGACGATTGATATTTTTGTGGGTATAAAAATGAATAAATTACGTACCCAATGTAGTTTTGAAATAATCATATATCCTACTTTTTCTCCCTTGCAACTGAGACAAAAACTGGCACTTTGATCCCTAAAGTGTGAAAAAGAGTTATAGAGGGATATACATTTATAGTCACTGCCTTGAAAATAATATGAAAGTTAAATTCTGTACAGTACAACAAATCCTATAAAAAGTTAATAATCAAAAAATAGTCGAAAGCTCATTTTATTGTTGTTTTAATAAAATTATTGATAGGTGTTGCAGTTCATTGAAATATCGAATGAATTCAATTTGTGTTAAATTTAGTGTGCCTCCATCGCCTTGTGGGTCCAAGTTGATTTGTTGTGTTTGAATCAAATAATTGAGTTACTCCTCATTAATGTCTTCAGAAATTGGGGGCTCTGATTCATTCATGTCCCTCGCAAGGTTATGAATAACAGTTGTTGCCACAATTATGGCCATGACAGTTTCCAGTTTAAGTCTAAGGCCATAGGCAACTACTGGGAACCATCGCTTCCATATGCCGAATACCCTTTCAATCGCATTTCTGGTGTGAAGTAATGCCTCATTATAAAGAAATTCACCTCTACTAACGGAATTTGCCAAAGGTGTCTTCAAGTAGCTTCGAAGTGGATAACCACTGTCCCCTAAAAAAGAAACAACTTTTGGGTCCAACTATCTTTTGACAATTTTTACATGCATATAAGATTATCTCTGTATCTGTAAAGATAGAAGGGTGGGTCACCTCACAGCACATCTTTTATCCTTCTTTTTAGAGGCTCTTCAATTTCAAAAATACAGTCACCTATTATCACACTTTCTTCAAATTCTCCAGTTTCCAATCTTGATCGTATTGACGAATTGGCAAAAATTGTGGCATCGTGTATTGACCCAGGCCAGCGAGCAACAACATCCAGAAATTTTAGATTGGTATCTGTTAGACACTGAACATTCAATGAGAAGAAATAAGACTTCCGGTTTCTATAAATTTCAGCATTTGCCCACCTAAAATAGCAATGAAAATAAAATCTAAACAGAAATTGATGGAAAAAGAAAAATTTATTATTACTTTATATCAACACCTCTACTCAATTCATTTTTAGTTTCCAATTTCTCAAAAACTTACCAGGAGAATCAATCTTCACATGTGTGCAATCAATCAAGGCCATCACTTTTGGAAATCTCGCTATATTAAAAAACTCGTTTTGGGACCTGACTCGCTGCTGAGGATGACGCATAATTACCACTCTAGGGCGTAAAGATGCAATAATTCTACTCGCTGTTGAAACATGAACATTCATAAAGTCTGCAGTCTGAATGATATGTCCACTGCTGACATAAAACCTTAATGTTAAAAGCAGTTGGTTCATCGGCGAGAGGCTGTTATTTCTAAAATAATATTGTTGGTGAAAAGTAGTACCTATAATAAATTTTTCAGTTTTACAATATCAGGACAAAACTATCTTAACTGCTATTCTATGGCAAGATCTAAGTACTTACCTGTCATCTGGATACTTCAACTGACCCTCGATGTCTCTTAGAAGTGACATGACCGTAGGTTTAGTTAATCTGAATCGTCTAAAAAAGTCCATTTGGGGCATCTTCGAAATAATTGGGCCTAACAAAAATCCGTCCTGGGTAGCCCATCTCTATGAAATTTAGGACTTCTAAATCATCTTCCATGAAATCATCTGTCAGAACCTCCTCATCAGAATCCATTGGGCCGTATGAATAAAAAGAAAGCAAATGCTTGTGAGTATGAGCAAACGCTCCAAGCAAGAGCTTAGAGTAACAGGTCGGAGTATAAGCATCTACTCGAGTGGATATGAATAATGATTTGCTTATACTCAAGAGTTGTTGCTTCAATAAAATGAGCATTTGTGCCTGGACTGCCTGGTAATTCCTGTCGAAACTCGCAAACAGTCGAGTTGCGTTTGCAATAATTTGACCTTGTTTTGATTGTAAGTGTAATTAAAATGCCTTCAGACGAGGGGAATGACGAAGAGAAGGGTATCAATATGCTAGTAGCAATTCAATTGCAAGAAAGACCTGAAATCCTCACCAAATCACTAATTCCACATAAAAAATAAAAAAAAAACGAGGCCTTTAAACATGCAGCCACAGAAATAGAACAAAAAATAGGAAAGCCATTAACCGTTTCGCAACTAATGAAGAAAGTAAACAACATGAAAACGAGACTAAGAAATAAGGTTGACAAGAACAAAACTGGCAATAAAAAAATTGTTTTAAAGCAGTGGCAAAAAATTTTACATGGATTAATGGATGGAGAGGAGAATCCGACCATAGGTAAAATACAAGGAAAGATTTTATTTTCTAATTGATTGAAGAAAAGTTTGCATCACATAAATAAATGTGATATGGATGTATGTAATACAAAAGTGCCGCGACCATGACAACACACATCTAGAAAACGGGATATAATTAAAAAATATGCTTTTCAATATTTTTAAACAGAGCTTTTTTTGTACTATTGATGGGAAATGTCGTTTTTAGAATAGTTTTGCGTCAATAAAGTAGCCCTTTTTTGCATACAAACAGAATTTTTCGAAAAACATTTAATTACAATCTTGATAGATTATTCCATTCTAGGAGCCAAAAGTGTTGGACTTTCTACAGTTGCGAGGAATGTAGACGACGAAGAATTGTCTCACTCTTCCTTATCTTTCCAGTCCGAGAAAGAAAAGGAAGACTGGCCTATACCACGGCCACAAAAAGCGTTAAAGCAGCAAACAAACAAGAACTCACAGTCATTTGAAACAGAAGAAACTTCCAAACTGACAACACAGGAATTACAACGCCTTGTTCTTATCGAACAATTAAAGACTACTCGTATCCAGAGGCAGATTTATGAACAGGCAATATGGCAAGCGGCGTAACCAAATGCCAGCCATGATGATAATCCTTATATAATTCACAATTGAACTAAATATACACATATATTTTTTGTATATCTTTGTATTTGTATATTGTTCAGTTTTACTTAATTCGAAATAAAATATAAATATTTTCTTCATGCGAAAATATGAATATAATGGTAAATTAAAAATTTCATTGCGGCTTTCAAAAATATATTGATTATGGCCACTGGTCACCAACTAAAAGCGACAAAAGAATCATGTGACGAAAATATGAAAGCTAAATATTAAAGTTGGTACGATTTACAAAAAAAACGACTTTCTTATAGATAAATATTTATTCTGTTTACTTCTAATTTAATTTACATGAACCCACCATTTTTATCGAAGATCTTGACCAAGAATAACATTTCCTATTTCAAGCCGTCTCTCTCGTGCACGCTGTAGGAGTCCATCTTCTACTTCGTAGTCACCACCGTTATAATAATTTTCGTCTGGTTCTGCATTATATTCAAAATCAGCATCTCCCAAGTATTTGGCAATATTGTGAAGCACGATACAACAAATAATGACGGACGGAACTTTTCCTAATTTAACTCGGCATATGTATTTCAAAACTGGAAACCTGCGCTTAAGTTGGCCAAAACACCTTTCAACTATAACCCTTTCTTTCTTAAAAAGTCTGTTGTAAGCTCTTTCCAATGCGTTATTAGGGTTTCTGAACGGAGTCATTAGCCACGGTTCTAAGCCATAACCATCATCACCCAGTAGTACTGCACCAGGATACTGTTGCATAGTTACACGTATATCGCAGTTCCTCCAAATTCTTGCGTCGTGTACAGAACCCGGCCAACTAACATCAGCACTAGTAAGAATTTCGAATAATAAAATTCTTACAAAAGTAAGTAAAACCAACCCTGTAAGTCAACATTATTTTAGACCGGTCGCGAGCAGCCATCTAAAGCCTTTTCCCGCCGCGAAAGTCAGTCGGTCCAAGTAAGTCATGAGCTCATCATCAACCGAGGAGTACGTGCTATGTCTCCTATTTTCTTTTAGTGTCCCTTTCTTGGGAATTAATATAACAATTTCTTCAATTTTAATTCAAAGTTTCATGTATAGTTCTAATAGTGAGTTGTTAGTGTTTGTCAACTTGTAAGTACTTTTATTGAATAATTAACCTCCGAAATATAGCAGCACTGCCGGTAAACCATTCTGGCGCCATTATAATCGCAGCGGAGTTGCCGTTCATATCATTAGCTTTCTTTATGCTTCACGTATTAACACGTATAGTTGCCACCTATTTACCTTTTTTATCGCAAGTGACTTTGCTAAGGCTAAATCGCGTAATAATTATTGTTAATCTAACACTGTATGTACTATTTAATTTGTTGTGGAACATT
Source organism: Lochmaea crataegi (assembly GCA_947563755.1). Taxonomy (NCBI): domain Eukaryota; kingdom Metazoa; phylum Arthropoda; class Insecta; order Coleoptera; family Chrysomelidae; genus Lochmaea; species Lochmaea crataegi. Next base: position 12,930,377 of record OX387424.1, on the reverse strand, counting down.
TGTCAAGTATTGTATTGGATTTTAATAATAGCCTCTAGTGTGTCCGACTTTCCACCTGTTCGAGTGTATGGTTTTTATAGTGCCTTTTCCAAAGTCACACTAGTTGTAACACCTAAATTAAATAAGGTACTACTCGAATCTATTAGTTTTATTTATAGTATCCGACTTCTTCCCATTTATTTTTTTTACAGGTTGGAGTCTATTTCATAAAATTCTCAATTTGTGTTATCCCTCTGTAAGCGTAGCTGACATGGGTAACTAGGTCTTGAACCTCAATTCAAGTGGTCCTTCGTGTTTCACTCGAAGATTCTAAGATGTTCAAGGTGACAGATGATCGTCTTACTGAACCAAGCCTCACCATTCAAATTCTTTTCGCTCTCATTCATTCTTTAACACTAGTAAACATTTCCACTGAGTTACATGTTGCCTGCACATTTAAAGTCGCCAATCCCAATTCATCACCGTGTTGATTCGGTTTCAAAATTTGAACGTGCGTGCAATCAATCACTCTAATAGCGCTTGAAAACTGATATTTTTCTTGCCACGCTTGCTGTGCTTCGATTATTTTGGGTTGGGTTGACGGAAATTTGATCCATAAATGGGACTTTTCAACTATTTTGTTCATTACGAATGAAATTGTTTTTGAAACAGTCGACTGAGTGACTCCCAATTCTTCTGCTACACCCATCTGAAATCCAGGATTGGACATATATCGCAAGAAAACCTTCATTTTATGATTTGAAGAAAGAGCGCCTCCTCTCCTTTCAAGATTTTCTCCAAAAAAGTACGTTGCCATCCAATTTACATTTTCTTCTTGAAATCTGTAAAGAGATTTAAAATCTCGCCAATTAGCTCTCCTTCGCACTTTGTATTGCTTCTGTGCCCGTAAATTCACGAATTCTGCAATTTTATAACCAGCTTTTTGCAAGGTGTATCTCCTACTAACGAGATGCAAAAATTTTGGAGCAAATGCTGAACTAAGTAAGCAAAGCATACTTTTTATCCATAACAAGATGAGCAAATACTTAAACCTGAGTAGATGCTCATGCTCCTAATACAGGTTTGAACAAAATCTTTTACTTAAATTTTTATTCATAAACTATATAGCATTTGCTTCAAGTTTTGTAAGTAGAAGGTTGTGCTCATTTTTATTCATACGGCCCTTATTTTTGCAAATTACAAATCGTCACGAAAATTGACAAAATTTTGTCGAATATTTGAGGTTAAAGAAAATTTAAATTAGTTTAAGGGAATAAACTTGATCAGTTAGCTAATACTGCTTTAATGGGCGTTTCAAGGGTCTCTTAAAGTTGGTGCAAAACACAAAAGTTGTTAACGGTACTTTAAAGGACACTTAGCCTAACGGTCCTTTAAAAAGAAGTCGGTGCAAACGGCTGTTAGAGTCATTAGCGGCGAGGTCGGTTGTTACAACAAGTTAAACCAGTTCTTTCAAATAATTGATAAGATTTTTCGTATCCAAGTTTCCACTGATTTATAGGAGCAATTCTGTAAGCAACTGGTTATTAAAGGATGGTTAAAAATTGGACAATTCACTAACTCCATTTTACTATTCTGTATGCATGATAAACTTAAAAATATCAACGGAAAACTCTTAATTGGACACGATACTTATTAAAATTTAAATCATTAACTTGACTATCTACTTATGGATTAAAACATTTCTAATAGCGAAAACTTCGTCAAATATAACTGCGAGTCTTTGATTTTTAACCAGGAATAATTTACTCTTACGGCTGTTAAGTAGGTTTTTGATTTTATTATGGTATCTCTCCATCGTATATTTTGCGTAGTCTACGAGTATATGCTCGACAGTGACATTTTTATGGCAAGCAACACAGTATTGTATGTCTGTTTTTGTTATAATGGGGAAATGTGTTAGATTCTGTATCCTAGTCGCATGCGTTGAATTTTAACTTGTTGGTGTCTATTTGAAATTGGTTGTGGTCATGGTTTTACGGATGGAATTATGGTTTTTTTTACAATAAAAAAAAAACATTTTTTTCTATCAGTACCTAATACCAATGGTTGACATAGCATTATCCAAAAATTGACATAATCTGTCCCCAATAATTGACATTTTATCGAAGAAGGGTAAATGAAAATTAATAAATCAAAATAATATCTTTACCACTAATAGTATACACATTTCAATGATTAACTGTTTTTATAAAATTAGTTTATATTAGACTTAAAAAAGGAAAACAATATCACTGTCGAAGACTGTCATTGATACCAATATTTGAAATGGTGTTCACCAATGTTTGACATAGGAGTTTGAAAGAGGATTGAAAGAGAAATAAGAGAGATAAGAGAGAAATATGTTGGAAAACATTTATTTAAATACATTTCTCAATCAACATTACATTTTATTTTTTTTAAACAATTTTTTGGTAAAATTCATCCATCGACCGTTAAGCCTTCTTTAAATTCATACTTAATCCTATCACCAGCAACTTGCATATTTGGAAAAGAGAGTCTGTATACAATTTGAGTTTTTTCAATAGTACTAATGTCTGCATCATTTGAAATAAAAACATTATTGTTGCTATCATTGCATTTCTTTAATCCGACGACTTCTAATTCATCATTTTCAAAAACTGCTTGAATTACACAGACAAAATGTAAAATTCTACTTTTTCCCGTGGAACCTACCAAAACGTAGTCGCCTTCTTTATATTCAACTCTCTCGTCGTCAGTATTTATGTCATCATTTTCAGGCTCGTTTTCAGGTATAAAATAACTTTCTTCAATGTCGTCACTGCTGTTTCCTGAAGGTACCCAATCTCGTCGTTTACGTTTTTCTACAGTTTTTTATTGTTTGTAGATTTTTCTTTTTTGACTTGATTTAGGTCTTTTTTTACTTGGTTTAGTTCTTTCTTCCTTTTGCGATCTTCTAGTCTTTTCTTTTTTGCTTCTTCAAGTTCTTTCTTTTTTAATTCTTTCTTCTGATAATACATTTGCCAACTCTTTGATGTTACAGATGGAACCTTTTCTTTTTTATATATCTTGCTTTTGGAAGGTTTAGGACCTGGCCAGAAACACGCTTTTTTAAAAGGGGTAGGAACATTAAAAGGTAAGTCAATGTTTTCAGAAGGTCGAATTTCTTTTGACGTTGGAGTTACGTGTTGATTTTGTGTGTTTTCCTTTTCTTCCACTGAAACAGTATTGTCTAAATTTGGTATTTTCGATAGTCCTGCTGTTGAAAGCTGATTTTGACTAACTGTGTTTTCTTTATCCTCAATCGATTCTATGTTTTGTAGAGATTCTTCATTTTGCAACTTTTCTGTGTTTCGAATTTGATTCCCTTCCTTCTCTATGTTATTTATTTCTTTCAAAATGATAGTGTAAAATTCAAAAAGCGACCGATCTGCAATATCTCCAGACCAAACAGAACACTTTTTGAATTTTTCAATTTTGTCCTGGCTTATAAATTTCTCGACAAAGTGTAAGCCTTTCTGCAATTCTGTTAATTTTGCATTATTTACATTAAGAACTCTTGCATTTTCTTTTTTGGTTGCTATGTCAAGGGCCTTTGGATCCCAGGGATAAATTCCACATTTCCGGAAACCATTTTGTAAAATTTGCGGATTTATGCTTTTTTCGAGTGTTTGTCTCAGTAACGAGGAGAAGTGAATTTTTTTCAGTATGGGGTTGTTATAGTTCTGCAATCTCCATTCCTGCACAATTTCTTTCCACCCAGCTTTTAGTGTCCGAAAAACTGAAACATCCATTGGCTGAATTTTGTGGGTGGAATTGGGTAGCAAGGCTACAAGAATGATTTTATGTTCGTCACAAAATTGACTAACATGTAAAGTTAAATGTGAGGCGTGGCCGTCTATGAATAAAATAACCGGAAATGCACTATTTGTTTCAAGTAGCCAGGGATAAAATATATTTGATATGAATTCATAGAACGTTTCGCCCGTCATCCAACCGCTTTCCGATTTTCCAATACCCCATGTTTCAGGTACACTGTTTGCCAATTCTTTAGGAAAAATAAACTTTTCCCCTATTGGGTTGAGAAAGAAAGCAGTCTCGTCCGCATTATATATGCGTTTTGGGTCATTCAATATATCATCGTATTTATTTTCTTGGAGGTCATTAAAAATTTCATTAAACCACACACTTAAATTTTGAGAAATCCGCTCCCTAATCATTGGATTTCGTTTTAAAAAACTTGCATACCCCTTTTTTCCAGGTCTGTTGTTGGCAAATGGATTTCCTCTTTTTAATTCTAGCATTAGGTGTTGCACACTGTTGAGTAACTGTTCTTTACCTACTGGAAATCCCACTTTAGCCATGCTTAGGATCCAGGTAACCAAAACGCCCTCCTCATCTCTAGTTAGATAGGAATATCTACCCATTTTTCTCTCAATTGGTGTTTTGCCTTGAATTTTGTACATCAAGGTCACTCTTGGTACAATATGCTTTCTTGCAGAGGTTGCCACAGCTAATCCTCTTTTAACGTCTGCTATTGCGTCATCCATTTGTTCTTTTCAATATTTAAAGAATGTTTTCTTACTCGCCATTTCCTGAAAGAACCAATAATTGACAGCACATACTCCAATAATTGACAATAGTGTCAACCATTGGATGTGATTATCAGAGTTTAGCGGTTTTTATAGCGAAATTTTTGGAATTTTATCCTTACTAAATCTCACCAGAAAACTGAAAAAATCATTTGAAACCCAATAATTGACACTAATGTCAATTATTGGAACCTCTGCTATTTTCATACCCATTGGTTGACATTTCCGTTTTATAACCTACAATATTTCAGATAGCAAAACAATTTAATGTACTTGATTATAACACTAGTAAAAAATCAACCCTATTGTCCAAAAATTAAATATTTATAAATTAACTTATCTACTCACGTTTTTTTTTTGAGGCACTTTCTTAACAAAAATTATAAGAACTTTACTAAAATGCAAACCGGTGTTACTACACGTGAAATATATTTCGGCCATGACAGTTTTGTTGATTGGATGAAGCGTGCCTTCGTACAGTCTAAACTAGATGGCGCTGGGTGTCTTTTAACGTATTATGGAAGGTCCTATTTAATACAGAGTTATTCTTATGGACATTTTAATTTTGGAGTGTCAATTATTGAGGTGCTGTCAACTATTGGTGCTTTTACTTTAATATTTTTTCCATGTCAGTTTTTTGTCTACAATCAGTGCTAAAAAATTCTAGGTTAGTATTGTAAAGTTCTATCCCTGGCGTTATTTGATTGTGTTTCCGTGACAACGTCATACATTTTGTCTTGGATGTAGAAAATTGGAGCCCTGTTGATTTGGACCAAACTTATAATTTTTGTATGGAGAATTGAATATGGTGTTGCACTAAAAGTATGTTTTTTCCTTTTGCCAGTAATACCAAGTCGTCTGCATATAGTTTACCTTTGGTTAATGGCTCGGTTAATGGTGAACATTGTTTGAGATGTCGTTTATGGCTATTAGGAAAAACGTCGTGCTCAGTACAGATCCTTGTGGTATACCGTTTTCTTGTGTTTTTTTTGCTAAAGGTTATATAACAATAGTTCTGGAATATGTTTTGTTGTTTCTAACACTAATCTAGTGAAAAAATCAGTAATTTCATTTAATAAGCGATATACATTTTAGTCATTATTTTACCTTTGTCTATGTTTTGTGAAAATTATTTTTGTATACTTTTCTGTGAACATGAGGTTTGTATAGTACACTCACGGAAAAAATTATTGCATATTTTATTTTAGGTCTTTATTTTTTTCCCTTTAACACTTTTGTGATTTCGGTTTTTGCAGTCTGTTATATTGGAGTGTTCCACGTATATTGCCATTTATCACAGATAAAGTAATATTCAGACATAGCTTTTATAACTGAATAAGCGATAACGTTAAATAAGCGGAAAGCTATAAACGTAGCATAGTGTGCCTTGAGGACATTTTCAGTGCATTATTTCTCCAATCTGTAGTTTCAATTAGTGAAATACCACGTTTAAATGAGTTAGTTCCGGTTAAAATTGTTTGTTTAATCAATGAGGGGTACAGACAAGAAGACATTGCACAGAGATTGAATGTCCATCAATCGATTGTTTCTCGCGTACTAAAACGTTACAATGAGACTGGAGTATACAAAAGGCGACCTGGTCAAGGACGTGAAAGATGTACAACGCCAAGGGATGAGCAATATTTAAGAATTCAATCTTTGCGAAATCGTACACTTACTGCTCCGAATTTAAAAAATCAATTACTAAATGCAAGGCAAGTCAATATTTATACTAAAACAATAATAAGGAGACTTAAGGAGGTCGATTTAAAGCCAAGACGTCCTGCTAGAACTCTAGCTCCTTTCCACGCCATTGTAATCGGACGGTTTCAATTTGCAAGAGCTCATGCTGACTGGAATGAACATCAATGGGGAAAAGCTCTTTTTACAGACGAGACAAGAATACAATTATGGGATCCTAATAGACATAGTCGAGTATACAGAAGGTCAGGAGAACGTTTCGCTGAATGTAATCTTGCACATAATCTCAGCTTTGGTGATGGTTCCATTATGCTATGGGCTGGCATCAGTTGGGATAGTCGCACGGAGCTCATTGAAGTGAATTTAAGGATGAGTGCTGACTGGTACATACGCAACATCCTTGCAGAACATGTTATACCATATGCCAGCTTTATTGGATATAAAAACTTTGTGCTAATGCACGATAATGCCCATGCCGCAAAAACAGTAAACTAGTACATTGAGGATATCGGGATTGCGAAGCTAGAATGGCCACCATACAGTCTTGACGCAAATCCCATAGAACATGTATGGGACATCCTCAAAACAAATATTCGACCACGGAATCTAGCTCTAACTCAATTGCAGAATTAAGGATTGCTGCACAAGAAAAATGGAATCGAATACCACAAGAAACCATCGAAGATCTTTTGCGCAGTATGCCTAGGAGGATGCAGGCTATCGTTAGAGCTAGAGGAGGAAATACTAAGTACTAAATTGTTATTATTTTGTCTTAAACTAATGTATCGTGTCGATGTTGTTGTTCTTTCTTAATTAAATGTTATTATCAAAAACAGGCCATTTCACTAATTTCTCCACGAATCTGTTAAGCTTCAATATGTAATTAATTTAATTATTAATAACGTAAAAGACTCTAATGTAACAGATTTAGCAACCGAAATCACACAAGTGTTAAAGGGAAAATAAATAAATACCGAAAATAAAATATGCAATAATTTTGTCCGTGAGTGTATTACTGTGTTGAAACGTCGGAACTTCGAAATACTTTTTAATAATGAAGGGCCGCTGATTCGCTAGCAGCTTATTTTGAATGTTTAAAAATGCAAGAGAGTTTGCGATGCTCTGTCCAAATGGCATGGCATGTCCTTTACCGTTCGAAATATTTTATAAGATAGTAGGTGGATATATTATTATTATTATATCACTTTGAAAAAATCACTGGATATTCCAGAAGCTAGTCTAATTTCCTATTGATGCGAATTTGTTTCACTTTCAGATTACATCCTTATCGTGTCGTTTTGCAGCAAGCATTGATAGACATGGATTTCTATAGGAGAATTACCTAGTGCCATTAGTTTTTGGGCATGGTTAACGAAAACCCTTAATTTCAATCTACAATTCATTGGACAGACTAAGCTTCTTTTAATAGCAATTATGGGGTAAATTGTCGTAATATAGTCTGCCAAAAATCCCCATTGGTTGCATCAAGGACGCTGGAGGGCCAGTGTCGAAGTCAATGTACGGTGCGGTACAATCATATCTCTCTGACGGGGCACTAACTAGTAACGTTTTCTAGGAGTTCCTATTTTACTAGGAGATGTAAATCTGAAACTTGGGCGCAATATGTTTCTGCAAATTGACAGCTATCAAGCACATTTTGCAATTAATATGCGAGAACATCTAAATGCGGAGTTTACAGATCGATGAATGAGAAGAGGGAGCCTGTTTCCACCCGACTTGACCGTTCTAGATTTTAACTTTTGAAGACAAGTGAAAGATCTTTTTTTGCAGTCTAGGCCAACAACCAGGGAAAATATGATCCTCAAAATGCATTCATGGCTTTCCTAGAGCGGGAACTGAAACTCCCGTTTTTCCTAGAAAACGAAGAGTCGAGCTATGCGTGAAATAAGATGGCGGCCATTTTAAGCATCTAGGCAGACACTAGAACAACCTTTTAACCATCAATCATTTTCAATTTGTTTCGATAAAATTCGTAAATTACAATAATCAATACGGTGCACGGTCTCGTGGTTGGTTTTCGATTATAGACTACAGGTCCATGGCAAAAATTACTCTGTGAAATGACCAACAGCGAATCACGTTTGGAAGGCATCTACTGTATCAGAAAATAACTCTCAGCCCTATTCCCTCACTTTTGAGCGGTACAGTTGAGTGCATTGGGAAATTGAATTATCCAGGTGCAAATGAGCAATCACAATTTTTTGTACGGCTTCCTTCTAGTTGATAGATCAATAAAAAAGCTAGTGCCGTACAAAAGTAGTGGTTCCGAAGTCAGAACACATTTATAATTCGCCGATAATTCTAGAAGCAATATAGGTAATTTATTACTGTATGGCATTTGTGCATTCGTTTTTTGTACTTTTACAGATACATTACCCATTCTCATATTTCCAGTACAGGTTAAAATACCGGGGTTCTCAACCCTTTTCCTAGACACATAGGTATGGTATAAGATCATTGCAAAATGATATTTAACGCATACAATAATGTATAATAATTATGCCGTCCAAAAATTATGGTTGATATTTGTATAAACAAAAATATGGAATTTTTGATATTTATTTTGGGTGAATTCATGTATGAAATGTATTTTGACTTCCGGTACCACTACTTTTGTACGACACTAGGTTTTTCGGAAAAAAAATTAATTAGTAGAAAAAAGCCGTACAAAAATCAATTTCCCATGTACTCTCCTGTACCGCTCAAAAATGACGGCAAAGGGCTGAGAGTTATTTTCTGATATAGTAGCAGCCTTCTGAACCTAATTCACGGTGGGTCACATCACAGAGTAATTTTAGTCATGGGCCTGTAGTCTATTATTATCTCCGGCAAAAAAACCAGAGACTTGCGAATTGCACCATTCTTTTAAGCCTTTAATACTCTATAAATTGAACTGTGTTATAAAGTGCATATTGAAGTTTTCCGGAAACAAACAAAATCTATGGTTTTACTAAGACCGCTGTTAAAAATGTTGTGAATTTAATAATTTCACCTGTGCCCACCGGTATTGTGGAAATATAACAATGACCGTCCCTTTTCTTAATTCTTAATGGACGTAGATTCAGGGACTATAAGGTGTTCGTATGTTTTGTTGCTCACGATTTAAACGTCAAAAAGCTGCTGTTATAAATGAAACTAACTGTTTCTTATTAATTCCACTATTTATTGAAAAAATTATGAAAATTTCTAAGATATTGATAATTATTTCAATATTGACATATCAATGATATAGGTAACCTAGGAAAACTATATCTGCTGATATTTACAATTGTTACTTAGAAAGACAGTTTAATATTGGAGAGTTCCCTAGATTTATCTATTCATTGACGACTTCATATTGTAAATGGAAAAATATATCCAGGATATCCCCATATGGCTTATATTACCTAAGTTTCAATACTTGTGATAATACAGGGTGATTCATTAGTGCGATAAGGTCCAATATATTGTAAATCCTCAATGATATTCAAATAAAATTTTGACCGATCCTAACCAGCCTAAAGGCCCCTATTTTGAAATTAGTCGTAATCGTACAGCGTATTCCAGAACGCCGTGCCAGATCAAAGTTACATTTTTTTAATGGGTCACTCTGTGTTTTACTTTTTCATGGGGTTATTTAACGTCGGTCTATTTCTGCAACTGAGACTGATAACCGATGCCAGGAGCACTCTACCCCTAACCGGAAATTTTTGCTGAATCCACTAGTGTTCCAACCAGTGGTAGGGAGCTTTATCGAGCCTCGAGACCTCGGTTTTACGTCTCATCCGAAAGACATATCATTATACATTATACCTCGTGCTCATTGCTATAATGCCTGTGATATGCTACTGACCCTAGCAATCTAAGGTGTTTCTCTGCGGGCGACGGTGTTTACCCAGTGGTCACCCATCCAAGTACTAACCGCGCTCGACTCTGCTTCATTGTAATTCGTATTCTGCTTTGACTCCTCCATTGCAATTATAAAGGGTTGTAGTAGGTTATACGGTGAATTTAAAAAATTCTGACTACTTATTCCTGAAAATCGTATACGTTAAACTGCACAATTAATATGATACAGCCATACGTCTATTATGGTCTTCTAGTATCTTATTCACTAGACCTGCTTCCATATCTAAGAAACCGTGTACAGGGCGAGTCCAAACTCGAATACATCGATTTCACAATTTTTTTAAATGGATCACCCTGTATTTTATATCGGTAATTGGAAGTTATATACTTTACTATACTTCCAATTTGATCAAGTATTCCCTATACCCAAAATGAATAGTTTTTGTGATATTTCAATTGTATGATTAAAAATTTTAATTCAAACAAAAAATCAATAAAAAGCAGCTACATATACATAATATTAATTCATAACAATCAACGTGTTAGGAAAGTGTGTTATTCCAGAAAAATCTTTCAAAAGGTCGATAACAGTGCCACAAGTGTATAAGGGACAGATTTATTGTTGTAGTTTTTCTAAATAGTCAAATTAGAGCCATATCATTATTATCGATCTTAGTAATTACATTTTCCTAATTCGTTTGTTAACAAATGTGGTATCTACTTATCTACGTAACGGAGCTCCTGCTCATCATAATGCGGTCATTCAGAATCAATTCAATGATATGTTTCCTGAACGGTGAATTGGAAGCAGGACCAGTTTTCTGGGCACCAAGATCACCAAAGTTAAGTAAAGTTTATTTTTCTTCAGAGGCTATGCAAAATATCAGGGGTACAAAGTACACCAGACGATAGGAAAATAGATCAAGACATGCTTTCCAAAATGTTAATGCGCAAATGCTTAGAGATTTAAGTCGATCTTATGAAAACCATCCTCAAGCCTGGATCGATGTAGTGGGTTAGATTAGGTATCTTTTATAACTCCATTGTTGATTTTTTCACAAATTTTAGTACATTTGTTATTGATGTAAATAAATTTTGTATTATTGGATTTTTTTAATCATAAAATTGGAATATCACAACAACCATTTAGTTTGGGTATAGGGAATACTTGATCAAATTTGGAGTATAGCAAAGTAACTTCCAATAACTGATATAAAATAGAGGGTGATCCATTTAAAAAAATTGTGAAACCGATGTATTCGAGTTTGGACTCGCCCACACGGTTTCTTAGAATGGAAGCAGATCTAGTGAATAATGATACTTGAAGACCATCACAGACGTATGGCTGTAACAGATTAATTTCAAAATGTGCAGTTTAAAGCATACGGGGCGTTGAACTCAATACGATTTTCAGGAACAAGTGATCAGAACTTTTTAAATACACTGGATAACCTTCAACAATCTTATATCACTGCAGTAGAAAAGTCAAGCAGAATTCTAATTTGAAGTAAAATACAGGGTCTATAACTTTGATCTGGCACGGCGTTCTGGAACACGCTGTACACTTGCAACAAATTTTAAAACATGGGCCTTCAGGCTGGCTACAACCGATCAAAACTTTATTCGAATATCTTTGAGGATTTAGAAGATACTGGACTTTATCGCATTAATGAATCACCCTGTATATATGAATAGAGAGAAAAATATATGATATTACAAGTATTAAAGCTTAGATCAATCACAAGATAGGTCGCTATTTGGTCTAGCCAAATATTAAACATCAGGTAGGCATCACATCAAATGTAACTTCTGTCATTTTGACAATGATATGTCAATATCGGAATAATTGTCAATGTCTTAGAATTTTCATATTTGTTTCATTAAATAGTGAAATTAATGAAAAACAGTTAGTTTCATTTATACCAGTAATATGAGTAGATTCCATAGAGTAAGGGTCCAAACAGTAAATTTAGTTAAAAAGCTGTATTTTATTAAATACTTGTGCTTGCTTCAATATGAATTGAAATTTGATATTTTATTGTATTACGTTGTATCCTTTTAAATATAAATAAAATAAAACAATGTGTGGCACTGGTGGTATGAACCATTATTTATTGAAATTGGAAATGGTGGCACTGTTGTATCAACATCCAAGGTTTTGTCCGGATTCCACATGTTTTCTTCTTCTTTTAATACAGACCAATTGCCTTTTGCCAATTTGTCAAAAAAAATGAAAACAAAATATATGGCAATTATTGAAATTGATGGTAAGAATTTTAAGAATATTATGGATAAAGGTATGCTGTTTATTAATTTTGCAATCTGTCCAATATTTGAATATTTTGATATTCACCGATGTTACAAATGTTCAAATTATTATTAACTGCTATTTGTTTAATGATATTTAGTTCTTTGTTGAAATTATTATTGTTTAATGGGACTGTCTCAAATTTTGAAATTTTGCATGTAGAACCCAAATCCTTTAAATTAAATCTTTTAGAAGCCCTCGAGATTAACAAAAACAAATATTCCGGTAATCTGCTTAACGACCAAATAGATATCAATCATTCTCCCTTATTAAACCTTTTTACCTAGAAAATGTGATAGTTGTTGATCAATTTCCCAGGTACCTTTTTTCAATACCTTTGTAACTTTCTTAGAATCCCGTATTTAGACACTTTTTGTACTTATACCTATTTAAATATATTATAATACTTTTGTCAATATCTTAAAATTCCGTATTTAGGCACTTTTTGTACTTATCCCCATTTTTAATACTTTTGTCAATATCTTAGAATTCCGTATTAAGGCACTATATAAATTAAAAGTTTTTCATTGTAGCTTCACTAGTTTGAAAAAGCTACTGTGTAGCGAAACGCGTCACTCATTTTAATTTGAACGTCAGTTCAAAATAAATAATGAAGATTTAAACAAATTAATTTGTTTTATTTCATCATATCCAATAGTAATAGCTGAACGAATGAATGATTATTATATGGATAGTATTGAGAAGATGAATAAATCAATTCCGAATGCAAGAGAAGATTTTGATATGGTAGAACTAGAAAACTTGTTGACAACATTTGAAGAAATAACACTAAATCAATTAAAACATAAAATATCTGAATTAAAATCTAACAGCAACTCTAGTGAAATACTAAATAAGACAGTTTTAAAAGGAACTTGAAATGCGACCTGTAAATGTATTGTGGGATATAGAAAAATTAATTGAGGAAATGGTTTATGAACAGCTAATAGATTTTATTGAGGAAAACAAAATTTTAGTAAAATGGCAAACAGGATTTAGAAGAAATTTTTGCAAATTGCAATTCAATATGTTACCAAAAGTTGGTGTTTTGATGATAATGAAATTGTAGTTGCAGTTTTTCTAAATTTTAAAAGAGCGCTCAACTTCAAAAATATGGGATAAAAGGAACAGTTTTGAATTTTCTTAAAAATTACTTAGATAATAGAACACAAAAAACTAAAATTTTAAATAATTTTTCATCAAAAAAATGTATTAATATTGGTGTGCCACAAGGTAGTAAGTTGGGACCTTTACTGTTTATTTTATAAATAAATGATTTACCTAAAGTTCTGAAAAAATGTAAGATGTTTGCTGATGACACTTTAATATACATAAAATGTAAATCAATATCAGAAGCTATTAATTACATAAATATGGAACTCAATATTGTGATAAAATGGTTGAATATAAATAGACTAAAATTAAATGTTGATAAAACAAAATGCATGCTTATAAATTCAAAAATTTATGACAATTTATATGCTGTAAACATAAATAATATTGATTTAGAATTTGTAGATTCATTTAAGTATTTAGTAATATTTATTGATAGCAAATTGAAATTTCAAAATTATTATAATTATATAATTTTAAAAATATCTAAAAAAATCAACTATTTAAGAACGATTAGTCAACACTTAAGTTTTTTCTCTAAAAAGTGCATTTTAATACAATAATTTTACCACATTTTTTGTACTGCTCGACCATTCTATTTACAGCAAATGAAGAACATTTTGAAAAATTACAAGTTTTAGAGAATAAGGCAATGAGAATAATTTTGAATGCGAATAAATATACAAAAATTGAATTTATGTTAAAAAAATTAAAGTGGTTAAATGTAAAAAACCTTATTTTTTATTATGTTATTTTTTTATATAAAATTCAAAACAATTTACTTCCTGACCATTTGAAAAATTACATTTCGATAAATTTTGAATTTCATGATCATTATACACGTGGCAAAAATAATTTTCACATAAATAATTCATTTAAATCAGTAGCGTACAAATCTATATTTAATAAAGGTATAATTGAATTCAACAAATTGAAATTTTCAATAAAAAATTAAAGAAACTTGAGAAAATTTAAAACTGTTCTGAGAAATTATTTATTTGACAAACAATTTTTTAATTAATTACTGTTATATTGTAATATTGTTGTATTGTTGTATTGTTGTATTGTTGTATTGTTGTATTGTTGTATTGTTGTATTGTTGTATTGTTGTATTGTTGTATTGTTGTATTGTTTTATTGTTGTATTGTTGTATTGTTTTATTGTTGTATTGTTGTATTGTTGTATTGTTGTATTGTTGTATTGTTGTATTGTTGTATTGTTGTATTGTTGTATTGTTGTATTGTTGTATTGTTGTATTGTTATATTGTTATATTGTTATATTGTTATATTGTTATATTGTTATATTGTTATATTGTTATATTGTTATATTGTTATATTGTTATATTGTTATATTGTTATATTGTTATATTGTTATATTGTTATATTGTTATATTGTTATATTGTTATATTGTTATATTGTTATATTGTTATATTGTTATATTGTTATATTGTTATATTGTTATATTGTTATATTGTTATATTGTTATATTGTTATATTGTTATATTGTTATATTGTTATATTGTTATATTGTTATATTGTTATATTGTTATATTGTTATATTGTTATATTGTTACATTGTTATATTGTTATATTGTTATATTGTAATCTTTTTCTCAAATTAATATTAATTTTCTTCTTGGGTGTTCTGTAAATAAATTTTTTTCCACCTCTTGCATTTTTTGGGGGGTCTAATACCTCCACTTTTTAGTTCACTGCGAATTTTATATATTGTCGATTTGGTTTTCAGATCTTAGGAAATCATAAATCCTTATTAATATTCGCAACCTTTACATTCTCGTTATCCGACAGCGGATACTTTTTATACGTTTCACAGAGGTAAACCGTGAAACGCACTGCATTATTTCTAGTGGCACTATTAACCAAAATTAATTCCAATTTTATGATAGTTAATCAAGCAAGGCACTTATTTTCTTTTCAAAATGAAGTATTGCTGACAAAATTCAAACTGCAACAACTGTCTTTCTCATCTTCATAACCCTAGGTAGCAATATTATGATAATACCTTCCCTTCGGTGTTTCCCAATTTCCCTTTATCAATAACAATCACAATAGCATTAGGGATTTCCAAGAAGTTGATGATTTAACAATACACCAAATTCTCTGATTTCTCGTATAATGGAACCATTTGAAGATTTAAAAAAAATGTCCATAAGTAATACAGTTTTGTTTATTCATTCCGGGTGTTGATAATTTGGTTCCTGACAGGTAGTAAATTAGATATTAATTTAAGATGCCTGTTAATAATATGTAATTTGGTTCCCAACCCCAAAAGGATCATTGGTGATTTGGTTCCCGGGCATTGCTGTGCAAATCATTTGTCCTCACTTTGGGCGAATGTGATGAAAGTTTAACAGTTTAAGAACATATACAAGAGCGTTTTTATAATGCAGTTTTGCAGGACTTAAATCGCCAAATCGTTGATTCTTCCTGCATCGAAAATATGTGGAGAACCTGTCAGAATAACCTGCTAAGATTATTCCCACCCCATAGAAAATATCAAATACCACACCTGAAATTACGAGTTCGAGCAGTTTTAATACTTCGTCTCGATTGCGATTCTACTATAGCAATTGTAGTAAGAAGCACAGATATGTAGTTCTCTTCTAGCACGTATGATGGAACAACAAAACCTAAAACGAAAATAAACGATTTTTTGTAATAAGACGTTCCTGACATATTTCATATTTACGAAACCAATGTTTGTCTCACGCCTACCACTATATTTGAAGAGTTGGAGTATAAAATGCTGAACCAAAGTCATTCCTTATAGACTTAAGATTTATTTGCGTGAATTTTCATTATATCTTAATTGGGCACATTTATTTTTTGTAATATAAATTAGTGATACGACTCCTTGCGGACTTTTCGAACTTAAGAATAATCCCCAACAATTTTTTTGGCCACTTTCGCAACAATAATTTTTATCGAAAGGTCGAAGTTACTTTGCTTATATGACGATTCTGTAGTTTCTGCAACTCGCATTTGATGGCTATTAAGACTCGTGCCGCAATTTTCATACTCTTGTCGTGATCGCCACTATTGAATGCTCATTTCATAATAGTTTACCATCCATCCATTGTCTATGTTTTATGATTAATCAAGATATTATGTATACTTGTCTTTAGCAAATTAGGTACTAGTAACTTATAAAATGAACTTTGGCAAGCAATGTTGATATGAAGAAAAATAAGAAAACCCAAAATGTTATCGACCCGGATAATTTGCCAGTGTTGTACCAGACGGTGTATCGTTTATTTTTAATTTGTATAAAAATAGGAAACATCGTGAATTGTAAACGCGACGTGGATCCGGGCCAAAAATACACTCGAAATTTATAGATGTAAATGCGACAAGACTTTTTCGCGTTTTTTTCAAAGCACTTCGATTAAAAATTCTACTTGAGCTCTTATCAAATAAAGGTTAGCACGATGACGTAGATTTAAAATTCTAGCGACAGTCTGCACTATTTGGAGTGTCACAAACAAGAAGCTGGCGACTTTTACAATAGACATTTTGTATACCTATATTTATATTGACATAAACACAATATTGCAAGGGGAACGGATAGAGTTGCCAATCCTACTATAATATACAGGGTGTTAAGAAGCTCTCCTGTCAGACGCAAACTACAGATACTAGATGTGATTTAATGTCCATCTTATCTTATTATTTACCTTTATCCAAAAGTTCTTCTTTGGGGATCTAGCGCCATTTGAAGATGAAGATGAAGATGTTCAGTAAGTTTCTTAAGCATTTCTCAAAAAACCGCTACCTACAAACATCAAACTTGTTACGTTATATAACCCTGATGTGATAAATGGTTCATTGCCATCAAATCATAGTGAAATAGATCAGTCTATTTTCAACAGAAAACCAATTTAGGGAATTTAACAATATTCTAATTGGACTGCGGCGATTAGTTTTAAGAATTATTCTCACTCCGCGATTTTGCAATTTTTGCAAAGCGTTCAGTTTGTTAAGATTGAATAAAAATAAAATTGATGAACAGTAGTCAAAATGAGGTTGAATAATAGTGTTGTACACCGTGATTTTGGTCTGCATTGACAAGTTTTGAGATATTCTGCTGAAGAAGTACAGCTTTCTAGATATTTTTTTAAGGATGTATTCAAAATGACTATCAAAACTTAAAATATTGTCAAGGTGAAACCACAAATACTTAAGCGATGTAACAATTTGAATTTTTTCATTATTAATATTTAAATTTATGCTCTTAATATCAAGTATGCTGTGTTTATATTTTGTAGTGAAGATCATTGCATTTGTTTTTTTAACATGCGATTTTAATTTGTTTATTTTCAAATATTTATTAACCTTAACTAGAATAACATTCATTTTCTGAATAGCTACATCCAAATTTCCATCACTACAGCAGATTAAAGTATCATCGGCAAACAGGTTAATGAATTCACACATTACAAATAGGTCAATATCGTTAATATACAAAATGAATATAAGTGGGCCCAATACACTACCTTGCGGAATCCCTGTATTACTATCCATTTCAGATGATACCTGATCTTTAAAACGCACTCTCTGTTCACGATGTTCTAAATAATTGTCGAGCCACTCAATCACTGTACCCCCCATACCATATTGTTTAAGTTTAGAAATTAATATTTCTCTGTCTATTGTCTCAAAGGCTCTTTGTAAGTCGAGAAATACAGCTATTATGAATTTATTTTTATCCAAATTACTTTTTATATGGCAAAGTGTAACTTCTAACGCTGATTCACAAGAGAATTTTTTTCGAAAACCTGATTGATTATTAATTAAAATATTATTTTTCGTAATGTGGTCCAATAATTGTTCATATACAGCGGATTTCTAATAGTTTTTATATAGAAGGTAAAGTATTGATTGGTCGGTAGTCTTCAGCTTTATTAGTATTGGGTACTTTTTGTAAAGGTATGATAGTACTTATTTTTAATACATTAGGAATTCTACCTGTAGCGAGGGATGTATTAATTAAATTTAACATAACATGTCCAATGGTTCCAAAAACTTCCTTTACCATTTTACAATTCAACGTTTCGTGGAGTGAGAATTTATCATCTAGACTGTCAACCATTTTTCGCAAATCCTGCATGGAAAGTATTTAAAATTTTTCAAAATTTAAATATAGGTTATTATTTACATTATACCTCGTTACAGAATTTTCAATACTCTGAACAATACCTTCAATGCTTTCAAAAAAATATTCATTAAAACTGCTCGCTATTTCTAGACTGTTTGTTAACAATTTTGTGCCTGCTGTAGTTTCAAAGATTACAGAGTTAGCCATATCTCTGCTTTTATCATTAACTATTTTTTTCAAAGTTTTCCACATTTGTTTGGGATTATTTCTATACCTGTCTATTTTATTAAAATAATACTGCTCCTTTTTTAACTTTAGCATATTTACTACCACATTTCTATGTCGCTTATAAACTTGCCATTTATGTTGTTTTCCATTATCATCAACACATTTTTTAAAATCTTTATAAGCCCTATCACGTTGTTTAATTTGATCGTATACCTCAAAATCAAACCAAGGTAATTTTGATTTGAAATGGCATGTTACAATTGGTGTTATGTTATTTATTATATTTTCACAATTGTCCAACATTTTCTGATAAATGGCATCAATATCAACAGAATCTAAATTAAAATGACACATAATAAGACTTGTTTTGATCTCATCTAGTTTTTGACTACTTAGATTTCTAAACTTCGATATATTATGACCAGAATGATTTTTATTATTATTGGAAAAAGATACTGATATCACAGAATGATCGGTTATTTTTAAACAATCGTGCACACAAGCATTTTGATTACATAGCACATAATCTACCAAAGTTTTACTAGTATCAGTAATACGGGTAGGATTAGTTATATATTGCTTTACCCCATAAGACAATAACACATTTTCGATTTTTTCCCCATAGAAATTACTAGCTAACAAGTCTATATTAAAATCGCCAACTAACACACAACCATAGGCCGTAGAAAATAAAACATCACAAATGTCTTCCAAATCTTCAATAAAGTGAGCATTTGAACTGGATGGCGAATGGTATAAACACCCGACTAAACACACCGTAGATTGAAAATCAACTTTTATCACTTTGCACCAATAATTATCACTCAATTGAAATGTTTTAAAATTTGAGAAATCATAATGTTTGTTGATGTATATTATAACACCTCCAGTGTGCCTACTCGTTGAGTCACAGCAAACATGACAATAATTTTCAAGTCTTATTTCAACATCTTCAACATCTTTTGTCGTTCTAGTTTCACTTAATAAAATTAATTTGGGATTGTAGCAAGTTATGGTTTCTTGGACTTGATCTCTATTTTTTACGATACTTTGAGCGTTTAAATAAATTATATCAGTGTTTAAATGTATATTAGGGTTTACAATGTGTTTTTTTGGTTTTGTTTTAAAACGATAGTTGGTTTATTATTTATATATTTAATTGTTTTAGAAGTATCACCGTTATCAATCAGAATTTGCAGTTCAGCTTTAATCGATTTAAAATATTCTTGCTGAGCCCTTGTTTGATCACCAAATATTCTTATGCTTGGAATAGCACTTAATTGTTTATGTTTAAGAACCAATCCAGCATTCTCTTTTGAATTAAGGATAACTTTGATTGGTCTAATATTGTCTCCCACATATTTTCCCAAACGAAACATTTTTAAATTAGTTTTATCAATAATAAAATTATTTAATATTCTCCCAATATCTGTTGCATCTTCAGAGTTACGTTCTGCTTGCGTTTTCATTTTTGACTCATTCACATTACAGACAATTATGTTTGAGGCCCGACTTTGCCGCTCAATCATCTCACATATTAGTTCTTCGTTATCATCCCTAGCGTTTAAATCGTTACTGGTAACAGAATTTGCAACATCTTTTAAACTTTTGATTTATAGCTCCAAATTATCAATTTTCGCAAAGAAGTTTAGGAATAAGCATTATCCCTCTCTGACAATCCTCACAGTAGAATTTAAGCAATCTCTTACCTTTGAGGTCCATTACCTGTAGTTCTCGGGTGTTCAGTCCTGAACAGTCCCTATGTGTCGACCTATTCCAGCTATCACAGTTTATGGTAACCCCATCACTTGCCTTTTTACACACAACACATTCCATTATAAAATTTAGCACTAAACCCCCGTACTATATATAGATGTTTGAATTTTGACGACCAATTTTTATATAGTTATCCTATAAAAACGGTGTTGCCTTTTATTTGCAAACAATTAACACTTTGATCATAAATTCTGCAGAAATTAATAATTATTTTTTTTAAATAGTTAGGTTTATATTTATTTTCACTTCCAAAAATCACAATTTTTAATGTACTTTTACCCACTAAAACTGATTTCAACACGGAGACACTGTAAAATACCTAGTAGGTGGTATAAAGACAAACATGGAAGACATGGATCATCATGCAATATGTAGTAGGTGAAGTTTTCAAGTTAAACAAATAAATTTATTATAATAAATATTATTAAACATATAAACTTTCAAAAATTATAAACAAATCAGTTAATTTATGTCAAAAATCCAGAGCTCGATTTTTTGCGCTTTCCTAATTTTTAACACAATTTGCTCCTGGAACCAACTTTGTTTATATTGGGCAAGGTCGCAAGAATTGTCCATTAAACACCCAGTCGAAGAATAGTACATTGTTTACCGAGTAGGAAAAGCCTAACATTCCTGGACGACTTAGCAACAGGAGTCCAGGAATGTGGCTTTTCCTACGAGGTAAACATACTATTTTTCCGCAAATCGTTTAAAATCGATAGATAGTAATAAATTTTGAAAAAATCGCGAATAATTTTATTCACAAATAAATGGTGCTTTGAAATTCGTAATAAAATTACTTGGGTTACTATGGAAACGTATCAAGGTTGAATTGTCAAACTTGACGCATATAAATTTAATTGCTGGTGTTCTCGAAAATGAAATGATGAATTTTCCATTTCTGGGACTCCTCCAGAGCTGGTTGAGGCAGTGAATACTGCTTTATTAGAATTATTGCTAAAGAAATCAAGAGAAAAGTACGAATATGCATAAATATGCAAGAGTAAAAACACGAGTTCTCTCTCAGAAAATGTTGTAATGGCATACTTCCTAGACCTTTGTTTAATGATGAAATCTTTAACATTATGGGCCAATTATTCAATGTTGAAGTCAACCCTTGCAATTAAACACAATGTAGATATATCTACATATTCAAAACTTCGTTCTTTATTGAAACGGCAAGCTTAAGGTTATTGGGCAAAGAAATCTAAGATTTTAACGTAAGAAGAAATTCAAAAATGTATCAAGGAAGCACCAGATAAAGAAAAGTTAATGATTAAGGTAATTTACAAGGCTTTGATTTCTATTTAGAATACACATTTATTTATTTCTTAGGTGGCCTTAATATTTGGTATTTCTGGGGCCTTTAGAATGGATGAGTTAGTCCGAATGACTCTACACGATGTAGAAGACCTAGAATCTAAGCTCTTAATTAGCATATCTGATGCGAAGACCAACAAACCAAGATCATTTGTAATTAATCAGATGTACTTGAATGTTCATCGAAAAAATGTTTCGTTAAGATCAGAAAATATGAACAGTGACCGATTTTTCTTCAAATATCTAAGCGGAAAGGGTTGTAGACAGGTGGTAGAAATTCATCAATTTAGAAAAATGCCTAAAATAGTTACTACTCATTTGAACTTGGTAAATCCGACAGAATATTGGTCACTGCTTTCGTCGTTCTTCTGCAACAATATTGGTTGACTCTGGTGCCAACATAACAAGTTTAAAGAGGCATGGCGGATGGAAGTCATCAAACGTTGCTGAAGTATGTATCGAAGAATCTCTTAACAATAAGGTTGAGGTGGCAAATAAAATTTTCACAATACAAAATATTCAACAAAACAACCCTACCACCCCGCATGTTTTCCAAAATGCTTCTCAGAGTTCTAATAATGTCCCTTCAATGTTCAATAATTGTACTAACTGTCAAATAACTGTAAAAATAACAAATTAATTTTAAAATGTATTTTGCAATGTATTGATGTTTTCAAAATATAAATTAATTCCTTATAAACAATGTGTTCCCAATCATTTATGTAGAACACTAACAACTGTAAGGAAATATCATTTCCTTATAGTAAGGAATAGTATATTGTGTAACAAGTGCGCAAAAGTGCGTGAATTGAATCACGGCACCCGACTCGCATTTGCGCACGTGTTGTACACTGTATTTTTCCTACGACCACCATCCAGAAATCAAACAATTTGCTGTAGGTATTTATTTTGGGTATGCCTAATGTCACTTTTGCTATGCTTTATGTCACTTTGGCTATGCCTTATGCCACTTTTCACACAACTTTTTTTACTATGAGAAATTGTTAATTTTGAGTATTATAACTGTGCCAAATTACCGAAATAATTATGACACATATCACCTCGAATTGTTCAGTATTATGAGCTGTAAGACTTATAGCAGAAATAAAGTTTTTTTGTATTTTGTTTAGTTTATGGTTCTTTATTTTACATAAACTTTATAAAGAAAAACCATAACAATATGTACAAGACAGTGGCGGCTCCTGCATTAGGACATTGGGTCAATGACCTCCCATTAAAAAATTATTCAAAAAAATAATTAAATAGGCATTTAAAAAAATAAAATATACCTACTATACACATAATATAGTATTCCTCTTATATAAAATTTACCTAAAACGATTCAAGACCCCCCGTGTAAACGTTTTCCAAGACCCCCGTGTAAACGTTATTCCGTATCAAGCATCAAGTACTCGGTGAGTCAGGCTGGAGTCCACCGTTGACCTCAAGGTGTTATAGGGGAACGGAATTTGCCGAGCACTGACGATCTTCGCGGCATGAGAGAAACACGCCCGAAGTTTACATGTGATGGGTCAAAAGGCAGGTTTAATATCGACGATGAATCTACTTACGTCTGCTGATTATTAGACGCTTAGAAAAGAGATGAGTAGAGGGTTTGGCAGGCCGCGCTATATTTTGATTTAAAGGAAAGCATTTGAAGCGGAATAATGAGCTGTGTTTGGACGTAATAAGTTGCTGCAAATACAAAAAATCGAAGGCTTCACTTAAATTTTTAAGAGATTTAGACTAATTATCATTTAATTTAAGTTTGTCATATTTAATATGTATAAAAATGAATAAAATATGGTTGTTTTTCAAGAGAGCATCATTTATATATAAAACAAGCGTGGCCCAAAAAAATATTTTGCCTCTGGTGCTTTGGAGAGGAACTCTCTTTTTTAACGATTTTTTAACGATTTTAACTACTTCTGGGCAGATATTGGGAGTGATTGGTTTTTCGAATAATTTCCGCCTACGGGAGCTGGTCAGTAGCGTTCCGTATTTTAAGATTTTGGTCACATCACTGGTACAAGATACTTATAAATCACCTTAAACTACACTTGACCCGTTATGTGCAGTTAAATAAATGAAATCCGTGACGAGAGCACTTACTCGTAATAAAAATGAAAAATTTGATGTTGTCTCTTAGACCGCTAAGAAACAAGTCATCCCGATTTAACCATTGCTTGTCCCTTGAGCACTTGAAACCTTTTTACATGTGGTACCCATTAAAGTCTAAAAGTCAAAGTTAGCAGATTTGATACGAAATCTTAAGCTATACAATTTTTTTGAAGAGAATCAGACAATGGTTAAAATATAGGAATATTTAGGAAACCTGATCATACTCCCCCTTGAAGCCTTCGCTTCAAACATCATAAACTTCTGAAGAGTTTAGAAAGAACAAAATAAATGTATTTTTTAAAACTAATAAAACTACAAATAAAAACTACCCTACTATATCTGACCCTTAATTATAAACAGGTCAAATTCTAGAAAAAATAAATTAAAACACTATAGTCCTTTACGCTTTAATGCCTGTCATTTAACCCTATACCGCACCTACCTGATATGTAGCGTGTCAAATGGAAAATACAAACCCATTCGACGTAGAACCCTTAAAATAGGTTTTATCAATCATACAATAATTAATTATCAACTACTCCCTAATCAACAATAATATCTAATTGATTAGTCATTATAATATAGTTACTTAGTTTAACAATATGAATATAATATCTAACATCTACCGCATCGGTTATTCCTCAACAGGTAAGGGGCAGACTTTCCCAATCGGCCTGATGCAAATTCCAGTCTTTGTTTTTATTTTAATCAGCCTAACTTTACCATCGGCGCCCGGAAAAATTTCAATTATTCTACCTAAAGGTCATCTTAGAGGAAGAATATTGTCCTCTTTTAACAATACAAATTGATCTAATTTTAAATTTTTCGTACTTAGCCATTTTGGTCGGTTTTGTAATTGATTTAAATACTCCACCGACCACCGTTTCCAAAAATGTTATTGAATTTTTGTATAATTTTGCCATATTGAAAGCCGGTTTTCCGGAACAGTGGTTGTATCCTTTTCTACATACGAACCCAGACTTTCCCCTATTAAAAAATTCCCAGGAGTTAAGCACAACAAATCTCCAGGATCATTCAATTCATTCGTTTTATCAAGAAACATCCATCTTGGTATTTTTAAATGAGAAAGTTCCAATTCATCACTCAACTCATCATCCCAATCTAATTTTAACAACCACATTTTTTGCATAATCAATTTTGCTATTACAACTATGGGGGACACCAGCCCTAACGGATCATAAATTTGCTCAATCACCGACAAAACATTACGTTTTGTGACGCTAGTATTTATTTTTTGTGGTAGGTATAGAAATAGCGAATTCGTCAGACGTTGAACACCAAAAAATTACTAAAACCTTATTTGAAACATCCTCCGATTTACTTTCGTAATCATTATTTACATTATTAAATTTAACTAAAAACTCTTGTGAGTTAGATCCCCACTTATGCAGCATAAATTTTCCTAAACCCTATAACTTCATTAATTGATCGCACAATTATACTAATGTATCCAAATACATTGCACAGCTTAATATGTCATCTATATAACACTGATTGAAAATAGTATTTTCCGCTAATGGAAAACTGTTTGAATTCTGTTTACCTAATTCAATTGATACCCTTGTAGATAAAAATGCTGTAGCTTTGTTTCCATAACATACTGTTTGTAATTCTATACATTGCATACTTGGATTAGGTTGATCTCTCCATAGAATATTTTGCAAAAACGTTTGTGACGGTTCGGCTTTAATTTGGCGGTACATCTTCTCAATATCAGCAACTATTACATATTTAAATGAACGAAACCTACTCAGAATACCCACTAACTCTGGTTGAACCCTACACCCTTTTAACGTCAGATCATCAACAGAATAACCCGTTGATGACTTCATAGAAGCTCAAAAACCATCCTTAATTTTGTGGTCATACTTGACTCTTTTATCGCACAATGATGCGGAAGAAAATATTTATTAAACCCTAGGCTATTTTTAAACGTAAGCGGGACATATTTTGCGTGACCCAGTAACACATATTCATCAACAAACCCTTTGTCATTCAAAAATAAATTATTATCCTTCAAGAATCTTTTTTTTTAATCTTAGAAATCTCCTTTTAGCGAACGTAAAGGAATCACACAATTTTTTCATGTTCGTTAACTGAAAGGACCCATTTTCTAAAATATTTGTGGTATTCTTAAAAATATTTTCTGCAAGTTCATTTCCACAATTAATAATTCTATTACAACTGACTTTTTCAGATTCCCAGAACTTTTCCATAATTTTATTGATATCCGACGAATTTGTCGACAAAGAAACATTATTACTATAATTATTATTATTTGCACTTAAATGCCCAATAAATTCCTCAGATATATTGCCCGCAATAACCCAACCAAAAAGTGTGTTTTGTAACTCCGGTAAACCCCTACCTAATTTTATTATCTCTGGTGTGATTACGTCGTAATAAATATCGGTACCGAGAAGTATGTCAACTGACTTTTGTTTGTGATATAAAGGATCAGCCAGATGCAAATCTGAAGGAATTCGAATTTTATTGATATCTATTTCTACTTGGGACAGTTTCGATACAAAATTATCCATTACTGAACAAGATATACTAAGTTCCTGATTATTGACATCCTTACAATTTCTTAAAGATAGTGTAATGTCAATAATTTCATTACACACCGCCCCGTTACCTGATATTCCCGAAATTTGAATAGTGCGTCTATAAGTTGTATAGAAAAGCTAAATTTGTTGTTATTAACGAACATTGTGCACCGCTGGCTAATAAAGCCGTTGCTATAACGGATTTTCCGTTCCTATCCAAAAGACACACCTGTGTTGTAGCTAATATAACATAGTTAGACCTTCCTTGTGCCATTGCAGACAACGATTGAATTGAATTATTATTTACAGAAATTTTATTTTCTTCCACTGTTTGGTCATAAATAACTCCTGCAGTTGCCTTACCCTGAGATGCAGGAATTTCCCTATGGTTCCCACTAATATTAAATTGAACATTATTGTTAGAACTATTAACAATAGCAACATTTCCTTTGCTGCTATGACCCTGACCACCATATTGACCTTTCTGAACATGCAGTTTTGCACAAAATGAAACAAAAAACACTTATAACACAATTTAGTTGTAGTTACAAATTGTCGTCGTTGATCAACCGACAACGATTTAAATTTAAAACATTTACTAACCTGATGATTAGTACCCTTACAATAGCAACATTTTTTCCCTGTGAAAGTTCCCCTTTGATCCGTGGATTTTGTATTTAAGTTAACAAACTTCCCCCCAGTTTCCGGGAACCCTAAATTCTCGAAAGCAATACACCGCTTTTAGTTTGGAAATCTAATTTTTCAGTTAATACGAAAATTAAAATCACATCCCAAGCCTCAATTGGGTCACTTAATTTTCTTAAAGCTTCTTTATGTTGATTTATTGTTGGAATAAATTCAAAATTTATAGACGGAATTTCCACCAGTGTCTTAATGTGATCATTGATAACAAATACTTTATTTCCAAGAGAACCAGACAATGGCTAAAATATATGAATATTTAGGAAACCTGAACAATAACTGTTGGGATTTTCAACATTTAAGATTTATTTTGTGGAATTGAAGAATTAATGAAGAACGACTGGGACGTGTGTTTAATTAATACCAAAAAAGTATCATTTTTTGACACTTCAGTATTTTATTTCACAAAAAGTAATACAATGACATTTTTTATCTCTATAGAAACGCACTTTTATTATGGCACAAAGAAATAGAGCGGTTGATTTCTTGCGCACGATTGGACTATACAATATATATTTGAGGCTATGAAAAGCCAAGTGGACTAACCCCAAATTTGTATAATGGAGATAATTGGCTGTAAAGTTTTGTTCAAAATGGACCGACACATATATTTTTTTTTAATGGTTATTTTGGTTCCAATTCGCTTTACCATGTAAAGAGTGACTGAATATAACTAAAAATGACAACATAATAAAGTTATGATTTCAATCTTAGATTTTAATGTGGATTAGTCCATTTTGCTCTCTGATGATCATGTGGATTAGTTCACATTGTTGTATATGATTCTGTTTATTTTTTCGGAATAGTAGTAGTAAAATATTAAATTTTTTGCATTTATTTTATTACAGCACTTAAAATTAGCGAAAATAACAAAAAACTTATAAACTTATTTATTTCAACCTATAGTATCTACATTAATCTTAATCTTGTTCCTCTAGTAACTCTCCACCTGTCGCCTGGGCAGATGCTTTCATGTTTCTCTAGAAGTCATGATGTACGGGTGGAATAAATTCAATTAGTTGAAGTAAATCTTTCTTTTTGGCCTCATTTATTACATTACCCTTGGGGTACAGTAGTGGAAGTGTAATAAGTTCTGTCGAACGTGATCCTCGTTTACGTATATCGACAGTTTCAAGACTAACATATTCGTTTTTCGAATATTTATATTGAATTTTATCAGGAGATTCTTTGTTAAACCGTAACCATTGGATTTTCAGCCATTCCACCTTGGTTTTTGTCTCCGACTGTTTTCTGTTCGTAATGTTACTTTCCAGTGGTTTAGTCGACACAAAGTCAGATGAAGTCATTTGAATGACCTTAAATGGATTCTTCTTCCTAGCATTTTCTATGACCGAAATCCAATCTGAAGGTACAAAAATGTGTGGATGAAATTTTTTCTCCTTTTCGATTAGACCAAAGTCTTGATCGCAAGGGAGATAGGAATGGCCACTCACCAGGAATTTATGATCAATTTCTTCCACATTAAAATCTGGAGATGCCGTAATGAAATTACAGAGCAGCGACAGTTTTATATTACGGTTCTGGCCCCCGCACTGATCGGAATACATGATTATTTTTCTTGATGTTGGAAAATTCTTAATATAATGCAACAGGCAGGAACCGATCTCTTGGGGTCCCCGAGATGCGACAGTTTCGTCCCAAATAAACATATAGGAATTATCAGTACCCATGTCATGAACGTTGAAACAATACGTCCATAATTGCCTCTTATAATAACAAATTCCAGTCGTTAAGACAGGTGTCGGTAATGTTTTCATTAAATATAACAGAAACTTCACCATTTTTTGCACGTTGAATATCATGCTTCAGGCCATCCCTTGCTGCTTTGGCCTTCCTCTGATGGAATTCTAGATCCTTATCAAGTTGTTTTTTCTGCTCTTCATTGGATGCCTTTATTTTGATATTAAAAAAGTCACACTTTCGACATGAGTCAGAAATAGGTGGGTGAAAGTGTAAGTTGAACTCTGTATTGAAGATTCTTCTGAAAATAGCATATGTAACAGGATCCATTGTTTCAGCTTTATACAGCTCAAACATCTTTCCTATGCTTAAGTTCGGTGCTATAGTAAAATTAATACCTATTTAGAGGTACCAGCCGTTTTAGTAACTTAACGTATGCGGCTTCTTGAACCATCTGACATTAACATGAAATCAAAATTTGACGTAACTTCAAAAACGTGACATCTAATAAATTAGTTACGACGTTCATTTTTGTTGGTAATTTTTTGTTTCAACCGATTTATTAACAATAAATAAGGATGGTCTTATTCTAAATGGGTATAAAATTTACTATAGATATTTTCTATGATTGCTTTTCTCACGTGAATAATAAGACTCGTAACATGGAAATTTTTCAATAAAGGACTTTACTTCGTTTGTTTTCGCAATGGGTGTCTTATTACTTGGAATATGTTTGCCCCGACGGTCCTGAGGCGCATGTGCTCCCGCTGACTTGTTCTTCAAGAGTCTGTCGATTCTCCCAGCAGAAACCTGAAAAAAATTAAAACATCAAGAGAAATTCGAGGGTAACATATTTATTAAAATATTTCTGAACTGAAACATAAAAAATACAAACCTGATACACAGCTTGAAAAAATGTTTTGCAGACTTTTCGCTCTACGCCATTTTCGTCTGGTAGTAGGAAGATTCTCGTCTTTTCCCTTCTACTTTGTGGATTTCCAGTGTACGTGCGCAATTTATTTTCAACTTTGATTAAGGAAAACAGGTGCGCGGTTTGAAAAGCAAAGTTATCCAATGAATAGAAGTGCTGATGCAAAGCTCTTTGACGTTCCTCGGGAATCAAATTGTTACAGTGATGTTTACAACCGCATACACATGGACTGAAAGACTTTGCAGGAACAACTCTATTGGATCTAGTTGTATACTCTTCACCAGCACATCGTTTCTTCTTGGCAACACTTCTCCTCCACTTTTTTTCATGGCGAACTCGCTTTCTACTCTTAACATCCCTGGATGTAGTTGGTGGGTCAGTAACAGAAGGTTCGTCTGATGATTCTTCATAATCTTCATCTGAAAACACGAATTCCGAACCAGAGTCCTGATATGGTTCCGAGTCCGATTCCGAACCGGACTCCTCAAATGGTTCCGAGTCCGACTCTGCAAAATATTTTCATTTTGTTTAACAGTAAAAAATAATGAATAACTCTCATTTTACAATTATTAAACTGAATGTACTATTATTATTTTACTTTTAGGATTGTATTTATTATAATAATGTTTGTAATCAATAAATAAAATAAAAATAACCTCAAAAATTAAACACATAATAAATAGCCTCATAGCCAAGAAATTATTATTTTCATTCTTTTTCATGAAAAATTAATTATTAATAGAGTACTTACGGTCAATTATATCGCTCATAATATTCACAAATTTGTAGAATATTAAAATTAGTCAAAAACTTATCAATTTGAACACAAAATAAACACACGCTTCTATCACGTTTACCACTTTGCTGACTGCGGCACAATGGACTAAACGCGGATAGTCCACTATGCTTTTTAATGAATATGTGAATTGCGAAAAAGCAAAACAACGATAGCACTGCCATCTAGCGGTCTATTTTAAAAAGTGACTTAGTCCACTTTGCTGTTGATAGATATGGGTTTCAAAATTCAAATGGTACCAAAAAAAGAAAACTACAATTTTGTGGGTTAGTCCACTTGGCTTTTCATAGCCTCATTTCTTGATATGATAAATACACTTTTGTGTAGCAGCGGTGGGTTGAGATCAAATTTCAACATATTCACCCCCTTTGAAGCGTTTGCTTCAAGAGGAGAGAAAAACCAATTCGAAGGTCCAAGGTTCGATGACAAAGGGCATATCTTTGCAATAGAGCGAGTGAACTCAGAGTTTTCTGTTCGTAATTTCACGACGCGAACTTTATTGTCTGCGCTCGGAATGATTTCCGTTACTCGGGCAATTGGCCACTTCAGAGGAGGCATATTGTCTTCCTTTATGAGGACAAGATCATTGACTTTTATGTTTTCTTTCTAAATTAGCCATTTTGGTTTATTCTGTAACTGGTTAATATATTCAGTTGACCACCTTTTCCAGAAAGTCTGTTGGATTTTTGTCATATTTTTCCACATTGAAAGTCTATTAGAGTTTGTAGTTTGCAAAGGTTTTTCTGGAAAGGATGTCAGACTGAAACCTTTGAGAAAGTGACCTGGCGTTAAAACGTCTAGGTCTAAACGATCATTTGAAAGAGCGCAAAGCTGTCTTGAATTGAGGATTGCCTCTATTTGAAACAAGATAGTGCTAAGTACTTCAAAGGTAAAATGAGAATCTCCAATTACTCTTTTAATGTGATACTTTGTGCTTTTAATCGAACTCTCCCACAGTCCACCCCAATGTGGACTACGGGGAGAAATGAATAGACCAGAATAAACCAAAATGGATAATTTGGAAAGAAAACATAAAGGTCAATGATCTTGTTCTCATAAAGGAAAACAATATGCCTCCTCTGAAGTGGCCAATTGCCCGAGTAACGGAAATCATTCCGAGCGCAGACAATAAAGTTCGCGTCGTGAAATTACGAACAGAAAACTCTGAGTTCACTCGCTCTATTGCAAAGATATGCCCCATTGAATTTCTCTAAGAGAGAGATAATCATTAATGTCTTTATTATTTTTATCATTTTTGAAGAAGTTGTAAAATTCTTTTATTTCATTTCTTGACCCTTGGAAATTTGTGGCTTTGTCAGTGAGTATGACAGAAGGAATCCCTCTTCGAGATATGAAGCGTTTGAGCGTGCAAATGAACGCATCCGTTGTGAGGTCTGAAACTACTTCGATGTGTGTAGCTTTCGTAGCCATACACACGAAAACAGCGAAGTATCATTTAACAAGCTTAGCTTGCCGTAATGAAGATTTGATAAGCATCGGACCACCAAAATCGACGCCAACCTTTGCGAATGGTTTTGAGAAATTTACTCGGAATTTTGGAAAATCTGACATTATTTGTTGAACAACTTGTGCTCGCAAACGAAAAAAAAACTATACAATTTCTTGTAATTTTTTTAATTGCTCGTAAGCCATTGAGAGGCCAATAGCGAAGCCTAGTATGTGACAGAACAGTTTGTGGACCTGCATGATATAGGTCTAAATGCTGTTTTCTAAGAATTAAGTTGACTACGTAATCTTTGGCGGGTAACAAAATAGGAAACTTTTCATCAAATGGTATATCTGCCCTTGAGAGACGACCACCAACCCTTAAAATCCCTTCTTTGTCCAAAAAGTGGCTAAGCGATAAAATCGACTTGTTAGATATGACTTTGTCGTTTTTTAAACAGCTTATTTCCTTAGAGAAATGTTTTTCCTGAAGAATTTTTATAATGAAATTATGAGAATAATGTAAATCTTCAATAGTTAAAGATTCATCAAGAACCTTGTCAGGACTGGATTTCAAATTGCTTATGAACCTGAAAACATACGCGATGGATCTTTGCAGGCGATTAAAGCTAGAATACTTTAGAAACGTCGAATACCAATATTCATAGGTTATGGAAACATGTAGGGAAATCTTTTTCACACTACGTTCTTCCTTAAATGCATCATTATGTTCTGAAGCTTTGGGTATGATTTTTCTGGAGTCAAAATCAAGATCTTGTAAGAATCTTGGTCCTTTCCACCATAGTTGGCAGTGTTCAATTTTTTCGGGAGAAATACCGCTGGATAGGGGATCGGCGGCATTTTCTTCGGAAGAAACGTGTCGCCAAGTGAAAGATTCGGTCATGCCTTGTATCTCAGCGGTACGATTCGCCACAAATGTTGACAATTTGGAATAATGTGAAGATAACCAGCATAGAACGATTTCTGAATCTGTCCATAAATTGAAGGATAGAAATCTAAGGACATTATTAACAATGCACTGCATAATTCGAGTCTAGGCAAGCTAATCGTTTTGACAGGGCTAACTCTAGACTTGGCGCATATTAGATGAAACAGTTTGGTCGCCGTATATTGCTCGCAGATAAACGCAAACAGAATAGGCGAGCAGACTTGCGTCGGCAAAGCCGTAGAGTTCAACTTTAATGACATTCTTCTCAATAAATAAGCACTTCGGAGTTTGAGTATCTTTTAAGCAAGGGATTTTTGTGAAAAAGTCTAACCATTCATTCAATAGGTCTGGCGGGAGCTCGTCATTCCAATCCAACTTACTGATCCAGATTTTTTGCAATGTTTGACAGCACCTCACGCTTTGTAAAGTATTCTTGGCTTTCTTCCGGAGGCAAAGAAACACAAAATTGGTCTAGGAAAGAGTTCCATTTTAAACCGAGAACTTTGTTTCATACTTGTTCCATTTTAATATCAAGCGTCTCAGAGGGTGAATGAGAATAATTTTGGAAAACATTTTGATTGAATTTTTTTGAATTTGAAGCGAATTTATGAAGGTAGAAACCAGCTGAGTTTAAAAGAGTATTTAGTTCGACATAAACATTATGAAGATCATTTAACGAATCTTGAGAAGCTAAAACGTCATCAACGTACGTTTGTGTAAGTAAAGCATTTGAGGCTAATGGGTTGTTGGACTTGTTGGATTCAGCAAGTTCATTTAAACAACGAGTTGCCAAATAACTTGAAGTATTCAAACCATATGTGACAGAAGTAAGTTCTATGCATTTGAGCTCCTATGTTGGATGATTTCTCCACAAAATATTTTGGAGGAACGTTTGATTCGGATCAACTCGAACTTTTCGATACATCTTTTGAATGTCCGTTACGAGGACGTATTTGTGTACTCGAAATCTAAGCAGAATGTCAAACAGATCCGATTGAACGGGAAAACCTTTGAGAGTTATGTTTTTCAGAAAAACACCTGATGATGACGCCATTGAGCAGTCAAAGACAACTCTCAATTTTGTAGAAGAGCCCTCTGACTTTAGAACTGGATGATGTGGAAGAAAGAATTTGTTCTCATTGTTTTCACTTTTTATAGTAAGAGGAATTATTTTCGCATGATTTAATGCTATGTATTCATCGATGAATGATTTTTATGGATAAAACAACTCATGGTTTCTTTCAAACCTTTTTTCTAGGAGAAAAAACCGCTTTTTAGCTTGAGTGAAACTATCACCAAGTTTTAGATGTTCATTTGGACTCTTGAGAGGAAGATTCACTTGAAATTGACCATTGGGAAGTCTGAATATTTTTTCACAGAGTTGATTTTCTGGAGTTAGATTAGATGTTTGATTGATTTGTTCAAGTGACCAAAATTTTTCTATGAGATTACTAGTTTCAGAAATTTGAGAAGACATGCAAACGTTGTTAGAAATGACAGAAGTAAACGATGATATTTGTGATCTTGAATGAGACCAATTTTCCCCCGACTATAAAACCTAAATGAGTATTAAATAAGATTGGCTTATTTTTCCCTATATGTATCAAGCCCGGCACTAAAAGATTGTAATAAATATCTGCTCCACAGAGCATGTCAATTTTTGAGCTTTGATAAAATTGAGGATCTGCTAGAGTAATGTCCTCGGGTATGTTGAGATTGTTAATGTTAAGTCTAACTTGAGGAAGATCAATAGTGATATTGTTTAAGATTGCACATGTTATCTTAAACTGTTTGTCAGAATTTGAGTTAGAGTGAATGTTTAAGTTAACCATTTGTGTGGAGCTGATCGAACTATCAGATACTCCGGAGATTTGTAAAGGCTTAGAGAAAGTGCTTAGGCAAAGTTTTTCAACCAAATCTTGAGTACAAAATGATGTTTGAGAGCCACTGTCCAAGAGACACCTTACCTTAATGGGCTCTCCATTATAGCTATAAATTGTGACGACTGCTGTCAATAAAAGAACATGAAATTGTTGTTTTGAACATGAAGAAAGGCTAGTCGTATTTTCAACGTTTGTATTAACTGAGTTGTCATTATTTGGTACGCAAGAGATGGAATTTTGACTTGGGCGATTAGGCTGATCATGAGGATTATCATTGCGAGTTTGTGATCTATTCACGTGATTGCTACGAGTCCAAGTACTGCCATCATTCCGAGAATTGTCAGACGCGCGATTGTTTTGATTATTATTCGAACGAGTGTTTGAATTGTTACTTATGTTATGATTGAAATTGTTATTATTAAAAGTTCTCTGCCTAGAACGTTGAGAAACTGAGGAAATCTGGCTATCATGTAACATTGTATGGTGTGAAGCACCGCACACAATACATCGATGTTTTGACTGACAATTGTTGGTACTGTGATTGTTTAAACAATTTTGATAAAGGTTATTATTCAGTACGAACTGAATTTTGTTATTATTTGAAGTTCCTTTGAACTTTAGACACCTATATATGTTGTGATTTTCCAACTTACAGAAGGAACATTTTTGAATAGTGTACGCCACTGGTTTACTGCTGCCAGAAGCATCTGACGAACTTGAATAGTGCGACAATTTTTTGACCGGTTTTGGACTCAATTTTGTCGAACTGAAGTTTCTGGGAGTTAAATCTTCTAAGACACGGCAATGTTTTTCTAAGAAAGATAAAAAATCTTCCAAAGTTGGCAATTTTTTAATGTCTCGTAATCTGTAAGATTTTCTGATATTAAAATCTAATTTTCTAGAAAAAATATGTACTAATATTAAGTCACTTTGTTCGTTGGGAACGCCAAGATTTTTTAACGCGCTAATATTTTGTTTTATTGTAGTCAAAAAATCACGTAAATTATTTTTATCTACCTTTGTCAGATTTGGTAAATTTTCAAATAAATTCGTTAAATGGGATTCAATAGTGGTATAATTATCCTCGTAACGTTCTCTCAATGTGTTAAGAGCTATGTCGAAATTTGTCTCAACTAGCTGCAACTTGTCTACTAATTTGAGAGCCTCATCTCTTAAATAACTTTTTAAATAAATAAGTTTTTGCAGATTGTCAAGCTGACAATTATTGACTACTAGTTTTTCGAATATGTCGTAAAATGATTGCCATTCTGAGGATGAACCGCTAAAAGGTTTTATTGATATGTCAGGAAGTTTAACATTAATTTGCTGTAAAACGTTTTGCTGGGGAACTTTAGTTTGAGTAGAATTTGACTCAAGTGTTTGTAAAGCTTTTAGCTTGGTGTTAATGAAAGATATAGCGTCCAAAATCTACCCTTCTACATCTTCGTCCTCAGGGACTTGGACGGACTCGTCTTCAAGAACAAATAGAGCAATTTGCTTTGCAATGACATTATATGTTTGCAAAATTTCTTTTAACGCGACTTTGCGAATGCTAAGTTTTTCAATGTCGTCCGAATTTTCATTTATTTGTATCCAATTAAATATTTTTGTTAAACGGCCCTTGCAATACCCTCTTTTTCTTATAAGAGCATCCATATTATTTATAAAACAAAGACCTATTAAAAATATAACAAAGAAAGTGAATAATATTTGCAAAATTCTTAACAAACAATAATAATTTGAAAAAAAATATTTGG
The DNA here is from genome assembly GCA_947563755.1 of Lochmaea crataegi. Classification (NCBI taxonomy): domain Eukaryota; kingdom Metazoa; phylum Arthropoda; class Insecta; order Coleoptera; family Chrysomelidae; genus Lochmaea; species Lochmaea crataegi. The sequence goes on along the minus strand of OX387424.1, from coordinate 12,893,559 downwards.
AAAACACAAAGTTCTATACTAATACTTGTTACTTTTAAGTAGAAAATGCGTGCAATGTATAGAATACAATGGTAAAAATAGCAGACAAGTTCACGCGGATATACGCCCTAATACTAGTTACAGGAAAGAAAAATCTCGTACAAATATATTTTATTAAGTAGTTATTTTGACAATAATTGGCAAATGAAATAATGTTTAAATTGACAGAGTAATACGGAACACAAGCCAGGATGCGGCACAAATCACGTTCAAAAAACTAAGAGGTTTTGCGTAAAAGTTTCGTGAATTATTGTCCTGAGACGCACCTATTGCAAACTATGGATAGGTAGCGGTAACATGTAAAATAAACAGTTGTCTTTAAGTTCTTGATTTATGAATGTACACTCGTATTGACACAGTGCAACAGTTGAAGTGAAAAAGAAAAATTGGAATTTTCTCACCCAGTTTCCAAGCCGTGCGAAGTCTTCTGAGCTATTGGTTCAAATCCGGTTCGAAGCTGACCAATTTAAATGTTGAGATTTTCAGCATTTAAGATTTATTTTGTGGAATTGAAGAATCAAAGTTGCTGCTGCTACGTAGTTAGTAAAGAACGACTGGGACGTGTGTTTAATTAATACGAAAAAAGAATCATTTTTTGACACTTCAGTATTTTATTTTACAAAAAGTAATACAATGACATTTTTTATCTCTATAGAAACGCACTTTTATTATGGCACAAAGAAATAGAGCGGTTGATTTCTTGCGCACGATTGGACAATACAATATATGTATATTTCTTGATAATATGATAAATACACTTTTATGCAGCAGCGGTGGGTTGAGATGAAATTTCAACAATAACCAATGTACAAAATAGTGTTTTGGACAGTGGTCGTAGGAAAATATCATTTCCTTACAGTAAGGAAGTGAATAGGAAATCTTGACGTTTTCTTCAATAAATTTTGTCTGGAATGTCAAAATTTCCTAGCGATTTGCGGAAAAAAAAATTGTGTTATTTAAGCTTATATCTGTCAAATTACTCCTATGTTCAAATTATTTTGATCTTAACGATCTGATATTTAAAACAAAAAGAGTGGACCAAATAATATTGATGAATATCTGATGAATAATACATCAGTTTCTAGGATAAACCAACTTCAGTTGATATCGAATGTCTCAATTGATGGAGAGAGTTAAACAATATAAAAAAGTTAATATTTTACGAACATTTATAGATCAATGTAAAAACAATGCAGGTACATAAAAACTTTGCTTTTTAGAATCGTCTATTACCAACAATCTCTCAAAAAGCTGACCTCCTGTTGTGTTTATAAAGTAATAACTGTATTGGAAAACATATTGAAGAGGCGATTCTAAAGTAACGTAATTTAATTGAAGACTCGATAAAACGTTATCAAATCCTCCCGAATTGCTAAACTACTGGGATTAGACCGTCTACAAATATTAACATAAATAGTTTCTGCAGGTCGAATAGTTTTCAAACAATTATATTATAGTCCAGTAATATATGCCCGAAGAGAGGGTCAACCTAGGAATGAAAGATAATAAGCTGTGAGCTCGTATGAACCTTTTTATTGTCGTTCTAAAAGTCGTCTCAAAAGTCTCATAAAATCTCGTGTCCGCGTCCTAAGATATCAAAGGTCAAAGTTCATAGAATCAGTTCTCTGCAAATATCTCGCTTCATGTGGGTTTAATGCTATTTGCATTTATTATGATTCTTGTAGGAAATATAATTCTTTACAACTTTTGTTTAAAACCTTTTTTAAACACTAAACCATTTTTGAGATAGAGGGCGGAGAGCGCTCAGCTGTTCACAGCATAATGCAGGTTAACTATTAAATCTGCAAATAATTATGAATAATTTGCATTGTTTATCAATGATTCAACTATATTTAATACTATTTGCCATTAATCAAATATATTTTTGTTTCGTATAATTAAAAAATAGATTTGCGTATCATTCTAATTTGACGTACTCAATCACATCAACAAAAAGTTGGAAATTTTAAAACCCAAACATACTCCTCGAAAAGGAAAAAACTTCCAATAGAACACCAGAGAAACTACCTAATTTGAATCAGCTAGCTGAGGTATTTAAACAAGAGAACTGCCCTGTACAAACATTATATGAAAATGTAGTTGGCATCTTTGTTAAGTTAACAAAGCTCAATAAACCTGTGCAGTTATGCAATCTTGCACCTACAAGTGCAGAGGCTCATCAACACAACAGCCATGTAAACGAGTATTATCAAATTCAAACTTGGTTAGAGAATGCTTTAGAACCCCAAACAAGAGTGTGATTGGATATTGTGAAATGAATTTCTGAAACCGATTACGACAATACTACCAGATTCTAGAGGAATCACTAAATAGAATATTTTGCAGCTGCAAGAATGGTTCTGGTTCACACTGTGGATGCAGGAAATCGGGGCTTAGCTTATGGCCAGTGTAATGATCAATTGATCAAGCTTGCTCCAATGCTTCACCGTATTAGAGTGATCCCGATGAAGACAAATTCCGAAATACTTGAAGATCTGGAGACAAATATCCTTGATGACGAGAATGATGATCATCAATTGGAAATTTTCGAGCGATCGGAAGAAAAAAAAGAAGTATATTAAGACCCATGTTTTTCGTCAAGAAGAGTGTATTGAAGAAGATGGATTTCATTTTAAACATCTTTTATAATCGTAATGTTTATTAAATTGTTTTTTACTGTGTTCCACATTGTTTAAACTGTTTTATTGTTTAGTTATTGTTATTTACCTTATTTTTTAATTTATGAATAAACATTTCCTGAGCTTGTTCATTTCATTCCAATTATAATAATTAGACATGATTTTTCCTCAAACAAACAAGGAAACTAGGTTATTACAAACATTTTTCATCTGTTTTTTGTCTATTACGGGCGAAAAAAGTTACATACTGGGTGAATTATTGAGACGAACCAGATATGCCAGATTTTTAAATCCGGCCCTGTTAATCAATTCAAATTATGGTATTTACCATAATGGAGCACAGTGTGTGTCGTTTCTGTTTATTTTAAAGATTTTTTTTTAATGACTAAGCATTATTATACAGTAAGATATTTCATTATTGCCAATTTTCAATTTGAGTGTAACAAAACATTCAAATACCCAGGTCTAACTGTCTATTTATGCCCTCTAAAAAAATTATATTAGATTTTAGAAAAATCATATACAAGGTGAACTGTTGAATATGAAGCAGTCTCACAAATTTTCACGGAGACGGTCCTGGATTTTTTAATTTTGAATATGTCAGTTAGTTGCCAGACACCAATACACACTTTCACCAAAAAATGAAATAAATCGACTTAATCCTTGAAAAGATAAGAAGAAACATTATTTTGGTGAAGATCCATAATTCACCCTGTATATTAATAATCAAAACAAGAAGACATTTTTTAATGGTCATTTGATAATCCCCTAACGTACCTCTACTTATGGTAGAAGTATGTACAGTTCCTCGTAACTCACCCTGTATTTGCAAAACACTGATTTTTTTGACCTTTGATATCTTAAGACGCGGACACGAGATTTTATGAGACTATTGAGACAGCTTTTAGAATAACAAAATGAAGATTTATACGAGTTTACAGCTTATTATCTTTCATTCCGAGGTGAACTGACTCAAATTACTGGACTATTACATATTGCTCTCGAAGTGATATTAGAGTTAGAATGACAATATTAAAAAGCGAACAAAATTGCCAGAACTCGAGGACTCTCATCAACAAGATTAGTTACATTACATGAAAGTAAGATAAAAGGCTTTGTTTGCTCTGACGCAGTCACTAAAATATTTTTTGCTCTTTCCAAATGTATTTTCATTTGGGGACAGGTATTTATCCAGTTACGCTAATATTTCTACCTCTGTAAAAAGTTTATGAGGATAAAAATAATATCTTTCCTCACACATATAATGTTACCTACATTTACATTAATATTACATAAACGAATATTTTTCGTGTTACTGTGCTTTCCTTTTGCTTTCCGTCGGAAGGCAATTTCTTTCTAATTCCAGTATCATTATATGGAATATATTTTCTGAGGATTTATATCCCGATGAATCTTTTACTCTTCAATAATTAGAGCATCAATATCTCGAAACGATTTGGAAATTTTATGGTTAACCTGTTACAGTTGAGTGAGCAATAGCTTGGCCGAATTTAAGTATAACAAAAAGGATAACTCTTTGATACTAACAGTAAAATGGAATAGTAACAGCTATTTTATACGAAAAGGAGATTTTGCTTTAATGTATCCTCAGATTCGAAGGAATAAAAATTATATAATTTCTGTATTTGTCAAAATTGGAAAATATTGTATATTTTTTATATTAAAATAAAAAAAATTGTACTTACAGCGTTTTCTACATTTGATAAATTTTTCCCGGCTTTTCAATCTATTTTACTATGTATACAGAGTTTTCCAAAAGCATGGAATCATCTAAATATCTTTAAAACGAAAATGATGAAATTTTATCAAATTCTGCAGGCAAATACAATGACGCAGAACGTATCTGATTTAATATACTTCCGGTTTAACCGGAAATGTTCTTACCTCTTATTACGCTAATTTCAACATTTTAGTAGATCCTGTTTTTTCGTATCCTTCCTAATTAGTTGATTTGTTTTAACTTCCCGCTAAGAAAATCAATGATTCTTCCCAATGATTTTCGAAAAATCGGGAAGTTATAGTTTTTACTGCGTTTTGCAAAAATCAATGTTTCAACAAATCTCGACGTTTTGAAGCCCTAAGAAGCTTTCCTGACTATTTTTACGATGATGTCCGTACGTCTGTATGTATGTATGTGAGTGTGTGTATGTAAACCTCTTATAACTTCTGAACGGCTTGACCGATTTGATCGCAGTTGGTGTCATTTGAAAGGGTTTCTCCAAACTTAGATTTCCTGTAAGTTGGAACCCATTCGGACAGGTAGATTTAGAGAAATTACAAAAAAGTGAAAAGAAAAGTTGTTTTTTTCATTTTTTCAAAATATCTCCGAATTGGCTGAACCAATCGACTTCAAAAACTAACCGGCTCTTAACCTTGAAATCCCGCATCGATCGCCACCAAGTGCGTCAGAATTGGTTGATGCGTTCGTGAGATATCGTTGTCGAAAAAAATCGAAAAAAGTGTTTTTTTTTTGTAAGAACTCCGAAATGTTTAATCATATCAATTTTTTTGTTCCAAATTTTTTATAGAGCTCAAAAAACTGAAATCGGTTAATCTGAAATATTGTTGTGGTCGATTCGTCATTCAATTTGAAAAAGACGTGTGATAATTTTAATCGTTAATGTTTTTTTATTATTTGAACAGAAGCAATAAAATTTCGAAGATTTTGTAAATTTAAGATCAGGATTTGTAAACGAGTGATTTTAAATATCCCTACACACAAAAATCCAGAGGTTTGTGCTCAGGTGACCTTGGAGGCCATGGGCGTGAAGATCCTCGTCCTTTGCAACGGTCTGGAAAACGATTATTTTAACTACAGTGTGTGCAGTATCCAGCAATTAAGATCTTTTATATTTAATAAATGATTTATTTTGATTTTATTATATATTTTATTTACTTTTATTTCAGAAATATTTTTTTGTTCTATAATTTTGCTTTTTCTGCACTTACGTGAAACCGGGCTTCTTTCTATAATATTAATTTATATCTTTATAAGAAATAAAAATGATAATAAACTACCTTACGATTACCTACTGCAAAATGTAGTAGGAGTACCGTCGTGCATGAACCTCTTACGTCTTCTAATTATGAAAGTTTCATCTTCCGAAATAAGTTTCTAGAAAATGAAAATTTGTATCACCGTTCAATCGTTGATTAAGGAAAAACGGCTCTAATAAATAATCATCGATAATACCAATCCAAACATTGACCGAAAACGAGTGTTGGAACCGAACTGTGTCATTAGCAAATGTTAAACACGCTGGACATAATATGGATACAATAAATTTCTGAGACTGATCCACCAAAATTATAATAATAAAACATAGTATACATCAAGTCTCTAAGCACGCCACTGGAGTATTACCAGTTTTTTCGAATTTCAGACATAAATATCCACCAGTAATGCGATTATTATACACCAATCCCATGGCGATAGAAACATTTTAATCGAAATGGAGCACATGAAAATTGTAGTAAAACAGTTAATGCATCCTACATGAGGATCCGGCTACACTAATATGGGATTGCTTCGTGAACTAAGAACCAATTGGCCGTGTTTTAGCCGAAAGCAATTTATATCCTGTTAAAGCTGATCGATCCGACAAACTAGACCGATAAAAACGAAAATCATGTTCTCTAAGTCGAGCGAAAAAGAACAGTTAGATTACTCACTTGAGCTTTTTACGCAAATTGCCTGTTTGTAACAAAAGTTGAGTGATGAAGTATAGGTATCCGCTACGAGAGAACAACGAATTATGTGAACATCAAGTCATTATCAAGTAGAACGTCCACATTAGAGATAATGACCTAATTTCACATATAAAGAAGCTAGAAGACAGGGACATACCATTATATTTGCGACGTCAACAGAGTCATATTTATGTTATTGTATCTTTGTAACAAATATTATTGTAATAATTCATTAAAGTAATTATAAAAGTGTCAAATTAATTTTTTAAAAAACCTCTTTCCAAATCGGAAAGATAAAATTGTGCGCAGTCAGTAGGATTCAATAAGGTTACAGCAGTAGCTGTTGGTCTTAACCATTTGTCTTGAAGAAACCAGGAAAACAAAGTAAGTGTTGAAATTCCTTTCTTTTCTCTCCTCTCTTAATTGTATTTTGGAAATTTCTTTTCTCTTATTGTTCTTGTATAATCACTGTAAGTAACGCAAATAGAATCAATCTAAAACCTTCGTAGTGACAAAACGATCATTTTTGCAAAGGGTTTTAATATTACTATAGCAAATCGTAAAACTTATTCTTAGAAAATATTTAAATTCAAGAGATTTTCCAACTAAGAGAAATTTTATTTTGATAAACTTAAATATATATGTCAGTAGATATAGACGATTTAGTGAGAAGTATAAGCGAAATGGCACTTGAAAATAGGTATACTCCCACAATTCAAGCAGCTAAAGCATTAGCAGATTTTTTACCTACTTTTAGTGGAAATTCAATCCAATTAGGAAGCTTCATTCAAAGATGCGATAAATTTTATGTGACGTATGGTCAGACTACTTACAATACATTAAATTATTTTACATAAAATGTGATATGTTAAAAACAACAGCAAAATGTCTTAAATTTTGTTAGGTGCCGTCCAGACGTAACAAGCTGGTCACTTATTAGACAAAGTTTAAGAAATCGTTTTGGCGATAGAATTGACCACCAAACACCAGAGACTTTTTACATTTAACTAAAGACAGAAATGGAAATATTTTGGATTTTATAGATAGAATCAACTAATTTAAATCTAGATTAGAAGTTAAAATAAGTTCAGAAAACATTAGTGTAGGACGCAAAGAAGTCCTGATGCAGCAAAACGAAGGAAATGCCATTGATATATTATTAGCAAATGTCAACGAAAAAACGCGATCAATTTTAGATATAAAAAACCCTGAAAGTTTTATAGACGCATGTGATGTCATTACCAGGCAATATTATAACGACCAGGGAATAAATTCTTTAAGTACCAATCCGAATTCAAAATTCAAACCCAAACAATATTTCAATCACCAGAATTTTAACCAAAATTCTTATAACAACCAACCTTCATCATATAACCCAAACTTTTCAAAATTTCAACGCAATTCACCTGTAGCCTATAATAGAAATTTTGACAACCCTCAAAATCAACCTGTGCCGTCCAGTCAAGGATTCCCCAGTCAACCAATTAATATATTCAACCCCGCCAGATAGAGAGAAAATACCCTACCAACGAACAGGTCTTTGGGAAACAGAAAAACGTATTTGATCCAAGAAATGCAAGAAAAAACACCTTTAAACCAGATCCCATGTCCACCACTTCCAAAAATCCCAGTTTCCATCGAAACTTCAATAAAAATCACTTCACATCACGAGGACCTCCGAATTTTAGTTCTCAAGAATTATATAATGTCGAAGATAATAAACCTGATTATTGTCAGACAGACGACCTGGATTACTCATACGAGCATGAAAATGTATCTGACTATAACGCAACCCTTAAAGAAACCTTTTGCAATTTTGATGACTATTCATCACACAATTTTCACGAAACCCCGAACCCGACTGCAAAAGGATAACCCTTAATAATTTTATACCAAAATCACTACCATTTATAGAATTACAAAAGCCCCATTCCCATAAAACTCCTAATTAACACTGGTTGTCATGCTTCTATCCTGAGACCCTTAGTAGCAGAACAGTGGTTCCCAGAATCTATCATACGCCACACAACTCCCATAATTACTTGCGCAGGAAGCCGCCAAGCTCACTTTAAAGCTAGAATTCCATTACTAAAAGAACACAAATTCAATCAGATTCTAGAATTCGTATTATTCGACTTCCACGATTATTTCGATGGTATAATCGGCATAAGGGATTCGCGAAAATTAAAATTGGATTAAGATTTAACTAACCAAACATTAACAAACAATTATAACATAATTCCGCTTAATTACAGAAAAAATTTCCAAACGCAAAAATTTTAAATTCCCGCAATGACTTCTATATTAAAAGAAGTTAAATCGTCATTACCAGATGGCGACTTTCTGATAAATCAACTGGAAAATTCCCAACAAACTATCCAAATACGTCAGGTATCATAAGTGTTAAAGATAACTTAACTACAATTGAATTTATTAATAACAGTATGGACACTCAATTAGCAAAAATTAATTATTCATTTTTCGATGCATTCGCTAAACCATTCACCAGTGATGCATTTGAATGTTTTTCCATTAAACAAGTTACTCGTACTTGTTAAGATATTTAGTTATACTAGATTTATGTTGTTGGCAACACTGTTGCAGTTTTTAGATGTCATGTGTCCATGTCAAAAAAAAAAGTTCGTTACTTGCACATTGCAACAACAAATGGTTTGTCTTACAAGTGTTAAGTTTATTTAAAATACAGCAATTAATCGATTCCTTCACCAGTCCTTATTCAACTATAACAGGTTATGGGCTATTAAAATTACAAATATAGAAAGCAAGTTCAAGTTGATCAAAAAGTATCTTCAAATATGGCAACTACAAGTAGTACAGTGGCAGATATGCCGCAGTTGACAAGTTCCAGCAATTTTAATAATCGGAAGTTTCGGGTGAGAACGATACTAGAAGAAAGACAAATATCTAGTTCATTAATAAATACGGAAGCTGACTTTACAGCAGATCGAGAAAAAAATGATTTCAAATTAAAAGATGCGAAAGTGAAGAGCATCATCGTTCAATGCTTAACTGACAAACACTTAGACTTGGTGAAGGACTCAAAAACAGCAAAAGAAATGATGAAAGCTTTACAAGATGTGTTTGAAAAATAAAGCGTATTTACCAAACTAACTCTGAAAAGAAAATTACTTACGTTAAAATTGAAAAGAAACGACAAATTAGAAGATCATTTTATGGTGTTTGATACACTCATTAGGGACCTCGAAAGTGCAGGATCAAAAATGTAAGAAGAAGATAAAGTATGCCATTTGCTTTTGTCTTTAAACGATGAATATGAATATGTAATCACAGCCATCGAGACAATGAATACTGGTGTCACGATGGATTTCGTAAAATCAAGACTCTTAGATGTCCTTTTATGCCTGTTATAAATGTGGCAAAAGTGGCCATAGGTTTTCGAAGTGTCGACAAAATGCAACAAGAGGGTATGCAAGAGGAAATTTCAGTGGACGTAGAGGCTACAACAAAAATTTCTACCAAAATACCAGAGGTAATAGTTCAGAGGTCATGACCAGCCTGGTCAACATCAAACTCAATGTAGTCGTGCAAATAAAGCAAATGAGATTGCATTCATAGCATTAAGTACTACTCCAGGTTTGAAGAATGTAAATAGTTTTATTTTGGTCTCAGGGTGCACTCAACATATGGTAATGGGTGAAGTGGAGAAGTATATGACAGATGTTAGAGAAATTGAAACCGTCAAGATTGGTACAGCTAAAAATAATCAAGTTGTGTATGCTAACAGAGCAGGTACAGTTAAGGGATTTTGTCAAGGTAGAGAAATTCTTTTTATTGCAATACAGTTAATGATCTATTCTTGTTAAATATTGATTTTCCACATGAAAATTGTAATTTTTTAGATACCAATGATACTAGCTTATTAAATGAAAGTTTTAATAAAGATATTTGGCACAGAAGGTTAGGGCATCTGAATAGAGATAGCTTGAGAGAAGTTAGGGTTGCCATTTAATAAAGATATTTCTAAAGTTTGTGTCCAAGGTAAAGAAACTAGAAAACCATTTTATACACAAGAAAAAGTCACAACAAATATTGGTCAATTGATTCATTCAGACATAGCTGGTCCTATAGCAACTCCTACCCCCAGAAGGTTATAAATACTTTCAAGTACTAATAGTAGGAAGTCAATCGTGGGCTGTTATATTACCGAGACAAAACAAATTAGAGAGACGTGCATAGCCTTGCATTATGGTAGGATATACCGGTGCTGGGTACAGACTATGGAACTATGAAGAAAATGAAATTTTTTGTTCTAGAGATGTCACATTTAATGAAGAACAGACCAATTATGATGATATAATAAAGAATATGAAAAATGAGACTATTGTACAGATTCAAGAAGGTGAAATGCGATATGAGCATGAAGAAAATGAACAGGATGAAATAATACATGAAGGAGAAAATGAAGAAGTACCAGAAGCGAGACAAGATGAGAACATACCTGAAGTGGATGAAAAAGAATCAGAGAGTTCCAGTTCAATGAATTTGAGAGAATATATACCAATAACAGAAACAAGTAGAGGAAGGAAGATAACAGCACCAAAATATTTAAATGAATACGAAACCTATACTGCATACTGTCTTATATCTACAAACGAAACTGTTCCTAAAAGCTATGAAGAAGCATTAAAAGAAGAAGGATGGAAAGAAGCTATTCAAAAAGAACTAGATGCTCATAGTAAGTTAAATACATGGACCGAAACAGAACTACCAAAAGGACAAAAAGCAATACAAACAAAATAAGTTTTTAGAAGCAAAGAAGACGGCACCAAGAAGGCGAGAATCGTAGCCAAAGATTTTCAAGTTAAAGGTGAAGATCCTTTTGAGCCATTCTATTCACCTGTAGCCAGAATATCTACAATTAGGTTAATGTTGTCAGTGGCCTTAGAAAAAGGTTATGGTATTCGACAATTAGACATTTCAACGGCTTTCCTGAACGGAATATTGAAAAACGAAGTTTTTATTTATGCCCCATTGGGACTACAGACAAGATCGCCAATATTAAAATTTAACAGAGCTTTATATGGGCTTAAAGAGTCTCCGGAGGTTTGGAACGATACATTTAACGATTTTGCCACTAGAAATGAATTTGAAAGGTCAAGATATGACTGTTGTTTGTATTACACTGATAAAGTCTGGATACTTATTTATGTAGATGACATTTTACTCATGGGACAAGAAAATGATGTCGAAGAAACTGTTAAACTAATAAAACAATATTTTCAAGCAAAAGACTTGGGCGAAATTAAGAACTTTTTGGGTATGAAAATAGCTAGAACAGAAAACCAAGTAAAAATCGACCAAGAAAAGTTTATAGAGAAACTGCTATGTAACTTCAATATGGAAGAATGTAATCCCAAAAGAACTCCAATCGAAAAAGGGTTCCACTACACCGAAACTGAAATTGTCCACGATGTCCCATATCGTGAGTTAATAGGCGGATTAATGTATCTTGCAACAACTAGCAGACCTTACATAGGATTTGCAGTATCATATCTAAGTAGATTTTTAGACCGACCGACAATAGAAGTATGGAACGCTGGTAAAAGGATACTAAGGTATTTGAAGGAGACAAAGAAACTAGGGATAGAATATTACAAAAACACAGATGAACACGTCACACTAAAAGGATTTTCCGATTTAGATTGGGGAACAGATAGAGATGATCGAAAGAGTATGAGCGGTTGTCTTATATTATTTGGAGAAAACCCAATACTGTGGTCTTCAAAGAAGCAAAGTTGTGTTGCCTTATCATCGTCCGAAGCGGAGTTTGTGGCGGCGGCTTCTTGTTCGCAAGACCTTGTAAACTTGAAAGGAATTTTTTCTACACCCACATGTATATTATCCATTTTCTGCACAATTTACAGAATGTAAATGTAGGCCATTCCGGTTAACTGAACGGATATGATTTCATATACATCATAGGACGTATATGAAATCCACCAATCAGCATTTGCGTTTAGTACCCGCCCACTAATCTTTTTTCAATTTCATAGAAACGTCAAAATAACTTGTCAAAATATTTCTATAGTTTTTAAGAAAAATATTAGTAAAAATGAGTGATTCCAGTGATGAATCAATAAATAATTTTCCTCCAGATATTCGCTTAGCCGCAAAGGAGACGTATAACGTATAGAAACAGAATAAATTGAATATTTAAGGGTACTCCTGACAAACGTCAGTTTTTATGTAATACATTTGACGTTATAGATAGATGATTGTATATTCATCGGTAGTCCAGTGGTAAGTATCCCAGCCTCTCACGCGGTAGATCAGAGTTCGATTCCCCGTTGGGAAATTTTTTTTAAATTTTAATTTTATTTCTAAATAATAATAAAATAATAATAATAGTGAAATTATTGAAAATTTTTAATTTGAAGTTATATTATAGTTTAATAAAATGTTTATTTTCTAGATTTTTTCTTAAGTGGGTCGTAGAAAAAATATACTGTTCGACTCGTGTGGATTGTCCATATCGCTCTCGGACGATTGAAGCGGACGATTGGAGCTAGACCTATGAGTCGGCGAACCTCAGATACTGATTTGGGATCAGGAATGTTAAGGATAGCTTCCACCTTACCAGGGTCCATTAGTAAACCAGAGGAATTTACTAGATACCCGAGATATTTTAATTCCGGTTTGCAGAAGTGACATTTGTCACGATTTAGAGTTAACCCAGCTTCTCTTAGTTTGCCTATGACAGTTGCCAACACCTCTAAATGTTTTTCAAATGTTGGTGTACAGATAATTATGTCGTCCAAGTACACAAAAACGAATTGTTCAAGTTCGTATCCAACGACACGATCAATGAACCTCTGCCAAGTGCAAGGGGCTGTATGTATACCGAAGGGCATTCTTTTAAACTGCAACAAACCTCTGGTGGGAACCACAAACGCAGTGAGTGGTCTGGACTTCTCCGCGACCGGAATCTGCCAATAAGCCGATTTAATATCTAGCGTAGTTAGATATCTTGCATCCCTGAGCTTATCTAGTGTCGCTGCTACGAACGGGATTGGGTAAGCGTCTTTTTCGCTGACCTGATTCAGTTTCTTGTAGTTCACGCAAAATCGGTAGGTACCGTCATAATTCCTAACTAAAACTGAGGGGGACGCCCATGGAGAAGTAGAGGGTTCTACTATATCCTCGGCCAGCATTTTGTCCAATTCGGCATTCACCTGACGTTGCAGGGCAGGGGAAAGAGGATAGTGTCTTTGTTTGATGGGCTGTGCCGTGGTACGAATCTCGTGTTCAACTAGATGAGTGCAGCCTAACTTGTTTCCCATGGCCTTGAAAGTAGACTCTATCAAGTCTTCCAATTTCGCCTTCTGAGCCACCGATAGGTGCTCTAAGGACTGTATAGCCGACACTTGGGTACAAGGAAGCTCACCCTTAGTCCTAAAAGACCATTGTCCTGAATACAAATCAGGCACAATTCCCATAGAAACCCAAAAATCTATTCCCAAGATAATCGAATGCGGCAGACTAGGCACTACCATCAACTCTAACACCCTCACTCTGTCTTGTAACTGTACAGGAGCCATAATGGATCCTAGGATTTTGCACGTACCACCATTTGCAACAACACACTCTCCCGAAGTTGGAGACGTGTTAAGAGAACAAACTGACTTAAGCTGGTTCCATCCGGAGCCACCAACAACTGTCTTAGAACAACCGCTATCCAAAAGAGCCAAAAATTGTTTTCCTAATATGTTAATCGTAAGATAGGGTCGATTGTCTTCTTTTGAATGGGAAATGACGAAATCTAATAATACTGATAGGGACGATGATGATGAAAACCTTGATTGGGTCGGAATTTCGGCAGTGAGTCCCCACCGACCTATTGAGGACCCGTCTTTCTGTTTTTTGAACAGGTAGGGCAGTTTCTGAACATTACTCCTCGGTAACCACACTTAAAACAAAATTCCGTCCTCGTGCGATACGGCCATCATATCCACACTAGTTGCACAAACTACTATTAACAGAATAACATTTTTAGGAAACCAGCTATCTACTGTGACAATAAAAGCTCAATCTTAATGAGTAAAAGTAATGAAAACTCCAAGAGAGCAAAACATATTGACATAAAGCATCATAATCTAAAAGATCTAGTTTCTAGTAAAGAGATTTTTATTCAATATGTTTCAACTGACCAAAATTTAGCTGATATACTGACTAAACCTTCAAATACAGAACAGTTTGTTTACCTTAGAGACAAAATTAGCATTTTTTAAATGTCATGTTTATTTAAGTTATGTACTATGTTGATAGATATACGATTTCATGTCTTTACTTTAAAACGCTTGAAATCGAGGAGGTGTGTTAAGATATTCAGTTATACTAGATTTATGTTGTTGGCAACACTGTTGCAGTTTTTCGATGTCATGTGTCCATGTCAAAAAAATAAAGTTCGTTACTTGCACATTGCAACAATAAATGGTTTGTCTTACAAGTGTTAAGTTTATTTAAAGTACAGCAATTAATCAATTCCTTCACCAGTCTTTATTTAACTATAACAGTACTAACGATCAATCAAATGAAGAAACAAAATTGAAAACTAATAATAAAAAACTAATGGAAAATTTCCGTAAAAATCATCTAAACATAGAAGAGAAAAAGGCATTGGAATTACTCCTCGAACAATTTCAAGAGATCTTTCATTATCCTGACAATAAATTAACATTTACAAATAAAATAAAGCATGAAATTAAAACTACTAACGAAATACCTATTCACGTTAAATCGTATAGATACCCGTATATCCACAAGGATGAAATAAGAAAACATATAAATAAAATGTTAGAAGATGGTATCATTAGACCTTCAGAAAGCCCTTGGAGCTCCCCCATATGGATTGTACCCAAGAAATTAGATGCCAGCGGAAAGCAGAACTGGAGAATCGCTGTAGATTACAGAAAACTAAATGAGAAAACAATCAATATCCCATTCCTTCCATTCAAGAAATCTTGGATAAATTAGGGCAGTGTCAATACTTTACAACACTGGACTTGGCATCCGGATTCCACCAAATAGAGATGGGTGAAAACTCTATACAAAAACTGCCTTCAATGTAGAAAATGTGCACTATGAATACCTAAGAATGCCAATGGGATTAAAAAATAGTCCTTTTACGTTCCAAAGTGTAATGAACAACGTTTTAAAAGACTTACAAAATAAAATATGTTTCGTGTACATGGACGATATAATTATTTTTTCCACTTCCCTTCAAGAACTTATTAATAATCTAAAACAAGTATTTCAAAAACTAAAAGACGCGAGATTTAAAATTCAGTTAGATAAATCAGAATTTCTTTGTAAAAATGTCGAATTTTTAGGACATGTTTACCTGAAGGAATAAAAATGAATCCAAAGAAAATGGCTGCTATACAAAAATATCCAATTCCAAAAACAGCTAAACAGATTAAATCATTTCTCGGACTTGTTGGATACTATAGACGATTTATAAAAGATTTCGCAAAACTCACTAAACCACTTCCATCTTGCTTGAAAAAAGGTATGAAAATCACACACACACACAAGAATTCATTGAAAGTTTCGAGACATGTAAAAATATTTTAATGAACGATCCAATTTTACAATACCCACACTTTAGTAAACCTTTTAATGTCACAACAGACGCATCTAACGTCGCGATAGGTGTCGTGCTATCACAACGCCCCATTGGTAGCGATTTACTAGTAGCGTTCGCCTCTCGTACTTTGAACCCAGCTGAAAATAACTACAGCACAATCGAAAAGGAACTATTAGCATTAGTTTTCGCTGTAAAGTATTTTAGACCATACTTATATGGGACAAAGTTCAAGATGATAACGGACCATAAACCATTACAATATCTATTCTCTTTAAAGGAACCAAATTCCAGGCTTATACGCTGGAAACTTAAATTAGAAAAATATGATTACGAAATTATTTATAAACGGGGAAAATAAAACTCAAATGCAGATTCTCTTTCTCGCATTGAAGTAAATCCCATGAAAACGGATGATTACCTATCCACCATTATGAATCTGGAACTCGTTCAACCTTTTAGACTAAGATTCCGACGGAATTGTACCACGAACACCAGTAAATGTTGTAGAGTCATCACACGTTTTAAATGCAAACCCTGACCTATGTATCACAGATGAAACTATGAATGAGATCATTGACAAAAAAATACCCCCATTAAATCAGGAAACCACAAGAGCTAACGGAAACACAGAACAAAAAACTCAGAAAGTTAAGGTCCTACAGGACATAATCATCCCGGCAGAGGATCAAATGACTGAAAAAAGCTTAGACGATTTAGAAACCAGGAAACCAGGAAACCAGGAAAACCCTATACTAGAAATTCCTTCTACGGAACGGAACATAAACGTTTATAAAAATCAAATTATTATTTCTACATCCAACAAACAAAAACCAAAATACTCATTTCAGAAAATTTTTGATAAAAATAGATATTTTGGGCAATTGCCTCAAGAACATTTTGACGAAGCACAGTACCTCCCCTTAATCAAAGAAACCATTAAACCAAATCTCACATACTGCCTTCTTTTCAAAAATAAAACACTAAAGATTCCCTTTTGTAGATTTATGACATCTTCATTTAAAAGCAAATCATTTTCATTAATTATTTCCAGTAAAATGGTCACCGACATTACATACGAAATGGAACGACAGGAAAATATTAAATATTACCATGCATGAGACAAAAACTAATCACAGAGGAATTAACGAAAATATAGCCGCGATAAAAAAGTACTTCTATTGGTCTAGTATAGACGCAGATGTGATAAACTACGTAAATACATGCCACCAATGCCAAACATCAAAATATCAAAGACACCCCACTTCACTAGTATTCAAGCCAACCCCGATTGGAACAAACCCACTAGAGCACTTATACATAGATACTTTTAAATTCAGTAATCAAAATTTTCTCACAATCATAGACAGTTTTTCAAAATTTGGACAAGCTTATCCTATCAACTCAATCAGTGGTATAGAAACAGCAAATAAATTAATTCAATTTATAAGTCATTACGGAATTCCAAACAAAATAGCTTGTGAGAACGGTGTCGAATTCAGGAACCACTTTTGGCAAAACCTTTGTTTACTACATCAAATAAAAATACATTACACAACTGCATGCAACCCCAATAGTAATAGCCCCATCGGAAGATTTCATTCATCGTTAATTGAAAGTTTGCGAATATTACTCGAGGAAAAGCCAGACACTTCTATCACAAATCTAATGAATTACGCATAAAATAATAGTATACATACATCTACAGGTTATACCCCATTCCAAATCTTAAGAGTCAAATTACATTATAAAAATCCATTTGAACGAGACGAAAACGAACGCATTACCCAATTTATAGAAGAAGATTCAAAAAACTTAAGTATACTTTGTGACCTTATTACCAATAAACTCACAGCAACCCAAAAGAAAACTCTAGAAAGAGCTAATAGATGTAGACAACGCGAAATTAAAATCGATACAAACCGTCCAGTATATCAATTAAAGGAAACTGACTCAAGACAGGAAAAAGCTAAAAAACCCTATCAGAAAATATAAAATGTCGAAATTTTAGGAAATAATAAAATCAAAACAAATGATCGAGTTTATCATATGAGATCTCTTAAACCCCAACGTCTGGTTGCAGGTACCAGAAGAAATAAAGGCGATTACAGCGATGACGATACTCGTCTTAATGCAAGGATACCAAAACCTGGAGATTAAAGAGATTCAAAACCCGATACTCCCAGTTCAAATCGGACAAGCCAAAGTAGTAATTTATAAACACACTTTCATATACCATATCAATCTAACCCAACCCTTCGAGTCTAGTACCAAAATTTTAAATCAACTCTTAACACTAAGAGATTTGATTACCCCCAACAATCATCTGTCTATTTTACTTAGTAATAAATTCGATTACGCCATAAACCTAAATAAAATAATTATAAATCAATTACAAATTTTCACAAATCAACATAATAGGTCAAAAAGAGCATTAGTAGACGCGGTCGGGAAGTTATCGAAATGGCTTTTTGGGACACTAGATATAGATGATGAAGAATACTATAAGAATTATCTAAATACCCTTAAGGAAAATCAGGACAAACACAATTTTACTCTTTACGATCATCAGACAATTCTAGAAGACATGACTAAACAATATTCCAAACACTTTAACATTTTAGAAGAGAACCAAAATACTTTAAAAACACAATTAGAATTAGCTACAAAAGAAATAGACAAATTAATCGACTTTGAAAGGGCTCTCTCACTGGACATTGTCATTGAAAATTTAATTAACCATTTAAAAGATTCACAAAATTTTATTAATAATATCGAAACCGCTATATCATTTGCAAAACTCAATATCTTGCATAGTTCTATCATTTCCCTAGATAATATACAAAAAATTATAAACACACTCAATAAAAATTATAAAATAATAAGGGTACCTTATCTAAAAAATCCTATTAACTATTATAATCTATTTTCGACTCAAGTAATTATTCAGGAGTGATTGGTTATTTTCAAAATACATATTCCTATAACAAACAAGAACTTCCGATATTTTCAACTTTTTCCTGTACCTATAAACAACCTCGTCATAATACCTGATATACCCTTCCTACTATTTAACGCGGAAGAGAACTGGTCCAACCACATCAGATGCCCCGAAATTGAGGACAACTATTACTGCTCTGTTCAGTTACTACAGAAAAATCGACGGCCGTGCCTAGTAAAACTCATAGAAACAGGAGAAAACGAATGCGAAAGCACTCACGTAAAACTGTACAACAATACCATGGTACAAATAAATTCCTACCAACTACTGGTCATCCCTATCAATCCAATAAAGGTGGAAACCACTTGTCATAATAATGGAATCTATCAAATCAAAAAACCTTCAATTATTACTATCGGAAACTGGCCGATAACAGCAAACGGTGAAATTTACCAAGAAGAAGAAACTCTGCACGAAGAAAAAGTATTCGGGTTACCTCCAATAAATTTTACAATCAATAAGAAAAATCTTCCACCTCTGCATCTCCATTCGATAGACCACACGGAGATTAAACATATGGAGTTACCCAAGCTCAAACAAATACCTGGATACCACCCTTGGACTAACACAATCTTACTAATAATATTTATACTAATAATAATAAGTTTAATAGCGTATTTTAAGATCATCAAGAAAAAAATGCCTCTTGGATGTCAAAAGCAAAGAAGCTCCATGGTCCATGCATCCCAGTCAAAAAACAGAGACCCTCTATTTTCTGAGCTCAAGGAGGGAGGAATTATGTGAACATTAAGTCATTATCAAGTAGAAAGTCCACATTAGTGATAATGACCTAATTTCACATATAAAGAAGCTAGAAGACAGGGACAGACCATTCTATTTGCGACGTCAACAGAGTCATATTTATGTTATTGTATCTTTGTAACAAATATTATTGTAATAATTCATTAAAGTAATTATAAAAGTGTTAAATAGAATTTTTAAAAAACCTCTTTCCAAACCGGAAAGATAAAATTAACGTACCTAGTTCTCTTCTAAGCTACCGATATGTTGTTCAATCGCTCGAGTTTAATTTTATTTATTATTCCTAATTTTTTTTAGTAGTAGCTTTGTGCTTGAGTGCGATACATGTTTTAGGGAAAAGCCTGAAAATGGAGAAGAATACTTACATGTAAAAAATACATTTTGTAAAAGCCAAACGGAAGAAATTCATTATTTCGGTTACTGTGCATATTTATAAAAAAATCCCGAAGCACGTCAAATTTAAATTATAAATTGACATTCTTTAACGTGAAAATGCAATCCCTACCTCCAACCCCCTTCGAATGACAGGTACAACCCCCCAATTTTTTGAATAGGAATTATAGGCTTGTGATATATCGTTTGAAATGTCTCTTCATTCTTTATTCAAAAATGTTATCGTTTTCAAGTTTATTGCAACAATAGATAGAATAAAATAAAATCATGTGGTTACCAAAATTCGCTACAATTCAATCGAAAACTAAAATGTAATGCAAAACGTAACAAAATGTAAAACACTAAAAAGAACCATGAATGTCAATGAAGTATAGGTATGTTCAAAATGTTCACCGCGAACGTCTTGGCATCATCCTTATCTTAACCCTCCGGTGGGCGCGCTACTTAGACTTACGCTAGTGGGCGAGTTGCGGCTTTTTGCCGCAATTTGAGTTGAGGTTCCAATTGAATTGTAAGTTTATAAAAATGATTAAAAGTGATGCTACAAACATTATTACACGAATAGACGGATATTAGAAATAATAGGTATTTTTCAACTTAAGCTTTAATACATTTAAATCTAAATTTACTGTTTGGACCCTTACTTTGTGGAATCTACTCATATTAATGTTATAAATGAAACTAACTGTTTCTAATAAAATTCCACTATTTAATGAAAAAATTATAATTATTTCGATATTGACATGTCATCGTCAGAATGACAGGAGTTACATTTTATGTGATACCTACTTGATGTTTAATATTTTGGCTAGACCAAATAGTAAGTGACCTATCTTGTGATTGACATAATATATATGAATAGAAAAAAGAAGACGATATGATTTCACAAATATTGAAGCTTAGGTATTATTAGCCCTATGGGGATATCCTGGATATCTTTTTTTCCATTTAAGATCAGTATAACTGTGCAATGATATAGGAAACCAAGGAAAATTATATCTGCTGATCTTTACAATTGTTACTTAAGAAGGCAATTTAATAGTGGAGAGCTCCCTAGATTTATCTGTTCATTGACATCTAAATGCATCTAAAATATCTTTCACTTTTACTCTTACCATTAGAGGAAGGAAAGACTCAATCGGAATTATGTTGGAAGCAATATTTTTGTTTACTGTGAGTAGGCTAATGTCATTATAGTACTAATAAATATAAAAGCAGTTTGCAGTCTTTACGAAATAATTAAGTTATCACAAACAATATATCTTTGTTATGTAAGATGCAAGATTGTATTTATTTTCCAACTTTTTCTATTTTTAAAAAACTAACAATTATGGAAACCAACATTATAAAAACACTTTCATTTACATAAATAAACATTGACATTTCATGAAAAGTATAGTTTATGCTAAGTGTTCAAAATGGCGACCATTTACTTCCATACACTTCTCAATTCTTTTCAATAACGAGGATCTTACTCTTTCTAACATAGCTGGAGTTATTGTGGAAAATGCGTTACGAATCCTTTATTTCGTGTCTTCTCTGGTAGTAGGTTCTGTTTAATACACAAGTTGCTTGATGTATCCCCATAAAAAGAAATCCATCGGTGTGAGATCTGGAGATCGAGGAGGCCACGAAATTGGTCCACCACGTCCTATCCACCTGTCGGTAAAATGTCTGTTTAACCATCGACGTACACAACGAACGTAATGTACAGATGCTCTATCTTGTTGGAACCACAAGTTAACTCTTGTGTTTAAATCAACTTCCTTCAATAATTCTCCCAAATGTTTTTTTAGAAAATTGTAATACCTTCTTCCAGTGAGGCTACCTTTAAAAAATTATGGCCCTATAACTGTATCTCCTACGATCCCTCCCCATACATTTATGGACCATTTAGTTTGGGTCGTTGTACGAAACAAATGTGGATTACTTTCCGAATAAAAATGAAAATTATGGCGGTTGACGAAACCATTTCTGTGAAACGTGGCCTCGTCACTAAATAAAACATTTCTTAAAAAATCTGGATATCCATTATTTAATGCACTGAACCACTCGCAAATATTTATTCTTATTGGAAAATCTAAAAGCTCTAAAAGCTCTTGGTGCATCTGTATTTTGTACGGGTGAAATTTATTCTTTTTTATTATTCTTCCTATTGTTCGTCTACTAATGTCTAATTCAGTACTAGGTTTTCTAGTACTTGTATTAGAATTCTCAACCAAATTTGTCATTACTAAAAATTCGTTGTCCTTATTGAAAACACGTTTTGGAAGAGCATGAGGTTGATAGGAAACATTACCTGATGTGTCGAATAGCTTTCTCATTTGGATGTCTTCGATTGGGATATCTTTCACGATATACTCTTGAAGCGAGTAAACAATTTTTTGAACATTCTCCTAACACGTAAATCATATTGATCATGTCTTCCTGCGGAAAATTCATTATAGTTATTTATTATTTAAACCTAACAACACAAACGAAGAATACAGCAATATTTCTTTGACATTTATTAGTAGATACTATTTTGACAGTAGCCCACTTGATATAATCAAAAATATGGCTTGATTATGTTCCGCCCTTTCTCAAACAAGCCTATAATAACAATTTTTAAAAGTGAAACATGCATAAACATAAAAATTTTGGTAATTCCAGGTACCTACGGTATTAACAAATATTTTATTTCAGTGATTAGATATTGTAGATGCATCCAAAATTACGATTAAAATTTATGCCTCAGAAATGTTGAAATTTACAAGACGTTGCATGCAAAAATTTAATACCATTTAATTTGTGTACGTAAAATGTTTTTGACCATTATCATAAAATATTTACGGTTTTCCATTAACTTATACCCTAAATGTACTATATCGTTTGGAAGATTATTAATTGTACTAACAAAATGTAAAAAGACTTATAGGGTGATTCATTTAAAAATTTTGAGATATTGCTTGATTTGCGTTTTGTTTCACCCTGTATTAAAGAAGCCACAGATAAAAAAGTAATTAATACTGAGCACAGCCAATGATATGTGAATGACAATTGAATACAAAGACCTGTTGATTTATTTTGATTTACTGTTTAACAGAGTGTTAAAGAGGAGGTCTTTTTTTCCAATAATTGGCCATATCTTTTTAAAACACCCATATAATATATTAGAATGCTATATTTTCGTAACGCTCTCGGTGAGATCTTTTCGATTCTTGAACAAAATATAGTACGTTTCATTTAAAAAAATGTAAGTTTGTGCTGCTACGTGGTTTTGGAAAACCCTGTAGAATCGAAAGTATTTTCAAAATGTGCCCTCAGTAACTGTATTAGCTCACACAAATCCTTAAAGTATTATCTCGTACCACAACCATGTAATCCTCCGATGTCAGAAGATTGCCCCACCCTGTATAAAGCTCCAAAAACGGCGCGTATCTCTTCTTTTGTCGTTTCTTTACAATCCCTATCTCTCGACTAATCGATTTCAAATATCTTTTTTGAATATAGCTGTTTGTGTTTGTCACAATTTCATCAATCATTTCATCTGTGATGAATAAACTGAAGACGTCGATCTCTTTCATTGTATTTTTCACAGTTATTTTTGGCCCCGGTAAAACTTTTATTATGTTTTTCGTTTTCACCCTACAGGAGGAAAAGGGTGTAGGTACTTTTCCACATAAGTTCTCCATCTTTGCCCAAATAGAATCCGTAAGCATCTTGCCCTTCATGCTCTTCTTCAACTTCGCAATTTTTCTCGTAAGCTGATTGCTCAGAATCGCTATTATGATTATCTTCTTCAATATAATAGTCATATAATAGTATTAAACTATTAACTTTGACGTCTATTGATCACGCTTTACTAAAACATGACAATTTTTTACGGGTAACTGTAATTAAGTAAATAACTACAAAACCGAGATGGTTTTTTATCGATATAGAATTTTGGTATGTGATTAGATGTGGGGATGTCGCTGATTTCGCACTCTTATCATTTACTTTACTGAGGTTAATGTATTGGTGTGGTATTCACGTAGTCTCCAGTCCAGGATTATTCTCTCAGGGCTTCTGGACGAATAGCATCTTCCTTGTACTGATGAGGCGCAAATACGCCGAAACCGGTCTACAAGTGATGTTCCTTCTAATCGCAAACCAGAATGGTTGGTTCTATCTTGCAGATATACCAACCCCGTTTAACTTAGAAGTGTAATTCAATGTCTGTCGGGGCATATAGCCCGAGAAGTAGTTGTTGCTTCTTAGTGAATATTTTTCAAATTTTTTAAAGCGTTATAATAGTATTAAGTTATCAACTTTGACGTCTATTGATCACGGTTCACTAAAATATGACAATTTTTTACAGGTAACTGTAATTAAGTAAATATATCGTACCTATTAGGCCCTCCACTGCGACTCGCAAGAGTCTATTGTGGCTCACACTTATTATTATAAAACCAAACAAATTTAGCTACTCAATAAAGCAAATTAGTTCATTTGGAGACTGGTATTTCAGGTCTGAAGACGACAGAGAAATTCCTTGCTAAACATCAGATTCCTGATTCGAGCCGTGGCGGGGCAGGCACTAGTATGAGCTCTGCTGTTTCATCATCTTCCAGACAAAAACAGCACGTCGGAACTTTCGACAGTAGTTGTTAATCTATTTAAACATTTCGTATTTTAGCTACAGTACATTTTTCAAGATATTGGTAGCTGAAACTCTACAATAATTGTTACCAAATTTTTTCAACTTCGATACAATGTACTCGATTAATTGTTGGATGTTCATGTAACAATTTTGTTGAATATGCTAAAAAAAGTAGTTGAAATATTTTAAGACACACGGAAATATGGTGTACATAACTATAAGAGGTAGTGATGGAAATATGTGTTGAAGATTCAGAGACGATATACAGGGTGTTGTTAAATCCTTGCGAAAAAATTCAGGAAATGATTTCCAGTATAAAATTATGATAGGTCTTTCTTAAGATATCACTCCTGTGACATTATAATCCTCAGGGGTCGTTGCACCAACCTACTAGTTAACGTGGTTTCACTGATCCAGGAAATTTTTTAGTAGGTAAAAGTACATTAAAAATTGTGATTTTTCGAAGGTGCCATCTTTACAAGTGGAAATAAATATAAACCTAACTATTTAAAAAAAAATAATTATTAGTTTCTGCAGAATTTATGATCAAAGTGTTAATTGTTTGCAAATAAAAGGCAATACCGTTTTTATAAGATAACTATATAAAAGCTGGTCGTCAAAATTTAAACATCTATATATAGTACGGGGGTTTAGTGCTAAATTTTATAATGGAATGTGTTGTGTGTAAAAAGGCAACTGATGGGGTTACCATAAACTGTGATAGCTGGAATAGGTCGACACATAGGGACTGTTCAGGACTGAACACCCAAGAACTACAGGTAATGGACCTCAAAGGTAAGAGATTGCTTAAATTCTACTGTGAGGATAGTCAGAAAGGGATAATGCTTATTCCTAAACTTCTTTGCGAAAATTGATAATTTAATCAACAGTTTAAAAGATGTTGCAAATTCTGTTACCAGTAACGATTTAAATGCTAGAGATGATAACGAAGAACTAATATGTGAGATGATTGAGCGGCAAAGTCGGGCCTCAAACATAATTGTCTGTAATGTGCATGAGTTAAAAATGAAAACGCAAGCAGAACGTAACTCTGAAGATGCAACAGCTATTGGGAAAATATTAAATAATTTTAATATTGATAAAACTAATTTAAAAATGTTTCGTTTGGGAAAATATGTCGGAAACAATATTAGACCAATCAAAGTTATCCTTAATTCAAAAGAGGATGCTAGATTGGTTCTTAAACATAAACAATTAAGTGCTATTCCAAGCATAAGAGTATTTGGTGATCAAACAAGGGCACAGCAAGAATATTTTATATCGATTAAAGCTAAGCTGCAAATTCTAATTGATAACGGTGATACTTCTAAAACAATTAAATATATAAATAATAAACCAACTATCGTTTTAAAACAAAACCTAAGAAACACATTGTAAACCCTAATATACATTTAAACACCGATATAATTTATTTAAACGCTCAAAGTATCGTAAAAAATAGAGACCAAGTCCAAGAAACCATAACTTGCTACAATCCCAAATTAATTTTATTAAGTGAAACTAGAACGACAAAAGATGTTGAAGATGTTAAAATAAGACTTGAAAATTATTGTCATGTTCGCTGTGACTCAACGAGTAGGCACACTGGAGGTGTTATAATATACATCAACAAACATTATGATTTCTCAAATTTTAAAACATTTCAATTGAGTGATTGGTGCAAAGTAATAAAAGTTGATTTTAAATCTACGGTGTGTTGAGTGGGGTGTTTATACCATTCGCCATCCAGTTCAAATGCTCACTTTATTGAAGATTTGGAAGACATTTGTGATGTTTTATTTTCTACGGCCTATGGTTGTGTGTTAGTTGGCGATTTTAATATAGACTTGTTAGCTAGTAATTTCTATGGGGAAAAAATCGAAAATGTGTTATTGTCTTATGGGGTAAAGCAATATATAACTAAACCTACCCGTATTACTGATACTAGCAAAACTTTGGTGGATTATGTGCTTTGTAATCAAAATAATATAAGAGCTTGTGTGCACGATTGTCCAAAAAAAACCGATCATTCTGTGATATCAGTATCTTTTTCCAATAATAATAAAATTCATTCTGGTCATAATATATCAAAGTTTAGAAATCTAAGTAGTCAAAAACTAGATGAGATCAAAACAAGTCTTATTATGTGTCATTTTAATTTAGATTATATTGATACTGATGCCATTTATCAGGAAATTTTGGTCAATTGTGAAAATATAATAAATAACATAACACCAATTGTAACATGCCATTTTAAATCAAAATTACCTTGGTTTGATTTTGAGGTATACGATCAAATTAAACAACGTGATAGGGCTTATAAAGATTTTTAAAAATGTATTGATGGTAATGAAAAACAACATAAATGGCAAGTTTATAAGCGACATAGAAATGTGGTGGTAAATATGTTAAAGTTAAAAAAGGATCAGTATTATTTTAATAAAATAGACAGGTATAGAAATAATCCCAAACAAACGTGGAAAACTTGTTGAAAGCATTGACGGTATTGTTCAGAGTATTGAAAATTCTGTAACGTGGTATAATGTAAATAATAACCTATATTTAAATTTTGAAAAATTTGAAATACCTTCCATGCAGGATTTGCGAAAAATGGTTGACAGTTTAGATAATAAATTCTCACTTCAAGAAACGTTGAATTGTAGAATGGTAAAGGAAGTTTTTGAAACCATTGGACATGTTATGTTAAATTTAATTAATACATCCCTCGCTACAGGTAGAATTCCTAATGTATTAAAAATAAGTACTATCATACCTTTACAAAAAGTATCCAATACTAATAAAGCTGAAGAATACCGACCAATCAATGCTTTACCTTCTATAGAAAAACTATTAGAAATCGCTGTATATGAACAATTATTGGACCACATTACGAAAAATAATATTTTAATTAATAATCAGTCAGGTTTTCGAAAAAAATTCTCTTGTGAATCAGCGTTACAAATTACACTTTGCCATATAAAAAGTAATTTGGATGAAAATAAATTCATAATAGCTGTATTTCTCGACTTACAAAGAGCCTTAAATAACGGTGCACAACACTATTATTCAACCTCATTTCGACTAACTTTTGACTAACGTTTGACTTAACAAACTGAACGATTTGCAAAAATTGTAAAATCGCGGAATGAGAATAATTCTTGAAACTAATCGCCACACTCCAATTAGAATAATGTTAAATTCCCTAAATTGGTTTTCTGTTGAAAATAGACTGTTCTATTTCACTATGATTTTGGTTTTTAAAGTTGTAAGTGGTTTATCACCTGAATATTTTCAGGAATTCGTGAACTGTCTATTTTTTAAAGGCTTCTTCAAGTTTAACCAATTACCTGTATCTATAAAAAAATGTACCGCTCTTAATAGCTTTAAAGTGTTACTTGAAGAACACATCAAAAAATTTATAGTTTATGTTGTTGCCTAAATTTTTATAACATCTTCGTTTCAACAAATTTTTCGTTTTTCTTTTGTTTAAAAATTCTTTGTGTTAATGTATGTTAAACTGAATGTAAATGTAAAATATTGTACTTGATTTGCTGATAATGTTAGTTGTTAAATTTTAATTAATTTCATATTGTGTATTTTTAATTAATTTTGTATTTATATTAGGGTTTCCTATTTTTAAATAAACCAGGTTTAATAAACTTGGCTTAATAGAAGTCGGTGCAACATGCCATTAGTATAACATGCTATTCGGAACTAAGGACTTGAGGTAACCTAATAACTAGAAATCAAATGGATTTAATTATGGAGATCGACGGGGCCAGTGTTGCGGCACTTCTCGACCAATCCAAAGGTTCGGATAAGTTGCATCTAAGTATTTCCCACAAATCTGACTGAAATGTACTGGATCCCTATCGTGCATGAACCACATGTTTTGTCTAATTTTAAGTGGGATGTCCTCAAGAAGTTCAGCGAGATCATTTTCGTATGCCCATACGTGATTATTGTTGCGAGGTCACCAACTCAAAGCCGGTCCTGTCCCTCGATTATTAATTTTGGTGAATGCGCTTTCTAGAAGCTCCTGGTCTAATGCAGTATTTACGCATATGAGGAGCGTCATAAAATACTAGAACTTTCCAAAATCGATAAGGACTATATATACGCGGGTTTTTAAGTTAGTTAGTTAGTTCGAGAGACTTAGTGAAACGGACAGTAAAGAGTTAGTTCACAGAAGTTCTTAGTAATCGGATAGTGCATAAAATAGTGCAGATAAATAGTGTAATAGTCAAGAGGAGAAAATAAATTAGAACTAATATACCTAGTGTAAATAAATTAGTAGACATTAAGTAGAGCGTGTATATAAATTAAGTTTAATACAGTGTGTGTTTATTTAAATAAATAGATAGTAATTAGCCATAGTGTGTATAATTTTATCCCACAAGTAAAAACTATTTAAATAAATTACAAAAACTTTACATCATCATAAATAAAAATTCATTGAAAAATGTGCCACCTCATCTGGGAAGTGTGGCTGATATTTAGGGTGTAAGTCATTTTCACGACCAGTATTTGAATTTCTTTGTAAACTTCCAGTATCCGATAAGCGTTGGTGAATACGTGCATATAAAGAATTATGAGGCGCCACCCAGCATAAAGACGTCTAGCTTCTAGAGAATTTCCTTTTGAAAACCATACACAAAATGCATATCGGTACTAGTGTACAGACAAATTATTGCAAAAATAGCAAACCACAAACTTACTAGTAAATTTCAATTTGTAACTACCAACAACAGAATTTGACATTGACAACAGCCTACTAAAACTTAAATAAACATTAAGTTGACACGAATGAATTGCCCTACTATTGCATTGTAATTAAAACTAGGTATCACACAGGATATTGTATTTTATTTTTTTCCTCCGAATCTATTGTTTCTAGGAAAAAATTTCAAGAGTAAAAAAAGTTTTTCAAGTGAACAGAGATTTTAAATAATATTTTTTTTGCACAAATCTGAATCTCGAAAAAAAATATTTGATATTATATAAAGTAAGGGTTGATAATTTCACTCCTTCATAAAATAACCTACTTTGCAAGAAAGTAGTCAAGTACTCGCATACTTTTTTCAAGAGCTGGAAGTATTTCCTACAAAGCAATAACGAAAAATGCTCACGTTCCATACACTTTACGAAAAATAGCCGCTTTTCTTTGTTGAATGTCTTAAAAGATTTGAGGATCGATTGTCAAAGTCAACTGAAATGTGAAAAATAAAACAAATATTTTCACCACCCTTGCAAAAACACATTATAAAGAATTTTAGATTCTTACTCCAATGATTTGAATGGAAAGCCTTCATTTTAGATCCAACAAAGTTTACAGATATGTTTTATTTCAAAAACATTGTTCTGATATTCATTATATTTGAATAAATGAAAAGGTAAGTGTTTGAAACGACAAACTTCAGCTAGAAGTTTATAGGAAAATCCGTAAATAAACAAGAGACCAAAGTGTTTACATTTTCAGGGATAGCCAGCATCTCCCCATCTTTCGTTTCCGACTTTTTCTTTCCTAATTAAATTGTAGCCATATTTAAACAATATTATGACAAAATATTCTATTGAACTTTAAGAAAATGTGAAATAAATTCGCTACATTTGCCCCTCCCTAAATTCAATGCTGCGTACGCCCATGGTCTGAGGCATTTTGGTCTCTTACAACTGCGCATGTCTAGACCAAATACTAGTTTTATGTATTTCTGATTTTTTGTTCGAACAGTTCATTGTAACCTTGTTATTATACGAGGGTACAGAAAGAACAGTAATTCAAATAATTAAGTAAAAAACTTGTTGGTGTTATAACTTCGGAAAAAACGATAAATGTCCAGAAACAATAAATGTTCAGGAAAACGTTTTTAATTAAATTTTGGACTATTAGCAAGTTTGTTGCGTATTTTGAACAAGTAAGAAAAATAGACCCTCCTAATATGTTTCACTAATATAAAGGGATTTTTCGACTATAAGATCAACCTATCTGCAGATATCTCTTTTTAATGACCTATTTTTAATGGGAAAAATGATGAAAGTCTGAGTTTTTCAGAAAAATATGGTTTATTATTATATTCTGATTGTCTCCTACCTTGCAACTTACTCTGTAAGTATATGGAGCGTCGTTAAACTTAGGTAGTTGGGCCTCAGTAAGTCTGGATGGCCGGGGGCCTATGCTGTCGGCACTACGACCGGCCTAATAGAGTTTGGGGAAGACCCGACTTCATACAAATTATATTTTTCCAAGTGTGTGTTATGTGAGAAGCAAAGGGCAATAAAGCAAGCTTATTTGCCATAGATTATTATTTTAAATATTTTTTTATTAAATTTTTTATTTAAATATCTAAATTCACATCTTTGGTAAAACTAATCATCAGTGTTACGGTATATTCGCCAATTTAGTTATTGAACTTCAAAGAGACATTTGGCAACAGGGGCAATCTAAAAATAACAGACCATCTGCTGAGAAGGCTATCATACTGATCATAGACACTTGAAAAGAAGGGCGCGTATGAATAACACGTGTGTGTAATAACAAAAACAAATTGTTTTGTAACCGATATTTTTTCCTATAAATGTTTAAATATACAGTCCACTAGTTTCATTTAATAAACTCTTATGTTGGTGTCTCAACAGTGTAAGACAATTTTTTTTTCTCACCCTGTTATTCTTAAAATAGTTTTCGTTTCAAGTAAAATGAATTTAATCATGGGTATACCCTAATATTTCAGAAATGCATTTCTCGACCAAACAACCAATTGTCTGAAACAGATAAGTAAAGTATCAAAATGTCACGTAGTCTTCGAGGCCACGAAAGGGGAAAGAAAATTTTAAGAACGATTTGAGATTTAGTTTCTAGAAAATAACTAAAGTGTTCACTTGAGCCAAATAAATCTATTAAAATATAGTGTGTATTGTGGTGCATATCAGGAGTTAAATAGGTGAGTCTATCTCACAGAGTAATTCATTTCTGCCTGTTATTTGATATTTGATTTTAAAAGATATTTTATCACATAGAGTATATATATTTGCTAATTATTTTTAATAATTACTTTGTTTAAAGTTCTTTAATATTCAACGTTATTAAGAACATTAATTTGTTGTTGCATTTCTTATTCATCCAATCCTACTGCACTGTGGAGAGTTTGTGCCACTTGCAGTTTAACTCACATACCTATACTGTACTGTGGAGAGTTTGCGCCACTTGCGGTTTGTCGATTCCTGATACAGGGTGACTTCTCACGTCACCTATATCTCCTTCCACCCCCCTGTATTGTGGAGAGCTTGAGCCACTTGCAGTGTAACCTTATTTAGCTGTACTGTGGAGAGTTTGTGCCACTTGCAGTGTATTATTATTTTGCTGTACTGTGGAGAGTTTGTGCCACTTGCAGTGTATTATTATTTTGCTGTTCTGTGGAGAGTTTGTGCCACTTGCAGTGTATTATTATTTTGCTGTACTGTGGAGAGTTTGTGCCACTTGCAGTGTAATATTATTTTGCTGTACTGTGGAGAGTTTGCGCCACTTACAGTAGTTATAATATTGTTTGTGGAGAGTTTGTGCCACATATTCCTTACATGCATTGGGGAGAGTTTGCGCCCCTTGCACCTTTCCTAATAACCCTAAATATTTACTATTAGGCATTTATTTCTGATCAAGTGAAGTTTTAACTTTACTTTAGTACTGGTATGCATAATCACTGTTCAAACACATAAGATGCACCTTGTATATTATTAATACTTTCATTAATTTTGGGGATTTCAACTACACTAATCGTTAGTTAAATAATTAATTATTATTTATGGCAAATTGAATACTCAGAGTGTTTTTCTATCTAATTCCAGGTACGTCATCTCGGTTGTTCAACCTACTTGGACCATGTCCACATGGACTGTTCAATTAAATCCAGGCATCACGTCCAGTGTCTTGTAAATAGTTATTTTCAACATTTGGATTTGTTTTATTATCTATATTATAAACAATATAATGTAAGTACACAGTAAGTAATTAAAAGTTAAATACTTCTAACCGGAATCACCTGTGAAAAACCTATAATAATTGGGACAGTTTCGATAAAAACATGGGTGAAAAACACAGGTGTATTAATACCTACGCGTGGAAAAGTAGTTCGAGAATTAGGCAGCAATCAAGAAGAAAAAACGTGTGATAGTCTCAGGAATTCCGAATTATTATAAAGACAAAAATTAGTAGATAGTCGGTAAACAAAGTGGACATTAAGTTAAAAAGTTGTGGTGTCCAAGGGCGTTCCAGAATATTCGAAGAACAGTTACCGACAGCGCCAAGCGACCGGCGTTTTCAACCACATTTTGCCAAGGTCAAGTGCTACACATATACAGATTGCGAAAAATCTTATCTCGACATACGATTTACACAAGTACGACAAGGATAATATGAACAACACTACTTGAAAGATAGATTGTTTTTGTTAGATTGGAAACCGGCTCGAACAAGCTCAGCTGTTCAATTTTCAAGTCTGCATTAATTTGGGTAAATCAGTTGAAAGCTATGGACGATTCTCGCCTGTCCAAACAATGTTTTTTGCGGCTGATGAATTTAGGCGAATGTAATATTAAATACAACTTTTTAATACAACTTAAAGAGTATTTTAATCTTGCTGGTGGTGAGTATGTATGGCTATCTTTTTTACAAAATAATTCTACATCATTATTGAACAACATTGTAGACACTTATATACAATCTCTCTTTAATGCTGATGTTCGAAGGATGGCCCAATCTTCATATCCTTTTGTTTATAAACATTTATCCACATATGATGCCGGGACATTCTATCTAAATACTTTAGCTCCAATTTATATTTGTCGTGTAATTGCTCAATTGCGAATGTGTAGTGAAGAATTGTTAAGAATAACCTCATGTGGTATTGTGTATTCTGTGTCAACTGTGGATATCTGTACAATCTGCAATCTACAAGTAGCTGAATCTCTTACTCATATATTGCTTGAATGCCCAATATATAGTGGTGTTCGGGACACGCAGCTGTTTTCAAATTTGAGGAATTTAAATGATTTGGTGCTACTTCTGGATTCGCATGATTTAAATAGACAAAAGAAACTTGTTTATAGTATTCTTAGTATGTTAAAATTGCGAGCTTTTATAATTAATGAATAATTTACCTATTTTATAATATATTGTATAGCCGTACTTCTTGTGAAAAGATGTAATTCTTATACTCAATAAAATTTATCTTTTTTTTTTATCTATCACTACTTGAAAGATAGAGAAGAATTGTTGAGATAGGATTTTTCATATTATCCTTGTCGTACTTGTGTAAATCGTATCTCGAGATAAGATTTTTCGCAATCTGTATAACAGTAAGTCCGTTCCTTTTTATAAATTTCCTTATATTTTCCGTCTCATTTTGAACCAATATGTCAGAAAACGAGCAGCTCAAAAAATTAAAAAAGAAGCGTGGTTACTTTAAATCCAAATTGACTAATTTTCAAAAGTATATCGAAAAACTGCAATCTGAGGAAATAAATGACGAGATTTTATCCACGTTAGGTGTAAAATTAGAAAAATTTGAGCCATGCTAGGATGAATTTAATGAAGTTCAAGATCAGATTGAAAATTTGTTGTTAGATGACGATGCAGCTAGTCGACAAAATGATTTAGAAATAACTGAGTTTGAAAATGATTATACTAATTTAGTAGGGAAAATCAGGTACTTTATGTGTCATAATCAAAGTGGAAGGCATATCGTGGAGGACAATCAATCTCAAGGGTCAAGGGTTACCCCCGATATCTCTGCCCACTTTTGATGGACAATATCAGCATTGGCTAGATTATAAGGAAGTTTTTATTGCTTTGGTAGGGGAAAATGAGGAAGGTGTGAGGAAGTTGAAATTGTGTTTTAACTGTATAAAAGGTTCCAATCACCCAGTGTGGAGATGTAGATGTGGAAAATGTAAAAAATTCACAGAAAGGTTACCTCTTTTTAGCTTCAATAAAAATAAGCTAAATATCCCAAGACATCTAAAATTGATGGATCCAAAATTTAATTCATGTGGAGATATTGATATGTTATTAGGTTCGAATGTGTTTTGGCATGTTTTATAAGTAAGGAAAAATTGAGTGAAAATTCACTAGTGATGCAAAACAGTGTGTTTGGCTGGATTGTTGCGGGAAATATGTGCAATAGTGATAAAATTGAAAATGTGGAGTCTTATAATCTTTCGCTGAACTATTTACTTACAGAAAATAATTTGAATAACAGTGATAAATTACTAAACGAGTCGGTTGTTAAATTTTGGAAAATAGAAGAGAAAGGAGCCAGTATTGTCGCAGTCTGAAAAATTTTGCGAATCCTGGTTTAAGAAAACAACAACTAGAGATGAGACAGGAAAATTTGTCGTAAAGATTCCTTTTAAAATATCAATATATAAAATTGGAGAATCAGCTGATCTTGCATTTAAGAGATTTTTATCTCTGGAAAAAAATTTTGAATTGAAGAGTAGGTACTTACACCAAAAGAGAAATTTTGTCAGTGATTGTCAAATTTATGACCCGCTGGGCTTATTTGGCCATGTGGTTTTTATTGCGAAGTTGATTACACAAGAGTTTTGGGCCTTACAATGCCCATGGGACAAAGAAGTTCCCGAATATTTAGCAAACAAGTGGTCAAAATTCTTGAAGCAGTTGACATACATATTGCGAAAATCCCTTTCTTACGCTGCGACTTATACAATTACGACAAGGAAAATATGAGCAAAACTACGTGAAAGAGAGAGAAGACTTGTTAGCCCAGCGATCAGTCCCCTCTACCAAAACAGTTGGGCGTGTATTCAGTCTCTTAACCAAAAATAGTAGCGTGTGTTCATCGCCCCACTAGTTCAACCGCTGTTGCCAGAAGCTCAGATTAATTTGTGAAAATGATATTTTTGTCACGTTATCGTTAACCTTTTTTCGAGCTCATACACTATTAGGTAAAATTAAACACCTTCATCCGGCAACAGTGTCCTTTACATAGAGAACCCACATTTAAACGTATGTGATCTTTTCGCTACAGACCTTGGTTGTTAGCGCTCGCCGTTGTATTTGAAAATAAAACATTTTACAATGCCCACATTAAAATACGAATCCTGCGAAAAAGTGCAAATTATAAAATGGTATTTTGGAGGTCATTCGGCTGATGCAATAGTTAATTTGTTTATTGTGGCATTTGAAAATCGCCCAATTCCTTCACGAACAACAATTTTGAACATAATTAATAATTTCGAGAAATATGGATGTGTTTCATACTGTAGAAAATGCCAAGCTCCGGAAGATCCAATCGAACGTCCGATAAACGACGAAAGGCAAACTAGAGAATTGAATGTTTGTTTAGCGGTTGAAACAGGACAACCATGCTCTTCAAGACAAATTGCTGAAGAGGTCAACATGGATGAGAGAACTTTACAGAATATTTTAAAACGGAACGGGTACCATTGTTACTAGGTTCAGACAACGCAGGAAATTTTTCCCGAGGAGAAGATCAGATGAATGGATTTCTGTGAAGAAATGATGGAACGTCAAAATGCTGACGAGAACTTTTTAAAAAATATTTTATTTACGGATGAGTCAACCTTTTCATTACATCAAAAACACAATCCATCCGTCACAAGATATTGGTCTCGGAAAAATAAACATCTAAGCATTCCAATCCGAACACAGTATCCGCAGAAGCTAAATGTTTGGACGGGTATTTTAGGTGACCGCATTATAGGTCCTTTTTTTATTGAGGGAAACTTAAATTCCGCCAAATATTTAGAGTTATTACAAAATCATGTAATTCCTGCAGTTCTCCTTATACCCGATGTTGATCTCAACAGAATTTGGTTTCAACAAGATGGTTGTCCAGTCCATAATTCAAGGATAGTAATGGAATTTTCAAGGTTTACAGTCCCCGACAGAATGATTTATCAACAGGACGTTTGTGCCAGCATTACGCCAAATAATCTTAGAGATATGAGATCAAAGCTTTATGACAGATTTGGTTATTGCCTGGCACAGCAAGGTGGTTTATTTGAGCACTTAATTCATTAAAATTATGTTTACCCTTAGAAAGGATTTTTAGTTTAATTTTTTCAAGAAGTTCATATTTTATGTTTAGAATAAGTACCTACTTATTTTATTTTTTCAATTCAATTTATCAATCGATCTTTAGTTTTTTATACCCAATTACTTTATTATTTTTATCTCAAGAATAAATGTTTTATTTTCAAGTTACAATGGCTAAAATAATATCCTATTGTAGTTAAAACTTAATTGTCAGCTTGGTCAGAAACGATCAAGTTGACAAAAATGATTTTTAAGATGTACAGGTTACGTAATAACGAGTGTATTTGTTTATTTCTTTAACAACCTCACTCCTTCTATGTTGGGAAACTACTGAACACAGTGAACCTACTCACAGAGTGGGGAGTCAGTCTCTGCTGCAGCGTTGCCAGTTAAGAATGTTTGGTACTTTCTAAGTAATGAATAACTTATTTTGCATTTGACTTTTAACACCGGATAACGGTGTATTTAGTGGGAGAAAATCGAGATTGGTAATATTGACTTTTGAAAAATAAGTGAGATCAACACAAATAAGAATAAAATAATGGAGTTCAAAAAAAAATTTGGACAAATTACAATCTGCAATCAATAAAATCCGTACACTGCTTTCGATTTAACAATTATTGGTATTTAACATTGTTACTGAATACACGCAAAACTGTTTTTGGTAGAGGGGACTGAATAAACGCCCAACTGTTTTGGTAGAGGGGACTGATCGCTGGGCTAACAAGTCTTCTCTCTCTTTCACGTAGTTTTGCTCATATTTTTCTTGTCGTACTTGTATAAGTCGCAGCATAAGAAAGGGATTTTCGCAATCTGTATGTGTTTGATTATAAAATACCAAGACATGCGATGCTTAGCAATTACTGCAAAATAGAATTACACGGGTTCTGTGATTCTTCAAATAAGGGTTATGGTGCGTGTTTATATGTTAAGTGTGTCAGTGATACAAGTGTGACCTGTAATCTTCTGTGTGCGAAGTCCCAAGTAGCCCCATTGAAGAAAATAAGTAGCCTTAGATTGGAATTATCAGGTGCAGTGGAGCTTAGTAATTTAATGGCAAGGACGGTGAAGTCATTAGAAATTAAATTTAATGAATTATTTTGTTGAAGCGATTCAAAATTTACTTTGGCTTGGATCAGAATTGAATCGAATAAATGGTCGACTTTCGTAGGTAACAGAGTTAGTGAGATCCAATCGCTCACTCCAATAAACAGTTGGCATCATGTACAGTCTAAGGAAAACACAGCCGACGCACTATCGAGAGGAGACCAAAAAATTTGTTCGAAAACAGCTTATTGTTTCATTGGCCTGAATGACTGTTGAAAGATAAAACGGAATGGAATTTGAGAGAGGGGCCTATTGATTTTGAAATGCCCGGTATGAAGTCTTGTGCAAGTGTTAGCACTATGGAAAATAGTCCTAAGTGTAATAGTGTTATAAGTGAAATTATAAACAGACATTCTTCATTTATGAAAATGGTAAAGGTTTTAGGTTATGTTAAGAGGTTTATTGGAAATATAAAATCCAAAAGGAATGAGTCGATCGCTCTTAGTGTGAATGAGATAGAGGATTCTATCAATTTGTTTGTAGCACAGGCACAAATGGATGGTTTCCCTGATGAATATAAGGCTTTAAGGACTAGAAATAAAATTAAAAAAAGAAGTCAAATTTCAACTCTAAACCCATTTTTTGAAAATATCGCAATAAGGGTAGGGGAAAGATTTAAAAAATCACAACTATCTTACGCATATGAACATCCGATTATTCTTCCGAAGGACCACAATTTAACGGACTTAATTTTAAAATACGAACACGAAAGATTAATGCACTGCGGAGTTCAAAATTTGCTTTGTTCGCTTGTTTGTACGCGATTTTGGCCGATTTCAGGTCGTAATGTTTGTAAAGAGGTATTAAGAGCTTGTGTTACATGTTCAAAGGCAAAGCCTATCACGTCAGAATATTTAATGGGGGATTTACCCAATAGAGTGACGAGCAACTATCCATTTTTTAATGTGGGCACAGATTTCGGTGGCCCAGTTAATTTAAAAGATAGAAAAACACGTGGTGCAAAGATCATTAAGGTGTACGTGTGCTTATTCGTTTGCATGTGCTCGAAAGTAGTCCACATTGAACTTGTGACAGAGCTAATCTCTAACGCATTTCTAGCGGCGTTAAAGAGATTTGTGAGCAGACGTGGAAAGCCGAAAAATGTCGATTCAGATAATGGACTCAATTATGTTGGGGCGAACAATGAGTTGTATAAGGTTCACGATTTTCTAAAGGCTAATTAAAAAAAAAATCGCCCAAGAGTTAGTTAGCGATAAAATAACCTGGAATTTCATCCCAGCTCGGGGTATTTGTGAGGCAGGGATTAAAAGTTGCAAGCACCATTTAAAACGGGTAATTGGGAACGCATTATATACTTTTGAAGACTTTCACACCATATTGGTTCAAATTGAGGGCATCGTCAACTCCCGCCCACTTTGTCCATTGTCTTCCGATCCTGAGTACTTAACAGCTCTGACTCCCGCACATTTATTAATCGGAAGAAGGTTAACTGCATTACCTGAGCTCGACCACACTGACTTGCCGGACAATCGATTGTCAAATTGGCAAAAACTATAAGCTGCTACTCAACACTATTGGCAGAGATGGCGGAAGGAGTATTTGAGTGAACTTCAGACACGTACCAAATGGAAAGAGAGGTCAGACGAATTAGTA
Source organism: Lochmaea crataegi (assembly GCA_947563755.1). Lineage (NCBI taxonomy): Eukaryota > Metazoa > Arthropoda > Insecta > Coleoptera > Chrysomelidae > Lochmaea > Lochmaea crataegi. The sequence goes on along the minus strand of OX387424.1, from coordinate 12,853,968 downwards.
AGGATCGGCTCACTAGTTTTGATAAAGAGCGACAACGCCCACGTATGTGATTGGCAGCTAGGCAGAGTTATTAGACTGCATCATGGTGATGATGGTGTGTGACGAGTTGTTGATGTCAAAGTGCGAAGTCGTGAAATTCGTGGATCAATTAGAAGCTTATGTGCTCTACCAGTTCTAATATTTGTATAATTTCGTTATTTAAGATATTGTTAAGATGAACAGGTTCCTAGATATAAGTAAATATTTGTGGGGGTGTGTGTTACGGCATTTTCGCCAATTTAATTATTAAAATTCAAAGAGACATTTGGCAACAGGGGCAATCTAAAAATAACGGACCACCTGATGAGAAAGCGATCCTAGACACTTGAAAAGAAGGGCACGTATGAATAACACGTGTGTGTAATAACAAAAACAAATTGTTTTGTAACCGACATTTTTACCTATAAATGCTTAAATATACAGTCCACTAGTTTCATTTAACCCGTAACCACAGACGTGACGTCTCTTAGACGGCAATTTTATTTTATCAAAAATTGATATAATGCTTTTTTAATAATATTATTTATATATATTAGATATCATTTTAGATTTACTGACTACAAAATGAGATTATTTTAATTGTTAAATACTAACACGTTTGTTTACAAAAAATATTTTCTACGTCGTCGTCCTCATCAGCAGAATCGCAGTAATAATCCTCTTCTGCCCATTTTAAAACAGTTTCTTCGAAATCTGGGTCGGTATACCTCACCCTTTTTGAAGGACCAGGTAGATTGTTGTCACCCATATCGAAAACAGAATCACACTTACACAGACCTTACGTCCCACAGACACCAGCCAACATAAAATTGCTCGTGAAAACTTCAAAACCGCACCAATCAACCACAGACAAACACGGACGGTTTATTACTGAACCCGTCGAAGGAACATAGAGTTGCATCCGCGTAGATACTTGGGAGGGAGAGTAGTTGAATAATTCAAGGGCAGAGGTGTCTCACAGACGTGTCGTCTGTAGTAACGAGTTAATAAACTCTTACATTGGTGTCTCAACAATCAGATTAAGAGCGCTCAAGTTAGCTGTACTTAGAATATAAGTAATGTTTGAGGTGAGTAGTTTAACGAAATAAATGATTAAATTGAAAAAATCGTTCCCTCTTGAGTATTTTTTAGTGCAGACAAAATTCAAATGATTTAGATTTCTACATGATTATGCCAGGTTGTCCCTATTCAATTCTTCCCTTACGTACCTGTTACCCAATTTCCTTTGCGTAATCAGAACGTTGGAATCCTTCAAATTAATGATGTATTTTGAAGAGAGGACTCGAAGTTTGTAAATTAAAATGAAGTTTCCTTGGTATATAACAAGTGAATTACCTCAACTAACAAAATTGAATAACTTGTTACGTTCATTCCATTGAAAAAATAATTCAAATATACAAGGTGTCTCTTGCCTAACGTGAATTACAGATACTAGTTGTGATGTTATGCCCATCTAACTTAAATTACGTTTATCCAAAAGTTCCTTCTAAGGGAACTATGTGAAGATGACACTGTTAAGTCACTTTTTCAAGCATATCTAAAAAACCGCTACCTACAAACTTCAAAATTGGTACATTGTATAACTTTTTTTGTAATCTTTGGTATAACCATGCAGTGATGAATTGTTTACTATTGTGAGTGTGTGTGTATGGGAAGAAAATGGCTCGGAAGCAGGTCCATCAGCCACAGAATTTTGTTATAATCTCACCTAAATATCAATTTTTAGCTCTTTGACGAAATTTAAGAGTATGTTAAAAGTGGACCAGCTATCTCTGCTTAGAATATGAGTGATATTTAAAGGTAGGAAGAAGTTTTGTTCACAGAGTGACTGAACTGAACTGTTTGATTTTGCAGTGTGATTGCTGCATCCAAAAAAAATGTGATTAAGATCGGCACTTGCATTCTCATTGCAGCTACAGGATGATGATCGTATTATTCCAAGGTTGGCAAGATGAGTGGAAAATCTCCCATGACTATTTTTTATCCTTAATATACTTGATGAATGAAATTTCGGAATTGTATAGTTGAAAATATAGTTTGGAGGGGAGGGTAAACTAGGATGTATTAGGAAATAGGAATTATGTGAGGATCGTACGAAGTTTTTCCCAGTGTTTTTGCCATGATACTAACATATTATTTTTAATTAAGTTAGTTACATCTTTTGCAGTATGAATGTTACAAAGATCTCCATTTATCACTGCATCCTTTGCCAAATGATGTAAGCTTTCTGAAGCATGATTCAAGGTATCTCTTCCTACTTCAGAACACATTCATATGTAATTTTGACAGTTTGGAACCTTAAGTCGTCTACTTTTCATTAAATAATAAGGCAGCTTGATATTACTGGTATACTTCATTCCAATATATTGCGTTTTGACTTATGCCAATGATTGATTTAAGACTAAAACCCACAGCAGGTAGTCGTTAATCCGATAAAAATAGCACAGTATCGTACTCGTTTCTTCTAAAAGCGAAAAGATAATGCCTATTAGTATGATTATCTTACAACTGAAATGTTTGGCTGGTAAAATAATATTTGAGACTAATTTTTTAATTTATTTAATTATTCTAAGATTTATTTGTGCTTCGGAAGATATATTTACGAATTTTTATTTTTCAACTTAAAAGTATTTTTTACAATAAAAGGTTGACTACCTTATCTATAAATATTTTAATCTGATTGTGTAAATATAAAAAGAGCTTTCATTGCTTGTTTTCCTTTGTCTGACATGTACTGCACCTTCCTTCTATATTTCCAATGCCCTTTTTATATTTACATAATATAATGGGATTAAAATATTTATAGATAAAATAGAAAGTGGGGATTTCGGGATAATTATTTTTAATATTGTCCGAGAATTTTATTTTGTAATAAACATTTCTCTCCGAAAATAATATTGTGTTCAAAACTAAGTATGTGGCATCCTAGGTCAAAAAAGTGCATTTATCGCCGGATGCGTGCGAATCATTGAAACATCGAGGTTACAGTATAACCGATGCTGCAAAAGAAACATGTAAGTTGACCAAAAATAATATCCAAAGTAAAAGACAAAAAAATTATTTTTTTCCAGTAAAAATTTTAGGTAAATTTCGAAGGTGTCCGAAATTCGTCATACATTGCTTTCTTTAGTAAAAACAATGTACTGGCGGAAGTTGATGCTTCCGGTTTATTGAATATTTATTGTTTGTTGAGTTGGTAGGTACAGAGTTTATTTTTGGATGTTTGAAAGAGAGGCACAAATAATTCTTTGTCCCGTAACAAACTTCGTTGGCAATGTTTTTCGACGTCTATTGTAGGTACATATTTTCTTTGCCGCATTTCAACTCCTCAAGAAAAATGTTTGAAGCTACAACATTTCAGTGGACGGGGTCGAGTTGTCTCCCGAACCTCACGTTATTACCTGTTTTCTCCCAATGTACCAATTGTCTCCCATTCAATTCAATTCAAAAGTTAAATATATTTTATTTCAACAAGATAATAAACGTGGTAAACTTTTCAAGAACAAGTTAATAATTAGTTGTGAGGAAATTCAGAATTTCACTGGTCCCAAGTATTGATTTGCGTAATGCTCCTTGTCCTCACAATTACTTATTAACTTGTCCTTGGAAAGTTTTTTACGTTTCTTGTCTTGTTGAAAAAATATACATTTTTCATTAATTTTTGCGTTTTAAAAAGTTTCGTGGAATTGAAGAAAGTATATCTGAAGTGAATGGGAGACAACTCGGACATGACCCTTTTCGAAAACAGGTAATAACGTCCGGTTCGGGAGACAACAATACCCCGTCCACTGAAATGTTGTAGCTTCAAACATTTTTCTTGAGGAGTTGAAATGCGGCAAAGAAAATATGTACCTACAATAGACGTCGAAAAACATTGCCAACGAAGTTTGTTACGGGACAAAGAATTATTTGTGCCTCTCTTTCAAACATCCAAAAATAAACTCTGTACCTACCAACTGCTGGTTTATTAAAAAAAGATCCTGATTGTTTTAAGTAGGATCAATACAGTTAAAGTCTCCAGGAATCCTTTAACTTTTCTCAAGCGTCTCCCTGAAGGGCACCTAAAAATAATAAATAAGTATTAACCTCTTATTATTTATAACAACATGAGATATAATAGGTCAAATATTTATATTCTAAATTTACTGAATACCTTATTTGAACATCGGATGATCACCAGATCATAAAAGTTAATGATTGAAAAATATAAAAAGGTTAAAGGTTAGTTTGTTTACATGGTGTACCAAAGTAAGTAGATGACAATCTTGTCATATATGTCAATCTTAGAAATAAATCCTCTCAAAGTGATTTCAGATCATTCATCATAAGTCACCCTTCTATTCATAGATGTACTGGTTAAAGATCATTGACCTTCCTTATCAATTAATAGTTTTCTCCTTTTAATTTCTGTTATCAGAGCTTACTTTGGTAATAAAGAAGTAAATGAAAAGAGCAGCTCTTTTCACTTGTTGGTTATTTATATGAACACTGAAATCATTTGGTATACTATCACAATAATTTCTAAAAGTCAAATAAACAGTTTTTTCGACATTTAATGACAACTTGTTTAGAGTGAGCCAATGATTAATTTAATCGAAGTAATTATTCATATTCACTTCAACTTCAGACCAATTCTTGCTCTCAGCTATAACGGCTGTATCATCTGCAAAATGAATTATTACATCATCCTGGAAAGATTTGAGAATATCATTCATGTAAAGTAGGAAGAGCAAATACTGTTCCCTGTGAAACTCCAGTTTTTATTTCACAAAATTCACTTGTTACGTTATTAACTTTCACATGCTGAACTCCTTTGTCAAGATAACTCTGCAGGAGTGTAAGGGTAATACCTTGAATTCCATAATCATACAATGTATCCATGAATCCAACATGACCGGGTGAACAAATTATTCTATATCTCGGGTAAAAATGCATATTTTCTTACGATTAAAAATTCAGATGGAAGGGGAAATCCACAGCTATCATATCCGATGATTCAAGGCCCATTTTCATGTTTCAACCATATTTATAAAATGGGTCAAATATTTTGTAACAACTTTTTTTTCGAGTGTCGGGAAATTATTCACATTTTTATTAATAATAGACATTTACTCTCGATTTTTTGTTATTACGTCCTTTAAAGATGTTTTTATTGATCTCAGAAATTTTTATTGGCCATCTTTCTTGTCCCTTGATTTTTCAGTTGGTGTTTTCATTTCCAAATGTGGAGTATAAAACATGAATCATGAAACTTGTAATTGTTACATATAAAATTTCCCCAAGGTCCGCGAATTCAAAGCGCGCCATCTTGGTAACATAGGTATAAGCACAATCACGAGCATGCGCGCCCATGCCGACCGATAGTACAAAGACAAGCGTAACTGATATATCTAATAAGAAAGACAAAGAGTGCTTTGCTCACTGATGATTCGGGTTGTGATGTATTTTGGGCATTACATAAAGAATAAAATTCATTGAAATTATATATTAATAATTAATTCATTTAAGGTATTTATTTTTATAAAAACAATCTATTTAGTTATTTGTTATACCACGCGAGGTCACGAACGTGACAGTGGAAGGCCAGAGAACTATCACGTAACTGGATAGTTGACCTAGGGCAATACGTATATATGCTGATGAAGTAGATAAGCGAACAATTCAGAATAATTCATAATTCATAATAAACATTCAGAAACAGTCGGAGACATTCCGATCTATTCACATACATTCAGATACATTTAGTTATGTTGAAATGTAGTTCATCGATATCAAATCTAAAACTATGTTATACCAGGAACATGATCATCTTAAGTAACACATATGTGAAACTAGTGTAAATAGTTAAGTATACAATAAAGCTCATCCCAATGAATATTGTAGTTTCCGTAAGCAGAGTATTTCATCAGGACACAGGGTTTCCACTAGTCCCTGTGGAACTCCGCATTACCGACATACAATACATGGCGATCCTGCCAGGTTGGATATGCTTCAGAAATGGAGAAACTGACAGATCAGCTACAGGCGGCATACTTGGCGGAAGGGATGCCAGCCCAATTAGCAACTGAATATACAACAGAGGCAGCGGTTAAATCATAAGTAAGTAGCGCTACCTCCGAACGCATAAAAACCGTCATGGCTGCGGGAAACGCCACAAGAGGTGATGACGAAATTGGTGTCAATTGATATGGAAGACAACCAGTCTTCGGGAAGTGTTCTGCATTATAAAGCAGACAGGAACAGGTTTCGCACAGCAGCGAGGGATTCCTCACAACAAAAATATAACAGTGCGTATCATAATGGTCGTAAATTTCATGAGAACACAGAAGGAAGGAGATTTCCTGGATATAGAGGCAGATCTAATGAATTTAGGGAAAGACCTAATAATAAGTTTAACCAGTATAAGAATGTGAGAATATGTGAAATTGAGCATGGAAGTGAGGAGAATGAACCGAATGAACAAAAAGCATTGAGATTTTGAACCAACCCAAGGGAAAATACAAAATTTTAAAAAATCATGAGTATGAAAATCGTTACATTTATATCTTTGATTTAACTCTTTCAAATTTTGTGCAAATTAGAACTGACATATCAGATACTATAAATACTTTTATAATAAATACAGGAGCAGACATTTCATTAATCAAGATTTCAGAAAATTTTCCATATCATTCAATGGAAAAAACACAAATAGTAAATATTAAGGGCATAACTCAGGGAGAAACTAGAACTTTGGGTAAAATAGATATTTTTCTTTTTATTGAGGGTATAGCATTTAAACATTGTTTTCATATAGTGGTTGAAAAATTTCCTATACCTACGAATGGAATTCTAGGCAGGGATTTCATAAGTAAGTATAATTGCATTTTAGATTATTCAGAACTAAAATTATACATAAATTGCAAATCTAGGAATTCAGTAACAGTGGAAATTTTCGATAATCCTGAATATGATACGATAGCAATACCACCAAGATGTGAAGTCTATCGGTTAATAGGAAATTTTAAAAATTCAAGACAAGATAAAGTTGTTGAACAACAAGAATTAGAGCCAGGAATATTTATAGCTAGATCTATTATATCAAAAATTAATCCTTATGTCAGAATTTTAAACACAAACTATGAAAGTAAGTCGATAAATATAAGCAAAATTAAAATATTGGATTTAAACTTGTTTCATGTATATACTGTACGGAATGAAAGTAAGAATTTAGTGAAGGAATTATGGAAAACTTTGAATCTAGAAGTACCAGAATACGTAAGGGATAAGCTAATAAATTTTTCAGATATTTTTGCTTTGAAAAATGATATTTTAACGCATAATAATTTCTATGGGCAAAAGCTATTGGTAAAAGATGATACTCCAGTTTACATTAAGAATTATCGTTCACTACATTCCCAAACTTCAGAGCTGAATAGTTAGGTTCAGAAATTATTAGATCAAGGTAAAATTGGGTCGTCAATCTTAGATTATAATAGTCCAGTTTTACTCGTACCTAAAAAAGCAATCGATGGAGAAAAATCTTGGAGATTGTGTATAGATTTCAGGCAGCTTAACAAGAAAATTGTTACAGATAAATTTCCATTACCCAGAATAGATTCTATCTTAGATCAATTAGGAAGGTTAAAATGGTTTTCAGTTATAGACCTTATGTCAGGATTTCATCAGATTCCATTAGAACAGGCTTCAAGGAAGTATACGTCTTTCAGTACAGATAAAGGTTCTTATCAGTATACAAGATTACCCTTCGGACTAAATGTAAGTCCAAATAGTTTTTCAAGAATGATGTCCATAGCGTTTTCAGGATTTAAATAATCTTGAAAAGGTGTTTAATACATGTAGAAAATTAAATCCGAAAAAATGCCAATTCTTCAGGCGAGAAGTTACATATTTAGGTCATAATTTGTCGAGTGAGGGAGTTCTACCCGACAAAGCTAAATATTCAGTAATTGAGCAATATCCAGTACCCAAAAATTCAGAAGAAACGAAAAGATTTGTAGCATGCTATAATTATTACAGACGGTTTATTCCAAATTTTGCTGAAATATGCATACCTCTCAATAAGTTATCTAGGAAAAACGTAAAATTCGAGTGGTCAAAAGACTGCGAAAAATCATTCCAAACATTAAAATCGGCATTAATAGAGCTACCTATTTTGAAATATCCAGATTTCACGAGAAAATTCATATTAACTACTGATGCATCAAATAATGCGTGTTCCGCAATATTGAGTCAGGAATACGAAGGAATAGATTTACCTATACCTTATGCATAGCGAGGGTTTAAGAAAAGTGAACTAATTAAACCAATAATTTTAATGGAATTATTAGCTATCCATTGGGGCATAAATCATTTTAAGAGTTATTTATACGGTTCTCCGCAATTCATAGTAAAAACTGATCATAAGCCGCTACCAGATCTGTTTTCGATGACAAAGCCAACATCGAAACTAACAAGAATAAGACTAGATTTAGAAGAGTACAATTTTGAAATACAATTTTTGAAAGGAAATTCGAATTATGCAGATAGTATTTCTAGAATATCAATAGAAGAATTAAAAGACCTGTACATTGACAATTCTCACGTTTTAGCTGTAACGAGGTCAAAAACTCGTCAGAATAAAGCTCAGCCTACAGAAGAAGATACATCAGTTTCCACTCAGATAAAACTAGATCGCAAATCAGCAGTATTTGAAGTACTGAATAATTTAGAGGCGCATAAATTACCAATTCTGCAATTTGAAAATAACCGTGTTTCGCTAAGGATGAACATACGGATCAAAAACAGAATGAAATTTAGCCAAATCTTATTAAATACCGATATAGTTAACTTTGATTTAGGTCAAACGTTAATTCAGCTTGATGAGCTAGCGGTAAAAAATGGAGTAAAAAGATTGAAAATATATATGAATGATATTATTTTTACACGGTGCACTGTAAAAGAATTTATTGAAAATGGAAATAATACGTTAAAGAACGTACAGATATGTATTTGCGATGTACCAAAGATAGTGGAACACGAAGAAGAAAAGCAACAGATATTAGAAACATATCATAATGATCCTTTATTTGGAGGTCATGTAGGAAATAATAGGCTACTGAAAAAACTAAGAGCAAAATTTAGATGGAGAAATATGGAAAAAGATGTAAGGAAGTACATAAAGCAATGTCACAAATGTCAAGTCAATAAAACAAAAAAGAGTCATAAAGAAGAATTTGTAGTAACGGATACAGCAGCAAAACTATGGGATATAACATACATAGATACGATTGGTCCTTTTCCACAAAGTGAAAATGGTAATTGTTATTGCATCACAATGCTGTGTGAATTAACAAAGTATGCGGTAATAATACCAGTTCAAAATAAAGAAGCAACCACGATAGCACGTGGAATTTTTGAAAATTTTATACCTACTTATGGTCTTATGAAACAAATTAGAACAGATTTAGGGACAGAATACAAGAACGAAGTATTCAATGCGTTAACCAAAATGCTAAATATTAAACATAGTTACTCAACAGCGTATCATCATCGATCAATAGGAAGCTGTGAAAAGCTACATAGAACATTGAATGAGTACGTTAGGCATTTCATAGATGAAAGTAAGAGTGATTGGGATGAATGGTGCAAAATATTTGCTTACTGCTACAATACCACTCCAAATTCGTATCATGGTTACACACCCTTTGAACTATTATATGGCAGACGTAGTAACCTACCCGATAATGTAACTAATGAAATAGATCCATGTTATAATATTGACGCATATCAAAACGAACTCAAAAATAAGCTTCAATTAGCGCATCAGAGAGCAGCAAAATATTTAATTAAATATAAATTAGGTAGACAAGCGCAGAATAGCATAATAACTAACCCAGTTAACTTCAAAATAGGGGATTTAGTTTTATTACCGAGAGAAAATAGGAGTAAATTCGATTCACAATTTATAGGTCCATTTGAAATCACAGAAGTGAGCGAAGTTAATTGTAAAATAAAAATAGATTCAAATACGATAAAAGAGGTACATAAAAACAGAATACACCCTTATTGTAAAGGAAAGATAAACAAACAGTAAAACGAAACATTTATGTGTATTACAAACAAACCATGAAGTGTACAATTGCAAAAGACAAATGCAGAGTTATCAAAACTATAATTAGCTAAGAGTTACTTTAGGTTAAAGGCTCTACCGAAGAGAAGACCAATGGCTACAAAAGACATTAATTGGCAACTGCTCCCGGAGGAACTTAGGAAATATGTGGTCAAACTTTTTAGTAGAGATTTTTTTTAGGAAAGGCAGTTTTAGATTATTATTTTTATTTAATTTTAGGAATTTAAACATAACCATATTTATTATTACAGGTTGGGAAAATATAACTTGTCTATTTCACAGCAGTAATACGATAAATAGTTTATTCTTTTCATTAAGGGGGAAGGAATTTCGAATGAATTTTATTCTTCTGTAAAAGGGGAAGGTGTGATGTATTTTGGGCATTACATAAAGAATTAAAATCATTGAAATTATATATTATTAATTAATTCATTTAAGGTATTTATGTTTATAAAAACAATCTATTTAGTTATTTGTTATATCACGCGAGGTCACGAACGTGACAGTGGAAGGCCAGAGAACTATCACGTAACTGGATAGTTGACCTAGGGCAGTACGTATATATGCTGATGAAGTAGATAAGCGAACAATTCAGAATAATTCATAATTCATAATAAACATTCAGAAACAGTCGGAGGCATTCCGATCTATTCACACACATTCAGATACATTTAGTTATGTTGAAATGTAGTTCATCGATATCAAATCTGAAACTATGTTATACCAGTAACATGATCATCTTAAGTAACACATATGTGAAACTAGTGTAAATAGTAAAGTATACAATAAAGCTCATCCCAGTGAATACTGTAGTTTCCGTAAGTAGAGTATTCCATCAGGACCCGGGCTTCCACTAGTCCCTGTGGAACTCCGCATTACCGACATACAATACAGGGTGACCAAGAGGGCAAGCCCCTGTCGCGCTCGAAACGAAAATTCAGATTGCTAACACTTATGAAAAAAGCAATAACAAACTAGCGAATGCCTATAAAATAAAAGCACCGCTAGTTCAGAAAAAGTGCAAAACAATTCCGAGAGTTCATTTTAAATTAAATATACTTTTGGATTATTGTTTTGTTCTTGTTTTCCTTGCCACTTCAAAAGGTTTGGAAATTGGTGTAAGATGTAAGCTCTTTTAAATACGCCGCTGTTTGAAATATATTTAAACATTAAACATTAAACAATAATTTTGCAGGAATAACGAATATATTGAATTATTTATTATTATTATTATTATGGATTTTATCAGAAAACATATACGCCTAAACTCGGTATCTCACTGAATATGTCTTTAAATCTGGCTGTCGCTTTTATTTGAATTGTGGAAGCTCGGGTTGCGAGCCAGCCCATCGGGTAGATTCTTTGAAAACCCGAAAGTATTTCACTGCTCAGCTGACATTGATATTTAGCAGAGTGTATAAGTTTTTGTTTTTGTGGAATTAAAAAAATTGCAAGTTCAAGTGTTAGTTCAGCAAGAGCCATCGATGTGACATCATTTCAAATTGTTGGTATAAGAATAGGTAATAAGAAAATATGTAATTTCTGGTCTTCAGTTTTGGTTGCCCACCTACTGCCAAACTCCACGAGCCGCCTCTGTTTTAAAGCTGGGAATTTCTCCTTTTTGGTTGTGCCCTCATTTTTTTTCTCGAGTTTAGTGGTTTTTCAAAAATCCATGAAAGCTCAAAAATATGGATTTTTCAGCATCGGTTTTTGTGAAAAATACTAATGTTGCGAAAAAAATCATGAAGGCCATTTTTGTAGATAATGAACTACTCTTTATTTTTCCCTCCTATAAAAATTCTCTAAACCCCATATTTTAGGAGATATTGGTGGAAAACCAATTTTTGGAACTTTGGGGTCGGGAATACCCCCAAAATGGCGATGAGGTGTGTGAAATTTCTGGATGTTCAATTACTAGTCAAACCCTACCCCTCTCGAAAAATTCATGGACCGGCTGGATTTTTGTACACTTTGCCTACTTTTCATCTAAAATTTGGAGGTTGACCGTATCGAAAGCCTTTGCTAAGTCAAGAAAGGTAACATCAATTGGCTCTCTTTTACCCAGCTTATTATAGATAATGTTTGTTAAGTAATTAAGTGCATCTTTAGTACCGCTATTTGAAAAATCCATATTGCCTTTTCGACAAAGTATTATGTTTTTCTATCAAATTTAGTAATCTAGCATTGATGACTTTTTCAAAAATCTAAGCAAGGTTGGAAACTAATGAAATTGGTCTGTAGTTTGTAGCAATATGTCTATCACCTGATTTAAAAATAGGAATTACTTCGGCTCCTTTCAACTCGTGTGGCCAAATAGCTTTCTCAATAATATTAATTTTTTGTTAACCTAAAAAGATTACTTGGACGCCATGCTGGAAAAATGTTTGCATCAAAAAAACTTTATTGAATAAAAGAATTTTGAAGTCATTATTTATACTAAAAATAGTCTCAAAATCGGATGGCAGAAAGTCATGGGACGATTTTCGTACCCGATTCTTAAGTTTACTGCGTACTTTGACGAATCTCGAGTCGTCCAAATAATACAACTGAAGTGAGAGTCTTGCCCTTATTTGAATAAAAGTTTGAGTTTTTTCTGATTCTACTGGAGGTAGTAGAATCAGCAAAATTGTTACGAGGGTTGTCTTTTAGGTGCTGCATACAACAACATAGTTGGCGCCTGTCAACAAATATCAAAATTAATTGTCATGTTTAGTTAACTTGACGCCAAACTTTCATACCGCTTCGCTTAAAGCTGTACCTAAACTGAATATTTGAAGTTGATGAGTCAGTCGCAAAATGGAATTAAGCCGAGAAAATTTTCGCGCAATCATTTTTTACAATTTTTTAATACAATTGTCTCAACAAGAATGCCTTGCTGAGTTGATTTCTGTTTTTCCTCTCATATGCAAAATATAAAAGACAACCCTAATAACAACTAAATCGAGGAAAATTCCCGAAACCGCGTATTCAAGATTTCTGGCACATCAACAAAAGCCATCAACAGTGTAGTCGAATTATTCAATGATTAAAAGTATGTTACTATCCAAAAATAATGTAAAAATTTCAAACTAATTCAAACTAATTACATTTCTGGAACAAAATGGGAAATGTTGATATAAGCCCAAGAAAGCTGCAATGTTCCAGGAGTACCAATAAGTGATTTTTAAAGTAATGCTCCCGCTGAAGTTTATTTAATGGCCAAGGTTGTTGTTGTATTTTAAATTGCAGGACGTTGTAGAATTTGTGGAATCAGCCAGGTAACATTATAGTAGGGGAGCCCAAGCGGGGATTTCGGGATTTACTAAAGCGTGGCAGATTAACATACAGGGGGATACCTTGTACCCGGTTAAGTACCTCCACCAAATATGAGCCCCATATATATGGCCGCCCATCAAGGATAAAGGATCAGATTAGTAAAAAAAATTGATCATCAGAAATTCTCTAGCGCGTCAGATTAGGGTAGGGTGAGTTATTGATCTGCTAAAAAGGTGTATATTCCACTAATCTGACAATTTTCGAGTGACGTAAAGAAGTGGGAGGGTTGTAAAAATACGACATCTCGACATTCTTGAGCGTGGCTAAATTTTTTCTTATTTTGAAAGAAATAAACCAAGGATAACGAAAAATATATAATCTGACGATTTCCACAAGCCGAAGTAACAAAAATTGCTCGATAAAGTTTAATGCGTGCAGCTGCGTGATGCCTATATTCCCCACTACGCGTTTCTATTCCTCCAGCACACTTTTTCTATCTCTTACAGTATCAGAACTTCTGATACTGATATATGAGGAAATCCTGCAAGCAACAGTAGAAGTCTGAATGGATCTTGGAGTTGGCAATGCGCACGCCGATTCATCGACGTATCCGCTCTTTATAATAAAGTAGGCCCAAATATTTCGAAGGCGCTTCCAGCTTTGCATGCACTGGTTGCGATTTCAACCCGGCATTGTATCGACGAGGGAAAAAGAAACCTTTACAATTTCTGATGAATTCAGAAATTTTCCAAAAAGGATTCATGGATTTGGGATCAAAGGAGCATAATGTGCAGGATTCTTTTAGCATCATACATCTTTTACGTGTCGCTTGTATGGGTTGAAAAGGTTAGACGATGTCAATCAAGCCAGGAATGTCATCTTAAATAAGACGTACAAGGTAAAAGACAAATCACAAACCTTCTCCTTGAGTATCCGGAATTACGATGCGTGCAACTTGCCATCCTGTCAATCGGAGCTACTCCAGCAAGTGTTACGCACAAGATTCATAGTATACTTGTGGAGTAATGCCCATAATGCAAAAATGTTTTACCAACGGACTATGGATGGAAAGTTGTCGACGGAAAGTTAGAAATAATCTGGTTTGCAGGTGATGATGAAATCGAGCCAGAAGAGGAAGATTATTCAACAGATGAAGATGATGATTAAGGAAAATGCTTGAAAAAATTTAAGTTTTCATAATTATTTTCTTATAAATTTATGTATTCTACTTAAAAGACATACACTTTTTTATTTGCATGCTGAGCTTTTCAATTAATTTTCAATTTTCAATGATTTAAAAAAATCGAAAAAATAATAATTTTTAATTGTCAGATTAGGCGAATCCCTCCAGTTAATCGTCAGATTATGGGACAGCACGTCTAGGACATAAAGATGAAACATATATATCTTAATCTGACGCGCTTGAGTATTTCAAAATGGAGAATTTTTTTTGCAAAATCTAAAATGGCCACGAGTTTGCGTCACATCCAAATCGTCAGATTATTTAATAAGAGCTTTTTTAGGTTCATTAAACATCCCCTTACAAAATCTGACGCGCTTGATTAGATCTTTTTTTTCTCTCATTTTCAACCCTCACGTACGACCACCCCCACCATGAAAACGATGAGATTAACATACGTACATTATTAAAAATACGAGGGACATGGATACTCTCAATATCTGACGCGCTCGAGTAGGTCCATGCAACAGATTTCTTTTTACATTTTTGAAAATCTATAGACGCTCTCCCCACCGATGAAAAGGTATACATTATCTAATTTTTTTTCTTTTTATCATCTAAGCTTCGCCACCCAATAGGTCTCTATGACACTCGATTAAATCACCATTTAGCATCGTGGGCTCCCCTACTATTAGCTAATATTGAAGATTCGGAAACGTTATTAATTGTGAAACTTGAGCAAACAAAGAATGATATAAACAGGAGATTTGTAGTTATTGAATAATATATCAAATTGTATCGAGTACAGTACATAGTACTTCGATCAGCAGCAGCAAGGGATCGTCTCCTGTTTTATGCATATCGCAATCACGTTGTTGCCAAAAATCAGTTTTATAAGGTACCTGAAACAGTATAGCTAATTTTCTTCCAATTGAATATCTCATATTTATACTGGTCATTAATTTCGAATATCGTCTGCTATACTCAAGGACAGCCTTAAACATCTAGGCGCCCCAGGCGAGTTATACATTTGGTTATACATAGGGTGATTCATCAGTGCGATAAAGTCCAATATATTGTAAATACCCGGAGATATTGCGATTGTAGCCAGCCTATAGGCACATATTTTTGCAATTGTACAGTGTGTTCCAGAACGCAGTGCTAGATCAAAGTTACATTTTCTTGAATGGGACACCCTGTATTTTACTCCAAATTTGAATTCTGCTTGACTAAAGATGATACGATTGCGTTTCTAGTTATGTAAAATATAGAATTTTGGTATTAAATAAAAGAAGCGCCACGAAAGAAAGTCGAAAAATCAACTTCTTGTCACAAGTATCAAATTACTACATAGCACAATTTGATCAGTGGATATCAAATGAATATTTTAAATAGTACAAAAAATCTAGTGTAATAAATTTGGATTGATGGATATAGTCTAATGTGTTGTGATTAATAGCTATTTGTATATTATTAGTGAGAAAGTACCACTTTTCCTCCCGCAGGATGTAGTAGTAATCCAACAGTGGAAGAGGCACTATACTACTGTGTTTTACACATGATTTTTCCTTCTACTAACTTATTATTATTTTTAATTTGTTCACGTCTATTTTACGTGAGCTTTTTCGAGTGTAATGACGTTAATTATTCACTAGTGAATTATAGGTGTAGATAATGAACAGGTCACATGACACGTATAAATAGGACCAATATTTATATAAAAATGTTACAATATAACAAATAAAAATATCACCGCGTTCAGGATTCACCTACAATTCTTCATTTTCGCAGACCGACCTCTATACGACTCCGCTACGAAGACATAATAATTTATCAACCAAACTGCTGTTCATGTATATTGTATGTCAAAACTAAAAAAGTGATGTTTTAAATAATTCATAGCTGATTTTAAGAATTTTAATTATTATACTAAAATTAAATAAAAATTACTAGAAAATTTATTATGGAAAGCGAATCAGACACTGAAATGAATTTTACCCCGCCAAAAAAGAAGCAGCAGAAATAGTCTCCTTAAATTGATTGCCAGGAAAATCGAAAAAACTATATATATATATATATATATATATCCTGTAATTCCTTACTAAATTTGAGAAAAGAGAAAAAATGAATTCATTTATATACAGATAATTGATAGTCGTAGACAAAATATAGTATTCTACTTGCATATAAAGGCTATTATTCTCTGGCCTGCGGCTCGCGGCATAAACGTATCATCGAGAATAATAGCCGAGATAATAGCCATCATTCTTGAATAATATAATATTATTCACGGCACATATAAAGAATTTATCATTTTATGCGATATAACTAAGTACAATGATTGGTATTGTTGATTAAACGAATTCATCAATGCTGTTTGAAAGGGAGCTTCCTTATTCAAAGTATTTTCGCTTAGCACATTGTAATGGTGGTAACTTTTGGAAGTGCTTGACTGATTATTGTCCAGTTCAGGTTCTACATTATTTCCCTTAATTTTATCAGACATTTTTGTTTTTCTGCGATATTGGTTGATTTTCAACCACCGAGCTAAAATAATATCTCCACCAGCGCTTTCTAGTAGAGTTACTGAAGTACTTCTGAAACTGTGTCTTGTGTAATGTTTGGCATTTGGGAGCTCAAAATATTCTGCTTTTTTTGAGTTACTTTGGATATAGCATTTTTGCCAACCTAAAACAAAAAATACCTCGACCCTTAGTTACTGAATAATGTTCAATAGGGAGAATATGAGAGAAGAAAGAGTTGGTTTGAAGCTGCTAGAAGGTGCGCAGCAAGCAAAATCAGCCGTGCTGATAGTAAAAAACAGTTTTGTTTTTTGCAAAACCATGGAGGTTTTGCATAATAGTTATTTATGATACAAGTGCGTGAAGTGATACTTTTGCGCACGAGTTGCGAAAATGAAAGGCACGAGCGCAGCTAGTGCCTTTTTTCTCAACGAGTGCGCAGAGTATCATACAATGTTTTCTCTACGAACACATTAAAAATACTTTCCCTTAATTATATATTACATAACCTCTCTTTTCAATAATTGTGTTTGAATTATTGCCTACCTTCATCATTATAAATTCATTATCTGGTGCTCCATTTATAAAATCCAAAATCTGTTCCCTTGTGAAACTTTTGATTTTTTTGGTTTATGGCTCTCTGATTGTTGTTTTATGGAGATAATAAGTTTACTTATGTTTAAATTTAGATTTATGGTAGTTTTCAACATTGAATAAAGGGACCATAACGTTGATGATTTCCATTGAATTTTCCGAGAAATATGCAATAAGAACATTTTCCGTATAATTTTTAATTTTTTTAGTGTTACACCAATCCAAAAAAAAGGTGAGCGGTCGTCGGACCGCCGACAGAAGCTTGCTTGTTATGCACAATTAAATGACCATTTTTGACAATTATTGATCATTTTTGACAATTTTTCAAAAATGTTGACCATTTTATACCATTTATCCAAATTTTAACAATTATTGACCATTTTTCCAAAAATTTTTCCAAATTTTAACAATTATTGACCATTTTTGACAATTTTTGAGCATTTTTGACAGGTTCTGACAATTATTGACCATTTTGACCATTTTTCAAAAATTTTGACAATTTTTAACAATGATTGACCATTTTTTCAAAATTTTGGAAGATTTTTCGAAATTTTGACCATTTTTCAAAAAATTTGGCAATTTTTGACAATTATTGACCATTTTTTCAAAATTTTTGACAATTTTTTTCAAATTTCAACAATTATTGACCATTTTTGACAATTATTGACCAATTTTGACAGTTTTGACAATTATTCATCATTTTCGACAATTTTTCAAAAATTTTGACCATTTTTTCAAATTTTAACAATTATTGACAATTATTGACCAATTTTGACAGTTTTGACAATAATTGATCATTTTTGACAATTTTTCAAAAGTGTTGACCATTTTAGACAATTTTTCCAAATTTTGACAATTATTGACCATTTTTGAGCATTTATGACAGGTTCTGACAATTATTGACCATTTTTGACAATTTTTCAAAAATTTTGACCATTTTTTTAAAATTTTGAGAATTTTTAACAATTATTGACCATTTTTGACAGTTTTTTATAATTATTGACCATTTTTTCAAAATTTTGACAATTTTTTACCATTTTTCAAAATGTTAACAATTATTGATCATTTTTGACAGTTTCTGACAATTATTGACCATTTTTGACCATTTTTCAAAAATTTTGACAATTTTCATCAATTATTGACCATTTTTGACAGTTTTTTATAATTATTGACCATTTTTGACCATTTTTCCACATTTTAACAATTATTGACTATTTTCGACAGTTTCTGACAATTATTGACCATTTTTGACCATTTTTGACAACTTTTCAAAAATTTTTACCATTTTTAAAAAAATTTGACAATTTTCAACAATTATTGACCATTTTTTGACAGTATTTTATAATTATTGACAATTTTTTCAAAATTTTGACAATTATTGACCATTTTTGACAGTTTCTGACAATTATTGACCATTTTTGACAGTTTCTGACAATTATTGACCATTTTTGACAATTTTCCAAAAAATTTGTCCACTTTCAACAATTATTGACCATTTTTGACAGCTTTTTATAATTATTGACCATTCACGTTTCACACTTCTTAATGCCAGTACAAAATTATTACAATTACAGAACCTTTGACAGAAAACAAAACACAAAATTATCTAAGGTAACTTAATAAATACAATACAAATAAAAAAGAGTGTTATAATGATGATCCCATTTAAAAAGCATCGTACTTTTTCGCACTCTTTTGGGTGTTATAATGAAACTTCCATTTAAAAAGCATTGTTCTTTTTCGCACGCTTTAGACGTATGTATAAAAAGTGTAATTTCACGTATTTATATGAGTTTGTAAATGCTTAATTTTAATTGTGGTCGTAGATAAAATAAATGTTCGCCTGTATAATTCGAATGGGCGCAATCGTTTGGTGCACTCTAATTAAAAAAAGAATGGACAATTTTCGAGAAAAAAATTAATTAATATTCACCCATCACAAACAAGTTTTTTTAAAATATCTCGGCAACTAATGACCGGTTGTACCGTTTGAAATTTAAGCACGTGCTCAACTTTAAGAAGCACTTAAATGTCTCGCTTGTTACACCGCTGCAGCTTAAGCATTACTTAGTAGAGAAACGCTTAACGCATTGCGTACATGGCAACACTTAGAAAATCTAGTAACTTATCAGTGACTTTTCAGATTTGGCTTTGTATCGGGTTACAGTTAGCTTTCGCCCGAGTCAAATATGAAGGGTTAACCTATAAATACAAAGAAAACAACAAACTTCAGAAATCAGCTATGCCCTTCGCAGGCATAAAACCAAAGTCCTACTAGTAACTGATTAATGAGAGACACGCTTTTGTTTCTGTAATAATAGTTGATCATTTGTTCTTGCAGGTTTCCTTCTAGGTAATATTTTGATGAAAAGTGGTTTAAAAAATAGCGCGTACTACAGAGTAGCACAATAAATTGTTGAATATAGCTACAAATAGGAAAAAGCATAAATTTTAGGGTCCAGTGAAATATAAGTAGGTAACCACGAGTTTTTAACTGACTTTGCAAAAAAATCGATAGTACTTATGCCCGTTTGCACCGTTTAGAATTCAAGCATGCCTTTCGTATATAAGTTGTTCTCAACTTTAAGAAGCACTTAATTGTCTCGCTTGTTGCACCGCTGCAGCTTAAGCATTACTTAGTAAAGAACTGCTTAACGCATTGCGTACATGACAACACTGAGAAAATCTAGTAACTTATTAGTGACTTTTCAGATTTGGCTTTGTATCGAGTAACAGCTTCTTTGTGATACGTCACTCGACCTACGTTGCCATTTCAAAAAATTCAAGATAGCGTTCGTACGCTAAAAAGCTGTCGTCAAAAACATTTGACATTTGCTCCAAAATATGCAGAATAGCGTCTCATTCATCGTCCTAGAATTTCAAAACTTCCCCTTTATCCGTTTCAAAGATAATCCCTTGGAGTGAGACTTTGCAGCAACGATGTACAATACTCATGCATGGAGAAAACTAATTATAAATACACAATGTGAACAATTGATGACCACAGTTGACAACATAGTTTCCTGTGAGGCATTAATTTGCGAATTCTCCACATAGCTCTCAGTGAACTGTTTCATGCTCCACCCTCATGATGCTCAATGATCAGAAAATCGACCCCAAGTTCTGCAAGGACAGTCGTTGATGACAGGCGAAAGCATTCATTTTTATACAAATATAATTATCGAATCATGAAACTAAACAATAAATTATAGGGCGGAAGTGTTACATATTTTCAACTTGAATTAAAAAGCATCACATCAAATTCAAAATTAGAAAAAATATTCTGTGACACACTTTTTTTTCGTAACTAGCCTTCTTTTGCGGAACAGAAGCCCGATTGTTACGAACAATAATGCTTTTCCCAAATGTTTGTACAAATTTTATTATTCAACGTGATAAAATCAAACACTAGACAGTTGCTTAAATTATTCATTCCGGATTTATATTGGTCGCGTTTAGTCGGGCTCAACGGTTGAAACTAAGCACAAAGCATCCCAGCCCAACCCAACACTTTGACAGCATCAAGTATTACAAAATAAATATTCTGTCATTTTTGTCGGCGCTGAGTAAACAGAGCGTAAATAATCGCGGCTGTCTCTAATGCTCAATAGTTTAGAGTCTGCAGAACCTCCAAACAATGAACAATACTAGAAGAGTGAACAGACGAATTATCTGATGCCAACAAAAACAATGTCAAAGTTTATTTATTCATTTTGCTTGATTCCACAGATCTGGAATCATGTCGTATTATTTAAATGTAATAATCATCCAATAACTTGAATTTTTTTGTGGTTTCCCAATATAATATACTTATTCTATAATTGAGATAAATGTATAAAAAGCGAAAGAGATTTGACAGTACAGAAAATGGAATGTTTACATTTTTTGACAGCTGTTTGTTTTGATTTTTACTAAATATGTTATGGTTGTTGTATACAACTGTGAGGAAATTTTAATTTAGATCAATCAAGGATACTTTATTTATTAGTTACATAATATTAACAACATGGTGAATCGTTGTATACTATTCAAAAAATAAAGTATAAGTGATATTTACAATACATCCTTTTACAGGTAAGCAGCAAGTTCTGAACAGTTCTACAGTTTTACAGTTCTGAAATTACCAGTGTCGTATCATTTGATATATAAATACTATTCACTTATTCTAATAAGAATACAAATTTATCTTATTAAGAGAAAATAAATAATGTGTAACTATACATGTTTATAATTCAATATCGACGGCAACTAAAATTCATTCCTCGAGTAATCAATAAATCTATGATGAAATATGTGACCTTTGCTGTTTGTATTGCTATCCTTCTATCCTTGTTTTGAAATAGGAGAATCGATTCAGATGTTGGCTTCAAACAAAGTGTGTTGTCAGTATAGCGGGTTATTAATTTAGTATGTTTAATGATCGAAGAGCAGAACGGTAGCCGGATTCTTGGTTACTGCAGCGACGAAGTAAACAAGAAAGATGGAGACAAAATATGTATTCTCTGGGGAATCTCTACTCCCTCAGTCAAGAAATCGACCCCTGAACGAAATCGCTAAGTTAGCAGGTCAACCGTTGAACTCGTCTGAACGCGGCCATTGTTTCCACTTTACAGCTATTAGATTATTGTATACATTTAACAAACTTTTTACGAAGCGTTGTAACTATTGTGTTCGTTCAGTATAATACTGAACAAGATCTATATGGTATTGACATTATTCTAACTTTAAAAATTGTGGAGTCTAACAAAAAATATAACTAATAAATATTAAAATTACCAGTTTCACAACGTCTATTTGTAATTTCACAGAGCAAGGGTTAAAACTATCAATTTAACTAAAAATAATATGAGGAAAATATTTTTATTATATTATAGTATTAAATCGTCAAGCTCGTATAAACTGTAAACAAAAACAGTCATATAATAGGGCGGGGAAGTGAGCTCGAAAAATCTACCTAGCATCAAATTTTTCCTGTAATTATTTTCCTAAATTCTCGAATAAATTCCGCTGGAGCTTGCAAGCAAGTCGTAGAGAATTCGAAATTGGAGTCTTTTATGATGTTTCTTTTGTTGAAGCAGAATGAAGAATACATCTAAGTAATTTACCATCCTGTATTTGAAATAAGTTAATGAGTGAGTTACGTAGTTAATATATAGAATATGTCAATTTGATTGAAATAAAATTATAATTAGACAAAGTCATTATTTTATTACGAAGGGAAGTTTTTTCTAGTTAGACGATCTGATAATATTAACATGGTAGCAGAGCGTACAGTGCCTAAATGGTAATGCTAGAAGAAACAAGAAATTAAGTAAGAATAAAAATTAAAAATGATTTTGTAACTGTCTCTGAAAGCTGTCATCTTCATAAAGTAATAAAACGCATTTTCAATTAAATCCAGAGTCAAATGGATCCCAGTAAGGTGCAAATTGGATTACTTGAAGGTAAAGATAGCTGGACTACATGGAAATACAAGCTTTATATTCTTCTGAGAAGTGTGAAAGGCGCGATGGACGTCCTTGAAGGTAGATTAACTTCACCGAAGTCGTTACCCCAAGAAGCAACACAAGAAGAAAAATGCAAGTATGAAAAAGATGTTACATTTTTCAATCAAACGGATAGTACTGTTTTGTTAGTTCTTACAATAAATATGACTCAAAGCACATTAGAAAAAGTCATGAGATTTTCGACCGCCAGGGAAGTCTGGTTGGAGCTTCATCGTTTGTATGATGGTAGTGCAACAGATAAAACCTATGATATCTGTATGCAATTTTTTAGTTATATTAGACAATCAGATGACGATATTGCTACTCATACATCAAAACTTAAGAACCTTTGGAATAATTTGCAAAACGAAATTTTAAAAGATAAAGCAGTTGCTGAAAATTACTGTAAGTGCGACTTGCCAGATATTTTGCTTATTTGTAAAATATTAGAAACTTTACCACCTGAATATTTCTCATTCGAGTCTAGTTGGATTCTGGTATCAAATAAGGACAGAACAATAGATAACTTGACAAATCAGCTATGCTCTTATGAAAAAGCATTAACAAGCAAAAATGAGAGCAAGCAAGAAGTTTTATATACAGTGAATAAGAGCAAAGCACATAAATATAGTTATTATTGCAATTACTGTAAGCAAAAAGGTCATAACGTGAAGCAATGCGATAAATGGAAAACCGATGGAAGACCTCCTAAGCCAGAGAATTCGAAAAAACGTACAAATTCTAAAGCGAAAGAAATTCAGATGTCATTAGTTGCTGTATCATCGAATGTTTTGAATTGCGAAGCAGATTTTAAAAATTGGTATGTTGATAACGGAGCGACTAATCACATAACAAATCACTAAGATGTATTTCAATCGTATACACCATTTAACGAAGAGCAAACAATAACAACTGCTAATGGATATGCAGTTCCTGCATTAGGACAAGGTACCATCAAAATACAATCTTTTGTAAACGGAAAAAAGAAAGAGTTTTCATTGACCAACGTATGGTATGTACCCAATATCAAGAAAAATCTTTTCTCAACTTTGTCTGCTCGGGACAAACATCCAGAAAGTGAATTTATTTCCACCACTAAGTGCTGCTATTTTAAAATTTTTAACGAAACACTAATTGTTGGATCAAGATGTCAGTCTGGTGGACTATATAAATTGAAGATGCGGGCAACCAAACCTGAACATCTGAGTGTCAATATGGTTACTTCTAAAGAAAATATATTGCAACTCTACCACGAAAGGCTGGGTCATCAAAGTAAGAGACATGTTAAAAATGTAATTAAGCAAGAATTTAACATTGACGTGAAGCTGGATAGTGAATTATGTGAGGGCTGCGTCTATGGAAAGGCTTCTGTGAAAAAGTTTGGCATAAGAAAAAGAACAGAAACACCAGGAGAACTGATCCATTCAGATGTTTGTGGACCTTTTCAGATCTCAAAATCAGGTTTTAAATATTTTGTTTTATTTAAAGATGATTTTAGCAGATATCGATTTGTATATTTTTTAAAGCGAAAGTCAGAAGTAGCTGATAAATTAGATATAGTTTTAAAAGAAATGAAAGCTGCAGGATATGGTGTTAAAGAATTTTTGTCAGATCATGGTGGAGAATTTGATAATCATAAAGTAGCAAATATTTTAAACAAATATGGAATAAAACAAAGATTGGTGATGCCGTATACACCACAACAAAATGGCTGTTCAGAGCGTGATAACAGAACGATTGTCGAATGTGCAAGATCTTTAATGCATGCAAGAGAAAGTATCTTTGATCAAACATTTTGGGCTGAATTAATAAACACAGCTACATATATCTTAAATAGATCTGGTATATCCAGTATTCCTGGTAAATCACCACATGAAATATGGTTTAACAAGAAGCCTGAACTTAAACATTTAAGAGTAATCGGTAGTACTTGTTATGCTCATGTTCCTAAAGTTTGCAGAAGAAAATTGGATAAGAAATCTATTAAAGGTATACTCGTTGGTTATGAAAATGATGATGGATACAGGATATGGTCAGAAGATCAACATCGACTTATACTTTCACGAGATGTTATTTTTAATGAATTTGAAACTCTAGGTGTGGTACAAGAATCCAAACAATTTCCATGTTTGCAACCTACAATAGATGTCTTGGATCTTGTTCAAAATAATTGTGATACAGAAGAAATAGACATTGTTGATGTAAGTAGTGATGTTATGGAAGAAATGGATCTAGATTACCAAGCAGATGACCAATGTTATGAACCAGAAGAGAGTTTAGACGAAGATATAGAATTTAGAAGACAATTGAGAGAAAGACCAAACATTAAGAAACCGACACGCTTTGACGAGTTCGTTATGATGGTTGCTGCTGAAATAAACCACCCCAAAGAACCACTTAGTTACAAAGAAGCAATTGTTTGTTGTGAACAAAATAACTGGAGGCTGGCAATGGAGCATGAAATGCAGTCATTAAAAGAGAATTGTACATGGGTTTTGAAAAATTTACCTGAAAACAAAAAAGCAATTCCTTGTAAGTGGGTGTATGAACTCAAAACCAATCCAGATGGTTCAATTGATAAATACAAAGCTCGTCTGGTAGTGAAGGGTTATTCACAAAGAAAAGGAGAAGATTATGAACAAACGTTTAGTCCAGTAGCTAAAGGTGGTACGATAAGAGCCGTTATAAGTATAGCTGCTAGTAAAGACATGTCACTCACACAATTCGATGTCTGTACTGCATTTCTTTACGGTACTCTAGACGAAGAAGTGTTCATGAAACAACCAGAAGGCTACGATGATGGTACTGGTATGGTTTGTCATCTTCAGAGAAGTTTATATGGGTTAAAGCAAGCACCAAGGTGCTGGAATAAGCGTTTTGGAAACTTTATTGATTCGCTTGGCTTTAAACGA
Organism: Lochmaea crataegi; assembly: GCA_947563755.1. Taxonomy (NCBI): domain Eukaryota; kingdom Metazoa; phylum Arthropoda; class Insecta; order Coleoptera; family Chrysomelidae; genus Lochmaea; species Lochmaea crataegi. The sequence continues at coordinate 12,827,869 of OX387424.1, read as the reverse complement.
AGTACTGCAGACCCATGTTTATTTATTAAGAATGAAGGAAAACACATGTTGATATTAGTGCTGTATGTTGACGACGGTCTAATAGCATGTACGAATGAGATAATGAAGATGGATTTTTTGAAGAAACTTCAGGAGAAGTTTAAAATAACAGTTAAACCAGCTACATATTTCTTAGGTTTGGAAATAGAGAAAAATCAAGACGACTCAATAAGTGTTACCCAGTCAGCTTATACAAAAAAGGTGCTAGAACGTTTTGGCATGGAAAATAGCAAACCGGTCTCGACCCCGATTGTAAAAGAAGCCATCCAATTAGGGAAGGAAACTAGTGAAACGGAATCGAATACTTCTTTTCCATATCGCGAAGCAGTGGGTGCTCTTATGTACCTAATGACGGGTACACGTCCAGATATAGCTTATGCTGTTAGTGTTGTATCCAGAAAATTAGAAAATCCAAGTCAAAACGACTGTGTGAAAGTTAAGAGAATATTCCGCTATTTGAATGGTACAATAAATTATCGCTTAACTTATATGCAAAAGCCAGAAATACAACCTCAGTTAACAAGCTATAGTGATGCTGATCATGGAGGTGATATTACTACCGGAAGATCGAGATCTGGAGTATTGTGTCTTTATGCTGGAGCAGCTGTATCTTGGTTCAGTCAGCGACAAACATCAGTAGCCATATCGACAACAGAGGCAGAAATAGTAGCTGCAAGTGACGCTGCACGAGAAATAGTCTGGTTAAAAAGAATATTTACGGAATTAACAGGCGTTAACTTGGTTCCGACACTACATGTGGACAATGAATCTGCCATAAGATTAACGCAGAATCCCGAGTTTCATCGTCGGACTAAACATATACATATTAGACATTTTTTTTGTGAGAGAAATGGTGTTGGATGGATCACTTGAAGTAGTAAAGGTATCATCTGAAAATCAATTAGCCGATATTATGACGAAGCCACTGTTTTCTAACAGATTGAAAAAATTACTTTTTGGAATGGGGTTGGCAAATTACTCAATGAGGGAAGGTGTTGAAGCAGAATGAAGAATACATCTAAGTAATTTACCATCCTGTATTTGAAATAAGTTAATGAGTGAGTTACGTAGTTAATATATAGAATATGTCAATTTGATTGAAATAAAATTATAATTAGACAAAGTCATTATTTTATTACGAAGGGAAGTTTTTTCTAGTTAGACGATCTGATAATATTAACATCTTTCAGTTGCGCTCGCACAAAAAAATGGTTGGCATCAAAATTGTAGGATATCTTATGCTCTATAACGTAATAAAAGTAGATTCATCGTATTAAAAAAAATTTATGTGTGGTTTTTAAAGTCCTATCCTTCTACAATTCGAAACGGAGGTTGAATTCAATTTTTCAAGAATAAATTTTGTAAAACGTATGAAAAAAATGTTAGTTTAGTTTAAGTTTTAAGAGAGTATGAAAATAAAATTTTGAAAATTTTGCTCATATGGTCTGTCAAACTACCACTATTACTCTGTCGATGGCAATAAACCACCTCTCAAAATTGTTCATAAAGTGAACAACGATTGAAAAAATATATAAAGTCAGTGTGCGCGGCCGCCATTTTGAATTTGCAAAATTTGAAAATACCAACTTTTTCAGAAACATTTCCTATATACTTCCTTATATTATCTTGTATTATCTTGCTTATATCATCTTGGTTTTGTCTTTTTCATTATACTTGTCGCTTAAATAACCAAAATTTCAAATTGTTTAACAATTTTTTGAAAAATTGAGGGCTGAAAAAATGTTGTCTTAAATCTACTTTTATTATATTTCCTACAATTTTGATGTCCACATTTTTTTTGTGAGAGCAAACCTGAAGGAGCTGATATCAGCGTAAAAGACTCCAATTTCTAGTGCTCTATGTTGTGCTGTATGTGCTTGTAAGCTGCGTCGAAAGCTGCAACGGAATTTATTCAAGAAATTAGAAAAATGATCGTTATGGGGTCGTTATGTTTTCGATTAGGGACATAATTAGCTCATAAAACATCTAATCAGAAAGCTGCTAACTTCACCTTTAGTTATAGGACGATGCTTTCTATTTTAGTGTTAGCATTCTGTTGCGAACTTTAAGTCAAATATTAACTACAAACTATATAGTCGCTCCTACCCTATATGACAGTGTGTCAATGTCATGCTTGAAAAATCGTATTATTTTATCTTTCAAAATGTTTACAAAATATTATTTAAAATAAAAGCAAATAAACCGAGAATACAGTCCATTTTTAAAATAAACCAACATTTGGTCCTTCGAGCCGGATGCGAAACAGTAAAATAAAATCGTCAATTTATTGTGTGTGCCATAAGCGAAGATCAACGCCATAGCCGGTGAGTTCATTCCATTTTGCATTTTAGTATTACATTTGTTTGGATACGCGGGTGAACATTTCTTACTGGTATATTTTGGCTATAATACGAAAACAGTATGCCTGAATCGGAAACAAGTGAATTAAATAATTTAATCAGAAAACGAGGTGCCATAAAGGCAAAAATTACTAATTTTGAAAATCACTTTGTTTCCTATTAATAACGATAACATTTCGAATGATGATTTTCTGGAGTTAGAGGCCAGGCTTGTTAGATATGAAAAAAGTATGCAAGAATTTGACGAGATTCAAATTTCAATCGAATTATCGGTTGAAGAAACTCGAGTAAATGCGCAGTATATTGAACGAGAACATTTTAAAAATACATTTTATAAACTTCTTGGTAAAGCAATAATTAGCGTTCTCTCGAAATTTCATAAAAAAGAACATACAATAATTGATAATTCAGTCATTTTAGATGCTCAAGTATATTCTGGCGAAGTTTTCAGACCGCGTAGGTCAGTCAAATTACCAACGATTTCAGTCCCAAGGTTCAGAGGTGACTACGAAACATGGTTGGAGTTTCGCGACACATTTATAAGCCTAATACACGCTGATACAGAATTAAGTAATATTGACAAATTTCATTATTTAAAACAATAATTATACGGTGAAGCCTCGGAAATTGACCGTGCTTACAAAATATCAGCGGAAAATTACGAACCTGCATGTGATGCATTATGCAACCAATTTAATAATGCGGCTTTACTCATTCATAATCATATAAATTCTTTATTTTCATTAGATAGCCTAAAAAGGAATCATTTTCTGAATTGAAGAAATTGGTAAATACGGTTACACGCGATTTAGCAGCTTTGGATAAAATACAAACCGCTGATGAACAAAGAGAATCTTTAATTGTACATTTAGTTGCGTCAAAATTAGAAAATGTTACATATCGATAAACAAAATTCAAATGCTCATTCAAGTACAAGCTCAGTTTCAGGTAATAAAAGGTTTGGTAATCATAATAATCACAAAATTACCACTATGCCACCACAGATAAAAGGTTTTTTGTCAAACAACATAAATTGTAAAATGTGTAACAGTGACCACTATATTAATAATTGTGAAACGTTTTTGAACATGTTACCGTCAGAACGTCTTGAAAAAATAAAAAAATTAAGATTATGTGTAAACTGCTTCAAGGCAGGGCATATAAATAAATATTGTAGAAGTAATTATTCATGTACAAAATGCAAAAAGCGACATAGCCATTTAGTTCATGTTGATGTGGTTAAAAACTTACCCTCAGACGAGGTACGGGCCACAACGTCGAACAATGCTCCAAATCAGAAATGCTTATCCGCTATTTCAGAACCAATGAATTCAATACTTTTGTCTACCGCTTATGTTAAAGTAATCGGTGTTGATAATGTGGTTCATACTGTCCGAGCCATTTTAGACTGTGGTTCACAGTCAAGTTTTATTACAGCCGATTTAAGCAATACATTAGGAAAATCAAAAAATAAACCTAAGCGTTTGCGGTCTAGGCCAACAACTAACGAATATTTGCCATAAATGCGACATAGTTATTAGTTCCATGCATGATAAATTTTCGTCCAAATTAAGTTGTTTAATATTATCTCAAATAACGGATTATGTTCCAAGTGTAAAATTGAGAGTTCAATATTAAAAATTCCAAATAATATTACTCTGGCGGACCCATCGTACAATAAACCAAATAAAATTCAATTATTGATAGGTGCCGATTTATTTTATGAGTTGCTGTGCCCAACTCAAATAAAATTGGGCATGAATATGCCTATATTGCAGGAAACCCATTTAGGCTGGATAATTTCAGGGCCAGTGCCTAACAACGGTTCCGAGTCTGGAAAAGTTAATTGTAATTCAAGTAGCAGCTTAGATATTTGAAATCAATTAGCCCGCATTTGGGAAATTTAAGAATGCAATAATAAACTTCCAATGTCTCAAGAAGAAATTATGTGCGAATCACATTTCAAAAATACTCATAAACGCGCTGAAGACGGGAAATTTATTGTTTTGCTGCCATTAAGCAAGTCTCCTGATATCCTAGGAAACTCATACGAGCAAGCAGAAAAAAGACGCGAAAATTCAATAAAAATGAAACGTTTAAACAAAGATATATAGAATTCATGCGCGAGTATCAATTATTAGGACAAATGAATGAGGTACCCGATTCAAACGAAGATCCTGTATATTACACCCCACATCATGGGGTAATCCGGGAATCAAGTCTTTCAACGAAACTTCGCGTGGTATTTGATGCTTCCGCACTATCAACGTCGGGAATTTCACTTAATAACCTACAAATGATCGGAGTTACCCTACAAAGCGATATAATGTCTATTATTAGGATTTCGAAAGCATAGATATTTAATTTCATCAGACATAAGTAAAATGTATCGACATGTGCTCGTAGATAAGCAGCATCACAACCTTCAAAGAATTTTATGGAGATAATCTCCACACGATCCAATTAAAAAAAAACAATCTTGCGACAGTCACTTACGGACAGGCGGCTATTCGATGTCTATTTCAACTCGCGGATAAGTGTGAAGAATATTTTCCCGATATAGCCGAAATAATACGTCTAGATATATTCGTCGATGATCTCCTTACCGGTCATGAAACGATTGAGGGCGCATCACACATTTGTGATACAATTGCTAAGGTACTGAAGGGCAGCGGTTTCGAGCTTAGAAAATGGACCTCCAATGAGCCCAGTATTTTTAAACACATTGAAGAATCACCCGAATATTTAAAGGTCCTAGATTTCGGAGAATCGGATCAGACAAAAACTCTAGGGTTAATTTGGTCATGTGACCATGATGTATTAAAATATAATGTTAATGCTAACCCTGAAGGTAAGATTACGAAACGATCAATTTTAGGCCGTATTGCCCAGATCTTCGACCCTCTGGGATTGTTAAGCGCATGCATTATAATAGTTAAAATTCTGTTGCAAAAATTGTGGTTTGAGAAATTGTGTTGGGACGATCATATTCAACCACAGATTGAAATGGTCTGGCTTAAATTCCAGGAACAATTAATTGCGATAAACGATTCAAAAAACCACGTCGTGTATTATGTGAAAATCCACTTAGTGTCGAGTTGCACGGATTTTGCGACGCGAGCCAAGACGCTTACGGGGGTAGTATATATTTAAGAAGTACTAACGCGAACGGGGAAGTAATTACCAGGCTATTATGCGCGAAAGGCAAGGTAGCGCCATTAAAGACACTTACCATTCCGAAATTAGAGCTCTGCGGTGCTTTATTGTTAGCTGTCTTAGCTAATAAAGATCTAAAATCATTTTACTCACAATTTAAAAAATGTGTACTTTGGACAGACTCGACCATTGTACTAGGGTGGTTAAAAACCACCACCACCTAGTCAATTAAAAATATTTGTCGGAAATAGAGTGGGACAAATTCAAACCCTTACAGGTAATTTTGAATGGCGCCATGTACCTTCAGGTCAAAATCCTTCCGATTTGTTCTTCAGGGGTGTTTACGCATTGAATATTTCAAATTCATCGCTATGGTGGTCTGGGCCAGATTGGCTGAGTGAAGATGGAAATAAATGGCCAATAAACAAGATAGAAAATACAAATCTTCCCGAGCGCAGGCCAACTACACTCGTAAGATCATTAATTTCTACTGACGCTGAAATATTCTTGAATAAATATTCTAGTTTTTCTAAGCTTTTTCGTCAGACCGCATATATATTAAGGTTTAAAAATAACGGTATGATAAAGGCTTCTCAGAAGAATTAGCGTCAAACCTGTCCTTTAACCTTAAAGGAAATTGAAAATGCTACAGTTGTATTAGTAAAGCTAAGTCAAGCTACTTCATTCGCAAATGAATATGATTTATTAAAAGGGGAATCATCGGTAGCTAAAGGAAGGCTAAAACGTTTAAACCCATTTATTGACGAACGCGAAATTATACGAGTAGGGGGGCGTTTAAAAAACTCTAATTTTTCGTTTGACAAGAAATATCCCGTCGTTTTGTGTTCAAAGAATAAACTAACGAAACTTATATTTGAGAGTGAACACATTCGATTATTGCATGCTGGTCCTCAACATCTACTATCGTCAATCAGAGAAAGGTAGTGCTATAATGGGTAACCTACCTATAGAAAGATTAACTCCAGGAGGAGTTTTTGAAGTTGTAGGTATGGACTATGCAGGTCCGTTATACATTAAAGACTAAAAGGGTCGAGGTGGAAAATTAATAAAATGTTTGTTTATTTGTATGTTTCACTACCAAGGCCATCCACCTCGAACTAGATACGGTTATGACCACTGATTCATTTATTCTTACTCTACGAAGATTTGTTGGCCGTCTCGGCTTACCTAAGCGCATATATTCGGACAGCGGATCATGTTTTGTAGGCGCTACAAATGAACTGAGGGACTAAGGTGCGTTTTTACAAAAAAATAAAGATACATTAAACCAGGCCTTTATCTCAGAAAATACAGAATGGCATTTTATTCCACCCCACTCTCATTCATTCATTCATTCATTCATATATTTGGGTTGTGCTCATCAGCCCAGGCACTTGAACTGAATCTTTGTACCATTTCCCATGTTATCTACTTCCATTCCAGAAGCTTCGTGTCTTCTATAAAGGCCACTAGTTTGACTAGAGGGATTTTCAGTAGTTGTGATGGTTGTATAAATTCCTCTCCAAAGTGCTTCCGTCTAAGTTCTTGTAAGTCCTCACAGAAGCAGAGTATGTGGGTAGGTGTTTCATCATCAAGTTCACATTTTCTGCACATAGGTTCCACCACAGCTGCCTTGATCCCTTTGAGGGCCACGCTGTATTTAATACCAGTTTTAATACCGGTACCAGTGGTACGTTTGGCCTTCTTATCTTTCTTTTCCTCAGGAGTGTTCCTGGCTGACACAGTTCGCTTAACGCCCTTAGTCTGCTGGTTTACACCTTGTTTTGATGTTGAGGGAGTCAATACCTCGTTCCCTAATTTTTTTCAGCTTATTACGCTGGGCACCTGAAAGTTTCCCGAACGAAGCTTTGCTTGCCACATGATTCGCTATAACGTCTCCTGGTGGCGTGGTTTGATCTTGGGCTCCAGAAGTGTCTGGCTGCGTTGGAGACACTTCTGTCTCCATTGCTGCCGGATATTCCAAATCCCTTTTACTAGGAGTCTCTATAGGCTCCGTAATAGGTTTTTGTTTCTCTTGGTCCATATTTGTTCCCACGAGTATAGGAGAAAGAAGGTCGGTACCTGCAGAGCTCCTTGTACAGGTAATGGCTAAATGCAACGGGGTGCGCCAGGTGCCCCGAGGTTAGTGGTCTCGTGGCCGAATAACCCACGGCCATCCATCCCTTCAGCGACCACTTAACGTTAGGATTTGGGAGGTTATTATAGTGGTCCTCATCCACACAGGCCAGGCAATCAAGCCAAGCCCCCCGATCCACATAGTTCGGCATGCCCCTCACAGGCCTTACCCTAGTAAGGGGGTAGTTGCTCTGCTATGTAGTTTGCGGTATGCGTCACGAGCTTGTCAGCGATTGGGTATTCGGTTGGCAATGTTGGGCGTTTATAGCCCTCATCCTTCCTTATTCACCAACAGACCAGTTCTTTCATTTGCATGACGTCCCTGGCCTCCCCTATCCGCAACCTGAGGACACTCCCGATAGGTAGCTCAACCCATCACCCTCCTATGTAACAGGGCAATGCACAGAGAGTTGAAATCTTGGACAAGCCGTAGCAAGTCCTCGAAAACTCAATGATCATGGGAGCCACTCTTACGTGATTTTACATGGTCCTTCGTGCCGGTTAATCCGATGTCAAAAGTATTGATGTGATAATTTGGAAAATTACAACGTGTGCCTGTAGTCAGCCATGGCGCCATAATTCTGATGTTTTTTTTTGTCAGCACCGGCTTTTACAATGGTTACAGAAGTTAAGTGTACCAGAGGTTAAATTAAAAAAAAGTGAGTAATCCTCTTTTCTTTTTCCTATCTAAATTTCCAAATATAATTTTCTTCATACCTCGGTCGAAAGTACTGTTACTACCTGCTTTTCCCCTTTATCCACTAAGCGGGTTTAGAAGGTAGTAAAACGGGAAGAATGGTCAGATAAACTGTAGGGTAAGGTTCACTTCCAAAATGTTAATACGACTATCGTACTAATTTTATTGTTATTGCAGGGTAAACCGTAACAGTACGTACTTTCGTCCCTAGTAACAGGGACGACAGTTTAACATTTTCTCCCTGTGAGAAGTACACGCTCGCCCTCTATAACGGCGGGAGGAAAAAATTTCTCATGCGGATTTATACTCGTAACGACAAGCAGCACTCGCTTCGCTTGTGCCGCAAATGTCGGGGCAGGCATCAAAAGTATTTAAAGTTAATAAAAGTAAAATTAATAACGTTCTTTCGACCGGCTATGAAGAAAAGTCGTATACACTACTTGGGCCAAAAGTTGAAATCTCGGTCCTGCTCGTCATGACGCGCAGGGCAAAAAATTTAACTTTTGGCCCTTGTGGTGTAATATACTATTTCATACCTATTGTTTAATTTGTTGTTGCCTCATTTCGCAAAAAAATAATTAATTGTTCGTTTTATGAAATCATTTGACTAACTTTGTGGCGGGTTATTGATAAAATAAAATGGACATACTAAAAAGGCAAATATGTTCTATTAAGGCTAGTTTAACTAATTATTCCAAGTATATTGACGAAAATTTTAAGGAGACCACAACAAGTATATCTCATCAATTAGTTTTAGAGTTAGAAACTCGTATTAGTAATATAGATGTTAATTTGTTGCAAAAATTTGTCGAAATCCAAGACAAGATTGAGACACCATGTGAATTAGCGGAGTTAGAAAAATAATATTTAGACAGAAGTGAATTTGCAAACAGATATTATTCCGTGATTTCTTTGGCAAAACAGTACTTGGATGACAACAAAAAAGGAAACGATTGTAGTGGCTGTTTCTTGACAAGCTCTAACAAATCTGTTATTATGAACCCTACCCAGTCTGTAAAGCTTCCTGATATAAATTTGCCTATATTTGACGGGTCTTTGCAAAATTGGCTTAAATTCAGAGACATTTTTGAGTCTCTTATTCACAAAAATGGATCATTATCAGATATTCAGCGTTTTCACTCTATGAGAGCTTCTGTTCCTAATGATCCTATCCAGTTAATATCAAGTATAGAATTTTCTTCTAATAATTATGAAATTGCATGGGAGCTGTTAGAAAAACGCTACAATAATGACAAATTATTAATACATAATCACATTAAAAATATTTACAATAAAGAAACCATGAGTAAAGAGTCAGCCAAGGGTATGCGTGCGATTTTGTATAATGTTACAAAAAATATGCGTACATTGAGTCAAATAGGTTTACCCACAGCATCCTGGGATGTACCCATTGTTTATTTGTTAAGCACAAAATTGGATAAGACCACTGCTAGGGATTGGGAATCATTTAAATCAAAGGCAAAAATAAATCCATCTTTAGATGAATTAAAATTATTCCTGACCTCCAAGGCGGAACTTCTCGACAATCTTGAACAAAGTCGCATAGAAAAACAACACAATGCTAATTTTAGAGGTTTGATTGCGGTAGATGATAATTTACAATGTTCAAATTTGACTGATGTTAGATTACAAAAGTGTGTATTTTGCAAAGGAGAGCATTATATTCAATCATGCCCCTCATTTTTGAAAATTCCTGTTGAAAAACGGGGTGAGGAAATTATTTCTTTAAAGTTATGTCTGAACTGTTTGAATCCCGGACATTTTAATAAGAATTGTCGAAAGCCAACATGTGAAAAATGTAAAAAGAAGCATAATATTTTATAGCATGTTGACAAAATTAATTCGCAAGAATTTCGCGATAAAACCCAAGTATCTAGTATTGGCAACGAAAGTTCGTCTTCCTCATTGGTCAATGTGAAAGAAGTAGTTAATAATTCTGCTAATTGTGAGATAAGTGATGTTTTATCATCCACAGTTCACGTTTGTATTCTAGACCGATTTAATAATAAACATACTATTCGTGTAATTTTAGACAGCGGCTGTCAGTCGAGTTTTATCACTGAGAGCGCAAGTTAAATAAATTTATCTGAACTTTAAGTTTTCAAAAATAATTTATTTTACAATTATATATTGTGCATAGACAACGACAGTAACAAGAATGGCAAATAGAAATAAGATTAAGCTCGGTGTTGCCTTCGGGTAACTTGCAGCGTCGGCTAGTTTTTATACTGGGTGTGCGAGTATGTTCATATAACTCCTCCCCTTTTTGTAAAAACAATACAACTGGAGGGTGGATTGTTTTGGTCAGCTTCGCCGTCTTAGAAAGGGTTTTCTTTCTTGAAGTCTTCTTTTTTCGGATCCATTATATGAAAATTAAAACTACAATTATAGTTAAAATAAACAAAATAGGGATATTCCAAATGGAGGGGTGGGTTGAATTCGTTTCTATGTGCTGGATGGCTTCTGCTTCTATCAAGGCAATAATACAGTTTTCTTTGGAAATTTCTTCTCGGAATTTGCAAAAATAGTTGTCCTCTAGGTCAGGATAGGGTTCTTTTCCAAATTGGTGGAATTCTGTACCGAGTACAAGGTAGGGGTTTTTTTTTCAGGAATGATTATGGTATTTTGGTAAGGTAAACTAATGATATCGAAACAGCCATTTCTTATTTGATAGAGGAAGAAAACTTTTTGTATTCTCAAAATTATTTAGGAAATTATTCGCCTATGCAAAATAATAATAATAATGATCAAATTACATTCAATACAATCATATAATCAATCACCTCAATCAGCTAATCGATATTTTGTAAATAATAATCAACGCCCCAATAATTTTTCTAACAATACGCATTATAATTCACGTCAAAACTATCAACCAAATTCTTCGCCCAATTTTCAAATACCAACGCCAATATACACCCAATTATCAAATACCCCTTCAGCCCCAAAATAATAACTTCCCAAGCCAACCGATAAATATTCAATCTAGACAAATAAACAATAACTACCCTACTAACAGACAAGTTTTTGGTCCTCCAAAAAATGTTTTTAAGCCAAGTGGTAAAAAATCCTACTGACTGCACCAGTTAAATAAATTTATCTAAAGTTTAAGTTTTTAAAAATAATTTATTTTACAATTATAGATCGTGCATTTTTAATTAATTGCCAAGTATTCAATTCGGTTCTAGAACCTACTAATAAATGAGCTTTATCTACTAATTTTGATTGAATGAGCTTTATTAAATAGTTTTGTAAAATCGGATCGTCTACTATAGAGTATGAATCTATTAAAAAATCACATTGTGATAAAAACCTAATTAATGTTGTAGAATTTCCGTCATAATTCGGAATCATATCAACATATAATTTTAACATAGAAACGTTTATTTCGTTTGCCATATTTTCGTCTAATCTAACTATATTATCAAAATCAATAATTAAATCCTCAATATCGGATATCATGAAATAGATAAATTTATAGTTTGATTATTTCAAATTTTTTTTTATTATTTCTTTAAATACTAATTTTCTAAGTTTCTTAATTCTAAAAATTCTCGACCGAAGAAAGGATGTAACAAAAAGGAAACTTGGTACTTACGCAACCTTCAGAGTTTTCTTCCTGTCTGATTCTTCTACTGCCGTGGGTCAGGATCTCGCTGGACCACAGGAGTTTGGCTGGATCACCGGAGTTTCACTTGTAGGTACAAACGCGAAGAATTAAAATTCACCGTTTCTTATTCCCCGAAAACCGGCTGTCGATACCGTGACTTTTCGAAAAATTTTAACGTCGTTTAATCTTACTGACTGCGCCAGTTAAATACATTTATCTAAACCTTAAGTTTTTAAAAATAATTTATTTTTCAATTATATATTGTGCATAGACAACGACAGTAACAAGAATGACAAATAGAAATAAGGCGTTGCCTTCGGGTAACTTGCAGCATCGGCTAGTTTGTATACTGGGTGTGCGAGTATGTTCATATAACTCGCATGCGATAAACTTCAATTATTTGAAGAAAAAATTAATGTGTCTCTTAATGGAATAAATAATTCTTTTTCAACGATAAATTATGAATGCAATACAAAAATATTTTCAAAAACAAATAAATTTTCATTAAATGCTTTTTGCTTTGTTATCCCAAAGATAACAACGGCATCCCCGATAATGATCCTTTATCTAATAAAATCCTGGTGAAAATGATGAAAAAACGACACTTGGCCTGATCTGGAGCCCTATTTATGATAAGTTATTGTTCAAAGTGAATAACATAATTCATGCAAAATAAATTACAAAACGGTCAATATTATCCGAAAGCTCTAAAATTTTTGATCCTTTGGGACTTGTCAGTCCATGTATGATTGTTGTCAATATTCTGCTGCAAAGTATTTGGTTAGAAAAACTATCGTGGGATGATCCAGTTCCTCACAATATTGCTGTGGTTTGGTCTGTTTTTACATCTGAGTTAAACTTTTTGAATGACCTCAGAATAGAACGTCGTGTATTTTCTGAAAATGCGAAGTTTATCGAAATGCATTGTTTTTCCAATAGCTTTGAAAAGGCATATGGGGCTTGTATTTATCTCAAATCCCTGAGCGAAAACGGGAAAGTAAGCGTAACTTTTTTAGCGTCAAAGTCAAAAGTTGCTCGTTTACAAACGGTTACTTTGCCGCGTTTAGAACTTTGTGTTCTTGTAGCTAACAAGGCTTGCAAAAAAAGTTTAGTCCACGCTTAGGTTAAATTTGGAAGAAACTGTTATTTGGACAGATTCAACTATCGTTTTGGGTTGGATAAAGACTGCTCCACATAAATTGAAAACTTTTGTGAGTAATAGAGTCTCCGAAATTCAGGAAATTACAGAGCGTGATACATGGAGGCATGTTCCAAGTGAATTGAACCCCGCTGACTATTTATCTCGGGGAATAGAATGTTCTGATATTAAGGACCTAAATATGTAGTGGTATGTACTGCAATTTTTAGTTTGGCCTGAAAGTGAGAGGCCAAAAATTCCTGGTCAAAGGGACGGTTTACCTGATTTGCGTAAAACTAAAATTTATTGCGCAACTAATTCAATGCCAGACGAAAAAAGTAACTATGTGATCGAGAGGTTTTCGGATTTGGTGAAATTAAAAAGAATAACCGCGTTAATGCGTAGATTTATACACAATTGTACTGAAAAATGTCCAAATGAGCGTTAGTATGGTCCATTAATGAAAAGTGAAATTGATCTATCTTTTAAAATATTGCTTATTTATGTACAAGAAAATTGTTTTTCCGAGGAATTTGAACAAATAAGGGCTAATAAAATGGAACACTTATCACAATTGCTTAGTTTAAAGCCATTCATCGACTATTTTGTTTTTTAAGGGTCGGTGGGAGATTGTCGAATTCAAGATTTAGCTTCGAAAAGAAACACCCTCTAATTTTGTCTGGGCGTCACCATCTTACTGAACTAATTTTTATTTATGAACATTTGAAATTATACCACTGTGGGCCACAACATTTATTGGCTTCAATACGAGAATCATATTGGCCATTAGCAGATCGGTCGCTGTCCAAGCAAATTGTACATCAATGTCTGAAATGTTTTAGATATAATCCCCGAATGTTGAAACCTGTTGTGGGCGACCTACCCGAACAACACTTTACTCCTACTCACCCGTTTGATATTGTGGGGGTTGATTATGCAGGTCCCTTTTTGCTAAAGGGTCGTGGTACCAAAATTACTAAGTCATATATTTGTATTTTCACATGTTTTTTTTAACTAAGGCAGTTCATTTAGAGCTGGTGACTGATCTCAGTAAGGAAGCTTTTATATTGTCATTACGTAGATTTTCTGCACGACGGGGTAAACCCACCATAATGCTTTCGGATAATGGTAGCGATTTTGCGTCGGCATATTCAGAGTTAGGTCAGTTTATTAAACAAAATGAAATTGAATTAACCTCAAAAATATGTAGGGAGGATATAGAATGGCATTTTATACCTCACTTTGGTGGCGTTTTGGAAGCAAGTATTAAGAGTAAGAAAGTACATTTAAAGCGGGTAGTCAGTAATACTCCATTAACATTTGAGCATTTTTATACATAATTAACAGAAGTAGATGCAATAATGAATTCATGTCCCACTTCCCCCTTATCCTCTGACCCAGAGAATCTCACACCATTAACGTCCGGACATTTAATCAGCGGACGACAGTTAATTTCCTGGTTGCATGCAGATTTAAAAAGTTTGCCCACCAACCGATTGTCCCTGTATCAGCACTTACAGCAGCTGAAGCAGCATATTTGGACCAGGTGGAGCAAGGAATATGTTGCGGAGCCTCAACAACGTACCAAGTGGAAGCAGAACTACGACTGTTTGAAGATTGGTGCGTTAGTTTTAGTGAAAGATGACAATGCACCTCCTATGAGGTGGAAATTGGGAAAAATTGTGGAAGTGTTTCGCGGAAAAGACAAAATAGCGCGAGTGGCAGTTATAAAATCACAATCTGGATTAATAAAACGCTGTTTTTCAAAAATATGTCCGTTGCCAATAGATTAAATGGAAATTGTAATTGATTATTTGTGAATGAACTTTGTATTTGGTTATTTGTTTATGTATATTTGGTTAAAAGCCAATGCCTTCCAAGGCCAGCGGCATGTTTTGTATTTTAGTGCTGCATTCCATTCTATGTTGAAATTTGTTTACTTTATTAATATTATTACATAAATATGGGAAACCATGAAAAAGTGTTCAGCGTGACAACGCTGCATTTTCCTTTTACAACTGTTATTTTCATGTTATGTAGTTAGTTGGGTGAGAGAGATGACAAAGTAAAGTTGTAACAAAAAGCGATTGTTTCAAATCCTAATAAATACACTCAATTTATCTTAAAAAATTACGTAACAGTGATTTTACAGACGAATCGTAGTAAAGTTGCAAGGATTCAGGAATTCTCAATTTTCTCCTAAAATATTCGGTTTAAAACTCTTTTAAATCAATTTTTACAAATTGCCTATAATATACGTCAATGAAATACCAAAAGCCAGATATCGGTTTAACACCTCATGAGTAGCTAGGAAACCATGATCATGAACTTGTGCGCGCTAAAGTCATACTTTTCAATCATAATTCTTCGTTAGTAGGTAAAAACACCAAAAAAATCAATATACGGCGTTTATCCATTGGACGTTATAATTGACTATTTCACATAATTTGTGACCTTCAGCTACTCGGGTAGTGCAATCCAATGAAATCACATTTATTAAGCTAAACTATAAATTCTAGTTGGTCTTAAGGAGATCGCAAACTGTCACAGTTTAAAGCTCCTTAAAGATAGTCAAACGGAAAGTTATTTAATGTTTTATTTCATGCAATATATACCAGATGCATAATAGGTACTTTAAAAGCGTTTCTGGAACATTTGGGAGTTTATTAAAGTGCTCTGACATTAGATTGTATATCACATCCCGAGCCACATCCGCTAAAACATTAAATTGTCTAGATTACCGTAACTATTTTTTTGCTGAACATAATAATAGTCGGAGAAATAGGGTTAAGTCCTTTTTTTATCTGATCATACTGTAAATAATATAGTTACAAAACGTACGTGTTTTATATTTCAGTTTCAAATTGTCAGTGGTTGTCATGTTTATGACTTTGAAGAATCAAATACTAGGCTCGTATACCTTGTTTTTAAATTAAGAGGAGCGATTTGAAATTAAGTTGGCATTTCTGTTGCCTAGGTAATGGTCAGATTGCCGCCCGTTTCACACAGCTCTTTTCATACAACTGATAACGACATTTGTCTGTTTTATGTATATTTATATAAATATATTCATTACATCAATATTTGCGTTTGCTCTTTATTGTTTTATTTTTATTAAAGTATTATATTCCAACCAAGTTAATGGGTACTTTTATTATTTAATCAGTTTGATAAACTATAGGTTCCTTTTCCCACTGGCAGGAGAACCGTTCTATAGTTTGGCAAACATAACTGAAGCTGTGAAAGGAATGCGGTCGAAAACATTCGATATTGCCACGTTTAACTATGAAAAACCTAAAGTGCTAAGTATGTAGTGATAATAATTAGAAAATGGACTTTTTATTATTAACAATATGTCAATAATGATTAAACGTTAGTTCTTTAATGTGCTTGTTTCATTGAATTTTGTCTATTAACATCATTTTTTCAATTTCTGAATATTAAAAGATGAACACTTTTCCAAATATGTTATGGGTTTCCTTCAAGCTGGCAACGTCGTGCGAAAATCATAATTACCACGCCCTCCTACTAACTCAATTGGTGAATATTTATCGAACCTCCGTTGCTAGGTAACCACCTGACTTCCTATTGGCAAGCGCGTGCGTGTGTTCTTCCCTCTCACCTCGACAATTGATTGACATTGATTATCCAGTGGCGTTTATAATGTCAATATTTTCCTTCGCATTGTCAGTTTTACTTGGTATCTTATTATTTCGTATCCATATTGAATTCAAGTACGATTTTTACCAGATAGGTACCGTGTTTTGAAAAATACCTTACCTTTAAAGCAAAGCATAAATTAGTTTCTAAATGTGAGAATATTTTTTTTACCTCCCTAAATAAAATTTATAAAATTTTAAAATTCGAAACATTCAGCACTCAGACACTTGACATGTGCACATTCCTAAATGGTCGCAGTCTGTATTTATGTTAACAACATTAAAGATACGAAGATATCGAATTACCTATGCCAGCTTTGGTAAAATCTCAAAGACAGGCATAAGAAAAAGAACATTTTACTAAAAATCTTTGATGAGTGAATTTGAAATTAGTTGTCATTCTTATAATTTAAACTTATTGACTAAGTGCAATTTCTGTGTGTTGTGGCTGTTTGCTGATTAGGGTGAGTTTTCTCACTGAGTAATTAAGTTTTATCCATTAGCATTTGTTTCATTTCACAATCAAGTTATTTCTTTAAATAAATTAAATATTATTATCAATCAATGTTTTATAGTCAATTCGATTAACTCTGAGTTAGACAATCTTATTTCTAAAATTTACAGGGTTGTATTGTTTGATTAAAATGTATTTGAGAATGTACTTATTGTATATTTTGTTTTACCTACGAGGTGTAATGAAAAATAAAGTGATTAGTAATATTATATTGTTTGTTCCGGCGTAGTACATTGCGGTCAGTGTATGCGTTTGTGTTTGGATCACTGTGGTCAGTTTTCCAGGGGTCGTACTGTGGTTTGTACGGGCTAGTGACATTGCGGTCAGTGTGCTAGTTTTGTCACTGCAGTGGCACAAGAATGATTGTTTATTATTCCTGTTGCTATAGTCAGTGTGATTGCCCTGTTTTCATCGATCGATAGTGGACACTGCGGTTAGTGTCGACGGAATGGAGAATTAATATTTGGTCAGTTCTTTACTATGGAAATGAAACCACTAAGTTCTTGACATGAATCAACTTTATTAATGTTGTTTTCTAGTTAAAGATGACTAGGAAAGATAATAATTTCATTTAGTTACCAATGTCAAATTTTGATTACTTTCTTTAATATAAAAATACTTTTGGTAAACTTGATTGCTCATCCGTATCTCTTTTTAATTTCAGGTACGACATCTCATATCTGCCTTTGGCCTGTCACTTAAGTATTTTATTATTAATATTTGATTTACTATATTGTTTTATTTTGTTCTCAATTATACCGAGTAAATTAAAATTAGTAAATGTTTTATTGCCACAACTTTTAAATACTTCCTGACATTAATTAAACGTAATAATAATAATAGCATCGCCCATGGTTACAACATTTATTTATTTACATTTATTCATTTATTTATTATATATATATATTTTTTTTATCTCTTACATAAATATAATTATTATATAATAATAATTATTATTTTTAATACTTTAATAAAATAGGTACCGTACGCTATTGGTACGTTTATGACAGATATCGGCCATGTTTCTTTCCCCCTTACCGATGTCCCGTAGTTTCAGATAGACTTGCCAAACTATAGGTATCGTTCGCGCAAGTACACTATTTCTTTCGCGTTCCTGCTGATTATAGTGTCGTTCATGGGACTGTACAAAACCTACCTTCTAGAAGGGGTGATAAAGTTGATGTGTCCATCACTAATTCGATTATGCGCACTATACAGTACTCGATACGATTCCAGAACGGTTTCTAATAGCCCGTTGGAATAAACCTAAAAACAGCCATTGGGCGTGTTCACCAATGCTCGCCTAGACAAGGATAGTCTCCCAGCTGCTGAGTAATGGTCCACATACATGGAAAAATAGTAATTCAAGGTTTAAAATATTTCAGAGACCCAAGGGTGAATCATGATTGAACTTCGTCACAAAAAGCTTAAATTCTAATACTCAACGTGAATGATATATTTTATTTTTATATTTTCAGTATAGAATGAAGCAAAACACAGTATTATACAGGGTGATTGATTAGTGTGATAAAGCTCAGTAGGTTCATGAAAGATACCAAAAAAAAGTTAATTATAAAAATTGTAGGCAGCTTCAAGCTTCATATTTCAAAATAAGTGACACAACTCGGTGCCGGATCAAAGTGATGGTTTTTTAAATCGAACACCCTATATTTCACTGTGAAACTGAAGTTTGATCCAATAACCCATTACAACAATATATGGTTGTAACTGTACTGGGTATTTGAAAAGTTGAAACCAATTTTCCGTCAAAATCGTAACAAGTTCAACGACCTGTATAATTGATTTGAAGTGCATAAATAATCATTTATTGAAGCCAAATATTTTTATTTATTATCAACATTTTTAAAGACCAATAATTTTGCAAGTATTCATTGAATCAAATACAATGGTGAGTCAAAACTCAAGTACTTTATTTCCTCAGTAATTTTAAATGGATCACCCTGTATTTTATATCTTGGTCGAAGAATACTATGACTATACTTTTATTTTTATCAAGCATTTCGTAGTTATTAGTTTTCGAGATATTATCATTTTTACCTGTAGTTTACCTGATTAGGACCTACTTTATTTGATTAAAAATAGTGTTGTTTTTTCGCGTGCTGTTTCTCATTTCTCGATAAGTGTAGTTTTTTATTAACCTTCAACTGCAAACTAACAACTGGTAAACAATTACATGACTAAATGATACTCTGCATAGAAAAATGAACCCTGTATCACAGATTACAACATATCATTGAAATGGAAGGGAAAATGATTTAATTTTTACAGTAAAATATAGGGTGTTCCAATTAAAAAACCATAACTTTGATCTGGCACCGAGTTATGGAACACCCTGTAACATTAGTAACAATTTTGAAATATGAAGCTTAAAGTTATCTACAATTTTTATGCATAACTTTATTTGGTAACTTATATGATAACAGACCTACTTTATCACACTAATCAATCACCCTGTATATGAATTATTCAATAAAAAAATATTTACAAATTAAAGGTTGATGAATGTACAAAATATCTGACAGAAAAAAGATCCAACAAATAATAACAGTGTCCTCATCATCTGAAAACCCTTGCCAAAATTGACGGAGTACCTATTGGGCAAGAATAGGAGAACAATCACGATCCTGGTTGGGCTCCTGACGGGACATTGTATACTTAACAAACACAGGAATAACATCGGATTGGCTGACACAACCATATGCAGGTTTTGCCAAGAAGATGAGGAACCTGAATGTATAGTACAAATTTGGAAGCTTTGCGTTTTTCCATTTCGCCAGAAAAATCAGAAAATACCCTCAAAAACGCTTTTACCAAAGCATTGAAACTTAATTTGTACTAAGAAATTAATTATTCAGAATAAAAATTTGTTACGTTAATTCAACGGAAGAAACTGCGACTTAAATATAGATTTCCACGTATTGACGACTCTGTTTCTGCAAAAAATAACAATTATTTCGTAACAAAATTGATTTCTGGAAATTTCATAATTCCTATGAAAATCGAGGAAGCTGTCAGATAATTTCCAATTCACGATTCATAGAATGTTGTTTTAAGTGAGTTAAAGGTAACTATTTACCAATGAAAAACATTTCTAATACTTTAATAATGTTTTCACTGAAAACCTGGAGTTTAATTTTAAATTAATTAATTATTTTTCCTCAGATATTCACTCCACGCTATTGTCTTAATTCAACGGTGTTGAACATAAAGTCGTAACAAAGCAACAGCGCTTTCGCGTTTCCACAGCTAAATTGTTATTATTATTTGAAATTATCCTGAGCTTACCTGACTGAAAATTAAATATGAACAAAACGGAAGATTTAATTGCGTCGCCCACCTTTAGAATTCCCAATCTGTTAGTCTTTAATAACTCAATTAAGATAATTTAGTTTGGTTATAAATTATTATACCAGCAATTTTTAATAGAAATTGATGGAAATTATTTAAGGTTTAAATGTTTAGTTCAGAACAATGAAAAAGAAAAGGTACGTCTTCCCACCCACCAAGGTAGCGGGAGTAATATACTTCGGCAAAAACGACATTTTCCTCCAATTGTGTCTTTTCAATATTTGTTGAGTCTTCCATCATACCAATAATAAAATAATAAAATAAATGTGTGAAAACAACATAACCTTAAAAACGCTATCCTGACAAAGAAAAGAAATGTCTCTCTGTCTCGGATAGGAAAAAACGAATACAACCTAACTTGAAAACATTTTCAGACTTTTTATATCTTGTGATGTTTTTGATATTTAGTTGCCAGTTATATCAATTATTTCCATTTGTTTTGATGTCTTCTTATCCTGCCATTCCATAAAGAATGTATAAATTTTTATCAATCTTCAAAAACTAAGAGTATTCATTTGTTTCAAAGCTAAGTATAATTGACATCCCTTATCATTGTACTTCTTGGTGCGATGGGTAAGCGCGTGTCTTCTACAGAGTGGGTCGTCGGTTCAAGTCCTACCGATATAACTGTATATTTTATTCATGTTTTAACACTTATTATCATAGTAAAAGCGATATGTAAGTCAAAAGCCAAAAGGTAGTCACTATTGAATGATTTTGTGTACTTTAATATAGCTCAAAAATGCAAAGTGGGCAAAAAAATCCATTACCTAAGTTTATTTAATTAGGTACCAGCCACCCATCTTGAAAGTTCAATAAAATGAAAAAAAAATCTGTTCATTTTTAAATGAATATAAACAATATTCGGAACCTAATCATACTCAATAATCAACGTAAACAATGGCGAAACGGGATAAGTATGTATTATAGAAAGACCCTTTCAGCCGTTTCTATTTATATGTGCCCAATATTCACACGGAACTACTCGAAAATCTCCGGAGTAACCTTACAAGAAATTTCCGACTATAGAAAGGAATTTTCTTCCTATTCTGTTACAGAGTTCAAGTGCTGATGTCTCGGCGAATAAGTCGTCACTACTCTTTCGCGGCTACTAGCGGGGGAGCAAAAGTCCGTTGCCATATCTTAGGATCGTATTGTAGTACAGCATTGGGATTACAAAAATGGCCTCTAGAAAAATTTGGAAATTACTTAAGGACCTATTATAGGTCCACCGATAGGACGTAGTTTAAAAAAAACAAATTTTGGAGAATTTACCTGATTAGAGAGCATGAAAAAATCAGTCATCGTATCCTCTGGAAAATTCTGCGTATATTTGTTATCATAAACTTTATCTGACTACTCAAATAAGACGTGGGTCTTGTTGGAAGAGCTCTTTCCCACCAATATATGTATTATATACTCAACGTACCTCGATATTCAACGAGCACGCTATTTCTACCTTTCATAATATAGTTGGAAATTATTGAATGGAAGCACACAGTATAAAGAATTGAATATGAAAGTAGATTAAAAGAGAGCAAATTGGTGAAAACCTGCATATCAAAATAGTTTTCCTATTCCAAGATATTATAAGAAACGTGTGAATGGTGGGCATTTTTTGTCCAAATTCTATTGGACTAGTTGGTCTCAACGGGATTGAACAAATTTAGTCTTATTAGAAGTGCTTTCCAGTGGCCTACCTACTGTAATTGAAAATGTCGATATACTAATAATAAATTTTTCCGTTGGGGGGCGTTATCTAAAAGGTTATCCCAATCAAATAATGAATAAAAGGTAGAATTCTGCCTGAATAATTCCAATTAGATGAATTTTATTACAAACTTGAACCAAATATCTTTTGTGGAAATTGATCAAGCATATCCGTATTCAGTATATCTTGATTCTTACAAAGTACATTAGTATGACAAGATTTTTAATTACTGCAGGTAGCCTTTCTATTAAGACAATAACAGCCTACTCAATTTCAACTGGAAATTCATTACCTACAATCAGTGTTAACATATACCTAATATGGAGATTCTTGAGCAATTTCCCACTTACTACAGAAAGGTTAATGTGAGGTCTTTCTAATAAGACTAAATTTGTTCATGTTAGTTGAGGCTAGTCACGGATAGACCCATTCCAGACGAGCCAGTCCGCGAGGATATCAGTGTCGTAGAGAGAGAAGACATCAAAATGAAACTGCCGGCACCTTATATTCCTGGGGGAACTGAAACAGTTGCTTCTTTACTATCATTTAAGGTCGACTTCTCTAGTTTTAAGGATAAAGTAATGTAACTACTATTTTGTTTTTTTTTTGTATTTAGAGGTCATTTTAGTTAACGCAAAGCGATTTTTGAGGTTTGTTCAAAACTGCCCTACAATTGTTCAAATCTGCCCCAACTAAGGGGTAGAATTGAGCAAATGCAGAGGTTAGAATTTTTTTTGGTTAGTTATTATATTTGCCTTTCCTAATTTGTTGGTTAATTTAGATCCCAAATGAGTTCCACTTTGTGCTAAAATATTTAAAACTCTTTGGAAAAAATTACATTTGATTTTAATTGGACTAAATTAGTTTTTGTTCAAATGTACCCCAGTCTCCCCTACTGAGAGCTCTAAGCAGAGCCTTGCTGTCGGTGAATATTTTAATTTTTTGTCCGGTATATCCTCTTCTGATGTTTTCATCAATACAGGGTATAGCGGCAATCGTCTCTGCTTGAAATACAGACATATAACGACCAAGGCTAAAAAACATTCCCTTTCTAGGTCCAGTTATACCAGCCCCAGTACCATGGTTTTTTTTTGGAACCATCAGTGAACCAGATCATTTCCCCAGAATTACCTGGGTGCATTACCTGTTCCCTGGATGGGATAACGATGTTCACTGGCTCAGTGAATGTGTTCTCCGGTGATATTCTATCAAAACTCATGTGAAATATGGGTTCATCTAGTATTGTCCCAGTTGTATCAGTGTGTTCTTCTCGAACATTTTTCGGGGATCATAAGTCTCCCGATTTCAGCCTAAGAATTAACATCATCGCCTCCGCCTTCTCAAGAGGGTCCAATTGGGAATGGGAAAGTCCAATAAGGGCTATTGATGCCGTCCCCGTTCATTGCCCCGGTAATACGAAGGAGCGCATATCTTAGGATTGAAGTTAAAGTGTTCACTGCGGAGGGCACTTCTGTCCTCCTCCACCATTCTATTGTTCTATAGGTGATGGTTGGCTTTATCACAGTCGTGTAAAGCCAGTGAACCACCTCAGGGCATATCCCCCAGGTTTTGCACATAACTCTTCTGCATTGCCAGAAAAGCCTAGTCGCCCTGGCAGTAATTTTTTCCAGGTGTGTCTTCATGTTCAGTTTGGAATCAAGGGTCACTCACAGATATTTAACTTCTTTGGATATTTCTAGTTCTTCTCTGAACAGCAGTACTCTACCCTGCGGAAGTAGTCCTCTATTCGTAAGAGCAAATAGTTTTTTTTTATTCACTGAAAGGTCTTCTTTGAGGCACCATTCCTCCATAATTCGTAGTGCTTCTTGCTGGACATTCATGATTACCTCTGGGAATTTTCCATTGGTGACAAAGCCCTGCGTTCATATGCCTTGATCATTCAACCTACAGATCAAGTCATCCACAATTAGGTTCCATAAAAGTGGTGAAAGTACTCCACCTTGAGGACATCCTTCAGTTGACCTAACGGTGTAAGTTTCCACTCCCTTCCACCTCATATTTAAGTACTCTGAATATGGCAATTCAATGCTGGACAGTCGAACAAGTGAACAGCTCCAGTTGATGGCGAATTTAACTTTGACAAAGTCAATATTAATAGTAAACAAGCTGAGTTGTAGGAGAAATAAAAAATAATTCTTCCCAAATATGCACTATATCTTATGGAAGAAATTAGGTTTCCAAGAGCATGGTTAAACAGTGTGAATTTTGTGGTTTTAAGCCTCACAATCGAGATAAATGTACATCTCGAAATTTCGGAATGCAGGAAGTGTCGGTCAGGCTGAGTAAAAATCCTATATCAAGCTCTATAAAACAAGTCTGTCAATGCTATTGATATAGAGAGAGTCTGTAATTTGAAATGAATTCAATAGTTCAAATAATGATTTTTTGAAAAATGCTCTGACCTTTTATTAGTATTTCCAATCGCGATTTTGCACATACAATAATTATATATACAGGGTGTCTCAATGTAGAGATATTACGTCATCGTTGAAATTTTTATCGTTAATTGGCAACACTTTCATTTTGATTGCTATTTTTAGAGGGTTTGTAAAGTTTGTAAAGGTAACAAAAAGTAACAGAGTTATGAAAAACAAGTAATCAATTAGCCTGTTTCCTCTGAAGATTCAAAAATAATCCACCAGATGCCGCACTAGAGGGGTTACATATGTTTTGATTTTTTATTTTACAGTTACGTTAAGCGTACCTAATAAAAATTGAATTAACGGAAGATGATGTACCTGGAGCGAAATTAAAATTTGCCCAAGTTGAAAATCATCTGCTCGGGATTTAAGTCGTTAGCTTGCATGCCGTGATTAACCTATTTCAGGTAATAAAAATATACTTGTAGAAACGTTATTTGTTATTGATAATACGTCTAATTTGTTGTAAAAGAATGAAATATTTGTATCTAAGAAATTGTGGAATGTATGGTAAATGGTAAAAAATATCATTAATAACAAAATATTTAAATTTTTAAATCTCTAACATATTGTCAATGATATATAACCATTTTACAAGAATATTTTTATTACCCGAAATAGGTAAATGCAAGCTATCGTTTTAAATCCCGAACAAGATGATTTTTAACTTGTGCAAATTTTATTTTCGCTTCAGTTACATCATCTTCCGTTAATTCCATTTTTATTGGAAACGTTTACCGTTACTGTCAAATGGAACATCCAAACATATGTACCCCCCTCTAGAGCGGTCTCAGGTGGATTATTTTTGAATGTTCAGAGGAAACATGGTAAAACATGAATTTAACTAATAATGTTGTTCATTGACTATTTAACAATATCCAAAACGCGATTCGTAACCTCCGTTTGTGTTCTTGCCTTATCTCAATTTCCAATCATTTTGCCGCACAGTGCGTGCCGTTCAATTCTACGATGAGACCGAGCGCGACTTACGTCAATAGTTAGTAGTAGAACTAGACAGAATGACCCGTAGTACATACAAGTACGAGACGTACAGTACATACTTACTCTTTCTGGTTATTTATTGGTGTAGTAGTAGAATCTATAAAATAATAATACCTTTAAATATTGTTTCACTGTAATTATTATAATAACTTTACCAGCACACCAGCACCCAACCGGCGAACCAGCATCTAAAAGCGATGAACTAATGGTGGATTGTAATATTAGTACAATAAAATTGTACGGAACATACACCGTACATGTACATTAAAGTGTGCCGTACACTTTGTATGACACGCGCACGTACTTCCCATCGTTACTCAAGATATGACATTTTTCAATTTAATTTTTTTTCTAATTTCAAGTCATTAGAAATGTTTCAAACGAATTTCGATCGCGTTTAGTATATTGTCAAATAGTCAATGGACAACATTATGAGCATTTGCTCCATTGGAGTAGTTAAATTTATGTATTGATTACTTGTTTTTCCTAACTTTGTTACTTTTTGTTGTCTTGTAATTGGCAAGCAATAAAAATTTGATATATGGCAGTTATGTACAACTTTACTCGCCCTGTAAAAATAGCCATCAAAAGGACTGTTGTCATTTAACAAAATCAACTATGACTTCATATCTCTAAATTTGTATAAGGAATAGGTTGCACCTATTGCAGTTGTGCCTAAAGGTGATTCAGTTAGAATTTGTGGTGATTATATTCAGCTTAGCAAAATAGTATATTATAATATAAGGACGAAAAATGAAGTTTTTCGGGCGATGTGGGGGATTACCGCGCGAGGCGAAGCCGAGGCAGGTAACCCACATAGTCCGAAAAAAAAAACATTTTTCTTCCATGTCACATACGATATTTTTTATCCGATTGTTTTTTATCCAATTGGCTAAACTGTATAAATAAGGTAAATCAACACAATTAATTTTGCATGGAAAAATGAATAAAACCTGTCACCTCATTTGCGTATCTATGGATATAACAATTAATTAAATTTAACTGACGTTTTGTCAATAAGACGAGAGGTTTTAAATCGGAGAAACTTCAAAATGGAATTAGAAAGTGATAGTGAAGATCTTATATGTACGCCACCTGATGCTCAAGAAGCTGTCAATGAAGTTATGTTACATTTGTTGCCGCAAAACTCTAAGGATATATAAAAGAGCTTATACAAAATTTATAGACTATCGACAAGAGAAAAATATACACCCGGTTCTTGTTCAAAATTGTTCTAATTGCACACATAATATAATTATTGTAAATAAATGAGATTAAAATAAACAGGTAATAGCGTTCGAAATAGTATATTTCATTAGGAGTCTGGAAATAAGGATTTTTACGTGCGCGCGTGACCAAAGCGCGCGCGATGCCGAACACGGGAAGCACGGAACAATCCATTTCCGGACGTGTAATGAACGATACTTTTTATTATACTCATCTGAAAACAACGCAAAAAAGGTAAGAAGTAAATTTAGAACATTTTATTTTCAGTGGTAATAACATAAGGACATTGATAATTGTTCGAAAAAATTTTATAACAGATTTCGAAAGCTTGTTGCTTCGAACAACGCCGCAGGTGGAGGTCTGCTGCCAATATGCAACAAGCTTGAGAAAGTTGTTATAAAATTTTTGAGCATTTATCAATGTTCGAGGGCTATTCGAATAGAAAATGTTTTGCTAATTATAGAAAAAATACAAAGTATATTTGCTTCTATAATTTCATTAATGTTCTCGTCAGTATATGACAAAATCGTTACATTTTGAATTATTAAATATTTGAAACGTCACAATCGAAATAAATCAAACGTACCTAATAGAGTGAATCCAATGAAATCAGTTAATTTGAGGTCATTTGATTGAACACAACCAATCAAAACAAAGCCCATTGTCTGTTTTCAGTGTAATGTTGTTCTGATTGGTTGTGTTCAATCAAATGACCTCAAATTAACTGATTTCATTGGATATCTACTAGAGTAGAATTTTTTCAAAGTAATCATAATACAACTTTTCACGGAATGGCGACATCTCAAAAAAGTTAAAACTGTGATGATATTCTTCTAGTCTATTTTGTCGAAAAAGCCAAGAATATGAAATCTTCCACGTTATAGAGTCGGTTCTCAATGCTAAAGAGTTGTTTAGCTATAAAAGAAAATGCTGGCAACACAAAATATCCAAAAACTATTGCTTTTTTGAAGCATCGGGCTGTGGGTTATATACCAAAAAAGTCCAGGGCACCTAACGGCAGAAAAAGTATCCACATTTTTATTCGAAGCTTCAGATGAACAATATCTACTGGCAAAAGTGATTCTAGTGTTTGGGATCTTTGGCGCATGTCGTAGAGATGATTTAATACGTTTGAGTTTAGACGATGTGGAAGATAATGGGCGCTTTATTGTTGTGTTTTTGTGAGATGGAAAAAATCATATGTCAATAAGTTTTACCATTACCAATGAGGGATGTACATTCGAGCCCCGCGCACTTTATCGTAAATATGCAGATCTACGGCTTAAAAATATGAACAGCAAAAGATTATTTGTTGCATACCGAAATCGTACGTGTTACGACCAACATGTTGGATGCCATATCATCAGCGCTGTCCCGAAACTTGTTGCAAAATACCTGAAACTGAAAAATCCCGAAGAATATACCGGACATGAGCTAAGGCGTTCTTCGGCAACCATGTTGGTGGAAAGCGGCGCTGATTTGCTCACTCTGAATAGATACGAAGGATGGCGTTCTTCCAACGTTGCAGAAGGATACATAGAAGAATCCATACAAAGAAAAATAGAAGTATCACAAAAATTGCACAATACAAGCTCTGCGACATTCCATCTGGAAAATCGAAACATCTGCGAACCGTCTGCTTCAACATCTTTAGTTCTAAAGAATGAAATACCGAAGGTACTAAACTTCTACAATAATACAAATTGTACAATAAATGTTACTAATTATGCTGACGATTCCTAAATATACTAACTATATAATTGTTGTTTTCAGAAAAGTGTTATGAATAAATTAATAATTGTTTTTTCTTATAATTAATCTCAATTGTATTTTTTTAATTAGCGCACGGAAAAAAATCGGAAAAAAATTTTCCGTGCGCTGTTCTGAAAATGCCACCTTTACGTCTTTATAAAAACAGATGAAAACAAGGTGTTTTCAGATAAGTATAATAAAAAATATGTTTTGGTCCAGGACGAAAAGAAAATTATCTAATACCTTACTGAGAAGGTTACCTTTTCGTCCGAATATCTAAACCATGAAACGTCATTTTTTGTCACAATCGGATAAAAATGTACTTTAGGTCCTTCTTTCCCATTCCAAAGGTGAAACTAGCTTTAGCTAAGTTGGCAGACTCAAAAATATCTCAAAAATTTAACGCGAATTCAGGATTCTATCAGATTTGATTGTCAAAAAAATCTCAAGTTTTTACTACTTTTATAACCCCTTTTAGGGTGGGGATTCTATCTAAGCACTTACCTTTTGGTACGAGTATAACGTGTACTGCTGAATATTTTTCCCAAAAAATTACAAAAATGTTAGGTATTTCCCATCACTCTCAGGTATTTCTTAGCACAAAGTGAAACGTAAATTGCATTTAATAATTCCTAAATCCGATTTAGGTTTTACCTAACTTTAGGAACTGGTTGATGAAATCGAACATAAGTGTTCGATTGGAGTGAATAAAATAAATTTTTTAGGGCACAATTGATTGATTGATTGATTGGTTCGGCACGACCAGTCAGAGGCTTCGAGACCTCGGCACCTCAGCCTTTAGATTTTTTCAGCTTTTGGTTGTACCATTTATGTGAAAGAGACCATTAGCCCTCACCAGGAAAAACAGTCTTCTCACTAGGTCCTTCTTGGAGAAATCCTTCCTCCGCTGCAGTCCTAGGAGTCCAGTGAGACAGTGCTTCACATTCAAAGATAATGAGGCTGTTTCCTCCTCTACCATGCACAACCGACAAATACGTTCCTCCTTATATATGCCAATTGTATGCAAGTTCTTTCTTAGGGTACTAGTGAATAATCCCGCCACTTTCCTTATCTGGCCTCTGCTGGGGTTTAATATTTCGTTAGTCAGCGACTCCGAGAGTTTTTTGACCAGAAATTTGAGTGTTCCTGCTTTGGTACGTGGCTCCAATACATACGTCTGATACTTAGTTTGAATCCAGCGAGATGTACAACCACGTGCAGCAGTTTTTTATATTCCAAATACTGGCTCAGGACCAGTGCCTCCCGTTTCATTGCCTACAATATCCTTGTGCCCCGGGACCCATTTAAATGTTAGGGCACACAATAACAAAAGTAAGTATTGAAATAGATTTATCATCAATTCCTTGGTATGGTAAATTTTGCTGATCGATTTATAGAAAATAAGTCATAGATATTGGAACCAATTACTCAGATGTAATAATTTGGGACCAAATTGAAGATTTACTTGCTCAAGCTTCACTTTGATGCTTCGGAGGGAATTATAATTAATGCAGACGTATCTTCTTTCGGGTTAGGGTCTATTCAAATGAAGCAAGGCGACAGTGATGGGAACGAAATAGTGGCTTATGCATCGAGAACCCTCAGATCAACAGAAATAAAATATGCCCAGATAGAGACACTTGCGCTTACATGGTTATGTAAAAGATTCAAGGAATATATTATTGGCAAGTTTTTCAACAATTTTCTGCCACGCCTGGTCCTGGGCACTAGTATCACAGTAATCTGACCGAGAATAATCATGTAAGCATGGAAATTATTGAAATTTCTCTAAAAGTTGAATATTAAATTCAATATAGTCTCGCATTTTGACGACATTACAAACGACATGCAAGGGACGTGTCTCTTTCTGTCACAGATAACTTCGAAGAGACGTGGCAATAGCGAACGTCCGTGCCACGTCGCCTCTGTGTACACTGGACCATTATATCGAAAAGTCGCAACAGACACCTACGTCAGTGTCTCATTGTGTTTCATTACACAATTTTTAACAACCTCAAAAAATTACCCAAAAATGACAAAATTCAACCTCAAAACCAAAATAAACCGGATAATCCTATAACTCAATAATTTCCCAAACTCATAACAAGAAAATCTTTCGATTCCATAGCACTATAATCCCATAAACTCATAACCTAGAACCACATAGCCTAAATCGCAAATGAAAAGACAGCTTGGAATATATATACGTCAAAAAATAATAGTTCAATACTATTATAACGCTTTACAAAATTTGAAAAATAATTTTCAAAGAAGCAATAACTACTTCTCTGGCTATATGCCCCGACACACATTGAATTACACTTCTAAAGTAAACGGGGTTGGTATATCTTTAAGATAGAACCAACTATTCTGATTAGCGATTAGAAGGAATAACATCACTTCTAGACCTGTTTCGGCGTTTTTGCGCCTCATCAGAACAAGGTGGCTGATATTCGTCCGGAAGCTCTGACAGCATTATCCTGGACTGGAGACTACGTTGATACCACACCAATACATTAACCTCAGTAAAGGAAATGCTAAGAGTGCGATATCAGTGACATCCCCACATCTAATCACAAACCAAAATTCTATATTGACAAAAAACCATCTCTCAGAGCTTCTGGACTAATAGCATCTACCTTGTACTGATGAGGCGCAAATACGCCAAAACCGGTCTACAAGTGATGTTATTTCTTCTAATCGCAAATCAAAATGGTTGGTTCTATCTTAACAGTTATACCAACCCCGTTTACTTTAGAAGTGTAATTCAATGTCTGTCGGGGCATATTGCCCGAGAAGTAGTTGTTGCTTCTTAGGTCTGTTCTTTGAAAATTATTTTTCAAATTTTGTAAAGCGTTATAATAGTATTGAACTATTATTTTTTGATGTCTATAGATCACGCTTGACTGAAATATGACAATTATTCACAGGTAACTGTAATCAAGTGAATGGAATATATGTGTTTCAATTTTTGGAATATATAGCAACATCATTTCACGAAATGAGGTTTTGGATATTATAAATACTACTGATATATTCAAAAATATTCCAACGGTCACCCTGTTACTTTTAGTACACGCCTGAAAAGCTCTTTCACTGGAACCCTTTTCTCCAAGTATCTACCTCTTATACAGCCAATTAAAACTTACATTATAATTGTATGAGGATGGGGATGGCCTGGAAATTGCCACAAATTTTCCGACGACAACTTTGGATTGTCATGAATTATGAAAATTGAAAAATTGGTTAGACGTGTTACTCTATGGACTTACTTTCTGGCTGTAATAAAAGAATTCTGATAATTTCATTTAAAATGCAAAAGGCTATTAGGTGTTTTTACAGAGTGTCTTAAACCAGAATCACGAATAATGTTCAATGTTATTTTTACTAATTTCTCAGTAAAAATAGCCGGAAGCAAATTCCTCTGCCGATAACGAGAAACGTAATAATAAAAAATAACAAAATTAAGAAGATTCAATCATTTGGTGTGAAAATTTCAAAGTTAAGTTTCGGAATAGGATTGTATCAAGGTTCAAAGATCAAGCTTTATAATAATAGAAGAATTTTGCACTACAAATACAATTCAAAATAAAGTTTCATAGTTGATACGATCCCAGTTGAGCAACCAACAAAAATTCTTGACGACCGCTTGCTTGTTATTTTCTATAACTGAACTTCTTGAAATGAACGGGAAGTCTTCAAGGAAGATTTTAATTTTTAAACAATACAGGGTAAAATTGCATCTAAATCAATCAAGTCTTCAAGGAAATTTTTTATTTTTAAACAATACACGGTAAAATTGCATCCAGAGCAATCCCTAATTACCTATTTAGATACAGTTCTGCGGGTGATTTGCCACAGACAAGGGAGGTAGTCTTTAGCAAAATCGAATATTTTCAACTTTGTCCTAATCTGACGCCAGAAAGAGCCTTCAATCGATTTTCAAATGTTAAAATATTTCGTTCTGAAACTCCATTAGCCGGATAATTTGGTAGGTACTGTGAATTTCTGAAAGGTTTCGTTTGAAGCACAAAAGTGTGGAATTTCTCGATTTGAAAAATAGAAGCGTTGTCAGATACTATTACTTCCAGATAACCACGCACAGAGAATATACTTTCCAAAAAAAGAATTGTACAGTTACTCGTAGGTGTATCCCTGGAAATTGTCACTTCTATATTTTTCAATCTGGCTTCGACACACATCAGGAAATAACGATTTTCGATTGAACCAGCATAATCTCTATAACTCCGTTCTCAGATTTGTACAGTAGAATTCCACGGATAGACAGGGGCTTTAGGAGGATTTGGTCTTGACAAAGCACACATTCCGCAACCTTCAAAAATTCGTTCCATATTATGTCAATCTTTGGCCAATAAACGTAGCGGCGTTGTTCCAAGACTGAATCTTTTTCAATTTCGAAAGTCCATGAAATCGTTCGATATCGTCATTATTTGATGGATGTGATAGACCTTGACCACGTGCAGACTTGCTTATCTTATTGTATTCAACAGTATAACTTGAATATTCATAAATCATTTCTTCGAAAAATTTACATTTATGCTGCGCGGCGCAGCAATTTTCACCTCAAGCGGCGAAGTACCAATTTGCGCTTTTAAAAAGGAAGTAATAATCACCATTTTAAATGTATAAATACTCAACAACGGTTGAGGCTGAAGATATCATGTGATATTATTTGTTGTCCCCCTTAGCTTTTGTACGCCACTAGGATCAAAACTATCCTATAGCCATATTGTAAGTGCAAGCAATACGTTGACAAAGTATCGCAATCGGATGAACGGTACAGCAGCGCATGAAATACGAAGAAACAAACACTTATTTTTATGTACAGTTCAAGCCACTCAAGTGCGAACACTTGGACCATGATTGTAGTGAGTCCAGTATATCGTCCTTAGGCTGCGGTTAGAGTAGCTCTGATATCGACAGATTATTTATTTTCGATTACGCTCGTTTGTGTCTTGTAGTCAGAGTGTAGAGTTAACGCAAATAGAGAACAGTAGAGGCCGTCATCACCGAAAACGTCCGGTTGCTTGGCAACTGATCACCTGTTTAAGTCTCAGACGCGAAAGATTATTCTTGTTTCGTTTGTTGTTGAGTGATGGGTTGTTTCTACGTGAATGAAGAGCTTTCATGTATTATTCTACGTTCAATAATTTTGTGATAAGAAAGTTATAGTTGGACTTTGACTTTTAGGCGGATATTTTAAGAATTTAAATGGTAGGTAGTAGGTATTTTCAATAAGTTTGAATGGGGTGCAACAATGAAACGAGAATCGGTTGGAAACTAA
This sequence comes from Lochmaea crataegi, assembly GCA_947563755.1. Classification (NCBI taxonomy): domain Eukaryota; kingdom Metazoa; phylum Arthropoda; class Insecta; order Coleoptera; family Chrysomelidae; genus Lochmaea; species Lochmaea crataegi. The sequence goes on along the minus strand of OX387424.1, from coordinate 12,793,732 downwards.
CGCATAGATTGATGACATGGCTGTACTGTTCTCTATCTCCGTTAACTCTACTAGTTTGCAACTGACAAACGGGACAAACTAATTTAAATATTACAGTTATATTTATATAAGCAATGGTGCTTGTTGGAAACTAGTCTCCTACTAAAAGTATTATTATTCGAGGAGGGAAAATATTCCTGGAATAACCGGCATCGTCCATATTGACCGACAATATGAAATAGAAGTAACTGTCGGAAAAAAACAAATTTATTGGTTTTTGTCCGTTGTCGTCCGATGTACTGTTAATGTGTCCCACAGTAATACTGTGATCACCTCCATAACTCAACACCATTTTGGTATTTTCCGACTTCGGCAGTGTAAAAAATTCTGTCGATATCGGAGCAGCTCTGACCGCTACCTTACACTAATTTATTGGTTTTTGTCCGTTGTCGTCCGATGTACTGTTAATGTGTCCCACAGTAATACTGTGATCACCTCCATAACTCAACACCATTTTGGTATTTTCCGACTTCGGCAGTGTAAAAAATTCTGTCGATATCGGAGCAGCTCTGACCGCTACCTTACACTACTAATCGACATACATATTGCGAAGATCCCTTTCTTACGCTGCGACTTATACAAGTACGACAAGGAAAATATGAGCAAAACTACGTGAAAGAGAGAGAAGACTTGTTAGCCCCCTCTACCAAAACAGTTGGGCGTGTATTCATTCCCCTCCTATTTATTTTAACTGTTGTGTTGCCAAATGTACTTATCTGAAAAAATTATTCCTAATTTTTGTCTATCGTTGTTTTGAAATTTTCAACAGCATTTCAAGCGGCAACAATGTTAAATACCAATAATTGTTAAATCGAAAGCAGTGTACGGATTTTATTTATTGCAGATTGTAATTTGTCCAAATTTTTTCTTGAACTCCATTATTTTATTCTTATTTGTGTTGATCTCACTTATTTTTCAAAAGTCAATGTTACCAATCTCGATTTTCTCCCACTAAATACACCATTATCCGGTGTTAAAAGTCAAATGCAAAATAAGTTATTTATTACTTAGAAAGTACCAAACATTCTAAACTGGCAACGCTGCAGCAGAGACTGACTCCCCTCTCTGTGAGTAGATTCACTGTGTTCAGTAGTTTCCCAACATGGAAGGAGTGAGGTTGTTAAAGAAATGAAAAATACACTACGTAACCTGTACATCTTAAAATTCATTTTTGTCAACTTGATCGTTTCTGACCAAGCTGACAATTAATTTCTAACTACAATAGGATATTATTTTAGCCATTGTAACTTGAAAATAAAACATTTATTCTTGAGATAAAAATAATAAAGTAATTGGGTATAAAAAATAAAGATAGATTCCATTAATAAATTTAATTGAAAAAATAAAATAAGTAGGTACTTATTCTAAACATAAAATATGAACTTCTTGAAAAAATCAAACTAAAAATCCGTTCTAAAGGTAAACATAATTTTAATGAATTGAGTGCTCGAATAAACCACCTTGCTGTGCCAGGCAATAACCAAATCTGTCATAAAGATTTGATCTCATATCTCTAAGATTATTTGGCGTAATGCTGGCACAAACGTGCTGTATTTTCACTCTCAATTCATTTAAATTATTAGCACCTCCAAATGCATGTTGATAAATGCTACTTTTCAAAAATCCCCGAAGAAAAAAATCATTTGGAGCTAGTTCAGGTGATCTTGGAGGCCATTTAATTGTACCATTAGTACTAATCATTCTGTCGGGGAATGTAAACCTTAAAAATTCCATTACTATCCTCGAATTATGGACTGGACAACCATCTTGTTGAAATCAAATTCTGTTGAGAAAAACATCGGGTATAAGGAGAACTGCAGGAATTACATGATTTTGTAATTACTCTAAATATTTGGCGGAATTTAAGTTTCCCTCAATAAAAAAAGGACCTATAATGTGGTCACCTAAAATACCCGTCCAAACATTTAGCTTCTGCGGATACTGTGTTCGGATTGGAATGCTTAGATGTTTATTTTCCCGAGACCAATATCTTGTGATGGATGGATTGTGTTTTTGATGATTCTTCACAGAAATCCATTCGTCTAATATTGTCCTCGGGAAAAATTTCCTGCGTTGTCTGAACCTTGTAACAATGGTACCCGTTCCGTTTTAAAATATTCTGTACAGTTCTCTTATCCATGTTGACCTCTTCAGCAATTTGTCTTGAAGAAGATGGTTGTCCTGTTTCGACGGCTAAACAAACATTCAATTCTCTAGTTTGCCTTTCGTCGTTTATCGGACGTTCGATTGGATCTTCCGGCGCTTGGCATTTTCTACAGTATAAAACACATCCATACTTCTCGAAATTATTAATTATGTTCGGGAAGGAATTGGGCGATTTTCAAATGCCACAATGAACAAATTAACTATTGCATCAGCCGAATGACCTCCAAAATACCATTTTAAAATTTGCACTTTTTCGCAGGATTCGTATTTTAATGTGGGCATTGTAAAATGTTTTATTTTCAAATACAACAGCATGCGCTAAGAACCAAGGTCTGTAGCGAAAAGATCACATACGTTTAAATGTGAGTTCTCTATGTAAAGGACACTGTTGCCGGATGGAGGTGTTTAATTTTACCTAATAGTGTATGAGCTCGAAAAAAAGTTAACGTTAACGTGACAAAAATATAATTTTTACAAATTAATCTGAGCTTCTGGCAACAGCGGTTGAACTAGTGGGGCGATGAACACACGCAAAACTGTTTTTGGTAGAGGGGACTGAATACACGCCCAACTGTTTTGGTAGAGGGGACTGATCGCTGGGCTAACAAGTCTTCTCTCTCTTTCACGTAGTTTTGCTCATATTTTCCTTTTCGTACTTGTATAAGTCGCAGCGTAAGAAAGGGATTTTCGCAATCTGTATATCAAATTGAACCAGCAACAAAGTAGACCATGGAAGTGGATTTTTATGATTTGTAATAATGTAAACACTTATTTAATTCAAGGATGAAACTTAATTGTAAATACTTAGATCACTACGGTATTCACATACATTTGTCGCAATGAAACTGATACGTGACGGAACGAAAAAAATACTGGGGAGCGCAAATTCTAAAGTGAAGTTACATTAGCCTAAAAAATGAAGATAAATTCTAAAATTAAATCACAGTTCTCTAAGATAATAATAAAAAGTTTATCTTAATCCAAATTACGAAAAGAATGAAAAAATATTAAAATAACAGAATATGCTCAAAAATTCGTCCTCCCTGGGCGACGCAATACCCTAATCATTGTAAAAAGCCTGTAGTGTATTTGATAACATTACAGTATTATTTTGGATAATTTATGTAATTTATGCATGAAAGTTTTCCAAAATAGTAGGCCGGTTGTCATATCCATAAATAGTTGATTTGCTATACCCCCATATAAATGAAAAGGAGAAAAATATGGTGATTGTGCGGGCCATAAAACAGTTCCTCTACCCGTTATTAAGAGGCCTGAATACTCGTTAAGAAGACCGTAATTTTGGGCCGAGCAACCATCTTGTTTAAACCAAATAAAATCGACGAATTTTGGGAACAATATGTTGTTGCAACATATTCAAATATCTAAGGCTATTTAGATTTCTATCGAAGAAGAATGGTCCGACCAAATAGTCGCCCATGAATGATTGTGATGGAAAAGTGATGGGAAAGTTTACTGTTTCGTAAAACTACGTTTTCTTCGTTGTTATTAATTTCTTCCATTATTTGCTCACAAAAATTTCATAAATCGAATTATTGTCGGTATTGAAAATTTCATGAATTTTTCGTACTTGCTGCAACCGATGTGCATTTTCTCCTAACAGTTGCAATAGTAATCTGCTTACTGGAAAGTGTAGGCCCTTGTATTGCTGTAGCACAAAACATTATTTCCAACATTTCCCTGTCCACCTCAGGTAGAGGACGACAATTTCTGTATCGGACAGTACTTAAACAGCCTCGTTGTCCGAAATTTCAAAATATATCATGATAATGAAAGGGTAAGCCTAACATTAATGTTGTAGAAAATAATTCACAAAGTTGTCTCACTGTATTATTCAATTCAATTCAATTTTTCCTAAATTTTATCGAATGGGCAAATAAGAACGGCCGTCGGCCATATCTTGTAGTACAGCATTGGGAAAAAATTGTATAGCAAAAATGTCCTCGAGGAAAACCTGAAAGTTATTAACAAACTTGTTGGTACACCACTGAAGGGCGTAGATGAAATAAAAAATTTGGAAGGCCAAATTTTACAAAATTTACCCAATTAAAGGACATAGCAAAAACATTCATCGCAGGATACGATGCTGTATTTGTCATGCTCCTTAATCAGGTAGATTTTGCAAAATTTAACCTTTTAAAAACTACTCCCTCTAGCGGTGGACCTACAAGTCTGTAAATAATTTCCAGTTTTTTTAGGTCATTTTTGTAATAATTTTCCTCTCCCAATGCTGTATTACAATCCGTTACTAAGTTCTGGACGTTTTTATTTGCCCACCCGGAACATAATAATGAAGGGATCATTTTAAATTTGACCGATTTATTGAATCAAAATTGAATCAACGTGTTCTTTCTTGCTTGTCTATGTACGGTTTAGTAGTAGTGAGGAAGGAGAGCATTAGAAATTATCCCTGTTTCCAAGTTTCGCATTCTCACTAGAGAGATTTTGTCTCTATAAAATATCTGATAGATAGTTATTAAAGAAATCTGACGCAATTTTTTTGGGTCATATTACATTACTATCAATCAGTTAATTATGTTTGGAAGACCTCGGCAGGCCTGGATTATTGAATTGCTAACTTTTCTCAAGCTGTTTTTGAGGACGCGTGACATTTATCAAGTTATATTGATCTTGGTTTGACCAATAAAATTTTTCCGTATTATTTCCTATCAACACAAATAAAATTTAAAGAATGGAAATTGATAACATAGGACATAAGACGAATTTTGGGCAAAAGTAACATAAAGGAAAAATTTTTTCGATGGCACATTAGGCATTATAACCAAACCGATCAGAATGAAAATCTCAAAATTTGTAATAAGGGGTTTCCGACATTGATCTATCGAATGAAAATACGCACGACTTTTGGTGACTTCCGGTTATACCGGTGCAGTCAAGTTCGTTATTTGAAATAAAACACCCCGTATATTTTCAACTTTTTGAATTACTGACTAAATTTCGAACAAATTTTCATCACAAAGTCCTATACTTACCTAAGTATTATGATTCTCAAGATAATAATTATTTTATAAAAAAAAGTTTCACTGATATTTATAAACTCCATTAATTTCGTGATATATAAATGAAAATTATTCAATTCCAACCATGTATATTCGTCACGTCAGATGGTTCAATGGTATTCTAGAAAAACATTTTCGATTTTTTATACAGGGCGAAAGAAAATTAACGTTAATTGGATAATGAATAATAGAAATAACTTTTAAATGGCACACATTTTTTTTACATCCAGTTAAATTCTATAGTATACTTAAAACAAATATTTCCAGCATTTCCTTATACCTAAGTGTGATAGTTTTCGAGATTTTTTGGTTTTTATTCATCTTAATATTATGAAATAACTTTTGCCACCTTAGATTATCATGAATATAAATGTCGAGAGTACAGTTGTCATTATTTGAAAGTTTTATTCGTGAACTAGTGTTTGTTTTTGATTTTTACAATTGTAGAAAATGGCTAAATACGAATATAGTAACCTCTATTTCTTAAATATTCCATTAATTCATGGAGAATGTCAAAAAATTGCTTCCAGGTCATGTCGAGTTTTTGCTGAACGGTATCCAAAAGTTATTCCACCAACACATACAAACTTGATGGTTGGCAAATAAAGGACCATTCTTATGGCCACCTCTCTCCATATTGACGGTACCCTTAAGAAGTCTGTATATGTAGACACTTTAGCAAAAAAATTATCCTCTGCTTGTTTTGCCATCAAATCTGCGTCTAAACAGCTTAATTCTGCCACTGCTTTAAGGCTATTCGTTCTACAAATGGCCTTGAAATTTCAGATTTCGAAGGTAGCTGTCAAGATCGGCAACAAGTACAATAAAATGCGGTTGCCCCCGTCAGTGGGTAATTCATGATCGAATTTATGAGTACCTACCGTTGTAAACTATTTGACCCGAAACATCTTTGAATTTTAACTGTTTTAAATAGAGTAGGTAGATAACATATTTGTTTTTATGGTAATACCATTTTTCACTGGAAAAACGATTGTTTATTGATTCAAAGTGAAGTTTTCTGTAATTTTATAACAATTTTTTTGGAAAATCTAGCATAGCGTTAGGCAGGCTTAAGAAAAAAAAAATACATTTTTCATAAGTAATTTTTTTAACTTTTAGCATTATATATTTTTTACAGACGTAATAAAGCTAGATAACACATTTATTCGATGCTACAAATTTCGGAATCTGTCTTACTTAATTTCGTTAAAAATTCTTCGGACATTAAGCTATAGATTTCAGGAGACATGTCTGCTTTTTTACAATTTTCGCCATAATCAGGATCCGTCAAAGTATGACATTCATTATAATTTTTGTTTTTATATGTTTTGTTCAAAAGTCTTTGTCGATAAATTGTTTGTTCTCGTCTACGCTCTAGTCTATTAATTATTGTATAATGTGAATTGTTCATAGAACGACGGAGAGTAGAATGAACCATTTTAGTATTATGTTATATAATAACGAAACAAAACTTCAAAAAATCGCACAACTAAACAGCTCAAGTACAAATGAAAGAATGGTTCACTAAAACAAACCGAAGGGATCTACTTCATAAAATTTCCTAGAAAACGTGATATATTGGAAACCCGGTAAGAAACCATTTTGGATTTTCCCGAATTTTGCAGTCACTTCTATCTTGTCCCCTTCTGTCTTCAGAAATTGTCACTTGTGAGGTCTAAATTATTTTCAATATTATGGCTACCCACACATAATAAGTGACCTTAGTTTGACACCGTTGGCCATTTTACTTCAAACAATTTTCTTACCTGTAGATAGGTCACCTATTTGTGAACGTAATGTGTTTCAGAGACACTAAAAGAATAACTTTTTTGTAAGTACATTCTTGATTTTTAGTACCTAAGAATAATCTGTTCCCTATATAATCATGTGTATATCCGAACAGTTTAAAAAATAAAGTGTGTGCACCTATGATATCAAAAAGTTTAAAAATAAAAATAAATTATTCACAACAGTAGAATGCTCTGTTAGTTTTCTTTTGAAGCAGGTACCTAGACAAAAGGACAATAAAATAGACCCTTCTTTATCACTCTATAATCATGGTCATAAATCTAAGCTTGCGGTTACTTATTTCAAGAGGTTGTAAATTATAAACTGCAGAAACATTTCTAATTCAGAATTAATGCGATCACATAACTCCGCCATTTTAATTCGGATCGAGTTCTGATTTCGCCCATTATTATTTATTTTACTCTATCTTTAAATCGTTTGTTACAAAAGTACATATTCATCTATAGATCCCGGCAAACTGAAAAGTCACGTTTTTTCGAAACTTTTCATGATTAAATTAAATTAAATAAAAAAAAATCCCAAAATATGATACGTACAATACATTGAGTAGACTCTTAAGATTTTATATAATTAACAACTTTGTTGATATATCTACTCAAGTTCGTGATATTGGAACGCACATTTGTATTGAATTCTCCATAAGAGAATCCTGTAACGAATACCCTTAACAACTTACTACTCTTTGTTCTAATCGCACCGTCGCTATGGGGTTCTTGTAGTTTGCACCTCTTCGAATCCATCGTCAAATTACAAAAAAGAGCTATTCGTTTCATGCTTAAGTGCGAATTCTATTTTAAAAAATACAAAATTTCAACTCTTCCCGCTCTATTCTTTTTGGAATCCGTGTTTTGGATCGAAAACACTTTCACAATTTAACTGAGAGACCAATTCATAGATACCCTACTAGAAAAAAAATTCTATATTTATTTAACATTGCCCACCTCTGATCTGGAAAAAAATTCCATCATCTTCAATGCCAAAAAATTATTCAATCAGCTACCTTCAGAATTAAAAGTCGCAAAAACATTTGATAAGTTTTATAAGATTTACAAAGGCATTTCTGCTTAGAAGACCTTATTATTCAGTGGCAGAATTCTACGATCTACCCTAGACCCTAGAGGGGTGTACGATATTACAATATTGTATTATAATATATCAAATTTGTGTATTATGTTATGTTCCGTATTATTAGTATAAATATAATAGTCAGTATTTTTTTTTATATTTTGGTAATTTTTATTTTCATATTTTATATATTTTCAAATTATGTCGTTTTGTCCATACAATTGTAAAATTCATGACAATAAAGCTTCCTTCTCTGTCTCTCTCTGTGTGAATGTAAAAAATATTGTTTACCAGCAACCTGTTACAACCAAAGAAGATTCCATAAATAGGGTTTGTCAGACATTTGCATCATTGACAACAGAGAAACTTAAAAACATAACGTATTTTGTCAAGTACATCAATCATCATAATTATTTTTTATTGAATAATAAAAACCAAAATAAATCTCTGTTACTGTAACATTTAATTATAGGGAAATGTGGAAGGAATATTTGTTCTAAATTTACCATAGGATGGTGTAAAAAAATATGAATTCAATTTAAAAATATATACTTATTGCCATTTTTTATTATCCAAAATTAACGTTAATTTTCTTTCGCTCTGTATAAAAAATTGAAAATGTTTTGCTAGGATATAATTGAACTCTCATAGTGAACAATATAGATTGTTAGAATTAAATAATCATAATTATAGATATCAATTTTTTTTAAAATACTTGATATCTCGAGAACCATAAGGCTCAGGTATAATATCTTGTTATAAAAAGCTGTTTGTAGTAAGTCAGCATTTTAAAAAGTTGAATATATACATAACAAAAATGACTTCTGGTATAACCGGAAGTCACCGAAAGACGAGCGTATTTTGATTCGATAGATCAATGTCGGAAATTTCGGAAATCGATTGAAAAATTCAGTTTTCGTACTTAGTAATTGTACAGGTTGTCCCTGTAAAAATTACGGATTGTTAACCACTGGGCACAATCCGCCCCTGATTAAATTCATTTGTAGCGTCAACCACAGTACATGGATGTATGTAATCAATCACCAAAATTTTAAAGAGTTTCAATTTATAGTTTATAAACTATGTATAAACATAAGTTTTCATTCATAAATTTAAGAGGGCTTTAACTTCGAAACGAAGGCTTCATTTTTTTTCCTTATCTACCCGCTCCCGAATTTTTTACATTAAGTTCCATTACAAAAACTTAAATATTTTCTTCCCGGTGGAAACTAATTGAAAACATGTGTTGAAAAACTTTTGCAGTGACTTTTAATGTACTTTGAAGTATTACTTCTTGTAATTAGAAATAAAACTTCCAGAACTCGCATGAAAGTTATTTCAAAAGTGAGCAAAATTTGAAAGTGGAACTGCAGTCTAGTTTGGGAAAACAATAAAAGACAACAATAATGAGGTTTTGGTATAGTTTCGTATCTTCAAATAGAGTGAGTTTCAAGTCCAGAACGGTTCAATTATCTCAGAAATGGTTTGCACGATTTTCATGAGTTTTTGGTTTGTGAAGGTTTTGTAATACGGCCCATCCGAGGGCCCATCTTATGGTAGTATTCACGTTGTCAAATCTTTCGGTTTTCTGGAGATATAATGAACTTTGTAATTTCAAATGATGCACCATTTTTTATTTTTGAATTTTAAAAACCTCAAAAAATACTTAAAATATTTTTCATGTAATATTCTATTATTGTTGGTAGTTATAGAAAGTCACACCTGAAAAATTGAATTGGGATTTAATGATATTGAGATTAGGATACGGTGATATGCGTAGTCAACAGGGAACTTAATTTTGGTTGAATTTTTTGTTTGACAATTTTTTGACAAATTAAATTAAAAAACTACAAGGAGATTTAAAAAAAATGTGAAACCCTTGTTATGCACCGTTTTCGAAGAAAAAAAATTAATTTTTTGTGTATTTGGCATTCAATATCCTCATTTGATTACTAAACGATCTTTATAGTACCTAGTTGACTTTGAGAAATTAATAATAATATATATTACGTCAATTTTCTTTGAAGTTAAGGAGTTACTGTTATTCTTGTTGCGTAAAAAAAGGTGAAATAATACTAATTTTTCATCAAAATTGCTAACTATTGCTATGAATAATATGCTGATATGCATTCAATCTATAGAGATGTGCAATGTAACGCTCGTGTAGATTAACAAAGATATGCGGAACGATTTCCTAACAGACGATATTCCAATCCATCAACGTTTACGGCCCTCCACCAACGCCTAAGAGAAACCGACGCAGTAGTACCTAAAAGTAGTTAAACTGGTAGACACTCGGATGTTAGTGTGGTGTACGAAAATAATATGCTGGACGAATATGGTTCATGCACGATGGTTGTCCTGCTAATTTCAGGAGAGTCGTTGACTCTTGACTCTATGTATGGAAATCGATTGATTGGACGAGGATCACCAGTCAATTGGCATGCAAAATCACCCGATTTCAGTCCACCTGATTTTTGTTTCATTAGGTTATGCTGTTCCAATACAAAATCGTATTCAGCTATGGAAATTCAAAATGAATCCAGAATTTTCTCAAGAGAACAGGTTATATAAAATTCGAGAATACAATTCCTGTCCCCTTTTCTACGATTTTAATAGGCTGAAATAGTGTAGTAAGAGGCTATCAAACTGATGATAATTAAGATGCGAGGTGACCAACTCAAAGCCGGCTCCAACTCTACTATAAATTTTGGCGAATGCGCCTTCTAGAAGATTCTAGAAAGACTGCTTTGTTTACGTATATGACGAGCGTGGAAAATACTAGAATTTTCCAGAATTGATGACGACCATGTATACGCGGGTTTTTGAGTGAGTTGACAGTTAGTGAAAATATAGGTAACCGACAGTAAAGAGTTAGTTCACAGAGAGTTCACAGAAGTTCTCAGTATTCGGACAGTGAATGAAATAGTGGAGATAAATAGTGTGATATTCAAGGGGTTAAAATCAATTAGAACTATTATACCATGTGTAAATAAATTAGTTGACATCAAGTAAAGTGTGTATATAAATTAAGTTTAATATAGTGTGTGTTTCTATAAATAAATCAATACCAATTAGCCATAATTTTATCCCACAAGTAAAAATTATTTAAATAAATAAGAAAAACATAACATTGGTGTCAGGTGTGGGGTAATATAAATAAATAATTACGTAAAAATGGCTTAGAGACTAAAGAAAGTGATGAAACTAAGAGCAGAATTGGAAAATCGCGAGTTGGAAACGTCCGGAAAGAAAAGTGAATTAGTTGAAAGATTGAAAATAGCACTGGAAAGTGACGGTTTGGATCCGAAAACATTTTTATTCAACGACGAGGCTTCCACCTTAATCACGTCAATTTCTGCTTATACGAAGAACGAGATTTCTGCTAACATTTCCGCTATGGACGAGAAGATTTCTACTATGAAGAACGATATTTCTGCCGATATCCTATCAATGAAAAATGATATTGCCGCTGAAGTCAAAAATAAAATTTCGCCTTTAAAAACAGATATTGAGGAAATGGAAAATAAGATAACAACAATGGATGAGAAAATCCAGGAGCTAGAGAGGAAAATGGCAGATTCAAGAACACAAGGCATGCCAGCAGAAGAAAAAAAAACAAACAAATAAAACCCTGCAACCCAGAAACACACCCCAAGATAGAAGATATTGGCAGTTTTGCCCGAGTCAACAAGGCCCCAACGTTCGATGGAAAGATGTCGTGGACCAACTATGTTAAACAGTTTGAAGCAGCCGCTAGAGCGAATAATTGGTCCGATAAGGAGAAGACAGTGAACTTAACCATCGCGCTTCGGGAAGATGCCTTAGATGTGCTTCAGACGATACCCCTTGAAGAAACGGATGACTTCGAGCAGCTGAAGAAGAGGCTGGACATGCGATATGGTCACGAACATCTAGAACACTTGTACCAATCCCAGCTGAAGAACCGCGACAGAAACGTGACGAGACTCTTCAAGAGTATAAAGCGGATATCGCTCGACTAGTTCGATTTGCTTATCCATCAGCACCGGAAAATATGATGGAATGTCTGGGCATCCAGGCCTTTATTGATGGCTTACGTGACCCTGATATGCAGAGGACGATTCTGCAGCACTCAAGTGGTTGCTGCAGTTCAAGAATCCAGAGGGCCAGATAGCTAGATGGATTGAACGACTTTGAGAGTACGATTTCAACATCGAACATCGGGCTGGTATGAGCCACCGAAATGCCTACTCCTTGTCTAAACGTCCTTGTCCAGCAGACTGTTCCCACTGCAACAAAGTGGAATCTAAGGAAGCTACAGTTTCAAGAACTACAGTAGTCAATGAAAAATGGTCACCCACAAGGATCAGAGAATGATCCTCACCTGAAGATGATCCGGCAATGGAAAGAAGATTTTCACCGACACTCAAGGCCTATTGGGCTCAGTGCGACTCCATTGTCTTGGAAGAAGGCCTGTTGAAACGACTCCTAGAAAACGATGATGGTTCTGAGAAAGGCACCCATGAAACAGTATAATGTTGGAGGTCCATTCGAAAGGATTGGTTTAGACATCGCTGGACCATTTCCGACGATAGAAAATGGTGGTAAATACATTCTGGTTGTGATGGATTATTTCACAAAGTGGGTAGAAGTTCATGCGATCCCGAATTAAGAGGCCACAACTGTCGCGGATGTCTTGGTGAAGGAATTCATCTGCCGATATGGAGTGCCCTTGGAAGTTCAAAGCGATCAGGGAAGACATTTCGAAAGCCATGTATTCCAGGAAAGTTGTCACAAGCTGGGAATTAAGAAGACCAGGATAACGGCGTTGCATCCACAGTCAGATGGGACCATTGGAAAATACCTGTCCAAAGTAGTTGCCAGCCACCAGAGAGATTGGGACCATTGTCTTTCCCTTATTGCACTGGCGTATCGATCCGCCATCAATGATTCCACAGGTCAAACACCTGCGAAAATCCTATTTGGACGCGAAATGAGGCTTCCTTGTGACATGGAATTTGGAAATATTTTTACGCTCCCGGAAGATTATTCACTAGCACACAACATCCCCGTCAGTATCAAAAACGCACGAAAGAAGTTTGGGCATTTAGAACAGTTTCCAGCCCCTGGCAAGACACTGAGACTCAAACACAAGTTACGTTATGTCTTCCGCCTGGTAACAAAGAACAAATTTTAAGATCGATCCACCTACCGGAAGCGCTACGAAGCCTTCGAGACCATGTGTTGGAATCCAACGTGAAGAAACTAGCTATGCCCAAGATAGAGAACAACCAGTTCGATTGGCGAGTCATCAGGAATATGATGGAAGTGATCCCTGAAGATACCGGTGTCCACATTAATTTGCAGCTATACCCCCAGCTATATCCAGCCCAGCTACACATAAGTTCCAGGAGGAACTTCCTATTAAGGAGGGGGCAATGTTGCGAGGTCACCAACTCAAAGCCTGCCCTGTCACAAGACTATACATTTTGGCGAATGCGCCTCCGAGAAGATTCGAGAAAGACCGCTTTGTTGACGAGCATGGAAAATACAAGAATTTTCCAGAATTAATACATACTATATATACGCGGCTTTTTGAGTGAGTTGACAGTTAGTAAGAAGATAGTTAACGGACAGTAGAGAGTTAATTCACAGACAGTTCTCAGAAGTTCTCAGTAATCGGACAGTGAATGAAATAGTGGAGATAAATAGTGTGATATTCAAGTGGTTAAAATGAATTAGAACTATTATACCGAGTGTAAATAAATTAGTAGACATCAAGTAAAGTGTGTATATAAATTAAGTTTAATAAAGTGTGTGTATCTATAAATAAATCAATAGTTATTAGCTATAGAAGTTTGTATAATTTCATCCCACAAGTGAAAACTATTCCAATAAATAAGAAAAACATCACAGTTATATTTCAGCAAGCTACTAAGTGATTGTTTATTATTATGGCCCACTAATGAAAAAAATGAGTACTGTCAGTTTTAAAATTCATCTGATGGCATTGATTATACTCTCTCCCCAAATATAACTCGTGCTACGATTAATTATCGAAGATACTACTCGTTAGAAACATCAGAAGATTAAACTCGGCTCTAACTCGGCCTATCATCGATAATAATCGTAACACTAGTTACATTACCCCCGATAATATTCTTGTTGTTAATAATCTTAATTTTTCCTGAAAATAAAACAAAGCTGGTCAAGCAATTGGAAATGATTTATCTCGAAAATGGTGCATAATAGCGAATTCAAGCAGGAGCACATTTTTTTTTGAAATACCTCATAGTTTTTTGATTTAATGTAAAATTTGTCAAAAAAGTGATACAACAAAATTCTACCAAATTCACCCGTTGCCCCTCTCACGTTAAACGCTTGTGATGGCCATATCAAACGCAGGTTTATAGTAAGCAATTTATCACAGCAGGATTATACAATCTACCAAGTTAAAATATTGTAGGTAACGGTTTTTTTTTGCTTAAAAAACTGCCAACAGCGTCATCTTTAAAGGGTACCTTAAGAGGATGAAGTGGACGAAGCAAAATAAGTTTTTTTTCCTTTTTTGGAGCCGTGCTCATGCCGGAAGTACTGCAGCATGATGGCTTATTGTACTCTACTCCCACCCAGTTATCCCGTACCTTCGAGTAGACGATATAGGTCCACTGGATGTGTGCCACATGTTTCAGACGGCACATTGCCTCACAGTCAAATAAGATACGGGTTACGGTAAAGCATATAGAAGGCAAAGGATTATCATAATGTCGGATAGTCAAGCAGCCATTAAAGCACTGAGCTCTTGTGTAATCAGTTCCAAAATGGTGTGGGAATGCCTAGTCAAACTCAATGAACTAGGCGAGTACAATACAGTCACCTTCCTGTGAATTCCAAGACACAGTGGAATAGAAGGAAATGGAATAGCAGATGAACTAGCAAAGAGGGGGACTGAAACACCCTTTTGTGGGCCGGAACGCTTTTGCGGTATCAGCCCCAATGTAATATTGGAAAAAATAGGAGAAGCTGGAAAAAAACAAGATCTGACCATTGGAAAGATCTAGTAGGACTCAGACAATCAAAGATTCTGCTGGGTGACTACAGCCTGAGATCAAATGAATGCATAAGTCAAAGTAAAACTGCACTGAGAGTTTTAACAGTGATCCTAACGGGACATTGTCGCCTGAATGGGTTCCTTAAAAAGTTCAAAATAGTGGAGGAAGAAGAATATAGATTCTGTGGCATGGAAGAAGAAACCTCCAACACCTAGGAGATTACTGGATAGAAGAGGGACATTTACCTATGTTAAAACTTGCAGATATCCTAAAATTCTTCCGGGAAATAGGACTAAGGGAGCTGCTAGTCTCTGAGACTTTTCTCAGGAACTAAGTAGAAGTAAGGGGGCACAATAGATCTTTTAGGTCTCAGTGAATGTCACCCCAATATACATACATATATACATACATACGGTCTCGGTATCCATGCCACAAAGTCTGCAGCTGAGATCCCCGTTATATAGCCCTATTTTATGCAGGCGATCTTTTACGGGAGCATGACCCTTTAGATAACCTGTAATAATTCTTTGCAGATTCCTACAGATATTCAGTAGTTCTCCGGCCCGTTTAACACATGTGTCACCTATGAAGTGTGTACCTGCTTTGGAGTGTACCTCCCTCAGTCCCTCCACTGTAGTCTATTTTGGGTTTGTACCCATTTTTGTATTTGTCCTCGGACCACTTTCTTTGCGGTCCCAAAAACTGGTTCTGGTCCAACATTTGTCGTTGCTGAACCTCTTCTAGCGAGTTCATCAGCTTGTTCATTTCCAGAAATATCGTGTAACATGTCTATCGACCTGTTTCGATTTTACAGAATAAATCCTTTTAATTAGCGCTCGTCGTCACTAGCCACATCCAATTATAGTTCTGTGACCCCAAACTCTTCTACCCCGAACGTAAGACAATTGACGCCTGCCAACGGACAACGCCTCGTTAAACAGCCTTTTCGTTATCGTCTGCCTAAAGAGGCACATCGTCTTTCGCTATCTTTCATATCCCAAGTACCTATCTTATGAATTTTGCTGTGGTAAGTCCAAAATCATAATCTATAATTAATAAGCTTCTTCTAAAGTACTGTCTGATATAATTTTCGTATGCATTCTTTATTTTTTTACAGAGATAGACGAAATTAAATTCAACACGTGGTCATAAACTGTTCTTTTGTACTAATATGGTAGTTTTAAGCCAAATATTCTTTTATAATTCAGTTTTACTTTTATACAAACATTTTCAAGCTTTTTCAGTTGCGAAATAACTCTTTTAATTATAAAATAACATTTTTTATAAATTACCGTTAACCTATAAAATATTCTTTCGCAACGCCAGTGCCGGTCTCATATATTTCCTAAGCACGATATTTTTTCATATAACCAAATAAATAACTTTTTGCTATCATAAGTTTCTTTCGGATCATTAGTATATTTTTTTATTTAGCCGATAATTGCTATTTTTACTGTCTTAACATGGGACATATAATGTTGGAAAGCTTTCAGTAAATTTAATCAATTTTTTGACTTTCAAATAACTGCCTTCCTTTTCTTTAACCTGAAAAGCTGACCAACATAATGTGCCATAACATTCAAGTTCCTACATATCCCTGATCCACTTGTACTTCTAGGTAAGCACAGCCCCTAGGCGAGAATATAAGCCAAGAATATAACCCTAGGCGAGAATATAAGCCAAGAATATAACCCTAGGAGGATATAGCCGAATATAAACCGGAGAATATAACCCCAAGAATATAGCCAAGGATACCGCCCTAGCTCAAACTACCGCCCTAGAACAGAACTCATCAGTCCGGATCAAGACCTGACTTCTTCTCCAGGAAACCACTTCATCTAAGCTAAGTACCTATAAAAGTACAAATTCCTTTAGTAAATTCCGTTGTTCATTTCCTGTGGCAGAATAAATTGTAAATTTGTTTTTAATTCTTTTTTTTATTAAAATCCTCAACTATAAAAGTTGAGGGAGATACCGCCCGGGGTCACTTTTCTTTATTAACTTTTATCTAAATTCTACAAGGCGTTTCTACCTTTTCCGCCTTAGTTTTCTTAGTATTTTTATCGTTAAAAAGGTAGTGGCGCCCTCAATTTTTACAACCCTTCTGTTATCCCTGTGTGACATAAACTTGGGGTCGAATCACCCTTGAGAGGAGTCTCTAGCCGGAGCCCTTCGAGCTGGTGCCCTGTGAGGTACTACTTTTACCGTTACAAATTGGCGCCCATTGTTTTTGTTGCACAGTGTAACAGTTGGGTTGGAAGGATTTTAATTTTTTTATTTTTGCATATTCTCTTTAAAAATTTTTTTATCGTTCAATTTAGAATTTTTGCTTCCAACTAACTTTTTTAAAAAAAATTTCACTTTTTCAAGTAACCATCTTGTACCGACCCTGGACGTTTTTTTTAATTTTATCGTAACTACCTGCCTTATTTACAATATATATTTTGGTCTACGATAACGAATATTCTCTGGGTTTATTTTTTTTAAGAGATAACGTAGTGTAGCACAATCTTTTGTTGTTCCGAAACGGAATTTTGTTATTGATTTTTTCAGGAAAGGTGAATTACATCTGATTTGTTTGCAATGTTGCCACGTTTTAAGTAAATTCTTAAGGTGTCTGTTTTCTGATAAGTTGTTATATTTTATGTAGCTGCATAGTAAAATTATCTTGTTCAGTTGAATTGTGTCGAGTTACACAAACTGAAATATCTTATCTTACCTATTGTTAATCAAGTGCAGTGTTGCCAAAGTAACAATTTATCTTTAAACTCTCTTACTTTTTCTTGTCTAATCTTGTTAATATAAAGTGCAGTGTTGCCAAATTAACAATTTACCGTTAACTATAAATATTTTGCAGTTCAGTTTTTTTGACGACAGAGAGATTGTGATGTGCTACAAAAATTTTAATATCAATTTATGATACATTTTTGATCTTGATTAGCTATACATTTATATACTGATAATTTTTATGGAGTTATTATGCAACATTTTCATTACTACATATGACTTGTTGAAAATATAGTACGGTTTTGTTTATTTCAATTGACATCTATCGGCAACAAGTATTTGTTGTTTTTATATCTACAGTCATTCACGTACATACAGTTTCCATATCTATATCTCGTTGCCAGGCATTTATGTTCATTCGGATTTTAGATCCTTTGCTTTCGCTAGTGCTATTTGATTAGTACTGTTGATTTAGATACCGTTTTTTATTCTTTTCCTCTCCTTTTAAATATTTTCAAGATGCAGGCCAATCATTTGAAGTCTTTTGAACTCTCATATGAAATTCAAATTAGAAATATTCCTGTCCCGGATACTGTCGAACAGAAACGTAAAGTTTTAACAGGTCTTCTTGCTAGGGAAAATGCTAATAGAAGTTTTTCGTCCCCAGTCAATTCATATTCTTTTGAGGACGATATAGTGGAAGTTACAGAAACAATCAATGACTTAACAGACATTATCAATCAATTTAGTGGAAATAAACATGAACCAGTATTTTCCAGAATCAATTCAAGACTGACACATTTGACAAGTAGAATTGATAGATTAAATGCCGAAAGTAATGAACAATTACTTACACAACAAGCCTTGACAAATACGCTGATACTTTTAGAAGCTGACCTTGCGACAAAAACAACTCCCACCAACAATAGAACAGAAGACACTTTACCTTCAAACACATTTCCTTCCCCCACTCTTTCTGAAATCCCCCATCAAAAACACGATCCAGTTTACAAATGGAATGTTTCCTTCACTGGTAAAAATGAATCACTTCATTTATTTTTGGAAAAAGTTGAAGTCCTTAGACTTTCTAGAGGAGTTACAGAAAATGAGCTCTTTTTGCAGTCATGTGAACTTTTTAAAGACAATGCCTTCACATGGTATCTTAATAATCGTAGTAAATTTCAATCCTGGAAAGACATTGTTGCCAAATTAAAAGCTGATTTTTTGCCATATAGTTATGAGACTGATTTAGAGTTAGAGATTTCTAATCGCACTATGGGTGCTAACGAACCGGTTGCTGTATACATATCTTCAATGATAGGATTATTTAATCGATTGTCTAGTGTTGTTGACGAACGTACTCGTGTTGCAAAGATTCGTAGAAACCTTTTACCTTCCTTTATATCGTCATTAGCACTTCATGACCCCCAAACAGTTGACGAACTAACCGAGTTGTGCAAAAGAATTGAGGAATCCCGTGTTTGGTCAGACAGATATAGATCACCATCTTATAATAATCCTAGACTGCTCGAACCAGATTTATCGTGCCTTTATGTTTCCTCCTCGTCGAATCAAAGACAAAGAACTCCCGCAAACGTTTCAGTATTAACTTCCTTGGTTTGTTGGAATTGTGACAAAACTGGTCACTCATACTCTCAATGTTTCTCGCCCAAATCTATCTTTTGCTACGGATGTGGTGCAAAAAACACTACAAAACCAAAATGTCGTAAATGCATTCAAAAAAACTCAAGGCAGACTGGTCCACGGAATCTGGCCACTGTGTCCAGTCAAGCACAATCAACTACATCCCAGCCAGAAAACCCCAGAAGACAGAACAGACCTCCAAACAGATCTTCAAACAATCACAACCCCCCAACAAACCAAAACTAACTTTTTCAACTTCTGCTGCTGAATGGCAAAATTATCTTACCTTTGTTAAAGGTTTCCTAGCGTCCAATCATTCCAAAAATACAGACAAACCATTACCTTTACCTATCGAACGAATTACAAATACCGTACCGAACACTAGCGACATCCAGAAAACTGAAGATAATGACAAAAACTTCTCGATTACTGACAATACAACTCCCGTACCTGTCTGTGACATGCCAGTTGCCTTACCTTCAATACAGCCAAGTACTGTTTCAATCTCCAGTAATACTTGTCCCTTATTTGCAAAAAAACCTAATGATAACAGACCTTACCTTACCGTGAAAATTTTAGACCTACCCGTTTTAGCTATGGTCGACACAGGCAGTAACTCTACTGTTCTTGGAAATCAGGGTTTCTCTTTGTTGCATTCCTTACATTTACCTATACAATATGATTCTTGTTTAAATATTACCACCGCTGACGGTGTACCTCAACAATATATGGGCTATATTTCCGCACCAATGACAGTGAATGACATTACCAAGACAATCAAAATCTTGATAATACCGTCAATAACTCATAACCTTATCTTGGGAATGAACTTTTTGAGCTTATTCAAAATAGACATGAGTTTTCATGATTTGTCATACTCCTTATTATCTTCCACTTGTGTTATTAACACAATACGATCTGCTTCTACTCTCTCTATTGAAGAAAAAAACAAACTTGAGCAAACTGTAAGCTTATTCTCTTCTCTTGCCCCTCCTGACCGAATTGGTCGAACGAATTTTGTCGAACACGATATCGACACTGGTGATGCAAAACCGATTGCACAACGCCAATATCCTCTATCCCCAGTCATGCAAGGACTTTTAGTAAAAGAAGTCGACGAGATGCTACGATTAAATGTCATACAACCTTCGAACTCCCCTTGGTGTTCACCCCTTTGGGTAGTCCCAAAAAAGTCTGGAGAATGCCGCGTCTGCTTCGATGGCCGAAAGCTAAATAAAGTAACCACTCCTGATTCCTATCCCATGGCTCAAGTAGACGTCATTCTTAGCAAACTCCGAGACGCTAAATTTCTTACCTCCATTGATTTGAAAAAGGCCTTTCTGCAAATACCCCTTACTGAATCTTCTCGTCCCAAAACTGCTTTCGCTGTCTATGGCTTAGGTTTATTTGAATTTACGACCACTCCTTATGGTCTAATTAACGCCCCCAAAACTATGGCACGTCTAATGGACATTGTTATAGACCCTTCTTTAAGGCCCTACTGTTTTTGTTATTTGGATGACATCATTATTGCTACTCCTACCTTCGAACTTCACTTAGAAATACTTAATAAGTTATATCTTCGTCTTAAAGAGGCAAACCTTACCGTAAATTTTCAAAAATGTGAATTCTGTCGAGATTCCCTTAAATTTCTTGGTTTTGTAGTAGACAAAGCTGGTCTTCGAACAGATGAAGACAAAGTTTCCGCTATCCTCAACTACCCTGCTCCCAAAAACACTACCGAAGTCAAAAGACTCATTGGCTTAATTGGCTGGTACCGCCGATTCATCAAAGATTTCTCTACCGTTTGCTCCCCAATAACTGACCTTCTTCATGGCAGAAAAAAAGGACAACCAATTTCTTGGACCCCTGAGGCTGAAAATGCTTTTATCGAAGTCAAAAAACGACTTACTTCTAGCCCCATTCTTGCAAGCCCTGACTTTTCTAAAGAATTCATTATACAGACTGACGCTAGTGACACCGGACTTGGTGCAATCTTATATCAACAATGTGATGGCATCGAACACCCTATCGCATATGCAAGCCGTACATTGAACAAAACCGAAAGAAAGTACAGTACCACTGAAAAAGAACTTTTAGGTGTAATTTTTGGTGTAGAAAAATTTAGAGGTTATGTGGAAGGAACTCATTTCACACTCGAAACTGACCATTCATCCTTACAGTATCTATCAAAACTTTCTAACCCCTCTGGACGTTTAGCTCGTCTTTCACTCAGACTATCGCAGTTTGATTTTGAAATCAAACATAGAAAAGGAACCACTATGGTTGTCAGTGATGCACTTTCCCGTTCATTTCCAGATATTTCAGTGATTGATGTCACTACCTTCAAGCCAGATACTTGGTATACCGCTATGATTGATAAAGTCAATAATAACCCCGAGTCATTCCCCACTTTTAAAGTAGAAAATAATGTCCTCTACAAACATGTCTTCTCCCCAAACCCTATATCTAGTAATTTATCCAATTGGAAAATTGTAGTCCCTACCCCAAACAGGATTGATGTCCTAAAGACTTTTCATGACGATCAAACTAGCGCACATCTCGGAATTTCCAAAACCATCGCTCGAATTTCTGAAATCTACTATTGGCCAAAACTTAGAAGCACTGTATCTCGTTATATCAATAAATGTTCCGTTTGCTCTTCCTGCAAAACCCAAAATTTACCTAAAGCCGGTATAATGGGCCAGTATAAAGACATTAATTTCCCTTGGCAATGGATCTCAGCTGACTTAATAGGTCCATACCCCAGATCCAAAAATGGCAATAGATTTGTTCTCGTTATAACAGACTGGTTTACTAAATTTTGTCTCGTCCATCCCATGCAAAATGCCACAGCTGCTGGTATTGTTAAATTTATCGAAAATCAAGTTTTTCTTATTTTTGGAGTCCCACAAATATTTTCCGTCGACAATGGCACAGTCTTTACCTCTTCCCTCTTTAAAAATTTGATGGATCAATATAAAGTACAAAAAATTTTCTACAACGCACGCTATCACCCACAAGCTAACCATACCGAACGGACCAATAAAGTTATAGTCACTGCCTTACGTTGTTACATTCATGACAATTCCTCTCACAAAAATTGGGATGCATCTTTGCATAAAGTTGCGCAAGCAATAAGAACCGCAAAACATGACGTTACAGGTTACTCTCCCGCTTTCTTGAATTTTGCCAGAAACGTACCGTTAAGTGGAGATTTTTATGGTGCAATTTCCGAAAATGCTAACAATTTAATCAACAATGCAGACAAATTACAACTCATTGACGACCTACAAACCCTCCCGAAACTTTTTATTGATGTACGCAAAAAACTCAAGCAAGCCCATGACAGAAATACAAAGTATTATAATCTACGAAAAAGAGATGTAGAATATCATGTCGGTGACCGCCTATGGAAAAAGAATTATGTACTTTCATCCAAAAATGATAACTTTGCAGCAAAATTTGCCCCTAAATTTATTCCATGTATTGTCCATAAAGTAATTTCTAGACTAGTTTATAATCTGAGAGACCTTTCAGGTAATGATCTTGGAAATTGGCATGTTTCAGATCTAAAAAACCAATTTATTGACGTTGACGAAAACCTTCCAGATGACTTAGACAATGAACAAGACAATAATATTGACACAGTCAATCTAGCATAACCCCATTGCCCACCAATTCCTTTTCCTATCCCGCATTTCATTCATTCTGTTCGAAATGGATTTTACGTCATTCAAATTTTTGGCTCCTGTTGTCAAGTACCTAACTTTTTGCTACCTGAGTTTTTTTACCGTTTCACAAACAAATGGTAATTTTGCTTTTTATAACTAACGTAGAGTCACTTACTTCAGAAACCGTTCCATTCTCTTGGAGTTTCGCTATCGTTCTCCTAAAAAACGGTACAATTGTGTTTTAGTTCATTATCGTTTTCGTTTTCTTCCTTACTTTAGGCAACCGCGCCATTCTCTTGGAGTTTCGCTATCGTTCTCCTAAAAAAAACGGTACAATCGAGTTTTATTTGACCATTATTTTTATTATATCCGTTTTCGTTTTCTTCCTTACTTTAGGCAAGCGCGCCATTCTCTTGGAGTTTCGCTATCGTTCTCCTACAAAAACGATACACTGGAGTTTTTTCTTTTCCTTTCCGTTTTCTAAATGACTGCTTAGTCGCTCTTTCTCTTCACCCTGGCTTCTATAGCAACCTCTTCCTTTTCTTTGCCTTCAATGGCAGTACTTCCGTAGCTTTTAGTGTTTTTTCCTTATTTTACCAGATTGGCCACACTCTTGTAGAGTTCTGGACCGATATACCGTATTCCCTGACAAGGTCATGGGTGTAATTTTAGTAACAATACCTTTGTTCGATTTAACAAAGAGAGCATATCAACGGACTGAATGCATGTAGCTGGAATGACTTTCGGATCGATGACCAATGGCTACTGTGGACGCTAACTGGCAACCTCACCGAATGTCGATCGCGCTGCTGTTTTTGCCCTCTTCCTGTGCTCTCGGCGTATAAACCAGAATACCTTTTTGTCCGATCACGTGATAAGAATCTATCGTCTTTCTTTTTATAATGTCGCCACAAACTATTCCTAACCACACATACCATTATTTCGACCACGATTTACCTTTCAGAATCACCCTATCTATCTTCAATTCTCTTTTACCCTAAACCATTCAAAGTAAGTATCTATAGTAAAATTAATACCTATTTAGAGGTACCAGCCATTTTAGTAACTTAACGTATGCGGCTTCTTGAACCATCTGACATTAACATGAAATCAAAATTTGACGTAACTTCAAAAACGTGACATCTAATAAATCAGTTACGACGTTCATTTTTGTTGGTAATTTTTTGTTTCAACCGATTTATTAATAATAAATAAGGATGGTCTTATTCTAAATGGGTATAAAATTTACTATATGTATTTCTTTCTCTCCCTTAACATACCTTTTGCGTTGCCGTATTGTGATACTTGTGAACTACCTACCGTTATCGTATATTTTAGAACCGTTCCTTGTGGAACACTATAAGTGTTGTCGCCCTGCCAATAATCTTTGCTAAGTCAAGCAGTATTTCACCCCTGGTGACGTCATTATGATAAATCTTTACTCTTTGCTCGGTGAAAATTAGGCTGATTTACGAATTAATTAGAATTCCGACGGAATTGCATTCTAAATCAATTTTAGGCTGACATCACTCACCGTGTTTATTTTTGTCCCTCCCGGAGACATTGGTTTGGTATTTCCTGGAATTTTTCGCTCTGCGTATCTGAGATCCCAGCGTTTTATCAAAACACACCCTACCGTACCTTATCTTATCGTTTCGCCTGCACTGAGAAATTATCGCACCCTATCGTTACCTTTCGTTCTCAGTGTATGCTTTGTCTTATACGATGACATAACTACATGATAATCACAAGATGACAAAACTGCCTCACCTTTACCTTTGACAAATGCCTTACCTTACCTTTGACAACTGCCTTACCTTACCTTTGACAATTGCCTTACCTTACCTAAGATACATAGATTTTGCAATGACACTTCACCCCTCCTTTTATCTTATTAAGCCCATTTTTCACAAAAAAAAATAATTCTTCGAATCATTTTTTTCCCGGAGGAGAGGGGGTGTAACATGTCTATCGACCTGTTTCGATTTTACAGAATAAATCCTTTTAATTAGCGCTCGTCGTCACTAGCCACATCCAATTATAGTTCTGTGACCCCAAACTCTTCTACCCCGAACGTAAGACAATTGACGCCTGCCAACGGACAACGCCTCGTTAAACAGCCTTTTCGTTATCGTCTGCCTAAAGAGGCACATCGTCTTTCGCTATCTTTCATATCCCAAGTACCTATCTTATGAATTTTGCTGTGGTAAGTCCAAAATCATAATCTATAATTAATAAGCTTCTTCTAAAGTACTGTCTGATATAATTTTCGTATGCATTCTTTATTTTTTTACAGAGATAGACGAAATTAAATTCAACACGTGGTCATAAACTGTTCTTTTGTACTAATATGGTAGTTTTAAGCCAAATATTCTTTTATAATTCAGTTTTACTTTTATACAAACATTTTCAAGCTTTTTCAGTTGCGAAATAACTCTTTTAATTATAAAATAACATTTTTTATAAATTACCGTTAACCTATAAAATATTCTTTCGCAACGCCAGTGCCGGTCTCATATATTTCCTAAGCACGATATTTTTTCATATAACCAAATAAATAACTTTTTGCTATCATAAGTTTCTTTCGGATCATTAGTATATTTTTTTATTTAGCCGATAATTGCTATTTTTACTGTCTTAACATGGGACATATAATGTTGGAAAGCTTTCAGTAAATTTAATCAATTTTTTGACTTTCAAATAACTGCCTTCCTTTTCTTTAACCTGAAAAGCTGACCAACATAATGTGCCATAACATTCAAGTTCCTACATATCCCTGATCCACTTGTACTTCTAGGTAAGCACAGCCCCTAGGCGAGAATATAAGCCAAGAATATAACCCTAGGCGAGAATATAAGCCAAGAATATAACCCTAGGAGGATATAGCCGAATATAAACCGGAGAATATAACCCCAAGAATATAGCCAAGGATACCGCCCTAGCTCAAACTACCGCCCTAGAACAGAACTCATCAGTCCGGATCAAGACCTGACTTCTTCTCCAGGAAACCACTTCATCTAAGCTAAGTACCTATAAAAGTACAAATTCCTTTAGTAAATTCCGTTGTTCATTTCCTGTGGCAGAATAAATTGTAAATTTGTTTTTAATTCTTTTTTTTATTAAAATCCTCAACTATAAAAGTTGAGGGAGATACCGCCCGGGGTCACTTTTCTTTATTAACTTTTATCTAAATTCTACAAGGCGTTTCTACCTTTTCCGCCTTAGTTTTCTTAGTATTTTTATCGTTAAAAAGGTAGTGGCGCCCTCAATTTTTACAACCCTTCTGTTATCCCTGTGTGACATAAACTTGGGGTCGAATCACCCTTGAGAGGAGTCTCTAGCCGGAGCCCTTCGAGCTGGTGCCCTGTGAGGTACTACTTTTACCGTTACAATCGTTATATCCCGGCACCCACACTATTCTTACTTTAATGTGGTCTGCCAGTTAATTTAGTTCTGGCATTCCTCTACCGGTCTGGATGTTACCTTTCGGCTATTTTACACCCCTGCTCCTGACCCTTTCCCAGTCTTTGACCTGTGTGTATACCAGGTCTCACCTCAGGGATACTTCAGTCTGCTTGGGCCTTGCCAGTCCTTTCTGTGAGGTATCTCTACCTCATATTCAGGGCTAGGGAGAATTTTAGTGGCCATATATTCTGTTTTCATACCTACAATGGCTTCACTTACGATGTCTTTAATGGATATGTGTTTTGTTGCTCAGGTTGTTTTGCAGCCTAAATAACCCTATCTCTGCTTCTCCCATTATCTCGAAGTGTAGTAGAGGAAGGCCAAATAAGGCTTCTAGTGCTGCCGCTGGCGTGCTTCTCATGCACCCTCTAATACTGAGACAAGCAAGTTATTGCTCCTTGTCCAGTCACTGCATTGCATTCTTTTGTATCGTCTTTGTCAACCTGACCAAAGACGCATATGTTATTATGGGCTTAACCACTACACTGAATATTCAGAGCATCATGCGCGGACTTAAACTCTCATCTTCAGCCCCCATGTTTTCCCATAAGTTCGCCTTGCCATCATTATTGTGGTCTCTGATCTTGTTGCTACTTTTTCTAGCTGTTTGGTCCATGATAATCTTGAGTCAAAAATCACCCCGAGATATTTGACATCCATGACCATTGGAATCTCCATACCTTGAAGGTTCCTTCTTTTGGTATAAGGCACTATGTTTGATTTGGTGGGACTTATATTTAAACCCACCTCTTCTGTCCATTTTGTTACTATGTTCAGAGCCTTTTGCATGCGTTCTCTGACTGTAGTATTGGATTTGCCTTGTGATATGATGACCAGATGATCCGCATATACCATGATAGTATGGTGTTCCTCTTTGAGTCTCCTTATCAGTCCGTCCATTACAAGGCTTCATATTAGAGGAGATAGGCCTCCTCCTTGAGGACATCCCCTTGAAACCCGGGCTGATAATGTTTCACCCATCAAGGTTGAAAAGATCGTTCGGTCTTTCAGCATGCAGTCTATCCATCTGCAGCTTGCTTCGTCAATTTGTTTTTTCGAAATGCTCTCGTGATTACTTCGTGAGAGGTGTTGTCAAACGCTCCCTCTATATTAAAGAAGTCTGCCTATAATACTTTCTTATTTTCGAGAGCACACTCTATTCCTTGTAGTAAGTGATGGAGTGCTGTCTCTGTGATTACTCCCGGAGACATAAAATAACATAACATAAAATAACATTGAATGTATTAGTTTGTGTTTGGCAGGAGAGTTTCTGGTATACGTGAGACAAATAATAACTAAGAGCATCTTAATTATAACTCTTATCCCAACTTAATTCTCATTAAAAAGTTTATACATCCCTTTAGCAACTTCCTTGTTGGCAAGTTCCATTAGCTTTACGTCAAATTATAATTTTGTATATACATGTGTATACATACGTAGACTAGGTGGAACCAGATAATTTGTGCAAAATTTAAAAACGAAAATAGTGTGATAGTTAGGAATCCACTCTGGTATTCTGTTCGAGTACGAAGAAGAATGTAAGTTCAGGAGCAAGCAATAAACTTGTTAACTACATTTAAAGTTCTACTTCCAAACTTCTTTTCTAAATTAGAATTAGTGTATATACTACGTGGTGTGTGTTAAACTGGTGCCAATTTTCTAAATTAACCTAGTGCTACTAAGATATTTCAATCTGTAGAGATGAATAAAATGTATTGAATGGTACTGAGCTATGGATTTGGATGTTTGAAAAGTTTTGAAATAACTTGTTTATGATTAAGTTGAAATAGTATATTGCGTGGCAAGGGAAAAAATTAATTAATTTTCGACGAGGGTATCTATCACAGTCATTTCAGAAACACAGATGTTATCACAAACTCGCCTCTTGAAAAGAGAAGTGATTACATTTTGATCACAATTTACGACAACCAACCATACCATATCCAGCTAAACTGGGATGGGTTGGAAGCATGCAGTCAGGACTACACCAACTACCGTTGTGTAGTACACAGAAGGCTCTAAAACAGACAGGAACATAAGCTGGAGTCCACAATGCTAGACCCAGGTGCTATGTCCACGCATCTTTGGGGAAGTTGGCATCCGCATTCCAGGCAGAATATCTACGCTATCGACACGTGTTTGCAAATGAACATCGAAAAGGGTATAGATGCCAAAAGATCCTTATATTCTCAGATAGTCAGGCGGAACTGAAATCTTTAGCATGCCCCCAGATCAGATCTAGACTGGTCTAGGACTGCCTTCGAGAACTCTGAACCCTGGCAAACCACAATATGGTGAGACTTGAGTGGGTCCCGAGGCAGAAGGGTATTGTAGGCAAAGAAACGGCAGACTCCTTAGTAAAGCTAGGGACTGCAACTGCATTCACTGGTCCTGAACCAGCATTTGGAATATCAAAAACTGCAGTGCGTGGATTAAAAAAAAATGTCTGACGTACTGGAGCCAAGTGCCAAAGCACGAACACAGCAAACTCCTGCTAAAAAAACCTCGGTGCCGCTGACTAACGAAATATTAGCAGGTGCCAGATAAAAAGTCACTGTACTCTAAGGAAACACATGCATTTTATTATCATATATAGGAATTAACCTATTTGTCAGCTGTGTAGGGTAGATGACAGCCTCACGTATTATCTCCGAATGTGAAGCACTGTCTGATTGGACATATAGACTCCAAGGACTAGAGCACCCAAAGGAGGATTTTTCCAAGAAGTACCAAGTGAACAGACTATTGAGCCTG
The DNA here is from genome assembly GCA_947563755.1 of Lochmaea crataegi. Lineage (NCBI taxonomy): Eukaryota > Metazoa > Arthropoda > Insecta > Coleoptera > Chrysomelidae > Lochmaea > Lochmaea crataegi. The sequence continues at coordinate 12,764,314 of OX387424.1, read as the reverse complement.
ATAAGGACCACTGGTCTCTTCACATAAACGGTATAACCAAGAACCTAAAGGCTGAGGAGCCAAGGACTCGAATTCTTTGAATGGTGGTGCCAAACTAATCAATCAATCAAGCTTATCTGCCCGAGTGCATCGGAAATTGGTATTTCCCAAAGTATAATTCTGTGTCACACGCTACATTTTTCATATAACCTGTATCAAAACTGCGTATTTCAATGTCTGAATCTTAACTACGAGTTGTCTCTGGAATACATGGATAAATTGGAGAGCAAGTTGGTTTGGTTAAGTTTCGATGAGGGGTCTGAGCAGATCCTTGCACTGTGACAGTTTACCACGTGAAAAATCAACGTAGTATACAGTTTAGTTCAAAATATATTGTTGGCTTTTAATGTCATGAATAACATATCCACTTGAGCCTTATTGTGTGGGACCGATAATCTTTAAAAATCAATAAATAGTTACAGGGTGGGTTAAAGGGTTCAAACTAAATGAAATAAATTATATTCAAAACATTTTTTTGTAAAAGCAAATGGAATTCAATTGGATTAGTTGAAATCGATCAATATTCGTTACATTTTTATTACCGGTCAAGATCACGGGTAAATTTTTACTGTGTCCGAAATTCATCACAAAGGGCTTTCTTCAGTTAGAACAAAGGATGGGCGGATGTTGAGGATTTCGGATTGTTCATTCCAATACTGCACAACAGCTATTTATATCACTAGGGAGAAAAGTGCCACTTTTCCTCCTGCACGATGTAGTTCATTGCAGTAATAATCTAAGGGAGGAAAAGACACTTCACTCCTGTGTAATACATCTGATTTTTTCTCTTACCCACTCATAACCTTTTTTCAAAATTCTATTCCCGGCACAAATAACGATTTTATCAACATATGCGGCATTTTGACGTTTTAAAAATGTAATCAAATCTGGATATTTAACATCGACATTCTCCTATATCTGTATGTTTGAATATTTTGACCATAGTGCTTTTAATTATTTTCATTTGAGTGACAACATTAAAACATTCATCATTGAACTAAACTACGACTCACAACTCAAAGCTCATTTCATTGAGCATCGTGAGAAGCAGGAGTACCTTAAATTTCGTGGAAATGTGCCTAGCAACTACAAATGTTTACGAGACTGCGCACAACTTATTTTGACGATATTTCCTTCGACATGTCTCTGAGAGGCTTCATTTTCGAAAATTAACTTTTTGAAAAACAAATATCGCAATCGCTTTTCACTCATTAAGAAGACGCAATCCATTTGCATGTAGTCCGAAAGACGCTGATATAGAAAACAGAATTAAAAAAGTACAACATCATAATATTCAAAATAAATGACAGCAGCATAAAGTTTAAAATATAATTTGTATTTTCAAAAAAATCTCGAATATACCATTTTCTTTCAGTTTATGTACCCATTTTGTATGTTCACACACATTCACATAAAGCTAGGTCTGCGTACCAAGCTGTGCCGAAATCCGCAAAAACCTACCTGCGTATTTAATCCTAGGTCGAGTTCCGCAAAAGGTCGCGGGAGGATTAGAATATGGCTAAAGGCCAGTTTTTACGAGAGCTTATAACTTACGTGGCTATTTTTTCAACAATGTATAGCTTCTTCAATCTTCTTTAATTTTCCTTGCCCTCCTCGATAAATTACAAGAGCTTCTAGTCCCAGTTGCTAATGATACGATAATCCCTCTTTCGGGTAGTTCCAGGTAGTTTTGCGGAATTCGACCCTAGCCTGCTTATCTACATTTAGCGGTATATTGTGATTGCGCGCAGCGGTCAAATGCCTCCTGGAGTACTGAAAGGATTAGGGCGATTGAGGCAGGTGGACCCAAATTTTTTGAAAACTTATCCAACATTAGAGTATATAAATAAATTCTTAGAATGTTACGATTCCAATATCTGTTTTCTCAATGACATTTTGTAAATTCCTATTGGTTGAAGACAGTATAAATACAGGAATCAAATATTAAATATATAGTATTTCGAAATTGGAGTTTATGTTGAGTGAACGTGGCAGCAAATTAATTATAATTAATGAGCACATGAACAGTAACTATCCGAGATATATAAAAATCAGTGTAACATCTTCTTCAAGAATAACTATGAACGTTACCATATATGGATATGGATTTTGTAAAAACTATATGTTATAAGGCATGTTCAAATTAAACTTACATAATACAATAAATATAAATTAAAATAATAAGTAAACAGTATTTAGTTTCTTTATTATACCTTTGCGCGCAATCACAGCATACCTTTTTAAAGACGTGCGCGCAATTGCATGATGGGATTAGGACAGCCGCTTGAGAATCCTGACCGCTGCGCGCAATTGCAGTCTGTCCACATTTAGAGATGTCGCCTTTTGAATAAAAATTACGTTATAGGTAAACTACGACCATAGATCTAAGAAGGTCGTAAATCAATATGAGCCGACGACCCTCATTATCACCTATTGTTCGGAATATAGATAAGCAATAAATGTGTGTATCCCTCAAAAGATTCTCAGGTCCAGATTAAAATATCTCATGAAATAGTTTGGCATTTTAATAATAGTAGGCTCTCCATTATTTTTGGCTTTTGTTTTGACAGTTGTGTATTTAAATTTATTTGATAATAACAAATCTCCTAAGGTTGACTAGAACTCTAGGTAAGGATATGGTTAAATGTGTGTAAATAATGAAATTTACTTACCTGGCCACCAGACTCTCAGTACTAATGGGATATTAACGAGATTATAGCGATAATGGTCTATTTACCGTTACAAAATAAATTACCTACCAGATTTGGAAAACAAGACTGTTTTAAGAACTGACCGCTTTCCAATTTCAGATATAAAAGGGGGAAAGTTAAACAGCATTACCTACCTAATATTCAGTGGTGTCAGTTGTGTCTATTTAAAAGTGTCTATTCGATTTTTGTGTCATGAAAAATTTGGCGTCCAAGGACTCATCCTGGAGCTAGTACTTCAACTGGTGGTCGTAGTACCACTAGTCGACAAATTTCATACTCTCATATTTTGAAAAGAAATAAACGAAAAGACTCTGGTGGTTCAAGGAAACTAGATGGCTGTGATGTAGATATAATTCGAAGAACAATATATGCCTTGTATAAAAAGCAAATTGTGTCTACATTAGATATTTTAATGCAATGGCTTAAAAATAATGAAATTGGTATCCATTGTTTCAGAGAGACTTTAAGGAAGTCCCTTTGACAAAACGGATTTAAATTTAAAAAACTCACTAGTAACAAAAAAATCATGATGGAATATGTACGCCTTACGTGGAGATTTGAATATTTATTATTGGCAATAAACGAATTTAGAGAATATGGTAGAACAGTAGTGTATTTGGATGAAACTTGGTTATTCCAAACAAAAGTTGGGTAGACTCATCTGACTTGTGCCAAATTTTAACAAAGATGGTCCTGGATTTCAATTCTGAATATATCAGTTAGTTGCCAGACACCAATACACTCCTCGATACACTATTTTACCAAAAAATGAGCCAAATCCACTCAATCATTGAAAATATATGACCATTGTTTAAGTAGACCTAGTTAGTCAAGTCTTATGGGTGATACCATGGAGGCTATACAAGAAGATCGAACTCATACGGGAAAATTGACAACCCTGTCCTCAAAATCGTCGATCTAAGCAGTTTGTTTTTTCACCGCGGCGTCGCGCATTGTACCTAAGATACCATATTAAAACTGTCACGACAATAACCTTACTTTTTATATTTTACCAATTTGACAGTAGGCAAATATAATAGTAAACATTACTTGTGAATTATAAAAACTAGAAAATTAAAATTGTTAAAAATTGATAATGTTGTTGAAATTTATTGCAATAGTGGTTGGTAGTGCAGATTATTTAAAAGGAAGACGTAATTGAATTTAATTTAAGTAAACCAGAGTTTTTTCAGTTACCAAAAATAATAAGAAATATTCAAAGATAAAAATAAAGTAGGAAAGGAAATATTTATTATGATAGACTTAAATTATATACCTTACTTGTGAGAAGTCTAGAAAAAGCACAATTGTACACAAAATACTTTACTTTTGCTGATGACATTATTATGATCTATACAAGTACAATTTAAGAGAACTGGAAGAAAAAAGGTGAACAAAGATTTGAAGAAAAACCAGAGATGGTTGATAAGGAATAAGCTGTAAGACTAATTTGAAAATATTACTGGCATGTTCTTTATACAAAAACATATGAATTCAGTTGATATTCAGATAAAAATAGGAAATGAAAATATAAATAAGGTGAGAACATACATTTGAAGGAAATATATAAATCAAATAGAATAAAATTTATGTTTGCCAATTATTGGTGCACTTTACCAATGTAGGGATTACTAAAACCATAAGACATTGAAACTAATCGGTGACACTTATTTCTTACCAATCTTCAGCTACCTAATTCCAGTGTGGCACACTTGTAGTATAACATTCATAGATAAAACACAGAGGATTCAAAATAGTGTAGAGAATGTTTTGTGCAAGTTCAGTTACAGAACGTCCTCAGTTATATATATTTTGTGTACGTACTTATGTATTTTACTAATTGTGACTTTCCACTGTGTTTGCTTCATTAGGAAATAAACTTTTGTAAATTGCAATTTTTGTATTTTTAAAATAAAGTACTTGAAAAAATTATTTTCATGTATGATACGGAATTATTTAAATATATTTTATATTGAAAATCTGTGCATGAACTAATGTCATTAGTAAGATGTACCTATTGATTGAAGATATATTGTATTTTTCATTGTTACGAACAGATTGAAGATTATGTAATGAGTTTTAAGACTTTGGGCTTCATCCTACACATGTTAAACCATTTCAGTTTTTGTAGCTTATTTACTGTTATTTAAGATTATTATGACTGATCAAAGCGATGTCATCCATATACTGCAATATGTATGCAAATTTAAATGTTCTGTTGCTGAATCATAGTTGTAACAAGATAGATTGTAGAGCAAATAGGACAGTGAGGAATACTGGAGAAGTCATTAAATGTTTTGAATAAAACTGTAATTCACTTTTACTTGTGGTGATCTATCACTAAGGTAGTTTTCAAGATTAAAAGCAAGTATTTAGAACACATCATTTCATATATTTGTAGAATATACCACAGTTCCAAACACCATCAAACGCTTCAGTAATGCCTAGAAAAATAGCAGCACTATGTTTTCATCATAAACTAGAGGTTTGTACTCGTATATTTGATGTCAGGTTCGATAGTGTGCATAGTTGAGCATCTGGTATCAAGATATAGATGTATTTTCTGATATCCTTCAGTTAAATTTTTTTGCAAGAGTACTCGTAATCCTATAAAGCCTATTGGTAAATTGAGCAGTAAATATGAAGTATTCTAATTACCTTATTTTAACTTCAACAGTTCACTTATTACTCATAATACCTAAGCTGGATAATTATAACAGGCAATAGGATAGGTAGGTATCAAGTTAGAGACAAAATACTGATTGTATCTGAACAATGTTTAATGATCGAAGGATTGTACACTTTATATTTAGGTAAAAGAAGTTACATAGTGTGTAGTAAATTACTTCTCGTGCAACTCTCTGTATATTCAATATTTTCATAATTTCTTCTTGTAAAGGCTTGACCAGTTCGGAAGCAATCATCTTTTCGTTCATTTCATAGAAAATAATCTGATATATTAGATATTATTAATTCTGTAATTGTTTCATTACTTCTTATTGATAGGACCAAATTTGTGTGTTATTAGAGCTTATGACTACTGGCTATTTATCTATACATACTTTCTATGTTTTCAAACTGTATTTTTTCTAGTTGCAATTCTCAATTATTCGAAGGCCATTTAATATAGTACATTTGAAGTGGCACATTTCCTCCAAGCATTTCAAGTGATTTTTCCTTTTTTTTCCTCCGTTTTTTCATATTTTTGTGTAGCTAATATTTTTTTACTGTTTAGGAAGCCAGATTCTGAAAAACTTTATACATATTGTAAACTTATCTCTTTATTCATCTCCAATTTATTTTTTATAATTGGGCAATCCAACTTGTGAACTTTGTTTTAGAATAAACTTACTAGCACATAGAGTGTCTTTTTTATTCTTCAAATTTCTCTTTTAAAGACATACTCATTCCAACTGTGCTGGACCTTTAAGAGTGTTCTAAAATTCCATACTGAAGAGAAGACATGATAGTGGATATTCATATTTTTTATCACGTAAAAACATAAATAAATTCAGCAGCACAGAGTCGAACTGATTATTTTACCACCAAACGATTACAATTTTCGATATTTTTGAAAACGAGGACAAAATACGGATTTCTTATTCACAATATTTTCCATTTCTGTGACCTAACCTCACTTACCTCACACGTGAACAGCGAACTGTCAAAGAAGCTAGCAACCAATAAAACAACATTAACTCGAGTTTTATGATTGGCTGCCGTCAGATTTTTTGGTATCGCAACTTATGTGGTGCCCTCTATAATGACCAGAAATTGGAATTCATGGAGTTCGATCTCCTTGTATAGCCTCCATGGGTGATACATTTGAAGTATTGTGTGTCCGTAATGTGGTGGTACCTAGCGGTGGGTAGACTAAATAAACAAATTCTGTTACACTTTTCTATTCTACCGGCCAATATATTGAAATGTTATCGATATGGGGGGCTTACAAAAAGTAAAATTTGTCTCATAGCAAAATATATAATTCCCATGAACATTTGTAGTTTTCATAGATAAGAGGATTAGTGGTCAGGATATATTCTAAGGGTTAGTTGTACCTGAGTTGGTTAGTTGTAAATGGATAAGGTTAGTTCTAAAATTCAGAATGGGTAGTTGTAAAAAAATGATTTCAAAAAACTTGAGGAACAAATTTGCTAGAAATATAACTAGGAAAGATAATAAATCTCTAATGAATAGATTTGATACTAGGTACTTTAGTAAAATAAATACAATTTGTCTACATTTTTTAATATAAAATAATAGTTATTCAATAAAACTAGGTACTAATGGTAATACAATAATAATACATTTTTTCATTTGTTTCTCTTGCTTATTGCCATATTTCGTATAATATATGCATTTGGGTAGTTGTACATTTAGACTATACCCTGCAGCTGGTAGATTATCAGAATAATAACAGCAGTTAGTTGAATTGAATTTTTATACCCTTGAGCGTTATATTATACTTGTAATTAATATTGGTTGGTTTGTTTTTATTACAATATACTCATAAAAAGAATTTCGTTTATTTTAGATGAAAACTGTTACAATTTTTGCACAGTTATAAAATAAAATCAATAAATATCAAATCCCACAACAAAAATATAACATATACTACTCTACCGGTTTCATAAATAACGTTTGCATAGTCAAATGTTATTTGTGAAACCGGTAGAGATGTTATATTTCTGTTGTGGAATTCATAATTTATTGATTTCATTCAATAACTATGGAAATATTTCAGAAGGGACAAAACAATTAATTATTTATTGCATGAGTAACGAATGTTGATACTTATTATAGATAAGTAAAACATTGAAAAATCATCAAATTCTTTAAGATTTATTTGCGAAAAATAAACTATTAAATATTAATTAGTATTAGGACAAAGTGGAAAAAATATATAAAACGACTATTCAAACCAAATGTTACAAAAACTAACAACTGTGATCATAAAGTATTCAAAATACTAATTTATTTTGTAAGGTAGCAATTTAGTATTTCTCTTCACATCTCTGGAGGGTTTCCCTTTTTTAGGGGAATTTTGATTGGCTGGTGACTCTTGGGACAATGGTTTTCTTTTTTGTTTTGTGGCTTCATTTCTTGAAAAATTTTTGCAGAATTTGAAAATTTGGGTTGTTATCAATAGTTTTAAAATATACTGCCGATGAATATTGCAGTCTAACAAACATCGTTTATCCCAATCTGGTAACAGTATAATAATTTTTTCTCAATAAATTTGGTTAAATTATGTAAGACTTTTTTGGTTGAAAACCTTTCGTAGTGGTTGGCAAAATTTTGTAGACATATCTTAATGAAATTTGCCATTAAATTACTAGGGTATTTTAACCCACCTTTATCAGTTACACCATAATTCTTGTGAAAAATTCCAAACTGACCGAATCTTGGAAGTTTCCGACGAAGGCTCCAGCAAATTTATATCTTCATCAGCATTTCCTCCAGAATTTGCTTTCGTCGGTAGTTTCATGAAATTATTGACTAAATTAAGTTTAAATGCAGCTTTGAAACTTCTGGTAGTGGGGTTTCTGTTATAGCAACCTTTCTGTATATAAACAGAAAACTGATTTTCTAGAGGGTCCTAAATTAATCTTCTTGTCAGCACATTTTTAAATGTTTGTTCTGTTATGTCGGCATAAAACTGCTTAATAGCGTTTAAAGTGACCAAAAAGCAATTGAAGAAAGGTGGTCTTGTTAATTTACCCCTAGCAGTTGGCTTCCAAAGACCCTTTAAGAGAACCGCACCTTTACTTATTGCATCGATAACCTCTTTATTAGCTTGACAGTAGGCTCTATTGCATGGTTTTGCACTATATAAGCTGTTACTATTTAAGGAATCAAACAAATTATTCATCGCTTCGATAAAATTTGATGTATTTTCTGCAGTTCCCGAGACCAGCTCCCCTGTTTTAACAGCAGTTTTAATGGCTGCAGCTACTGACTGACTAAGCAGTTGCGTGGCCAATTTTACATTCATTTTTTCGAATGCATTTGGATATAGATGCCTCGTTGTTAATTTTATTAGGGCCCTTTCGGTTTCACTCTTTTGATCCAAGTTATATGTTTTTATAATATCAACAAATCGTATAATTGAGAATTAAGTCGCTTGATAAAAAGTTATTTCGTATACATTTTATCAAATGTGGTACGTCATAAAAGCCAAAATATTTCTTTTGTTCAATTAAAAAGTGGGGATTGTTCACAGACACCCCCAAATTTTTAAATAGTTCCTGGTTTGTTGTGGACAAATCACAAACAACTCGTATGGGATCCAAACCGGAGTCAGATATTATTTCCAGTGTATTTCTTGCAAAGATTCAGCGCTTATACCATCTTCTGTTAAATAGAATGCTATTGGAATCTTCAATTGGGAAAAGACACCCCTTACCATCAAGACTAGAGCTTGTCCAGCCAAAACTGGATTTCTTATGTTGTCTCCTATGGCTTGAAATCCTTTGATTAAATCTAATTTTGCATTGTATTCGATAGTTTTTTTAAATGGCCATTTCATCGAAAAGAAGTATGCATTTTCTCTCCTGATTTGACAGGACTCTGGTTTTAATAGTAATGTTCTCGAATTTTTTTTTACTCAAACCAGGATTACACGTGAAATTAGGAATCCAGCTTTTTATTTTGGAAATGGCAGGAAGATTTACACCTCTTCTACTTATAAGAATTGTGCCCTTTATAAAAAATTTCTAAAGCTAATTTTCTCTCCAACGGCAACCACTTCTGCTTTTTGTTACGAAACTGCATATTTATCAACGAAGTACAAAATTGTGTGCGAGTCTTAGTCAGAACAGATGAACTTTTATTTATTGTATTGAAAAGAGCTTTTTTTAAATTCCTAATCCTTGTCAGGAAATTTTTTTTCTGTGTTTCCTTTAATCTCATCTTAAGAGTCATTAACTGTCTACTATTGTTTGGAGGAAAAGAAGGGGACGAAGGCATATTGATTATCTCATAGATAAAGGGATCAATGATATCTACACTATTGTCGCTTTCGTAATCAATACCATATGCAGTCCTGCTCGTTGAAGGTCTTTCGAGAGTGTACTGTCGCAAACTGGGTACTGAATGCAATTCTAGCGATGGCATTTCATTTTCGTTATATTTTTCGGGAACAGCCAAATTTGGTAATCGTTTAGAAGTTAAAACATTTTTATTGAAATGCTTGCTGCAAATGAATTTTCCCCTCAATATGCTTGAGCTAAGGAAGCGTTTCCTACAATATAAATAATCAGTATCAATATAATACAAAAATAATTTAATGCTATTATCGTACCCAATTAGCAATGCGAAATATTTAAGTAAGTACTATTTGGGTGATTATACAGATCGACCGTGCGTAACCTCGACAGAATCAAGATCCTTGTACGAAGACATATTATATCAATTGCCTACATCAATCTTAAACTAGATAAATATTTGTTAATATTGCTCTACCGATGAAATATGTGGTTTTATCACAATATACTTTATGAATCTTCTTAATTGGAATTGTTATTTTTTTATATTATATTTGTAATCATTACTACACCATCTTGAAAATTAAATTCTACCATTGGATAATAAATATAATAATATATATTTATCACTCAACGGTTCTACTTATCCTCTCCTACACAGAGCTTACAGGTGTTTCCAACCAAAATGTTAAATCATCCCTACTGTTATTCATGTCTTCTATCATTGTTTAAGAAGACTATAATATACAATGCTTCTATGAAATTACGAACCGACTAGGTTATACAGATTAAACTAAAACCACAGGTAATAAAAATAAATTATCTCATTTAAATATTTTTATCAAGAAATGGATTATAACCACCCACTGAGTTTACGACTGAACTTATACTTGGAAGCTTTAAGATTAAAAGAAGACAATAAATGCAACATTTCTTAATTTGTGAAAAAAATTGCAAAATATGCAAAAAATGGGAAGTGCATTTTTCCGGTCCTTGTTTATTAGGTTTGAGGTAATTCAAAACCGACCCTAATATTTGGCGTTTGAGTAAGCATATTATATTTATAAATTTTTTTAGTACCAAATAAATAGATTCATTTTGACCAAGTCATCAAATTAAAATGTTTAAAACGAATAAAATCTTTTTTAAAGGGTTTAAATCAGAATTTTTTCGTTAGGAACATATTATGCCGATCAAAGGAAAAAGTCGTTACACAAGTGTTTTAGCTTTTGCAATTGATTTTGGACAAACTTTACATTCATATTTATTTCTATACATAAATAGTCTTACCAGAGTTTAAAATCCATTCTTGACATAGAGGTACTGCCGGATTTTTAATGGGAAATCGGAACATCCTAATACTTGTACGTTGAATTATCGCATTGGTAATAAACACATTTATGTCCAGACATCTGAAAATATTGTTTGTGTCATTTATCAGGCAATGTTATTGTTTAAAGGATTTATTGAATATACAGTGTGCTCATGGATGGGGTTCGCAAGAGGAAAAACATTTTTTTTGCTTCGACACTGAGCTCCAAAAATTAACAATAATCTGATGGTTGACATTAACATCTTTATCAAAACAATATTTAGAAAAATTTAGTTTTCTTTGAATATCCTGAAAGTGGGTCTTGCTAAAAGCGACGTTCGCTGCTCTTGTTCGTAAACTCCACCTGGGATTTTCGATAGTGAATTCACATATTATATAGTTAACGAAACATCCTCAATACTATAGCACACAAGATAAACTCTTTCTGGAAGAGTTAACAGAATGACCATTGGAAATATTATTGCTTAGATAATGAATATCACCCACTAGATTATTCTTTAAATTTCGAACTTAATGCAAAAGTTCAGAGTTTCACAAAAAAATTGAGTATAAAATGAGACCGTTTTTTTTTAATTTGTGAGATTATGGAGATTTAAAGCAATTACGAATAACATTTTTCCTTAAAATAAAACAATAGTTTTTTTTTCTGAACCCCATCCGTACAACATACATTTTTATGATTACCAACCAAAGTAGTATAATACTAGGTATACCTAATTAAAAAATAGTAGATTGCTTACCTTGAAAAAATCGGAGGCGAAAGGACACAATTCAATATTTTATTTTATCACTAACATGTTGATTAAATCGTTTTTTCAATACTAATTTACGGAATTAGTACTATAATACTACTAAAACAACAACGATCTAAACAAATAAAATAATATGAAAAATGTCGAAAACAGATTATACACGCAGTGATATAATATACCCTACAATAGGAAAAGAACTATTGCGATTACACCTATAGAATAACAGAGCTGGAACAATTTCTGACGTCTGCCATCTATTAGATAATAGTAAAAACAGCACTTCAATTTAGAATTAGGACCAAGTCTTTACCGACATCTAGTGGTGGTCCCAAATTGTATAAAACAAATTAAAGCATTGGATTGACCTACTAGGTCTACTTATACAATGATATGACGAAACATTGTTTTGGTGAAGATCCATAATTCATCTTGTATATTAATAATCAAAACAAGAAGACATTTTTTAATAGTCTCACCCTGTATACATATACTTATATGCAGAAAAAGCAACTTCACAAGTTCAATTCTAAACAACTTGAATTCTATAAACTATAATCGCATTCATTATCGTGATGTTTATAAATGTTTTTGTATTATGTATCATATATATTATATATACATAAGCAATTCTCAATTATATTCAAGCGATTTTTCTAAATAATTATCTTAACCCAATATCATCATACCTACCTATAAAACAAAATTTAATAGCTGGGGCAGGTACAACTCTGCGTAGACTCGTCCGCCTGCTAATAACTCAAGTTCTGGGTGATTTATGACCTTCTTAGATGTCTGGTCGTACTTTCAAGGTAACATATTTAAATGCGAACACCGTATCTAAAAAGATTCAAATAATTAGTGTGCGGCCCTCAATTATAGCTCTCGTAATCACTCTGAGCATCTTTCACAACTTTTTGTTGATTTTTCAAATAAATTTTGGCATATTTAGTTAATTGAAGTGTAATATTGGATTTTTTAATCATAAAATTGGAATATCACAAAAACTATTCAGTTTGGGTATGGGGAATACTTGAAAAAATTTGAAGTATAATACAGTAACTTTCGTTTACCGATATAAAATACAGGGTGATCAATTTAAAAAATTGTGAAACCGATGCATTCGAGTTTGGGCTTGCCCTGTATACCGTTTCTTAGATATGGAAACAGGTCTTGTGAATTATAGTTCTTCTAGGCATAATGTAATGACCCAAATTTTTGATAACTTTGAAGGTAAGTGCCGCCCAATGGCGTGCATATAAATTTTTTATAAATGCGAATATTGTGAAATAATGTTTTTCATTCAAATTAATATAGTAGATTAAAATTGGCCTGCATACAAAACTCATAAAATTTGTAATATAATTTTCTGTAAATAATGCCCATTTAGCCAGACAATCTGAAAAAATTGTCTGCCCCGCAATTTAGCACGAATCTGTTCTAAAGTTGGTACTATTTTGTCCTTGTAAAACCCGTAAACAATCCGTTGAATAACATTTTTCGTAGCATTGTCAACCTAATTCAGTTTTGGATTTGGTAGTTTTTGCTTTGAAGAATGATCCGTAACAGTACCTAGTTTAATTACTTTATAAATCGTTGTAAACCCGATTTTCGTTAATTCGTGAATGCTCGCGATAACCGCATTATCAGAAATTTCAGAATTTTTCTTTTTCAAACACGAGTACATATTTAAAACAATGCGTTGACACTGAACATGTAAATCTTTGTTCTGAAATTCGGCCCTATCATTTACAGCTAACTCATTTGTCTGTGGCGCCAAATTATTAGATTCCCGCGATACATCATCTTCAACTGTCGTTTCAAATGGTCTCCAAAATGCCATTCTAATCAATTACTAACAAATTGTATTTGTAAAACTTACCCTAACGTCTACGAACAAATAAATATTATATTAATAACAATTCACTCACTTCACTCAATCAACTAACCTTACTAAACCAACAAATAATATATATTATATTATTAATACTTTTCTACTTTAGATTAACTACACTTTTCTACAACTAAGAACTCACTCAAGTATATTATTGATAATATTTTTCTACAACACAATTATTCACGTACACCCCTGGACGTTTAGAAACTCAGGTCAGGCCAGATGTTCAACACTTGTATTTTCCAGTTGGCCGAGTTAAAACTGTCCGGTTACTTCGTTATATTATGCCAAATACTGAACTGGGTGTTACTACGTTGCCAGCTATTCAAAATTTTCTTAAATATAGTAATATACATAAAGTTGTTTTTAATTAATTATTCTTTTTCTAGCAATTTTGAGCGGCTTATTTTATTGCTTACTAATAAATTTATATTATGTATATATTTTTTAAATATTTCCAAACTAGCTTTCTAAGAACATCACGAACTATCAGTTTACTGAAGTAAGGAGAACATTTGTATAGAGAGCCTAACAATTCTAGAAAATATATCTGACAACATTGCTTTATTTTACTGTCGTTACACTGACATTGGATCCACTATATGATACTGGGCGACCATCACAGAAGTATGGTTGTAGGAGATTTATTTGAAATTGTGTAGTTTAAAGTATATGGGCGTTCAACTCATTACGATTTTCAGGAATAAGTGGTCAGAACTTTATAATTACATGTATAACCTGAACAACCCAATATCATCTCAATAGCGAAGTCAAGCAGAGTTCAAATTTGAAGAGGTACCAATTAAAAAAATGTACTTTTAATCTGGCACGGCGTTCTGGAACACGCTGTACAATTTCGACTAATTTCAAAATATGAACCTTTAGGCTGGCTACAATCGGTCAAAATGGTATTCAAATATCCCTGAGGATTTATAAGATATTGGACTTTATCGCACTAATGAATCCGTATAAGTACATAATATTATTGATCATTATATTACACTTTTATGATTGAACAATTTTAGCGAATGAATAAAATGAACCCAACCTCATATTTCAAATTATGAATTATATTAATTTTTATGAAAGCCCAAACATATTAATGGGACGCCTATGGTGGTAAAATTGTTGCATCTTCAATGTTTTTATTGAATTTCGTGCCCGATTTTGATGTTTACCTGCATACTGTGACGATTTTCGAATCGCCCGTCTTAAAATATGGCAAATTTGGATATTTTATTACCTACGTGATATTGGGGTTTTATTGTAGCCCAAAGCCGGGCGATTCCCATCTCGGCCCATCAGGCAGGTATACTGAATAAACATCGCCCAAGTCCTCTTTTGGAATGGCCCATTTCGGCCCACATTAATTACAATAATACACTTCAATCAGATTGATTAGATTTTATTATTGTCTACATATAAATATAATAGCTAACTATATTACAACAATTTATACATATTTACATTAAGTTATATACATGAATGATAATATGACAATATGATAATATTTCAACATATGACAACTTTGGTTTGGGCCGAGATGGGTATTTCCTAAAGTCATTAAAAATTGTCCTAATTAAATACCTAATTAAATGGGCCGGGATGGGCTACGCCCCCAAAGCCAACGGTATATTTTGAATATAGCTATACCTTCGAACTTAATCACAAATTAGATGACAAATTATAAACTGAGTTCACTCCAATATTTCACGAGACCGATAGCAAAGATTCCAAAATATTTATTTTGTAATCTTTGCCGATAGCTAAACACAAGATCTTTTGTCGTTTTTCCTCATTTCCTAGCTTCGTGTTTGTGTATAATGCAAATCAGCCAGCAATTATTATCGGAGGAAGAAAATTGCTTGCAGCTACTACGTGACATTTATTTTGGTAAAACAAAATAGCGCCAGTTGCGAGTCACGGAACTTGATATTATAATAACTACTGTGTATAAATACACTGTAATTGGAAATTATTCTCTTAGCTCTATGCGTTGTAATTATTGTCTCAGTAGATGTATAGTTTGGTAAGTCTATTTGAAGCTACGCGGCATCGGTAAGGGGCGAGGAAACATGGCCGATAACTGTCATAAACGTACCAATGGCGCACGGTACCTATTTTATAAAAGTATTAAAAATAATAATTATTATTATATAATAATTATATATAGAAATTGATTTATGCTTTGCTTTAAAGGTAAGGTATTTTCCAAACACGGTAGGTATTTGTTAAAAACAAATATTATTAAAAATCCTACTTGAATTCAATATGGATACGAAATAATAAGATACCAAGTAAAACTGAAAATCCGAAGGTAAAAACTGACAATTTAAACGCCACTCGCTAATCAATATCAGTCAATTGTCGAAGTGACAGGGAAGAACACACGCTCGCGCTTGCCAATAGAAAGTCAGGTGGTTACTTAGCAACGGAATTTCGATAAATATTCACCAATTGAGTAGTCCGAAGGGCGTGGTAATTATGATTTTCGAACAACGTTGCCGGCTTGAAGGAAACCCATAATATATTTGGAAAAGTGTTCATCTTTAAATATTCAGAAATTGAAAAAATAATGTTAATAGACAAAATCCAATGAAACAAGCACATTAAAGAACTAACGTTTAATCATTATTGACATATTGTTAATAATAAAAAGACCATTTACTAATTATTATCACTACATGCTTAGCACTTTAGCTTTTTCATAGTTAAACGTGGCAATATCGAATGTTTTCGACAGCATTCCTTTCATAGCTTCAGTTATGTTTGCCAAACTATAACGAAATTAAATTTATCAATTTGTTCTATTTTCAAATTACTATGCAACTGAAACGTTTTACGCAAACCTCATTGAACACAGTTATTTCTAGGTTTGTTTTCCTGTTTTTCAATTGTCAGTATTTTGGATTTGATAATATTTATTATTATTTTTTCTACAACTGCTATGAAAAGTGACGTATTTCGCATACCTTACTTAATTTCAAAACCAAATATTGCTCATAATGTGAGAAATATGATTTCTCACGGCACTTTGCCCACACCACATACATTTATATGGAGAATCAAATAAAATCGACAAAAACTTAGTAGCTACTGTCATCTTTAAATACCTACTTAGTTGTCACAAAACTGTCAGATTATATTAGAAGTTTTTAAATTCTAAAATGACGTTCCGGGTTTGACCATACAAAATTGTACAAATTTCACCATCAACTATAATTTTAAATAAGATTATTTAACAGTTTTGGGATAGGATACTTTAATGTTATTTTTGTTTTACTAGTCATAGAAAATAAATATTACTATACTTGTATTCTTTAAATTTGTGCAGTTGTAGAAAAAGTATAGTGTGCAGCATGTGGGGAAAGTACTTTTCCCACTTGTTGCACAATATACTATTACCGCACGCTAAATACTACTTTACCGGACGGCGTGCGGTAATAGTATATTACATAACAAGAGTTGTAAATAGCATTTTACACGCCAGTGGAAGTTTTGCAGAAAATTTCACGAGCATGGAAAATGCATTGCAGCTTGTGTTTTGTACTGTTCTTTTTCCACGACTTTTTTAATTACTAATTATAAATTCAATGAAGACAGTCTATAAATATTTTTTAACAATTGAAATTTATATTCAACGTGAAATTTTGACAATTTTCCATAACAATAGGGTGGAGGAACTACGAAATGCCCACATGAGGTCATAATGTGATGTAATAGTGGGAGGGGGTGACTGGAATGAGCGTGCAGGCGTCAGGTTTGCCAGGAGAGTGAGATAGGTGCAGGCAGGCAAGGCATCAGGCTCACGAACGAGCAGGTGAGATAGGTGTACGCACAAACGTTGTTTAGCAATATTTATACGTCAAATACGAGGAGCATGCAAGACGCAGTTGCGGTTAAATTGTAGC
This sequence comes from Lochmaea crataegi, assembly GCA_947563755.1. Taxonomy (NCBI): domain Eukaryota; kingdom Metazoa; phylum Arthropoda; class Insecta; order Coleoptera; family Chrysomelidae; genus Lochmaea; species Lochmaea crataegi. The sequence continues at coordinate 12,746,688 of OX387424.1, read as the reverse complement.
TTAAAACACCGAACAGAACATTGATAGGTAGGAACCGTCCGTAGCGCAGATGGTTACGTAAGGGCTTTCTAGCCGAGGGCCGGGTTCAAGTCCCGATGGTTTCGCTTTTTCAATGTTCATAATATTTAGCTTATACTTTTATATTTTTATTTGACACGGAGTTTTCCAGGTAACTTTCTGCTACAGTTGATGACTTCCACTCACCGTGTCTTTTCAGTGTCAGCAAATCTCCACACTAGAAGAGTTGCCGAAGACCAGTGTATCTATCTGGATTCGGAAGCTTCAAATATGTGGCGATTTCCTTGGGAGTATTGCCAATTCTATTTATGCCTGCTACTTGTCTGCGGCATCTATATTTTTCGTATTTTCGGAAATATTTTCATCTTAAATATTTTGACGAATTTGTATATATTTTTACATATTTTGTACCTCGTTTTGTACCTGGTACAATAAATGAACAGTCAGTTTTAGTGTTAGTTTCAAGTATATATTTTCGTATCTTCAGTGTTTGCCACTTTACAATTTTTATTCTCGTGACAATAGAAAAGATACTACAGGTTCTAGAAAGTCAGTATTTGTGGCGCAAACAGCCTAGCCAACACTTTTCTCATCTTTTGAGGCATTGGTCGTGTCGTGCGGTCTGGATTGTAGTATCACTCCTTGGAAAGCTTGGTGAGGGAAACGACTGGGGACTTCTTTTTTATAGCAGGTTAAGCTAATGTTCACAGTAGACCCAAAAGGATTTGACAACCGTAATCACACTACCTAAATGGCAGTTCTCCCGTATTGCGAGGATATCGAATTCACAATTTAGAGGACATAATTTTGTTTAACGAAAAACTTGACAATTTAGCAGCAATATCCATGAATACATTATCAAAGGTGAATTCCAGTAATTACAGCTCTGAGATATATATTTTTTTTGTAATTTTTGGATATATCAGCTATCAAGCGACAACCACTGTTTAACAGACAACTCAAATAACTAAAGTTACGCAACCATATAATATTACATTTGACGATAGAAACCTCGTATTGCGATAAATTTCGAAAATAAATTGGTGCACTAGATGCTAGTTAGACGAAGAACAAACTTTCCACCTTTGTATGGAATCATATTTCAGAAATGTGCCGCTTGTACAGGGTTATATAATTAGTCTGTTCTAGTTTGTTTGGTAACAATATTTATTATACCGGTTCCAAAATTAGTTAGCTAATTATACGTTACTTCATTTGATTAGTTATATTCTGAGATTCCTTGATATTCCTCATTCCATGAATATACGCCTGTTGGATGACAGCAACTAAATAGTACGACCGTACTGGGAGGTGCACTTGTGAATTCCCACAATATCAAACCCAAAAAATTGTTGTATTATACGTTTATTTATTTCTCTTTTATGAACAAAAATCGATTTTTCTGCTTAGAATCGGACCCGTATTTAATTATAGTAAAAGGGAAATACTTCTAATTATTTACTCAATTACAGTTACCTGTGAATAATTGTCATAAGTAAAGCGTGATCTATAGACGTCAAAAAATAATAGTTCAATACTATTAAACGCTTTACAAAAATAAATTTCCAAAGACCAGACCGTCCACTAAGAAGCAACAACTACTTCTCGGGCTATATGCTCCCACAGACATTGAATTATTCTTCTAAAGTAAAAATACAAGTTTTATCATATAAATGTACATATGGAGAGTACTCTTTCTTGATTTTGTTATAATTTATCAAAAATTCTATTTATTGAACGATTGAACGACACCAACTGTTTCACACAAAACCTTGTTGTTTTCCTTTTTGGATTTGAACCCTATAAGTCTTTATACTTAATCCGAAAATTTAAAATAGATTTTTCTTCAACTTTTCTAATATTTAATCGATCGAATCTAGAGAGACATATTCTCTTTTTGTGCATTTTATATTCAGGGTGTCCAAAAACTCTCCTGTGAAAAGCAAACAACAGACACAAGGTGTGATTTTGAGTTTCTTTAACATAATTTACCTTCATCCAAAAGTTCCTCCTAAGGGAGCTACCGCCCTTTGAAGATTACGTTGTTAAGTCAGTTTTTTAAGCACATCTCTAAAAAACCGTTACATATTTAAATTTTTCTGTGCATCACGTTTTTGACAAATTTCACATTTACAACTCAAAAATTATACGGTATTTTTCAAAAACAAAAAAGGTGCTCTTGTTTTCGAGAGAAATCTAATCCTATACATTATTTTCAAACTAAATATTTTTAATCATAAAAATATTATTGTTAAACTTTTGTGAAAACATTTGCGAGCTCTTTCTGTTGCAGAATAACTCATTCAACCATAGATTGGATTCATATGGAAACAAAACGGTCCTGATTTGAATCCTATACTCAGATTGAGTTCTTAAATAACTATGTATTTTCATTTATTTCAAGCTAAATATTATTATTACCGATTAAACAATTGTGTTGTATTTCTGTTTTCTGTTTTCCAAAGTTTATTAACATTTTTATCGCATAATTTGATCTATAAAATATACCCTTTGTTTATATAAAATACAATTAGGCTAGTGCCGATCTTACATATAAGAATCTTTATATTTTCGAGCAATAATTTATCAATTTTACTATTATAACATAACGCTTTGTCGCAATTTTGATTATTTTTAAGCGTTTAGTATATTTCCTACTTGAGATTGTTAATATCATTCATTCATTTTCTATTCTCTTAACATGGAACATAATATATACCTATTCGAAAGCTTTCAGTAGATTTAATATTTCATTAATTTTAAAGAACTACCTTTCTTTTTAATTTCAAAAGCTAAACATTATGTACCCCCTCACATTCAAATTTCCCATATATTCCTAATACTGAGCCTGAACTTTTAGGTAAGCACAGCTCATGGACACACCCACATAATACTGGGATAATATTTGATGTCCGACCCTCAGATACATATTTGAAGCCCTAGAACGATCCATCACTGGGATACCTCCAGGACAAGTCTAGAAATGTTACTTTTCCCGAAGCCTCTTTCGATCCACTCCACCCTTCCAAGATGAAGAAATAAGTTAGGTACCAAAAAGTGCAGGAATCACTCAGACCATTCAACTCAGACAGGAATAAAAATGATTTTTTTCTACAGTCGCGCGTAAAATGACTAATTACTATATTCAAATGAAATCGTAAAGTCCACAAATGCCGAGGATTGTTACTTTACGCTCTAGCGCAAAAAATGAATCTTTTTCGCTCGCTTATTTAATCAAACCACGCCCTCCGAATTAACTCAATTGGTGAATATTTAACAATTTATCAGATTAAAAATCAAATAAAATTATATGAAAATTGTCAAAAATTTTGAAATATGGTCAATAATGGTCAATAATTGTCAAAAATTGTTAAAAATGGACAATTTTTGTCAAAAACTGTCAAAAATTGTTAAAATTTTGAAAAATGGTCGATAATTGTCAAAAACTATCAAAAATGGTCAAAAACTGTCAAAAATGGACAATTATTATCAAAATTGGTCGATAATTGACAAAAAATTCAAAATTTTTTTGAAAAATGGCCAAACATTTTCAAAAATTGTCAAAAATGGTCAATTGTCGAAAACTAAAAAAAAATTGAAAAATGGTCAAAAATGTTCAAAAATGGTCAAAAGATGTTAAAAATGGACAATTTTTGTTAAAAATTGTCAAAATAGTTGATAATTGTCAAAAAGTGTTAAAGTTTTTGAAATATGGTCAAAAATGGTCAATAATTGTCAAAAATGGTCCATAATTGTCAATAACTATCAAAAATGGTCAAAAATTTTGAAAAATGGTCAAAAACTATCAAAAATGGTTGAAAATTGTCAATTATTTTTAAAAACTGTCAAAAATGAACTATTATTGTCAAAATTGGTCAATAATTGTCAAAAATTGTTAAAATTTTCTAAAATGGTCGATAATTGTCAAAAACTATCAAAAATGGACAATTATTGTTAAAAATTGTCAAAATTTTGAAAAATAGTTGATAATTGTCAAAAAATTTGAAATATGATTAAAAATGGTCAACAATTGTGAAAAATTTGGAAAAATGGTCCATAATTGTCAACAATTGTGAATAATTATCAAAAATGGTCAATAATTTTGAAAAATGGTCTAAAATTTTGAAAAATTGTCAAAAATGGTCAAAAACTATCAAAAATGGTTAAAACTTGTCAATTATTGTTAAAAACTATTAAAAATGAACAATTATTGTCACAAATGGTTAAAAATTGTCATCATTTTGAAAAATGGTCAAAAATTTGGAAAAAAAGGTCACTAATTTTGGAAAACAGTCAAAATGGTTAATAATTGTTAAAGTTTTGAAAAATGGTCAATAATTGTTAAAATTTTGAAAAATGGTCAAAATTGTCAAAATTTTGAGAAATAGTCAATTATCGTCAAAAGTTGTCAAAATTTTGAAAAATTGTCAATAAATAATACGGCCGTTTCCGAAAATCGATTTAAACACGTAATTTATAAAATCGATTGATATTACTATAAAAATCGATAACTAAATATCGATTATAAGAAAATAAGAATCGATGTATATAAAAATCGATTATTTTTCAATCGACTGACTGATCTTTTTAAGGTTAATCATGATGAATAGCGTAAATGTCGATTATTCTAGCACTCATATTATAATCTAACATTATATAAAAAACTGTTTTAATTATTAAAAAGGCGACTGTAGAAAAATTATGTGTGTTTTTCGAGCGTGAAGTAAAATTGCCGCTTTCGAAAGATCGCCGCGCTCCGCTCCGCGTCGCGCGGCAACATTCTTTCTCAAGCGGCAATCTGTTACTTTACGCTCTAAATACACAAATAACTATTCAGTTTTTTTGAAAAGTCTCATGCTGGCATACTTATGAAGTAGCCTTTAATTAGCGCCCAAGTAAATATCGAGTTACACTATAAATCATGATGATGAAGAAATTATCGATACCTACAAAAATTAAGACATACTACCTTAACTTGTAACCAATAGATAATCGCTTGCTAAGTAATTTTTACTGAAAGATGCTATACAGCTGAAATTATAAATAATCAATTTTTGAAAACTTATATTTATGTTTGTATGATTTTTCTTTTATATTGAGAAGTAGTGAAAAAAGTTCAGCAATAATCTTACTAAAATGGATACTTAATGATCCACAATCCCTAGTTTTCCTTGTAAAGTTCCTGTTTTTATGGTTTGCAAAAAATATGATAATTTATTTCTTTTAAAATGACACACTTATAAGTACCAATATAAATTATATTTTAATTGTTCAAGATATTTACAGAGATTTATTTCAGCTCAAATAGGCATTAACTAGTATTCTATAGCATCCTCCGCCTTTTTTTATTTTACAATTGTTTTTTTTTATTTTGATAAAACAGATTGCACCTTTACTTAGAACCCCAATAATAAATGAGGCCATAAAGTAAAATAATCCTCCCCAGGCGGTATTTCGACTTGCATCTCGGTGCTCGTGGAGCAGATTACATAGTTAGTTAAATGTTGTTCAGATTTAGAACAAATTGTTTCGATTTATTTTAAATTATTGGAATTTCCTTTGGGAGAGCCCGCTCCCGAGCTGAATAAATAGCGTAAGTTGCCTTTGTCGATAAAGCTGATCGATTTAAGTGATATTAAATGTTACTTTTTTAAATGAAACTAACTGTTTCTGATTAATATCACTATTTAATGAAAAACCAATGAAAACTTTAAATTATTATTTATAATTATTTCGATATTGACATATCATCGTCAGAATGACAGAAGTTACATTTTATGTGATACCTACTTGATGTTTACTATTTTGGCTAGACCAAATAGTGAGTGACCTATCTTGTGGTTGACTTAATATATATGAATAGAAAAAAGAAGAAGATATGATATTACAAATATTGAATCTTAGGTATTATTAGCCCTATAGGGATATCCTGGATATCACATATCGTCGGCGATCTGACAATACCTGCTAAGTGCAAGGCAGGTTTTTTACAGGAGGGAAAGTAAACATTATTGAGTTCGATTGTTTCGACCCTTTAATGCAAAATTTTAATATATTATATGATATAGTGTTAACTATGATTGTATAAACTTTTTAATCAAAATAATTATTCAGTTTTTATTAAAACGCAGATAGCAGGTATTGTAACTATTTTTATGACCTTAGCAGGTATTGTTATAAGATTTTAATCTTACAAAATGTTCATTTTTGATTAAATAAGTAGAATGGTAAAACATGAAATAAGGTTAAAGGTTATTCGCAAACAAGAAAAATAATAAATCATCCAAAAATTAGGATAATTAATTATTTTTTGCATTTTTTGGTTTTTGGTGGCTTGAATGTAGATCCTGACGAGCTTGCTGTTTCTTCCATTTGGATTTTTCTCCCATTTTCGTGATTGTTTTTAATAAGTTCCCCTGTGTATCGAAGCTGGTCATAAAATGGGTGGCAGTCTTGGAATAATTCAAAACGGGAGCAATATGTTTTGGTCTGCATGGAAGATTGCTAAGTTCTTCATTAAAATCGAGATTTACTTTTATTTCACCGATTTCATTGAAATTATAGTATAGGGCCTTAATATCTGTAACAAGATTATTTCTACTTGGTTTTATCGTAGAATAGCGAAGAAATTCTGATTTGCTGTAATTCCTTGGTTCGAGTTGAAGGACTCCATATGGCCCAGGCTTCCCTTGATGCTTTGACGTAATCAGTAGGGTATTGAATCACCCTATTCTTTAGTTTTCGTTCTATGCAACTATGCACAGAATCACATTCTATTTGGGTGTGACCCTTTGTTAAATACTCTTAAGTGTTGGAGATTCTTTGCATAATCGAAAAATTCAGCAGAGCATTTGATAAAATATTGTTCCGATTTTGGATTGTTGTAACGTTATATGGCTGTAACCTTAAAGGGCACCAGCTCAAAGGGCTCCGGCTAAAGACTCCTCTCAAGGATTCGACCCCAAGTTTATGTCACACAAGGATAACAAAAGGGTTGTAAAAATTGAGGGCGCCACTACCTTTTTGACGATAAAAAGTACTAAAAAACTAAAGCGGAAAAGGTAGAAACGCCTTGTAAAATTTAAATAAAAGTTGATAATAAAAGTTACTGAAAATTACCCCGGGCGGTATCTCCCTCAACTTTTATAGTTGAGGATTTATAATGAAATAAAAAAATTAAAAACAAATTTATAATTTATTCTGCCACAGAAAATGAACAAGGAATTTGTACTTTATAGTTAGGTACATAGTTTGTATGAACTGGTTTCCTGAGGAAGATAGTCAGGTCTTGATCTGAACTGATGTGTCCTCTAGGGCGGTATTTTGATCTAGGGCTGTATCCTGGGGTTCCATCCTTGGCTAGGGCTTATATTATAGCCTAGCTCTTGGGGTTATATCCTCGGGTTACATACTCGGGCTGTATCCTTGGGTTATATCCTCGGGTTATATCCTTGGGGCTGTACTTACCTAGAAGTACAGGTGGATTTATAGGAACTTGAATGTAATGGCACATTAAGTTGGCCAGCTTTTCAGGTTAAAGAAAAGGAAGGCAGTTATTTGAAAGTCAAAAAAATTGATTTAATTTACTGAAAGCTTTCCAACATTATATGTCCCATGTTAAAACAGTAAAAATAGCAATTATCGGCTTAATTAAAAAAAATATACTAATGATCCGAAAGAAACTAATGATAGCAAAAAGTTATTTCTTCAGTTATATGAAAAAAAATCGTGCTTAGGAAATATATGAAACCGGCACTGGCGTTACGAAAGAATATTTTATAGGTTAACATAATATAAAAATGTTATTTTATAATTAAATGAGTTATTTCGCAACTGAAAAAGCTTGAGAATGTTTGTATAAAAGTAAAACAGTGAATTATAAGAGAATATTTGGTTTAAAACTTCCATATAAGTATAAAAGAACAGTTTATGACCACGTGTTGAATTTAATTTCGTCTATCCCTGTAAAAAAATAAAGAATGCATACGAAAATTATATCAGACAGTACTTTAGAAGAACCTTATTAATTATAAATTATGATTTTGAACTTACCACAGCAAAATTCATAAGATACTTAAAGATATGAAAGATAACGAAAGATGGTCTTTCTCCGTAGGCAGTCGATAACGGAAAGGGGCGTTTCTCGTGGCGTTGGAAAAAATGGAAGCGTCCGTTGGCAGACGCAATTTGGGATCACAGAACTATAATTGGAAGTGGCTAGTGACGACGAGCGCTAGTTAAAAGGATTTATTCTGTAAAATCGAAACAGGTCGATAGACATGTTACAATGTACATCCATCAGAATAAATAACGATTGCTAGGTTTTGTCCCAAGCATTGCCTTTCCAAATAATATTTGACATATGAAACAAATGTGGAGGCCTGTAGTCCACGATCGATTTCTGTGAACCAGTAACATGTCGATTGGTGACTAGCAGAATTATAAATCGTAAAGTTGTGGAATGCCAACTTTGTCTTAAAGTATATTTTGGTCGCATTTAGCGATGGAGCCACTTTCATAGCTTGTAGATCCATACATAGTAAAATACATTCCTTTTTCATTGCTTTCTCCTTATCATTATTATGTTCTTTTCTAGCTTTTTCTTTGTCTTCGATGTGTTTTTGTCATACAGTTTCATCAATATTTTAATTCTCGTACTCAATGCAGATGTCACAAAGATCTTTTTTTGGGGAAAATAAACTAAAATTTTTTTCTTTGAATATTTGTTTAAAAGTTTTAATACTGAGATATTTAGTTTGATTTTCTTCGCTGGTTGCTTTGTAAAAATCATACTGCTGCTTTAGTGTAGTGAATTGCTGCAACAAAAATAATTTATTCGTATCCTTTCTCACATAATGAGAAAGTTGCTTGGGGAGGTCGTCGAAAAACGAACTTAAAAATGATTTACTTTCGTTAAAAGCATTCACTCTATAATTCTTATTCTTCCGCTGCTTGTTTTGTTCGCACTTTGAATCGTTCATTTTATAAACACTATTTTTTATCCAACTCTCCACTGTGAATCGCCCCGTAGTATTAAGGAATGTCTTACGGCATACTTGAACTAACCCTTTGCCGTTATGGAGTTTATAAACCATGGTATTTTCCCGTCTACTATCTTGAATTTCCTTCGTTTTTCTTGATGCAGGCTGAAGGCTAACATGTCCAGACACAAAGATTTTTCTTTGATCCCACGAGATGGTTTTCCAAAATTTCGCAAATATTTCTTGTCTAATAGCGTCAGTAAAAGTGTTGCAAAACATTTTCTTTGAAATCAGACTCATTTTTGAAACACAGGGCTCTCCTATTTTTCTTGCCGCTCGAGGAATATTATGTTTGAAGTTTTCATGCTTGTCTCAGGAAAGACCTACATAATCTTCGCATTTCATTCTGAGCTCTTGATTTTTAACTCTTTTCCATTCATTTGTGTTTGCTATATTTTTTTTCGCCCTTCATTCATATCACCCCATGCAACTTCGTTGTTCTTTACTTGGTCATCGGCATTATTATTATGTTCTTCACCATGGTCGTCACCGACAACATCTTCCTTAGAGCTATCGGTTTCCATCTCAGCATCTTTTCGGGAATGATCACTTTTGCTTTCGTGCTCACTAGCAGGGGAATAATCGACATCACGATCAGAAATGGGTTTGCTCTTATTATTAACATTATCTAATCCAATATCCACAATTTGAGAATAATCATCAACTAGTACCATGGGCATATCATCTATATCAAATGTGTCAACTACTGGCTCCGGAATTGTAATAGGGGGCATATCGTCCAACACTTGTGTTTCTGATTCAACTATTTCATAACTAGTTTCCGTTTAGCTCATTTTTTCATTACCAAAATAGTTATTTACCCCTTCTGGATTTGGGGTAGTATCATTTTGAGAAATCGGTAGAGGAATACTGTTATAAGGAACCAAATTGCAGTATTGCTTCTGAGTCAATTCTGGCATATTTGTTCCTAGAATTTTTTGCTCCCGCGATGTCATACTTTCTAAAACAAAAACATAATGCTTTCATACCACAAATATGATAGATTTCTCAGATATGTCTCAAAAACTGATAAAGTACGGTTTTTTTCAGATAATTATTGCCTACATAATAAAGATAATAACACCCATTATTAAGGAAGGAAACCCCAAGAAAAGAAACAGAACCTGCTAAATGTTATTGAGCATATACATGAAACATGCAATAACGTTAACGGCAATAGCTGCTATGTACAAGCCACTTTAAGAATGACAATTTTAGTCATCGTATTATTGAGTTCCGCAAAGATATTTATACCGGAATATTAACAAAACAGTACGTACTCTTTATTAAGACAAATAATTAACTTGCCACTTTTATCATTTTTATTACCGGAGGTCGTGTAAACGGCTGTCTAGCCTATAAAGAACTGACAGATAGCATATATTGACGCACTTACGTTAAGTCGCTAGCGGATATTGATTTCTTTCAATAAAGTAAACAAAGAATTGCTCTGGAGATAGCAGTTCATTTCAGATTGTGCGCAATAAATATTAAGTGCTAACTGCATAAAATACCAGTATTTGGAAAAAATGTCACTTAGCAGGTATTGTCAGATCGCCGACGATATGCTGGTAATATTTCTAATAATATTTCAAAGATATTATCTTCTTCAACAAATTCAACAATTTCTTTTAAAACAGAAAACAATGTAAGTAAAAAATTGTTAAATGTAAAAACAAAAATACCCCCTTTAAAAAAGTCTGGGATATATAAACTTGAATGTCCAGAATGTATTGCTGTCTATATTGATCAAACAATTCGAAATTTTGAAATTAGATACAATGAACACTCAGGAGCATACAGATTAAAACAGCCAGATAAATCACATTACGCAAAACATCTTCTTGACACCAAACATTCATTAACACCTAACACAGAACTAGAAGTACTGCATATTTGTGATAAGAAACAAGAACTAGATTTCCTTGAAGAACTAGAAATAAGAAGACACTTAAGAGACCCACAATATGAAGTTGTCAAGGAACAGATAAATCTAGTGAGATCTCCACTATTACATTATCTTCTTAAGTAACAATTGTAAAGATCAGCAGATATGGTTTTCCTTGGTTTCCTATATCATTGCACAGTTATACTGATCTTAAATGGGAAAAAGTTATCCAGGTTATCCCCATTGGGCTAATAATACCTAAGCTTTAATATTTGTAATATCATATCTTCTTCTTTTTTTCTATTCATATATATTAAGTCAACCACAAGATAGGTCACTCACTTATTGGTCTAGCCAAAATATTAAACATCAAGTAGGCATCATATAAAATGTAACTTCTGTCATTCTGACGATGATATGCAAATATCGAAATAATTATAAATAATATTTTAAAGTTTTCATTGGTTTTTCATTAAATAGTGGAATTAACTAGAAACAGTTTCATTTAAAAAAGTAATATAAGTAGATTCCACAAAGTAAGGGTCCAAACAGTAAATTCAATATTAAATGTATTTATTTATAAACAAATTAATTGTTTCAGCCCTTACTACGTGCAATCTCTCCATAATTATCAAATGAATTTAATTAAGAACAGATTTCACAACAGAAATACAATATAAATCACTCGACTGGTTTCACAAATTACTTTGCATTGTCAGAAGTGAATTATATAAATTGATATAAATAAACAAGTAACAAGATACCTCATTTTTATGTGTAACCTAGGATATGTCACATTGAGATACTTCATGATTGATAGTAGGTATACATTTATATGCTATCTTGAAGACAATCTAACAATCAGAGTGTAAAGTATCTATCTATTCATTTATAAAAGTATATTCAACATATTTAATATATTTTTTTCATTTCTAATGATTCTAAGAAATTCAATCTGTGATAATTTTTAAAACTATGTAAAAGTTCGATGATATTATTTGATGTGGGGTGATGATTTGGTTCAATCAAGTGTTTTGCATAAGTTGGCTACCACTGTTTTAGATCATGAAATATATTAATATGACATATCCTTGGTTACGTATAAAAAGGAGGTAGACTAAAATCCAATAGAGAATCATCATCATGCGCTCCTGACTGTCTCAACTTTTATAGCCATTTAAATCGTCGTTGCCATCGTACTGTTTATCATCAGTAGCTTAGCATGTTATGACTAGTTGCAGTTTGCCTTGCAATAGTCAGTAGAGTGAAATATCTAGAAGTTACTGTTCGCGTTTTTAAATTTGGGTGATTTTTATCGATATTTCGAAAAAATGTTTGTTTTAGTTGAACTAATTTGTATGAAGATCAACACTAGACTATTATTGTGCTTATTGTGGTATATTCGTATGCTTTTATCTATAAATGTTATATACTAAAGATATGCGAACATATTAAAAAATTTCAGGATGAACTGATACAAAGAGATCACCTAATGGACCATTTTTCCGATTCCTCCGGTTTGTCAGTAAATACAGGCTCCCCTGATTCGGATTTAATTTAATTTTTATGGTATGATTTTCAGTTAATAATTGAAACACTTCGAAGTGGAACAAAATTCCTATATGGAGTGCAATCATTAAATGATATTTCTGACACTCCGCGTACAAACCATTCATAATATAAACTAAGTTAAATTATAAATGGCCACATCCAAGCAAAAGCCATACCACTTCGAGTTCGAGTTTTGGCCTTCGGTGTACAAAATAAGAAACAAAAATTCACTTGACGAGCTAATAAATATATGTATCTCATCATAAACTAACCTTACACTTAGTCTAATCATCAGGTTTGTTCAGGATGAGTTACAGATATTTACTTTCTCGTCAAGTGAATTAGTTTCTTACCTTGAACACTTGCCCAGAAATGTCAATTAATTGAAACACTTTTCGGCCATTATAGATGCGCGATTCAATGTTTTTTTCTCTATTGGATTCCACTCTATCGAAGTTGCTTTTAATTTAGATCAGTTTCTGTAACTTAGTCCTGACAATAAAAATGCAACTTGTGAAACCGGTCGCGTAATAATTGTTATCTTTCTGAAGTGAATTTTACTCAGTCTGTTGGATCTAAGCACTGTTTATAATTCCTCATAATACAAAATATTTTTTGATTATGCTAAGTATGTCAAAATCAATAAACCGGAAAAAAGTTGTTTCTTCCAACTACAAGCTAGGGAAAAATACTAAGACTAGCTAAAATTAAAAATTACGAATTCCAAATTTGGTTATATAACTGGGAATTCATTATAAGAAAAAAATTTTACATTATTTCTGTAAACTTTGCATTAGGGGGCGAACATTAATTAAGTGGGGTATTTATTCAAACATTGACTTGACATTCTTCACTGTTCACCTAGTATACCCCGCAAAGTGAGAGAAAAAAGGAAAATGAACCACTTTTAAAATTTTTATCGTACTCCCCTGATTAAATTTTTATAAATAAATTGATCCTTCATGAAAATTTATTTGTACACCCATGGAAGATGAAAAATTTGCAATTAAATTGATTCATTCAAAAATTAAATTGTACGCAAGTTTTTCATAAGTACTTCTCACTCAACGCAGTCAAAGAAGTTTTCACTTCAATGAATCGGAATTTAAAGAATACACACTATAACAAATTAATTGTTTCAACCCTCACTACGTGGAATCTTTCCATAATTATTAAATAAAATCCATGAATAACAAATCCCACAACAGAAATATAACATATAATTTACTCCTGACGATATAAATGTTATTTGTGAAGGCATTCGAGTAATAAAAGTCATATTTCTGTTGTGGAATTTGTTATTCATTGATTTCATTTAATAATATAATGCACAGTATACACAAATTAAACTTTTCACCTTTCTGTTGTATAGACCTTACTAAAATTCTTGCCCGAGAAGAATGTCTGGAAAACTGCTGCTCTAACTAGTCTGGTTTTAGTTCAATTGATCTCATTTGCAAATATTCTGAAGAGCGGGACTAGAATATTTCCCCTGTATAAGCTGGAGAATTATCTCTTGGTAAATTACCCAAAAAATGGGTAAATAACCTTACATAACCTCACCTCACTTACAACAGCATGACGTTGAAATATAAATGTAAATAAGATTGGGGTGTAATTTCCTAAAAATAATAATGAATATACCACAAGAAACATACAGAAGATACATAAGCTTCACCATCGGTTGTACTCCTACCAAAATTTGATCAACGCGACTGAAGATGTTTTCACTTCAAAAAATTAAATCACGCTCCGATTACCCTGAGTCTTTATACTGGGTAATTGTAACAGGTTGAAGCGATATATTTCAGAGGCCCTAAAAAATACAACTTTCGGGTTAGAATGGAAAAGAAAATCTTTTATTGTAGCATAAATAACGTGGATTTTCATTTCACTTTTTTTTATCACATGAATTTATCATATAAATAATGGTCATTTAATAAAACAAAAATTGTGGAAATTAATATTATTCCAAACTAATCCTGAACATTTACAGAATAATGTGCTTTATTTTCGATTATACACGTCACATATCGTATCATTTGGATTACGGCATGTAGACATTTTAATATTGTCTCTCGATTATTTATAGTAAATGCACCGTCATTTTCTAGTCTAAAATTTAATTTAGCAATAAATAATGGATAATATCATAATATACATTTATGTTTGATTAATTTTGAAATGAATATTATCATCATTTTGTTGGAATGTTTGTGTGCAGGTTCCAAATTATTAAATCAACTGATATTTAAATAATACAAAACTTGTTTAATGATGTTAAATGGTGCAGTGATATTTTCAACAATGTAATTGTCAATGAAAATCAATAAATAATATATATATATATATATATATATATATATATATATATATATATATATATATATATATAGTATTGTTCATCTCTAGTATTTTTCTCTAAAGAAACCATAATATATAATCATATATATATACAGGGTGTCTCAAAATTGACGCCGGTCCTTTCAGAATATGAATCGGGGGGCTAAAACGAATTAAAACGTAAGAATAAAAAAATTGCGTTGTCCATGGTTACAGAGTTATTGACAAAAAAACAAAGATCTAACATTCAATGTTTACACTTTATTAAAAACGAAGTCAGCTAAAAACAAATGAGTATCATAGGTTGCTATGGTAATGTTAAATGTTAATTATTATTATTGGAGGACCCGTACTATGGCCTCCTAGATTTCCAGATCTAAATCCATTAGATTTTTTCTTCTGGGGATTCTTGAAAGAAAAAATTTACTTCGAACCTGTTGAGAGTGCGGAAGATGTAGTAGCTCGTATTCACGCTGCTGTGACATTTATAGACGAAAACATGCTACAGAGGGTTCGTGATTCAATGATAAATCGTGCAAATATTTGCATTGAAGTAGGAGGCGATTTGTTTGAACACCTTTTAAAAATCAATTTCTTGTTTTGTAACAAATATTCGTTTTTAATAAAGTTTAAACATTGAATGTTAGATCTTTGTTTTTTGTCAATAACTCTGTAACCATGGACATAACGCAATTTTTTCATTCTTACGTTTTAATTCGTTTTAGCCCCCCGATTCATATTCTGAATGGACGGGCGTCAATTTTGAGACACCCTGTATATACCGCGTTGCTGAAAAGTCTCGCACCAAGGGATTATGTTTAAAACGGAGAAATGGAAAGTTATGAAATTCTAGGACGATGAATGAGACGTTACTCTGCATATTTTAGAGCAAATGTTGAATGTTTTTGATGTGTGCGTTTAGCGTACGGCCGCCATCATGAATTTTTTGAAAAGGCAGCCTAGGACGAGTGACGTATCACAGAGAAGCTTTTTTTTTCTCATTCCAAAAATAATAGCAATCTATCACTTTAATACAAAATATCTTATAAAATATCAGTTTTATTTTTCTAAATTAAATTGTACTGTACTAAAAATATGATCTGATAGGTTTTTAAAATTAAACAAAAAACAATAGCAGGCATTAAAAACGTCAACCACATAATTATTTGTGTACAAATTGTTAAAACTGACACTAATTTCTCATCTTTTTAACAATTTTAATCGTGAATTCCCTCCTCTAAGTAGATCTACAGTGACGAGAGTGATGAACAAATTTAATGATACTGGTGTCTAACAGTAATTCACGTCATTAGTCCGGTAAGTCAATTATTACAGTACGACCGAGATGTTTAAGGACGAGGCGACGAAATGGGTTGTAAGAGACTTACCGGATGTATCACGTAACGTATTTTCTCCACGATCATCACAGAATTTGACAATACTGAAATCAAATTTGATTACAGATTGAAGGAATTCTCTCTCTTGAGATTGAAGAAATATTCTGCAACACATCTGCCCCCATGCAATTTAAATGTATTTACATTCTCTCTCTTGTGATAGAATAATATTCTCACACTGGTTAGCAATAATAACATTAGCCTTGACGCAGTTGATTGTCATTGTAGTGTCAAAAGTGTCAAAATTATTGCTGTCACGTAACCGTAACCTAACATAACCACACAATTGTTGAAAATACCCCCAATAATGCACCAGTTTTTTTATTTCGAGAACTGTACAAATATAACAATTAATACAAAGTAGAATGTTTCTTGGATTATTGATTGTTTACCTAATATAATAATTGTGATTCAATTCTGTAATATAAATTAACTTTTGTTCATTTACACTTGAAAATATATATTTAAAATCTTTGATCGTGGAGAAAGTATAGTCTGCTACTCGGTTAGAATGAAAATTCGTGATGCTCGTGGTTCCTCACGCTCGCATTCGGCTCGTGCTCGGAACTTTCCACTCGCATCGAATTTTCATTCTAACCTTGTTACAGAATATATTATTATTTCATACTGTAAAAAACTGAATTTTTAATTCTTACGTCTCATTATTTCAATAACGTCAATATTTGACATTATTAAGCGTATTTTTGTATCGAAATCACACTACCACTTCTACATAGCAACGATGTGAATATGCATGTCAATAAAATTAAAATTACTGTTTTCGGAAATTCGAAATGTACAATTAATATAAATATTTCCAATCCATCGAACCCATCGATGAAGTAGGTAGGTAGTTTTTGTTGTATTTTCTTAAGAAATTAAATTATGTTTAAAAAGTGTCATTTGAGGATTTATTGTGTCAAAACACAAAATAAACAATCCGGTGTTTCTTGGTTACACTTACTGGTCCTGATACTGTAATAGCTCACTTACCGGACTCAAAATGGAGTCAGTAAACTGAATCTACCAGACAATATGAAATGAAGGATATTCCAAGGTCTGTTAAACCGAAACGTGCAACTGATGAAAATGAAACTTTAAATGTTTTATTAGATGTTCAAGAAAACCCTAAAACATCTACAAGTGTATTGGCAAGAAATCATGTTATTTGTAGATAGTCTATACAAACTATTCTGCATAAAAATAACTGTTATCCGTATAAAGTTCAAAAATCTCCAATAATTGACTGAGGATGATTTTGATAGACGATTACAATTTTGTGAAACATGCAAAACAATTTCTTAGATTTCTTGGTATTCAGTGATTAGGCCACATTTTGCTTGAACATACATAATTTCCGGTACTGATCAAATTGTAATCCGCACTGTTTTGAGGAAGTTTGTACACAGCGTCCACAAAAATTAATGTGTGGGCGGGTTTGGTGAAAAACCATTTGATCGGTCCTTGTTTTATTGAAAGGACGCTTACCGGTGCTAAATATCTTGATTTACTCCAAAATGAAATTATACCTGAAATAAATCGATTATTTCCTAATATGAACGTATAGTTTCAACAAGATGGCGCATCTCCACATTATCAAAGACACGTGAGGCAATATTTGAATACAATTTTCCCTCAGAGATGGATTCGTCGAAGTGGTTCAATTGAGGGCCGGCAAGATTCCCCGACTTGACACCACTTGATTTTTTTCTCTATGACTACCTGAAAGACCGCGTTTATGTTAACAGACCATCTAGCTTGAACGATTTAAAGGATCGCATACGTCTCGAAATGCGGGGAATTACTACAAAAATAATCAACTATTCTATTTCTAGCTTCGAAGAGAGATTGTATCATTGTCAACAAACAAATGGCCAGCATTTTGAGCACTTATTGTGATGAAGTATTTGCAACTCAAATGAATGTTTAGTTTATGAATTTCTGTAGCATCCAGTTTTGTTTAAAATTACAATTTTAATATTTTAGTTAAATTTCTATTATGATTATAAAAAAAATAAGCTTCTTTGAGATACGTCACTCGTCCTAGGCTGCCATTTCAAAAAATGAAGATGGAGGCCGTACTCTGAACGCTGACGTCAAAAACATTTGACAAATTCTCTAAAATATGCAGAATAAAGTTTCATTCATCGTCCTAAAATTTCATAACTTCCCCTTTATCCGTTTCAATGATGCGAGACTTTTAACCAACGCTGTATACATATACAGCTCTGATTATACAGTGCGTCCATCAAGTAACGGATACATTCATTATTACAGGTCGACTTGTGATTTTAAGTTACTATTTTTTCAAATTTTAGTCTAATATACAGGGTGAACCACCTTCGTGTGATGACATCATCACCATTTTTTTTTGGAACCTCCGTTTTTTTCAATTTCCTGATTCTTCTTGCTGAGCTGATTTTAAAAATGTATATCACGTTGCTACAAATTGGTACAAGGTGGGCCAAAATACAAAAATAAATTATGAAAATTGTTTATGGAAAGTTATCGTTACTGAATGTAATAAACAAATTAAATGGGATTACGTAGCTATGCAAAATTACTGTGATACAATACCAAAACAAAAATGTTCAAATTGTTCTAGTAGACAATGACTGAGCCGGGCATTTTTTTCGTCTCTAGCATTCTGTAGCACAGCGGGTGTTATGTTCTGCATTTCTTGTCTAATTCGGTCTTGTAGTTGACGGATATTTCCAGATCTGTTTGTGTAGGCTCTAGATTTTGAATAACCCCATAAAAATAAGTCCAATAGGCTCATATCAGGTGATCTGGCGGGCCATTCCACTGGTCCCCCTCTTCTTATCCACCGTTGTGGAAAAGTTCTGTTTAAAAAATCGCGCGCAGTTACTGCGAAATGTGGCGGTGCGCCATCCTGTTGAAACCAGATTCTGCGGTCTAATTTAGTGGGTATTTGAATATCAGGAAAAAGCTGGATTAGATCAGGAATCAATGTATTTTGTAGGAAATCCAGATATAATGCTCTTGTTAAATTTTCATCAAAAAAATATGGCCAATAATTGTATCTCCCACAATACCAGCCCATACGTTGGTTTTTTGTGGTCTTTGCGTATGGTACTCTTGCATCCAGTGAGAATTTTCATCAGAACAATAACGGGTGTTTTGACGCTCAACATGACCGTTTAAATGAAACGTTGCCTCGTCCGAAAATGAAACGTTATCAAAGAAATTGTTTTTTTGGTTCAACATATACTCGCAGAATTCAGTTCTTCGGTCAAAGTCGTCTTCAGCCAATTCATGGATAAGACGTACTTTATAAGGATGGTATTTTACCTTTTCAAAAACGTTTGATACTGAAGACTTTCCAATACCAAAATCCCTAGATAATCCTCGCACTGTACAGTGCAGATTTTCTACTGCCGACCAAATTATGTCTTGTTGAATATTTTCATCAATTTTTGGTCTACCTTGCTTTGCTGCATCCCTAATATGTCCTAATTCTCTGTATTTTCGCTCTATTCTGCTTACCGTAGATTGTGAAATAGGTTCACGATCTGGGTGCATAATCGGCATTTCTCTTGTTGAGTCCGCATCCTATCGCCAATACCGATCATCATTAATATTTCAATCCTATCACTTTCGGTTAAAGGCATTTTGTAAAAAAAGTTTTCACGTAAACGTACCTTCTCTAAAGCTTTAACAATACAGAATTGTACTTTAATATTTCTGACAGTTTTTAACGTCAAATGAAAAAATGGTAAAAAATACTGTCAAACAATGAAAATATTTTCATGTTTCAGGGGCTTGGATCACTAATGAACGCTGCTAGATTCAATGTTAAAAATAATGCAGGGTGTTTTTAATAGAATATTGAAGTAGTTGTATAACAATACGTAATTTCATTCAATGTGTTTATTACGTTTATTCTTTATTTATTATTTTGTAAGTAACTTGAAATTCAACATTGCCAGAAACATGGCATGTTAACGAAAATATAAAATTTTCAAATTATTTATCTTCATATTTATGCGCCAACTCAGTTGCCATAAAAGAAAAATCCTTTGGCAGAGCTAGTGGAGGTTTATCAATTTTGTGTAATCCCGCAATTCACTCTGTCTGTATTGATAAATCACCTTGTTGGATTTTTTGTTTAATATCTAGCGGTACGTATAAATTTGTGGTCTGTAATGTTTACTTTAATCCTAGTTTGAATATTACATATTTACTCGCACTATTTCAGGAGGTTTTATCTGATATCCTAGAAAAATTTAATGATACGCTTATAATTATTGGAGGTGACTTTAACTCCCGTGTTTCAGATTACGACACATCGCCTCCTGAAATATTTGAAAATACAAATTTTTATGGCAACAGAGAAAGCTCAGACGCTGTAATTAATGCAAAAGGCCGAAGCCTTCTCGATTTCATGGGTACCCCTATGGGTAATAGTACAATAGACTTAGTATGGGTTAACAGCTCGCATTTGTCTTTTATTAATGATATTTATGTAAACTCAACACTGACTCTTTCAGATCACTTTCCAATCTCATGCTATTTGAATCAAACGTATCTTGTATCAATGGAAAAATCTTCAGTAAAACATGGAGCTGTTATTCTAAAACTTAACGAACCCTCAGTATTGGCCTATAAACTAACCATGCAAAATTCTATGGGAGTGCATGTAATTCATGATATCGAGATGGCAAACAGAAATTTATTAGATAATATTTATAAAACTGCTGATAATCTTGGGCTGTCAAAGAGAACAATCGTTTCTAACAAACTTAGTGAAAACAAACCTTGGTATGATCTTCAGTGTAAAGATCTAAAGAAATCAGTTGAAAGCGTACTTAAAATTTGCCAAGAAAATAATTTTTCTACTGAAACTAAAAATAAGTACATAACTATTAAATCAGAGAATAAAAAATTATTAAGAAAAAAGAAATATGAATTTCAACGAAATATTATTGGTAACATCTCTAACTCAACTGATTCAAAAACGTTTTGGTTCTATATAAAAAAAGCTAGGAATCATCCAAATAGTTACTTGTCATTACCTACAGCAACATGGGAAACCTTTTATTCCGAAATAACTGGGGTCGGATTAGTTGACCAAACTTTATTGTTTGATGCGAGGAGTCCATATTTTGATAACCATATAACCACCGATGAAATTTATTCAGCTTTAGACTCTTGCAAAAGTAATAAAGCTCCAGGACCTGATAACATACCTTACGAGTTTTTTAAACACTTACCAAATAATTGGATCTTATATCTTAACTCATTTTTCAACTCTATCTTCAACACTTCTACTTTTCCTAATGGGTGGTCGGTAATCACTCTAAAAATGCTTCACAAAAAAGGTCCTTCTAGTGATCCTCTCAATTATAGGGGCATTGCATTAGTAAACTGCATCACTAAAATATTTATGCAAATTATTTCGAACCGTTTAGTTAGCTGGGTAGAAACTTTTAAGATACTTCCTGAATCCCAATCTGGTTTTCGTAAAGAACGTGGTTGCTACGATAATGTCTATACTCTCACATCTCTCATTCAATTTCGTCTACGATTTAAAAAGTCCAAGAAATTTGTGTTATTTGTTGATTTTAAACGGGCTTTTGATTGTATTAATCATTCGTTGCTCTGGTCCAAACTTTTTGCTCTAGGTATCAGTTCTAAAATTTTACTTCTACTTAAATCTTTTTATTCTAACGCTACTTTTCGGGTTAAGTCTGACGAACAGTACACTAAATCCTTTAACATTTGCGAAGGAGTGTTACAGGGTGAAGTACGCAGCCCCTTGCTATTTGCCTTATTTCTAGCGGACATCGAAGACTTTTTCAAAAACCGTGGAGCCAAAGGTATCAATGTTGATAACGTAAATGAAATTCTTATGCTCTTATATGCCGACGATCTGGTGATTTTAGGTCACTCTGAGATCGATATGTCACAAAAATTGAAAATCTTAGAGGAATATTGCACACAAAACCAACTTACCGTCAACAATGTCAAAACCAAAATAATGTGTTTTTCTAGAGGTCATTATAACGTTAAAAATAACATTAAAATCACATTCAAACACCACCACATTGAGTTAACTAACACCTACAATTACCTTGGTGTTACTTTTACCTCCTCATCTTTATTCCGTGAAATGGCAGATAAGAGTAGCGCGAAAGCAAAAGAAGCAACGGAAGCTCTCATACCTGTTTTATCTAAACTTAAAATTGACTGCATGCAAACAAGGTTAAAACTTTTTGATGCACTAGTTACAATGTCCAACTGTATTTCTGTTTGGGCACTTCGTTATGCTGATATTCTTGAGCAAGTCCAATTTCAATTTTTAAAACGTATCCTCATGTTACCAGTGTCAACACCCAGCTATATAGTTAGAGTAGAGTGCGGTAGAAGCAAAATTTTATATAACATATTTAAATGGACATTAAACTGGTTAACGAAAATTCTTATGATAGATGACTTCCGTTACCCCAAAATGTGCTTCTTCCGTCAATTGCATCTGATGGAATGTGATAGCAAGTACAACTGGGCAGCTCAGGTAAAAGCACTTTTCACTTTTATTGATACCAATCTTACTTGGAATAATCTCTCCCTTCGCTTTTTACAGATTAATAGAAAATCTCCCTTACTTAAATTTAAAAATAAACTTTTAGAATTAGATATTTCTCTCTGCCAACAGTCATCCTTCCTTCCCCTATATAAACATTTAACAGTATCTGCGCCACGACAAAAATATCTGTGCCTAAAAATGCCCATCCAAATTACAAGAACTATCGCGCAACTTCGGTTATGTAATACATCCTCCTTAAAGTTTACATACAAAGGTTGTACCTATCAGATAAACCCTAATGAGATCTGCACTATTTGTAACCAAAAGGAGTTAGAAACGATTGTGCACATACTCTTTAATTGTCCAATATATTGTTGTATGAAACAATCCACCTTAAGCTACTTAGCCGACATCAATGTTGCAGCTGATTCACTAAATAATATTACAATAAATTCAGCTAAAGCAATTGCTAGCTATATTTGGAATGTTCTAAAACTCAGAGCCTTTATTATAAATGAATAACTAATATTTATTTCATCATTGTAATAAGGTTGTTACATTGTTCTCACCCTTTCCATAAAATTGTAAGATTTTAAAAGGAAATAAACTATCTATCTATCTATTTATCTTGGTTGTTTTCAAGCAAAAATGAAGATATTTAAAATTTTTGAACTTGAATTTTGATTTCATCATTTTTTCAACAACCCTGTATACAAAAAAGAGGTTTTTCACATGTCATCAATTACCTTGATCGTCCTACTAATCAACCCGACAAAATGTTTTTTATTTGGTATTGGGGATGTTCACACAGAACTTTCAATATGAAGATCTGCACCTAATTATGTATTTCGATTCAAAAACTATCTTTTTAAAAAGAAATTTATTATATTTATTACAACTTTACTTCTAGAGAATTGAACAAAGAATGAGAATTTTATAATATGAAAATAATTACGTTGTCTTGATAAGATAACCAGTTTATTAGGATGTCATGATATATCCGTGTGGGGGTGATTATGTGTGCAGAAGCGTTGCATGTAACTCCTCCCTCCTAAGTATCGAAAAGTATGGAATGACTTTCCGATTGGGTTCTTTTAAAATTTTCCCCGGACTATTCGTCTTTCTTTCTTTTACATGTTGAAATTTGGGATCTTAATTTGATTATGGCGTATGAAATTATGATAATACATATTACTCCTAGAATACTTCCAATTATCGGTATTTGGTTTTGAGTGTGAACAACTTCTTGAATGGGCTTCAGTTTTCTTAACATTTCATTGATTTGGAAGAGGTCGTCTAGGCCTAATTTTGTGATATTAGATCTCTGATAGTGTTGAGATGGTGAAATTGTGTTTGTTTCTAGTTTTGCAAGAATAAAAGGTTTGCCGTAGCTGATTTCGTGGTTATGAATATATCTTTGATTGTTGATCCAGATTTCGCAATTTCGAGGGATTTCGAAAGTGTTGGCTCTTTTATTTCGAAATATTGGTTTATTTGACATTATGAGTGAAATTTTTCTGGTTGTTTTGGTATTATTAGGACTTCGCTGGTTGTGACTTGCTGAATAATTGTTTCTTCAGTATTGACTTCGAGGATATGGCAATCTTCAAGGCTATTTCCATCGAGTAGGTAAATAGTACAATTAGGATGACGTTGATTTTCTCAATAGAATATTATGTAATACCTTGTGAATGAAAATTGCTAGAGGTAAATTATGTACCGCTCATGAAAATATCAAATTACTATGAAATTAAAAATGGGAGTACTAAGACTTTCTCTCGGTTCTCGTTACTGACTACTTTCTGCTAAAAGACAGGCAACTTCACCAAGTAATCAGAGGAGAGCTTCAATTTCTTCTTTATTCAATTGTGAAATTCCACGATGTAATTAGAGAAGAAGCTTTTATAAAATGAACTTTCATGTTTTGGAATATCCAGGGATTCTTTATATCTCAAATTTAAGTTATGAACATAATATATTAGGAAAGAAAACTAATGTAGGATAAGTTTTTATAACATATTTAAGAAATATATACAGGGTTTTTCCAAAGTAATTTGAAATATTGTTCGTCGGTCAATTTTAAGTACCTATGAATATGTGTGATAAGTTTTGTCGTTGGAAGGATACAGAGTGTTGACTTTTTTGTAATAAACTACTGAAAGTTAAATTTTTTTCATCTCAATTTTTCCTTAGTAATGCTACTGGATTCCAAAACTAATACGAAAATAAGTTTATTCTCAGTGGCCTTTGGAATTGTGTCAAACCTGAAATACAACGCAAAAACAAAACATTCTAATTTTGTTGTAGCACCAGTTCGGCTTTTGTTTGTGTTCAGTTAATAACGATGCCTGTGTTTACTAATGCTGAAATTACTAATATGCATTTTTCGTATGCTTAAGCCAATGGTAATGCCTTAATGGCCAGACGTATGTATGCCCTGCGTTACTATGTTCTGGAACGTTTACTAAATTGCATCTTCGTTACAAGGAAATGTACTTTTGAAAAATCAAGGACGACTATTGGGCGATATTAGACGACCTAGAACTGTGAGAACTCCATAACTCAAAAATCAGGCTCTTCAAATTATTGACGAATATCCAAAAACAAATACCAGAAAAACTGACCAACAAGTGAACTTTCTAGAAAATGAACTTCCAGTTATTTCGGAAGATTCACCTCACATAATTAGAATATGTATGTGATTCATGCATTTTGCAGTAATCGTACTGGAGTTTTTAAATAACCGTTTTCCAGACCGTTAGATAGGACGAGGATCTCCACACCCATGGCCCCCAATGTCTTCTGAACACAATCCCCTGGATGTTTGTGTGTGGGTATATTTAAAATCAATCGTTTACAACCCCGATCTTAAATTCATAAGATCTTGAAATTGGCTGTTATGTTATTCGCAATACTTCTGGCTTTTTCGAACGTCTTCGGTAATCCATTATACGTCGTGCAGATCCTTGTATTTCAGCTGGAGAACATTTGCTCTTAAATGTACTACTTTTATGTTTATGTTCATCACAAATTTTTGTACTTTATTTTCATGTAAACATATTATAATACTTTTGTCAATATCCCTAAAATTCCGTATTAATGCACTGTATAAACTAAAATTGTTCCATTATACCTTCACTTGTTTGATAAAGCTACTATGCTAACGAAACGCGTCACATGTTTAATGAATATTTAAACAAATTAAATTGTTTTATTTCATCGTTTCAAAAGAGTTCATTTATTTACATTGCCGCATCCCCCACAACAAACCGTCTTTTCAAGAACATTCTCGAAACTCAAGAGGGGCGCAGCCACCAAAATTTACATTTGAGAGACAGGGCCGGCTTTGAGTTGGTGACCTCGCAACATTGCCCCTTCCTCAATAAGAAGTTCCTCCCGGAACTTCTGTGTAGCCGGGTCTGGATGTTTAAATCGCCAACTGGACCCATTTCTACACTTTTCGATCGTATGGGAATAACAGGGCTCTGCCTCATCGGACAATGATAACGGGTGGTAGCTGCAGATTAATATGTGGACACCGGTATCTTCGAAGATCACTTCCACCATATTCCTGATGACTCGCCAATTTACACTCGGTATAATAGTTGTAATTCATTTCTACCACTTGAATATTACACTATTTATCTTCACTATTTCATTCACTGTCCGATTACTGAGAACTTCTGTAAACTATCTCTTCAATGTCCGTTTCACTAATTCTAAACTAACTGTTTCAATAATAATTCGCGCACTCAAAAACCCGCGTATATATAGTCCTTCTCAACTCTAGAAAATTTCAGTACCTTCCGCGCTCGCCCTATGCACAAACAAAGCGAATGCTCTCGAAAGGATCGCGGCCACCAAAATTTACAGTCGAGGGACATGACCGGCTTTGAGTTGGTGACCTCGCAACATTGCCCCCACCTTAATAGAAAGTTCCTCCTGGAACTTCTGTATAGCCGGGACTGGATGTTTAAATCGGCAACTGGACCCATTCCTACACTTTCCGGTCCTATGAAATAACAGGGCACTGTCATCATTGGACACTGATAACGGGGGTATAGCTGCAGATTAATATGTGGACATCGGTTTCTTCGAAGATCACTTCCATCATGTTCCTGATGACTCGCCAATCCAACTGGTTGCACTCTATCTTAGGCATAGCTAGTTTCTACACGCTGGATATGGTCTTGAAGGCTACGTAGCGCTTCCCACACATTCCGGTAGGTGGATCGATCTTGAAATTCGTTCTTTGTTACCAGGTAGAAGGCGTACTGTGAATTGTGTTTGAGTCTCAGTGTTTTGCCAGGGGCTGGAATCTCTTTTGCAAGTTTTTCTAGTTGCCCAAACTTCTTTCGAAAGATGGTTGCCAAACTTCGTGCGTTTTTGATACTGGCTGGGATGTTGTGTGCCAGTGAATAGTCTCCCGGGAGCGTGAACAAGTCTTGTCGTTGATCTGTAGTGACTCCAAATCTAGCTTTTCCGGTAACTCCATATGCGCCCATAAATTCTTCGAAGGCAGGCTCAGAATCTTCCTGGACATGGTTCACTCCTTCCTCTATGTCATGGTCTCCTTCGAATGGCGCTAGTCGGTTTTGGTGAACTACTTTCGGTTTTCCATTGAGGATCTTGCTTATGCGATAGATGACGTCAATGATCCTCTTCTTCATCAAGAACGTACCCTCTCACGATTTTTGTAGTCTTGGAGAAAAGCCTTTTCTCCTCGTCGGGTTGTGTAACCATACTTTGTCCCCTTCTCCTGCGTGTCGTACCGTTTTTTCATTCTGTCGCTGGCAACTTGAAGATTCGTTCGGACCAGTTCGTGCACATCGTCCATCCTTTTTCTCAACTGGATCACGTAACCTTCTCCAGCTAGATCTTCTTCAGGTCGATATCCAAATTCCAGGTCGCAAAAAAAGTGGTATCATGGAGAAATTTCTTAAACCTATGGCGATTAATTAACTTATCTACTACTTTCCTATCATACCCGTTAATAACAGCTATATCCCCAATTAAACTCTTTTCATTATTATATATTTCCTTATTAAGAGGAAGATAAGTTAGTCTATAAAAACAGCAAACATATCATCCACATACCTATACCACACTCTAGGAAAATACTCAAATTCTCTTCTAACCTGTGTCTCAGAGCAGCTTGTAACGAGTTATTTTTTTTGCATTATGCAAGTTTAATTTTTATTTTATTTTGTTCCGTAATATATTTTATTTTGCCACTAGGGTGTATATAACTCGTTACTTTACAACCCTTTCGACTACCGCATTGATTTATTTTTTTTTGTTATTACCGTTGTATATTTTAGTATAAGTCCGAGTTACGCAAATCCAAATTCTAGCATACACAATTTATTCATTCCCGATATTCAAATTTTTCATCTGAAAGGACGCCCGGTATATACAACATTTTAATTAAAACGGTAGCCGACTAGTATACTTACAAGTTTTTGTCGAAACTAGATAGATTTCACGTTTTAATTCCCACACCAGAATTACGGCCGAAGAATGTAACTAAAATTTTGGATATAAATTCGGAAACAATTCATTTTTGGGCTCTTCTTATTCGCGCTCCGATTTTCATTCCGTCTGGCTTCTTATTCGCGCTCTCATTTATTCCGGCTCTAAAAGTAGTGATTCTCATTTTTACAAATAAACTGTGTATTCGAAACTTTCCGTATCGCCGCTTATTATTAAATTGTTGAATGTATTCTTTGAAAATTTTCCGACCGGCTATTTTTTTGTTGTTGTTGTTGTTGAACTGAAATTTGGTTTTTTTATTTTGTTTCTTTTATCTGGAAATAAAGATTTGTCAACGGTAATTTGATTTCGAATTTTTATTTACTGCGTTTATTATATATTAATTAACTGATATGAATTATTAGTGGATTCTCGAATTATTTTATGCTTTTGGTTGTCAGTAGTTTTAAATTAAATTGATATCCAAGTGGATTAGGTATAATATTTTAATTTTATGCTAGTACGAATATTATTACTCTGTGTGTCGATAGTTGGGTACCGTTTAACTCGTGGGAAAATATTTTTTTTTTGGAATAATTGTTACCGGCTTTAGTAGATTCAAGGGTTAATCAGACTTGGAAGAGGCTTAGCCACAATTTGTTTGATTTCCAGGCAGATCTAACTCGTTCTTAAATTTTTTTTTTTTTGGAATAATAGTTACCGGCTTTAGTAGATTCAAGGGTTAATCAGACTTGGAAGAGGCTTAGCCACAATTTGTTTGATTTCCCGGCAGATCTAATTAGTCTAATTTTTTTTTTTTTTTCGGAATAATAGTTATCGGTTTCCTCAGATTCAAGGGTTAATCAGACTTGGAAGAGGCTTAGCCACAATTTGTTTGATTTCCCGGCAGATCTAAATCGTTCTTTTCCCGTTTTGTAGAATCATTATTTATATTTTTTTTTCTCCCCGTCGGAATAATAGTTGCCGGTTTCATTTGGATTCAAGGGTTAATCAGACTTGGAAGAGGCTTAGCCACAATTTGTTTGATTTCCCGGCAGATCTAAATCGTTCTTTTCCCGTTTCGTAGAATCATTATTTATATTTTTTTCCCCGTCGGAATAATAGTTGCCGGTTTCATTTGGATTCAAGGGTTAATCAGACTTGGAAGAGGCTTAGCCACAATTTGTCTGATTACCCGGCAGATCTAAATCGTGCATTAGGGACCCCGTTAAACCCGGTAGATTTGAACCGTATTTGATAACCTGACCGTTAAGTCCGTTAAAATCCCAGATATAGGTAATACATACCTCATTTTCTTTTCCCGGTTAATTTGTTTGTCACTAAAAAGAATTATTCGTCAAATAGACCACAGAGTATTAATAGATCAAAGTTTTGAATTCCTTTTATTTTCATTTTTAACCGCAATTTATTGATTGGAGAACCAAGATTTGGCTTTTCCGGATTTTCACTAGTTAGTTAAATTTAATTCAACAAGACCCCTGGAATTTTCCGTAACCTCCATCTGAGGCTATCTGGATTTCTTGACGCTAAGGGACAAAGGGCCGTGGAGCAAACCACGTTAATAATCTGGCGCCCGAGATTTAAAAACCCGAATTTTGCATCAAGGGTGTCCTTAGTGACGTGTTCTTGTGGCAGGAGCCACGTGTAAGAAGGGAGGCACGTTACAAGCTCATGAATAAAGTAGCCATGAACATAAGCAATTACCCATAGCCGTTCCCTCATATTGTTTATAAAATTGGTCCCTATACTGAAAATAATTTTGATCCATGCACATCTTTGCCAAACGTAAATAATCTGCGGTTACTTCGTGACTCAAACTATTGGAAACAAATAAATCCTCCAAGTACTGCAAGGTCTGTGGAATTGCCACACTAGGAAATAATGAGCTAATATCAAACGAGATCAACACTTCCCCATCTTGAATTACCGTATCCTTAACTATATATAAATTCCAATGAATTTTTAATTACAAAACTTTCTATCTGAATGGGTAAATGTTCAAACTC
This sequence comes from Lochmaea crataegi, assembly GCA_947563755.1. Taxonomy (NCBI): domain Eukaryota; kingdom Metazoa; phylum Arthropoda; class Insecta; order Coleoptera; family Chrysomelidae; genus Lochmaea; species Lochmaea crataegi. The sequence continues at coordinate 12,716,404 of OX387424.1, read as the reverse complement.
CTTTGATAACCAGTTAGAAATATTATAACTAGGTGAAGAAACAGCTGAAACAATAGGTCTCATTGCCTTCCCAGGTTTATGTATCTTAGAAAGACAATAGAGCTTTGACATCGTAGGGTTACTAACAGGTAACTTATATTTTAAATTACCGGTAACAACGTTGTTACAATTTTTACACACACTCATTATCATTTTATTTAATGGATTCTTTGCGACATTTAAATAAGGACCTGTTTGAATCAAATCATCAACTCTATTGAAATAAACCTGTTAGTCCATTATAACAACTTTGTTCCTTTTATCTGCTTCTAAATAAAAATAATCCCTTTTCCTCAAACTTTTGACAATATTCATATCCCTTTTAGATCGAAACCTATTTTTATTATTTGAAATATATTTAGATATTTGACTTCTGCAAGCCTCCCTAACATCATGAGTAAGATATTGAATAGAACTTTCAATATGTCCAATCAGTTCACCAAGGTCGCCAGAAGGCAACGCAAAGTTCAAACCTTTGTTTATTAATTCAATCTCTTCACTGTCAAAAGTTTGGGATGAAATGTTTTCAACAATATTAATAATTTCCATAGGAAAGGTTTTGGGTTTTGGTTTTAATTTCCCAAGTTTCTTACGTAAAATAAACATCTTCTTTTTAAATTTTGAATTAATAACCCTAAACATTTCCCTTTGGAACTCACACCAATTTTCGTATTCCTGATATGTTAACCTATGTGTTAATTTTTTGTAAAGTCTGTATGCCTCTATTTCAAGACTACTTCGTTTACTGTACTGATATTTCATTTCTAAATTTAACCACTTTGTTTTTGCAAAATCGCACACCCTATCAGAAATCACACTCTTACTTATATCAACCTTAATGAAGTTTAAATTTTTGACAAGACTTTAAAAACCAAATATCAGCACTTACTAACCTAATTTTAATACTAAGTTTTACATACCTGTGTTGTTCCGCTGACCGTGAAGCCATCACAACTAAGTTGGGAATTCTGGAACCGTTGGCGATACTTGACACTGAACACTGTTTACACTACCACAACACCAACACTAACACTTTACACTATCTTACGCACGTTTCGATAACCAAGTTATCTTCCATGAGATTATTCCATGAGATGCACCCAGATCGTGAACCTATTTCACAATCTACGTTAAGCAGAATAGAGCGAAAATACAGATAATCAGGACATGTGACGGATGCAACAAAGCAAGGTAGTCCAATAATTAATGAAAGTATTCAGAAGACATAATTTGGTCGACAGTAGAAAATCCACACTGTACAGTGCCAGGACTATCTAGGGATTTTGGTATTGGAAAGTCTTCAGTATCAAACAATTTTAAAAAGGTAAAATATCATCCTCATGAAGTACGTCTTATCCATGAATTGGCCGAAGACGACTTTAACCGAAGAACTGAATTCTGCAAGTATATGATGATCCAACTTTTTCCTGATATTAAAATACTCACTAATTTAGACCGCAGAATCAGGTTTCAAGAGGATGTCGCACCGCCAGATTTTGCAGTAACTGTGCGCGATTTTCTAAACAGAACTTTTCCACAACGGTGGATAGGAAGAAGGGGTCCAGTGGAATGGCCCGCTAGATCACCTGATCTGAGCCCATTAGAATTATTTTTATGGAGTTATTTAAAATCTAAAGTATACACAAACAGACCTGGAAATATGCGTCAACTACATGACCGAATTAGTTAAGAAATACAGAACACCCGCTATGCTACAGAATGTTGGAGTCGAAAGTAATTCCCGGTTCAGTCATCGTCTAACGATCAATGGAGAACAATTTAAACATTTATGGTAAATTTTCGTTTGTTTGTTTTTGGTAGTGTATTTGTTTATTACATTCAGTAACGTATAACTTTCCATAAACAATTTTTTTTGTATTTTTGCCTTCCCTGTACCAATTTGAAGCAACGTGCTATACATTTTTGGAATCAGCTCAGCAAGGGAAATCCGGAAATTGAAAGGGGGTTCCAAAAAAATGGTGATGACGTCATCACACGAAGGTGGTTGACCCTGTATATTAGATTATAATGTAAAAACACCCTTAAACAAGGTATTTTGAAATCAAACACGAATATTTAAAAATCTATTGCAGTATATTTTAATTCACGTCTCGATCTCTTTTACAATCAACACATACTAATTCTATACTCTTCTTATCTCAATAACAGTCACTCCTTGACCACGTTTCCATTTTACTTATAATAACCACTCAGCTAGTTTTTAAAAATATAAACATAAGAAACTCATATATATTATTACCAATTTCTCATCCTAATGCTTTTAAAAATAAACACCAAAAGATCATAAATGTCTTATTCGTCGATATCGAGGTCGATATAGAATCTCAAAAGATGTTTAAGTAACAAACTTATTTTAAAGGAAACCATAACTTATTAATATATCACCATAGCGTAAACAGAAACAAGAGCTGCTTTAAGAGTGCGCCTTACAATAATTTGAAAAATAGTAAATTAAAATCAAAAATCGACCTGTTTCGGGAATTTTCAATTTTATTGTTTATTTAGCTGATAATGCATGTATGCGTTACTTTATGGACGCACTGTATAATAACCCATGACCAGAAATTTCGATTTTCGAGCGTATGTGATATGAATGCCGAGGAGAAGCTTTCATTACCAAACATGAAATATGAATGTCCGGTGTTTTGATCCTCAGCAATATTAACACTAAGTACACACAATACACACCTCGTCGATAACAGTATATGAATACGTGCGTTTTGTTAACCAGTAATTTTTGGTTGGGGCAACATACGATTTATCCAGAAACAACTTACTAGATTATGGTTTAGGGCATGCCCTTCGACCCGATATGACATTCTTTGAAAAAAAACCGCCTGTATCTTTTTGTTACACACTGAAAAAGTATTCTATTAAAATAACCATTCTAGCAGGAAAACGATTTCTGCGCATTCCTTGGAGTTCAATGATCTAGCAACATACAACATATGAACAATGTTTATCTTAAAGAAAGGATAAATAATTTACAATCGTTAGATACTAGTAGGGTACGTATTTTAGAACTTATTTTTTTATTCTGGTTCCCCACTCAAAATCTTGTTGCAAATGTCTAAAAAAAGTTCTGACTGGAGTTTTAGAAAAAATGTAAAAAAGCAAACTTGTGGGAAATTTAATTTTCTTCACAAAAGGTTTGATAAGTTGAATCACTAAGATTGATATTTTTGGGATATGAAGCGTTAACATTTTATAAATGATGATTTACAATTATTGTTAATATCTCAATTATTCAACAAATTTTTCTTGAAGGAAGTTGAATTTCCTACAAATCTGTTATATACATTTTTTCTATAAATCTAGCCACTTTTTAAATAACTTCAAAAATTGACAACTTTTCAGCAAAATCGGATTTAGGGATCCGTACCATCTTACATTTGCAGAATACAACTAGTTACAATGAGCACTTTTGTAGAGCTTTCAATCCCGAGTAAATCTTACTCTGGAACAATCCGATAGCATGGAATGCGGCTGAGATATCTCTATTTAAAAAAAATCATCTGAGTTCACGTCTTTTTTAAATAGGAGATATTGTTAGAATTAATATTAAGGGCTAAAATATTCAGGGAATTCTTTTCTTGGACATTTCCATCAAGATTTTGAGTGGGGAGCGAAAATAAAACAATAAGTCCTAAAAAAGCACCCTAGTAGGTATACATATTCACAAACGTGTTACTTGTAATATCTCTAGTGTTTGAAGTATTATTTTTTGGAAGCCAGGTATTCATAATAAATTGTTCACAAAAAAATATCTGTGATGGTTCAAAAACTCGAAAAATCCTTCAGTTTACCATCAGATATAATATAGCAAATAATTTCTTCCTCCATTTCAAGAATTTCAAGAATACCCTGAATCAGTCTAGGAACAGTATAAACTTAACTTTGTATCGTTAAATTATCAAGTGAATATTTTTTTCAACTGTTTGCTATACTTTGAAGTTAAATTGAAATCCACTTCAGTAACATGAGCTGAATGACAAATTAATAATTTCTGCATTACACATAGCACTAAAATTCTGGATGTTCTCCTCTTTTGTCATTTATATTATTTCCACTAGATAAGAGCACCATAGAGGCGAAGAGATTCCGTAATTTTTTGTTGTTGCGATGACAACCTTTCAGAATAGGATTTACTTATTGGTGAAACACATTGTTGTAAAATTTCTGTTAATTTTTCAGTACACTGAAATGATTTGTTTACAGGATTAAACCGCTCAGCTTCTTTAAAACTTGTCTTTATCCATACTTCTTTGGACCCTTTACAAAATGGTTGGGAGATGCCCAACGACGAATTACAACAAAATGTAGTATCAGATATGGATTCCAGTTCCGAAAGTGATTAGGATTTGAAAGTTTTATGCTAAAACCAAAATAGACATTAACAACTTTTTTAATATTTGAATAATGATAGTAACTAATGCATGATGGTTTTAATTAACTATTAACATTTTATGGTAAATTAAAAGAGTTCCTTTATGACCAAAGAACTAAAAATCACGATTAGAATATGTAAAAAGAGTATTAGTTGCATACATTTAGGGAATAGCGGGCAGCGCGGGGTGCGTTTGAAGGTACCGATTGCATTGAGTGCGCCGCATTTTTAGTGACATCCTCCGAATGAAAATTAAGTTTCTTGCTTATTATCCAGCCAATTTTAGCAAACAACCATTAGAAGCAGAAAAGAAAGGGCTATTTTCTTTGTTTCGGGGAATTGGATTGGAGTTTTTGTTTCGCCGCAATTGCCATGAATAACAATTGGAAAGTGTCTTTCAAACGCCACTGTTACCGTTTAGCCACAAATCACAGAAATAAAATTCATTGTCCATTTAAACTAATGTAATTTTTAAAAAGAAACTTTTTTTTCTTAGTTTCCGTTGATACTAGAGGATCCGCTTTTAACCAGTTGGTAGAACTCGTCTTAGGGAATAAATTGTTTTTTTAATTTTTTTTAACAAAAATGCTCCCCCCACCCTTCCCCCTATCATGATTTTTATACTGCCGGGTACATTCGACTTAGGAAGGGATACACTATCATCTGAATAGGTCAAATCATTTTAAAAAAGAGTTGCACACGGAATTCGTTTTTAGACGACTTTTCAATCTTTGAGCACTATACTATTTGATTAAGTCCCCATTTGTTTCCTTTCGCCCGTTTGTAAGTCATTTTCCCTTTATTTGCTTTGTCAAGTGGATAGACTTATGAAACGTTCCTATTAATTTTACTGCTTAAATATCAAAATGAGTTCGATTTTCCGTTTCTTACAAAAATTATTATCTTCCCAATTGCTCTTGTTATGATGGTACGTAGAATTACAACATAAGTTTTCGGAATTTTTATTCTCATACGTTTTTCATAATAACAACACGTGCTTCTGTAGAGTTACAGTTTATATAACATGTCAGCAAAAGTATGTAGTCTATAAATAAAAAATTCCTAGTCATGAACGTGCTTCTTTCTTAATTTGTAGTTTCCTATATATGACCTATCTATGCTATGGTTTATTTTATTTATTTTTAAGAAAATGTTGGCACTATATTCTGCCGCCTCAGTGAATATCAATGAAGCTACAAATATCAGTTTGTTTGTTTGTTATTATATAAATAGGATATTTGCCTTGTTTTTTAATGTCACGTTCCTAGAACACCTACTATAAAAAAATGTGATGTAATGTACCGTTTGTAATCAACGTTGGATTACAATTTTGCTGCACCGTTATATCTAAAATAATTCTCAACACATTTTACTCAGGTAGGATAAACCACTCCGATTCCTCCCCACGTCAGTTTTATGAAAAGAGCAGTGAAGCAACCAATTTGGTTTAAAATAATCGAAGTAGTTTTCAAAATCGCAATACACGTGACATAAATTACAAAACATGACATTACAACAACTTTTTTTGATTCGATTTATCGATACTTACGCCCGATCAATATCGATTGTAAGATCTGAATAGTATTAAATGTTTACCACAATGTACAATTATTTTTCATCATTCCAACACACCCCCGTAATTTTTACATTTTTCGGAAATATACTCGGAATAGCATTCTAATTTTTTTAAACATTAACGAAAATATCTTTAGTCTCAAAATAACTATCAAAAACAAAAATCTTTAAAAAACACGCTGGAACCATATTAAACATATTTTCAACATCTGAACAAAATGAATCAACGAAGTTAAAGTTTCCCAAAAACATCCAAGCAGATGCTTTTCTCTCAAAAAAGTTGAACTAGGTAGGACCAAGTGTCTTCGTCAACACGTCAGCAATTTGTATTTCAGTACCATAGTAAGATAGTTTCATCAATGTGTCTCATTTTCCTGTTCATCGGACAGGTTTTAATCGAAGCTTAATCGATGCTGGAATTGTCAATCAGCATTTTGCTTCAATGGTTTCTTGAGTTAGTCCTTCAATCAACGCCTTGATGTAGATTAACTTCCGTCAGCTCTCCGCAGCAGCAACGAACTCAGCTTCCGTGCTGTCATCAGCAATCGTAGGCTGTTTTCTTGATCTTCAATAAATGGGTCCTCCGCCGTAGTACATCACAAAGCCTGAAGTACTTTCAGTCGTTGTGGGGTCGCCAGCGCGGTCGGGGTCGCAGTACACTTTTAGTTCTTTAGTGGAGTTAGCGTTGTAGGAAATTCCTTTATTCAAACTACCTTTTAGGTACCTCATGATGCGCTTTAGGTTTATCACATCATGGTCATCTGGGTGAAAATTTGGTCTATTAACCGGTTTTTTCACTCTAGCAGGTTTGTACGCAGACAAAGGAGTCGGTGCTGGTTTGGCTTCTGCCATATTAAATTTCTCCAAAACGTTTTCAGCATAGTACTTTTTGCTAATTTCAATCGAATTTTTGATAATTTGGAACTCTAGACCAAGAAAGGATTATTCTTGGTAGCAATTTCAAATTCTTTTCCGAGACGTTTTAGTAGTTTCTTCATTTTTGATTTATCCTTTCAAAGTCCATCATCAACGTGTATTGCCAGAGTCAAAGATCTGTTCTCGTTCACGAAGATACATTGATCTGTTCTAAGTGGAGTTAACCCTTCTTGTTTGAGAAGTCACAAGACGCTTCTGCGAACCTGCTGGGGCTTGACGCAATCCACACAAGGCTTTGATCAGCTTGCATTCATTCATTCCTAAATTTGGGTTGTGCTCATCAGCCCAGGCACTTGATCTGAATCTTTGTACCATTTCCCATGTTATCTACTTCCATTCCAGAAGCTTCGTGTCTTCTATAAAGGTCACTAGGTTGACTGGAGGGATTTTCAGTAGTTGTGATGGTTGTATAACTTCCTCTCCAAAGTGCTTCCGTCTAAGTTCTTGTAAGTCCTCGCAGAAGCAGAGTATGTGATTAGGCGTTTCATCATCAAGTTCACATTTTCTGCACATAGGCTCACTAACTTTGCCCATATTATACAGATGTTTCCTCAGGGTGCAGTGTCCAGTCACCAGGTCAGTAACTGTCTCCAAATGTCTCTTACCTAGTTTCAGTAGCCTGGTTGGGAGAGCCCTCTGTATTTAGGTATAGGGAACCATTATGAAGGAGTATTTCATTTTTCAGGGGCAATCAGAAAATGCAATAAAATATAGCAGCATATACAGCTTGCATATTTTCCTGCTATGTTTGCCATAGCGTTCCGGTGTAGACATATATACATTTTCCTCAATCAAACTGTGGAAAAAGCACTGTTTACATAGAAAGTTTTTATTTTGAGGTTGTTTTTGGCGACATGAGCGAGTAGAACACGAAGAGCATATGTATCTACTACCGGGCTGTAGGTTTCTAAAATATCGGTTCCGAATCTGCTCCCCCGTACAACAAGCCTTGCTTTATACCTGCCATCATCATTGACTCGAAATATCCACCTGCTAGGGAGTACATTTTTCCCTTGAGCATCAGATTTGTTAATCAAGCTCCAGGTTTTATTATCTTTAAAGCGTCTTTCTCCTCTTCAATCGCAGCTAACCATTCTGTTCTGTCAGATCCGCTGGTAGCTTCAGCATACGATAAAAGGGCTGACTCGTCTGTACTACCATGTAGTTTATGACGAAGTACTTCATTTTCACTGGACCTGTAGTCTTCCGGGTTGATCTTCTCGGCAAAGTTTCGGTATCCCTTGGGTCAATGGTCAGTTGGGAATCCGATAGTTCAGATGCCTCTTCAAAATTATCTTGGGTGCTTGTGGATCGCACATCAGGTTCGGTATCGGATGGACTATCGTCAATTACTTCAGAATCATTTTCTTCTTCGGTGCTTTCTTCTTCGCTATGGTCATGTCGGTGTTTTCTTCTTCATCCTAGTCGTTATTTTCGTCTCTGTGAATGAAAATCGACTGGATCCTTTCCTGTGATGCATTTGGGGTTTTTCCAGTAAATTTTACGTCCCTGGATACGATTATTTTACGGTTCTTCTCATCGCACAACCTGTAACCCATTGTAATGTTTCCGATAAAGGTATGCTCGCTGCTTCTTTGGTCTAGCTTTCTCAAATGTTATTCATGATGGACAAATGTACGAGATCCAAATATCCGCAGGCTGTTCGGATTTGGTGACACACCATTCCACATTTGAAATGGTGTCTTGCTAGGTAGAACTTCAGTCGGGGAACGATTCAGAAGGTAGGCGGCAACATCCAATGTCTCTCCCCAAAATTCCTCGCGGAGTCTGGAGTCGAAAATCAGGGCACGAACTTTTCCATCCGACGTCTCATCAAGCGTTCACTTCCATCCAGTTCAGAGACATACGGTTGAGAACGCGAGATCAGTTTCTGAAGTTATCGTCGTGCCAGTTTTACGTCCTGCTTTCAGCAACCTTGAGATCAAATTCGTTGAGGTTCTCTAGTTTTTAGTGGCAGAATCTCATCACATAGCAAAACTATTGTATAACTTAGGCAAAGCTGACAATATTCTCTGTCTTTTATATCGTAGCCAAGACTCTTCAACAGAGTGACTGTGTTTCCAGACTCATCAACCCCATTTACAATATTTTTGATTCCAAAACTAAAGTACCAAGCCAATAGGCTGTCTTTCAATCTATCATTGTTACCTTCATAAATACTGACCAGTTTGTTGTACATTTCAGCAGCAGTTTTACAAGACATGATCAGCTGCTTGTTTTTCTTATCAATGGTCATAAATATTACCTTATGGGCTTCAGCATCCTTCCTAAGACTATCTGAATCCTTGGGGAAAGCTTCTTCTTCCGCAAAAGAAATAGCGTCCAATATATTCGCCGCATTGAGCAATATCTTCAACTCAAAACGCCAGGAAGCAAAACTTTCAGGTCCCTCAAGTGTCTCTATCTTTGCCGAATCATCATCACTATTTCGGCTACACATCTTATCTTGTTTTCAACAATTTTTCACTTTTTAACCTGATTAAGGGACCAATTTGGTTTGAAATAATCGAAGTAGTTTCCAAAATCGTTTTATTTAAAATAGGAAAAGCACACATGACATAAATTACAAAGCATGACATTGCAACAACTTTTTTGATTCGATTTATCGATATTTAGTTGATCGCGACACGCCCGATCAATATCGATTGTAAGATCAAAATAGTATTAAATAGATATCGAAGAATAAATATATTATTGAACGCTTCACAACAAAGTTTTGGAGAATATTTTTCAAAAACAGTGACCGTTCAACATAAGAAGCAATAACTACTTCCCGGGCTATATGCCCCGACAGACATTGAATTACACTTCTAATTCAAACGGGGTCGGTATGATCTACAAGATTTAACCAACCATTCTGGTTTGTGATTAGAAGGGACAACATAACTTGCAGACCGGTTTCGGCGTATTTGCGCCTCATCAGTATAAGGTATATGTTAGCGTCCTAGAGTTAATCCTGGACTGACTATGGCTCTAAAATCACCACCAAAACATGTAACCGGAATGGTTGGTTAAATCTTGTAGATCATACCGACCCCTTTTGACTTAGAAGTGTAATTCAAAGTCAGTCGGGGCATATAGCCTGGGAAGTAGTTGTTGCTTCTTAAGTTGAACGGTCACTGTTTTTGAAAAATATTTTTCAACACTTTGTTGTAAAGCGTTGAATAATTTATTTATTTTTCGATATCTATTGGTAACGCGCTTCACTGAATACGACAATTTTACAGGACACTGTAATAATTGTTGATATAGTATTAAATGTTTACCAAAATGTACAAATTATTTTTCATTATTCCAACAGTCTCCATATTAAGGTAATATGTTAACCTTTAAACAACGACTAATTATTCTCTTTCCTGGATAAATAGCTTTCATTCCTACAAAACATTCTAAGGATTCTTTTTATTATTCTGACAGCTTTTAGTTGTGCATTATTAAGCGTCCTATTGCAGTAATTATGAGACACTTACTATTCCAGGAAACAATTAAAACAATATTTAAGTGACTTAAAAAGCGTTTAACGGAGCGTGCTGACGATATTATAAAAAGAACAACAAAATCCCAAGTTAAAATTTTGGTTGTAATAGGGTTCTTGTGAAGCTTGTTATATGTACAGATTCCAGTGAAATATTTAGTAAGGTGTAATCAATAAAGTATAAAAAGAATAGTTTTAATACTATTTCTACACCTTATATAGCTTGAAAACGATTATTTCGAACCAATGGTCGCTTAATTCTGAAGAAACAACTACTTTCCGGACTATATATTCTTGGACGGATTGGGTTCTGGTATTATTAAAACTTGGTTCATTCAACACTTCTATATTATATATTTCACTTAAATTGTATACAGGATGGTCATTGTGAATTGTACCAGCATTGCAATTTTGGAAATCGTAAAATTTACGAGATCAGTTAAATGAGAGTAAAGTTGCTTTTTCAGGGGACCAGTGTAATGGTACCAAAACATCTCTCAAATGTTTGTTATTTTCAGAGTTATACGAGAGAAACAAAAATGTAAATTTTTTATTATTAGCTATAATACGTTCATTTTTGAATATCAAAAAATGGTAAAGGAAAATTTTATTTGGTACGACATTGGCTAGCTGAGTACGTACCTTCTTTTTTACTACGACATTTCGTATATATCATCAATTTTTTCCTCAAATACGGACTTCCCAAGCAGCAAGGGTTAGTCGAATGTATGTCATCACCCGACGTAGAAATACGTCGAAACAACGGTCGATCCGACGTGAATTAGACGACACAATGTCATAGTCGAAAAGACGTCGACCTGGGATGTTCAATCGACGTACAACGACGACGTACTGTATACGTTCAGAATTACCTACGACAGGTATACAGTTTGTTTCGAGCAACAGTTTGCAATCGTTGCCAACTGAACGACGCACATGCATTTGGCAAAGGTTGCGAATTGCTGTTCGCACAAACCTATAATGAAATTTTTGGTGATTAAATAAAAAAATCAAAATGACCTGTCAAAACTGTTTTTTTTATCATATATAAATACAAAACAAATATATTTCATTTTTAAGACTTTCAATTGTATTTTTAAGCTCCTTAGCCACCCTCCTAAACATCTGGCGTTCACCTACAGTTTCTTTATAAAATTTTGTCATATTATTTTTACATAAAATAAATAAACTAACCAAAATTAAAACAATCCTAAATTATTCACTTTTCTTATTACGATTGGGAGCATGTTTCAGCCAACGCTTGATAGCATTCTCAACTTCCTGAGTTGTAAAGTTGGCTCCTTGTTTCACCGCATCTATAATAAAAATGACATTCAGTGTATGACAAAAAATACAATAAATACACACACTTTTTCTGATTCTACTTTACAATCTGTAAATGTGAGTAAAATCTTAGCACCAACATGTTCAACATATATTAAAACTACAAATCTTACCTAGTACCACCTTGTTTAGGCGTAGTTGATTGAAGGGTCTCTTATTGGATTCTTTATTCTGTCGGTTGTTACCAGAATAATTAAAAAATTTCGCAATACCATCTGTCAATAGGGATCTTAAAATTCTGTTATTCTTTTGGGTAACTTCTTTTGAATTTGAAATTGAGGCGCAGTATGATTTCTAAAAAATCAGAAAAAAAACATAAATCTCCTTATCCTTAGGTTTGACCAATTTCTTTTAATCTATACATAGAAAGTGTAAGAGGCAATGAATTACCGTTAAACAAAAAACATCAGCAAAAACTAAATTTTGCTTGCATAATTTCAAGATATCAATATAACACTTACAAAATGGTTGAAGTTCTCTTCATGTGTCAAGTATGCTTCTAGTTCTTCCAGATCTTCCAAGGATTCCCCTAAGCTGGACTCATCTGTCCTAGATTCCAATTCTTGAGACGATCCTACAATTTCATTCATTACTCCCTCAATTATTTAATTATGTATTAATATCTTTGGAAATTTCACAAGCAAACAAAATAAATCAGTGTTTTTATTCAAAACAATACTATTACTGTAAATCTTTGAAGGATACACCTCTTGGTTTTGATGGAGTATTAATCTTCACAAGTGGAGGCCGCGGTAAAATTTGCTTAGACTTTTTGCCTTGTTTCCTAAATAATGAAATTTGTTCGTCACTATCACTCTCATCAGAACTAAATTTTCTTTTCAGTATTCTTCTTCTAGGTCTGACATCAGGATTCTCATCAAGATCTGTTTGGAGATCAGATGTTATTTCTGCTCTTTTTAATTTTCTCGTAGCTGTTTCGAAATCATCTAAAAATGTACAGCAAAAATTTAGAATGGGGTACATATTATGGTTTGAAATAACTTTGTGTTTTAATGAGCTATACTATTAGTATTACCTGTTGAGTAGAAAATTCTCTGCACCTCATATAATTTCCAGTTCTCATCATTTATTTCTGGTTCAAGTTTCCTCAGAACTTTATTAAATTGTTGGTTATCTTTTATGGGTGGCCAATACACTTCAGTTTTTCTAGGAGTTAACCAAGCAGTATTAACTATAGAGAGTCCACCACCATCTGCTCCTTGTTTGAATTCTATTACAGAATACATTATGTAAGTATCTAAAAAATCTGTATTTCAGTTTTTCTCTACTACTTTCTTTTACCTTGTTATTAAATTAAATAAACAAGAAATATGAGACTATTAAAAATTACAGGTAAATTCAATTTTTTGAAGACAAAAATGTGTCACTTTCTCTAACTAAATTCTTGGATGCATCTTCCTGTAAAAAGTTTTCTTTTATCCCACATAACCTCCAGAGTGGCAAACTACGTAAGAAAAAGTATTATATACTTTTTAGGCTATATTTCGGTTCCAAAAATTGTTCTTTCCCATCCCATATAGATAAAAGGTACTTACCTGTACCGGGCATCTATCGACAAATATGCGAAAAGACAACTTGTTGCTGTGACCTGATTCCAAAATTATTCAAAACACAACACACCACCGCTAGTGGAGCAAGTAAGGTCGTAGTTCGTAATTATGCAAAGGAAGCCCAAGATACAAAGGAATAAAACCATAGGTAACATAACATTAATTAATTACAACCCAGAAGCACCTTAGAAGAGACCATTTTGTGCAGAGATAAGGATGATTTTGTGTGACGTTGATGTCAAATGTCAGACTCTGGGACTGACTTATTCTCTAACCAATCACACAATAGTATTCGTATAGGGAAGCAAATTACTAATTTGTGATTGGTTAAAAAACTGAACTGGATATTACAGAACGTTTTGCGCGAATTTTGAATGTATTTTATGAAACAATTTTTGAAAATCGACGGGTGAAACTTGCAATTCAAATCTCTTGCGGATTTTACATACAACTGCATATTTATTAACAAAAAGATTTTTGTCATTCGTTTTATACAATGAACTATTTATTAATAATATTGTTATTCACTTGAATAAGTCTATATTGATTAAAATAGGACTGTTTGGCTTTGTATGGAACTTATTCGTACAAATAAGTATGTATATACTTTATACTTGATATTCGTTACGAAAGTCACTTTGATAACGTCTCTTCGACGTTAATTAGTAGTCGATCAATTATTGGGAACCTATCAACCTAAAATCTACGTCAAATCAACGTCTTCATTATGAGGTCGAAAAGACGGCTACAAATTAACGTCTAATCGATATCGTTTTTAAGGTCGATCGACGTCAAAGTCTTCAAATGACGTATATTCGACCAACCCTTGCTGCTAGGGTTGTATTTTTTATCTCAATTCTGTGCAGTATTTCGAAATCCAAATGAAACGATGTAACATAGTTGACCATTTATGACTTTCATCTTCAATAAAAGTGTCATAAGCAACAAAATGCTCCTATTTCAATTTAGTTTTTTTTAATACGGACCTACACTATTTCTCTGATGTTTTATTATGATTACAAACTAAATGGCCTTTGAATACACGTGTATTGTGTATTATCAGCAATATTCGTCTCCTCCACATAATACTGGTGATATTGGAGTTTACACACATTCCAGACAGGACCATTACATTGGTCCCCTAAAACCCTGTTACGGTTTACAAAATTGCAATGCTGGTACCATTTAAAATGTCAGCCTGTATAATATTTTATTCACTCTCATCAGCACAAACTTGCCTTATTCGAATTCGTTTTATATTAATTGATTGCCGTCCTATATCATCTCGCTTGAAACTTTTTTTATGCCTACGAATGATTTTGACTTGTGTTTGATCATAAACATACCTAATCAATATTCTTAAAGTGGTTCGTAACTATTTGCTAATTCCACTATTATTTAAAAAACCTCCAACCCTTTAGGTTTGTATTAACGAGGAATCACATGACTTGCAGACAGGTTTCGGCTTAGTTATGCCATCATTATTGCAAAGAAGATGTATCCCATTCAGCATCTCTAAGCTGGTCTGAAGAAGACATTCCTGCAGAGAAGTTAAGCGATAATTGGTATGAAAATATTAAAACTATTTCTTTCATACTATTTTTTTAATCATTTTAACGGTATTATTAAGAAAGATCATTCTAAATTTATTTTCTGTATTCTCTTTATATAGTGAATAAGTGTTTATATTATATCACTAATCACCTCCGAGCTTTCCTTCAACTACCTTAACAATACTTGGTCTCTTAAAATAGTAGACCGTTCTTTCCAAATATGAATCGGAGGGCTAAAATAAATTAAATCGTAACAGTAAAAATTTCGCGTTTTGTCGTTGTAGCATATTTTTGACTATCAATATTACGGCAGCGTGATTACGCGCTACTACATCCTCCGGAAAATCTAAAGGATTTATATCTGGAGATCTAGGAGGCCATAGCCCGGGTACACTTTTTCCCATTCAAAAGTTAAGGAAATTTTTATATAATAAATTTCTCAATTGTCAACCATAATATGTGTTCGAAAACAAGAAACTACTTATACGTACCGGCTCAAATCCTTGACATTATCATAACACAACATATTTATGAGGTACGCGTTCTGCAGATTCAATCAAAGTTGGTTTAAAAAAATAAAAACCTATTGGATGGAAAAAAGTCGCTTTTCATGGCGAGTGAAAGACCCATCCCCACTCATAAAATGGGTTAATAGAAAAACAGGAAAATGGTATGAGAAAAAAATTGAAAATGGAAGAGTTCAGTTTTTATATGGTAAAGAAGCTGGTTTTATGAAAATGTTCTTGATATTACTACATGTCAATTTAAAATGAAAGTTCAAAAAAACACTTGTCACTTTCTACCAAGTTAATTGTGTCTTTTTGTAAAACCATTTCTATTGGAGGGGTTATGTGCAAGCAAAGTCGAAAGAATATATAAGAAAAAATTATTCACCTTAACGTCAATCGAAAACAGACTCATGCTATGTGATCCCAAAAAGCATTAGAAAATTAATTGGCAATGAAAAATATACACAACGTTCCTTACAAATATCTCCTGCGTGTTCCTTGCGGTATATTCATTATTCTTTTTGTTATTTATTTTGGGAAATCAAACTACAATCTTTTGTATGTTTTTCATTCGTTAGTGTCAGATATGGACCGACATTTTATGAAAACCCAATTATTCTTGATAACGGTGGAACGCTACTGACACGTTGGAATAAAAAACAAAAAAGAGTGTGGTTTGATTCCCCAAAATAAATCAAAAGTTCTTTACAAAGTATATTACGTCAAAAACATTGTTTTGTGACACAACACTTTCATCCACTTGCATCGTCCATTTTGTTCCGTTTCATTAACGTGATCATCAATATAGTATATTACGTAACAATAGTTGTAAGTAACCCATTACGCACGAAGCCGCGTAGCGGCGAGTGCATAAATTTCACGAGTTCGTAATGAGATAACAACTCGTGTAACGTACTATACTTTTTCTACGCCCATCTATTTTCTTCTATGAAATAAAGGAAGTCGCAATTATTTAAACTTTATTATAATAATAATAATTGTTTATAACAATTGAACAATGATTTTAAGTCATTGGTGCCTTATTACTTAACGGCGATGAACGGTTATCTATAACTGTAGTACTGTACGATACATCAGAAGATGAAGATTGATAATTGGTAATCGCTTCCGACATTCGTAAAGCGTTGTCATTTATATTTTTATGAGAGTGATTCACATAGCCTCCCGCCACTGTAGAAGATACTATATTTTGTTACAAACATTGACAGCATAAATGACATGACGTTTATTTCCATATCATGCTAAAAAAACGCGAATTATTTTTTGAGACATTGCACAATGTGTTGCCGACATTTAGGGGCATTACTCCATTAATCTAAAATGTATTTCACCAATGCTAAAAGCTTTTATGTTTTCCAATTGACTTAATTTGTGTAAATAGACAAATTAAATTAGTACGTAGATAAAAATTTGATTGCAATTTGATTAAACAAAGAAATTTAAGTTTTCTTATCCAAACGCACGTGTATGTTATGAGATCTCATTACGTGCATGTTATTGTTAAATGTCACTCACAAAGAATGTCGACAGTGCGATTTTTGCTGTTTACGGACATGGGCGTACAAAAAAAAAATTTGTTACTTTCTGATTTTGTTTATTTTTACTAACCTACTTTTTGTTGTGACCTTTAATAGACTTGTTGATATTAATTATAAAAATAATTAATGTCATCGAGTACTGTGAAAGTTTATATTGAATAAAAAATGTCTATTTCTAAAAGATGGAAATAATTCAGTTTCAATCATTAGTTTAGACCCTTCTCAGAATTATAATAATTGGCGACGAGTGAAAAAAAAAATCATCCAATTCTCAAGAAAAAAAGAGGAAATTTCAATAATTTTTTTCAAATGGATGCAGAACAATTTAAACAACTTATGTCTGTAATGCGTGAGCAGCAGCAAAGTCTCATTAACGGGATTAAGAATCAATTACGTCCGGAACAACAACAGCCCTCAACACCTTTTCCTGTGAATTTTTCAAGTATAGCACCGTTTGAAAATTTTGATGCCCACAAAGAAAAATTTTCCTGTTATCTTGAACGTTTTGAAAACTATTATAACATGAAAGGAATCAATGATGAATCGAAAATTGCTCAGTTGCTCTGTGTTTCAATAGGTTCCACACATTATAATAGTTTGGCAGAATTTCTTGGTCCCGACAAAGCAGTAAAACTTTTGAACTACAAAGATTTAGTGCAGGTTTTGAAACAAATGCTAATACCAAAGAAGAGTGTCATTGTTTCTCAACATTATTTTCTAAACGTTTACCAAAAAGAACGTCAGACAATTGCCGAATATGTTGCAGCACTTCAACGCGATCTTGCAGATTGTGAGTTTTCAACTTCATGTGAATGTACCAGGTCTGTTTGTATTGCAGACATTTTCCTCAGAGCTCAGTTTATTCGTGGGTTGCGTGATGATTGGTTAAGCGAACAAATTTTACAGTCAAACGTTACATCTTTCGAAGAAATATTAAAAAAGGCAACTGCTTTCGAAGCCTCGAAAATAGAGAGTAAACAATTATCTCAGCACTCCAGTTCGAATCACTCGAATTTCAACACAAGTGATATCAAAGCAATATCAAATTCTACAAGACATAACAGGAATCGTTCCAGTTTGCAATCAAATTCTCGATCACAGAGTCCAAATCACCAGAATTTGCGATACCGCCGCAGTCAACCAGATTACAAGGCACTTGGAATCGAAAATCTTTGTATACGATGTGGCAGAAACAATCATAAAATTGGAGATTGCCGTGTCGATAGAAACAAAGTTTCCTGTCAATCCTGCAAGAAAATTGGACACGTTGCAAAAGTTTGTATTACAACATTGTTAAATGCCAATCGCAAAAGATAACAAACACAAGTTCCACATCAGTGCATGTTGTTTCTGACGATCAAACAAGTTCTGATTATGAGTATGGCGTTAACCACATGGACACATTATATAATCATTTTGAAGTGGTTGATTTATTCGAAATACGTCCTGATTCTGATAAATATTATATTACGGTGTACCTAAATGGGAAATCTCAACGTTTCGAAGTCGATTCAGGTGCAAAGTTTTCTTTACTAAATGAGAACGATTTCAATAATTTAAATTTTAATGTACCCATAAAAAAATCAAACATAGCTTTCAGATCCTATTCAGGCAATGTAATTCAATCCAAGGGAAAGGTCTCTCTTAATGTTGAATACCGTGGGAAGGTGATTGAAGATGAACTACACATCGTTTCAGCGGGACATGATGCTCTACTTGGGCGACAATGGATTCGGGGACTAGGTATTGAACTTCATCAAATTGACACCGACATGAAAATCTCAGCTCCAGTATATACCATGCAGCACGTCAACTCAATCGAAAGTATATTCAATCATTTTTCACCAATATTCCAAGCAAAAGTTGGATGTGTTCCAGGACTGAAAGTTACACTTTAACTAAGAAAAGGCGTTAAGCCCTCGTTTACAAGAGAAAGAAGTGTACCATATGCACTCCGGGAGCTTGTAAACAAAGAACTGGATTCCCTAGAAGCAGATGGTATTGTATCATTAGTTCCTACAAGCGACTGGGGTTCACCGTTAGTCGTAATTCCGAAAGCAGATGGAGGTGTTCGATTATGTGTCGATTACAAATGTTAACGAAAAACTAGTTCAAGCAAATCACCCAATAAATACTTCTGTAAGCTTGATCTCTATAAAGCTTATCTACATCTACAAGTAAATGAAGAAAGCAGTGCCATTCATACAATTTCAACCCACCGAGGCACTTATCGCATGAATCGTCTCAGTTTTGGAATAAAGACAGCTCCATCCGAATTTAATCGCATTCTTTCTCAGCTCCTTAAGGGTCTTACAAAAACAGAATCGTATTTTGATGATATAATTGTACACGGATTGACCATTGAAGAATGCTCTGAAAATTTAAAATCATGCTTGCAAAAACTCATGGATTATGATCTTCATCTTAACAAAAATAAATGTTCATTCTTTAAAGAACGAATTGAATATCTGGGACATATTGTAGAATTCAATAAAATTTCAAAATCTCCAGTCAAGATACGTGCAATTCAAGATATGCCATGTCCATCTAATGTAAATGATGTTAAAAGATTCCTAGGTCTAGTCACCTATTATTCCAGATTTGTTCCCGATTTTTCTACTATTTCATATCCACTTCGATGTTTGCTTAGAAAAAATAAACGATGGTCATGGACAGCACTGTGCGAATCAGCGTTCATAAAATTAAAGGCTGAGCTTTGTAGCAATCGTGTTATTATACCCTTCGATCCCTGTTTACCACTTGTACAAGTCCCACTGGAATAGCCGCAGTACTCAGCCATACTATAGACGAAGTTGAAAGACCAGTGGCATATGCTTCGCGTTCGCTTACAGCCTCTGGAAGCAATTATAGTCAACTTGACAGAGAAGCTCTTGCAATCATTTTTGGTGCAAATCACTTTTATAATTATTTATTCGGAAAGCATTTCTTACTTATTACCGACAATGAGCCAATTTCAAGAATTTTTCATCATCATAAAGCACTTCCACAAATGACGTCTTCGCGTTTACTTCGTTATGCATCATTTCTCTCAGGTTTCAATTATTCCGTCCAGTTCAAGAGAGGCAAAGAAAATCAAAATGTTGATTGTTTGTCTAGAGCTCCAATTAAAAATTCAAATATTTCAACTGATAATCGTATTGGTGATGAAGTGAATCAAATATATGATCAAGTAATTTTTCAATTCTCAAGCGAAAAAGTTACATCTACGATAATTAAAAATGAAACGAAAAACGACCCAGATCTCAGCAAAATTGTTCAGATGTTGAAAAATCAATCAATGGACTCTGAATACACATTGATTGACGATATACTTTTTAGGATGGATAGAATTGTAATTCTAGGAAGTTTAAGATCCAGTATACTTGAGGAACTACATGAAACACATCTGGGAATTACAAAAATGAAGCAATTGGAACGCCGATATGTGTATTGGCCTAGCATTGACCGGGACATCGAAAAACTGGTCAAAAGTTGTGAAAACTGTGCACTAACAAGATCAAATCCACCTAAGGTACCTGTTCATCCATGGGATTTACCTACAAGTAATTGGGAGAGAATCCACGTTGATTATGCAGGTCCTTTTGAGTCATGCTATTTCTTAGTATGCATCGATGCGAAATCAAAATGGACAGAAGTTAAAATATTAAAGGATGCACCAAACAGTTTAACGACGATTAGATTATTGGAAAATATTTTTGCAGTACATGGGTATCCATTGGAAATAGTTTCGGACAATGCATCCATTTTCAAAAGTGAAGAATTTCAAAAATATTGCGAATTCAATGGAATATTCCAAAAATTTATAGTTCCAGGACATCCGGCGACAAATGGACTCGCAGAAAGAAACGTGCAGACTTTGAAGCATAGATTGAAAGCGAGTACGCACGACAGTACGCCTATTCAAGACAAAGTTCAAAACATTTTGTTTCGGTATCGCGCGACACCACTAGCTTGTGGTGAATCTCCTGCAGAGTTGTATTTACACCGGAAGATGCGAATCCGTTTGGATGCAATTTTTCCTCATCGACCCCAAGTCTCACAGACTCCATACAAACCGGTACGTTCATTTCAAGTGGGGGAGAGGATCCAGGCTATAGTTTTCATACATAACAAACGGAAATGTCGAGAAGAAACTTGGGAAACTGGTAGTTTTAGACACAGGAAGAACATTAAAAAGACATGTTAACCAATTGAAATCAACGCTAGTCCGGAAAAAGTCAGTAACGTTTGAACCCAGTCAGTCATTCGATGTTCCAATGCTTCCAGCAGTACCTCAAATTAATCCAGATTTATTGAATCATCGTCATTTAGTTGAACCAACACCTGATGCGTCATTATTACGACCTCAAAGAGAAAGACGTCCACCTGCTTGGTCCAAAGACTACGTAATGGCATAAAATACGAATTCAAGAGAATGTTATATATGTATATAGAAATGTTAAATGTTTATATGTTTTAAAATTTGTCTATTTATATTGTGAAATAGTTTCGTAATAAGGAGGGGAGAATTGTTGTGACCTTTATTAGACTTGTTGATATTAATCATGAAATAAGTAATGTCATCGAGTACTGTCAAAGTTTATATTGAATAAAAAATGTCTATTTCTAAAAGATGGAAATAATTCAGTTTCAATCATTAGTTTAGACCCTTCTCAGAATTATAATACTTTTAATAGCTCTTCTAATAATTGGATAATTGTAACGGCTATAACTTCATTAATTTATTGTATTTTCATGAACATTATGCATAATTTTATGCTTGATGAATCATAAACTATTATTTTTTGTTATAGTTGTGTGATATACATATTGCAAGACATTATATATCAGATAATAGATGTATTTTTCCGACATGAATATTTTGAATGGCTTTTAATATAAAAACATTTTTTTCTCATAATCACTGAGCTTCAGAAAGTTCCCTAACATTTCGACTAGAATATTTCTCTTCCTCTTGCGGAAGTGACCTTAATCAGACGTCCCATCACTTGTTTTTTCCCCTTCGCTTCACATAAGTACTCAGAAATATGTCCATAAAAGAGAGTCATTTTCCGGATGATAACTGAGTGGTTTATCAAAAAAACGCTTTCAGATCATGGCCACGAATTATGTTAGGGTCTATTAATTTTCACCATCCACAATATTTTTTTACTATCTCGAACTCTCTCAATTGACGAATTTGACAAACATCTTTATATTAATATATAAAAATTTCGTGTCACGTCGTTTGTCCGCGATATAAATTATATTATAGTTAACTATTCAATACAGTGAAATTATTATTGCTTTTTCAATTTTTGGTGCTTTATTGTTTCATGTATAAAATTCTCATGGCAAAGTTTTGAAATACTTCGATTGACCATTTAAACTTTCCAGTCAAAATGGTTGCTTTAAGAATATTTCTGGTGATCGTTTCGATGACCAAACGTGTACCGTTGCATAATCGAGGTGGATTGAAATTACGCAGAATAATAATAGGTAAACTAATCTTATAACGAAGATTATTTGGTGGCATTCTAGCTATATCCAGAGAATTTAAAAATGCATTTGGAAAATTTACACTTTCATTTTAATCAACAACAGTATCTATTGATTTGAAAGACATCAGATTGCCTGGCAACAACCGTTGTATCTGTAAAGTAATATCGTCAACATCAACATTTTTGGCTGCCGAAATAGCCCGATTACTGCGCCAGTTATAATCCAAGTAACTATTTTGTGTCAGGCAAAATACTTTCAATTAATTCATTTTTTTGCCTGAACAATAGTGCAGAAATTGTCTGGCAGTTTATTGCATTGCGTATTTGGCTGCAGTTCTATTCTACCTTTCCGCATATCTAGCAATTGTTCGGAAAATATTTGTGATGATTGATCATTTTCCAATTGTACGCGTATTCTTATGATCAATCGAAGTATTTCAACACTTTGCCATGAGAATTGTTTTAAACATTTTAGAGATAAAACATTAAAGCACCAAAAATTGTATTGAATAGTTAACGATAATACAATTTAACGTATACCTTAGCCACCGTACATTAATAAAGAATAGTAGTCCAACTCACCCTTTGGGTCTTTGATGTCGTGTTATAAAGTAAAGCCGCTGTCGCCAGTGAGACGATCGTAGATTAGCACGTGCCTCCTATTTACGAGGGTCGTACATTCATAGGTTGTTAATTTATAGATTGAGTGTTTGTTACGGGGGCCAGTAAAAAAGTACCTTGTTAGAAAACGATTTTTTTTCAATACATGTTTTCTTTCCGTAAGTCGCCATCGAATATTAACTACTTCACTAGAATTTTAACTAGTACTGAATTGTTTACAAAATATTTGACTGAAATAAAACAAGAAGTAGCCTGAATAAGCATTCAATAAACAGAGACAATTTTTACAAATTTTTTAATATTGACAACTTTATATCAGGCTTATTTTATTTGTTGCCTTTAAGGTCGCGATTTATAAATTTTATTGTAAAATAAATACGTAATCTAGTATAAAGCGATAACATATAACTTTTTGGAAAATTTGTGCTGGGGTTGTTAAAAGGGTTGTTGAAAGGTACATTTTAAACATCTCTAGCAGATTTTTTCCAATGCTATCTCTGCCAGCCATTTTATTAAAATTACCCATAAATATATTTTCAAGTTGTACTATATATTGCACAATATTGATAAGGGGCACTGTAAACCTCCAAAAGGCAAATTTTTTTTCTGGACATAGGCTTTCAATTTAGTGAAAATCGTGGCTCCTCTATCCAATGAGTTTTGTTGGTTAAATTCTTCACAAATTTGACAAGAACGTTGCAACAAACATTTTTTCAAAACAAACCGACTAACATAAACTATGCAACGGCTACTCAGTTTAGAGAGCACCTCAGGTGTAGATTCGGAGACCAAACTAGTGAAAATTCAGAGAGTAGTCTTACCGGTTCTCGGGTAATCCTACTTAAAATTTATTTTAATTAAGGTACTGAAGGAAGTTAATTATTAATCAAGTTAATGAAATTAATAAAAGAAAAATTATGAAAGTTAAGAAAGGTAAGTGGGCGCCACCCTGAATAATACTAGTTTATTTGCTACTCACATCAGCATTATAGCGACAAATCCTGGGATATTGGAAGGGAAAATAATCTATGAACAACGTTATTAAATTTATAAGTTTTATATTTACTTTAAAAAATTAAATAGCAAAAAAATAGTTTTTTTATTTGGTTGTTCTATGTTTGAAGAAGCAATCTCGGTGAGATATGTATTACTTTCCTGGAGTAATGTAGTCAGTCATGGTTCCAGATAGAGTCCTGGTTCCAGATAAAGTCCTTGATAAAGTTCCAGATATAGGTACAGATAAATTTCTGGATAATGTCCTGGTTTCAGATGAAGTCCTTGATAAAGTTCCAGATATAGGTACAGATGAAGTTCTGGATAATGTCCTGGTTTCCGATGAAGACCTTGTCCCAGGTAAAGTGCTAAGGAACAATAATGGTAGTATCAGAAACAAATTTACCCAACTTTACAAAATCCAGGATGTCTGAAGTATGAATTTGATAACGAATTTGATATTATAATATATAGTGTTAAAGAAAATCATTTAAAAACGTGGTTTATACAAACATCCTGTATTTTACGTTACGATAATAAAAAGAAATATAAAGAACATAACGAAAAGTTTAATTTTTTATTAACTAACTGCAGAAATTAATTAGAAAATCACCAAATAAAAGAAATACTGAACGTTTAAATATCCTCAATCGGTAAAGCTAAAAAAAAATATACCAAAAAAACGATAAGAAACACGATGCAGGTATCTAGTTCTGGAACGTCACCTATGTAATTATAATAAAATAAGAAAAGAAAAGATTATACGGATAAGCGGAAGGCAAGAATGCAGTTCATCCATACACTTACCATTCAATGTTGAATGCACTTCGTTACGGCAAGATGGTGGATCTTCACCACTTAATTAATTTCGACTTTATATGTTCAAGTTTGCTCGAGAAAAGAATGAAATTCTTTATTCCGTTGACTTAAATAATTCATCATATCATACGACCCAAACCAAGACCTACGTCCTGTATTTTAACCCAATCAGTAGCCTTGAGGAAAGAGAATTTACAGTTCGAACGTATACAGGGTTGGGATAAAGTATGGAACCAAGTAAATATCTTTTAAACGAAAAGAACGATATTTATGAAAATTTGCAGGTAAGTGCAATGGAACAAAATGCATCTGATTTTTTCATACTACCGGTTTAACCGGAAATGCCATCAACTTCTTTAATTCAAATGGGACACCCTATATGTTTTTACAGATTTTGAAAGAGCTTGTTATTTTGAATTCATACATTCTGAGTTTAGTGTGAAAAAATTTGTAAAAACGAGGAATATAGCACTTTAATCAACCTCCTTTGAGTTTTTTGCATTAGAGCAAAACATTATTTAGATAAACTAATTGATGTTGTTTGTGTGCATAGTAATGAATAAACGAGTACTGTTCAGTACGTCTTTTGTTCTCCAAATGTCAAATTCTAATTGACGGAAATAAATTTTACAATTTAGAATGGTTCAATTAAGTGAAAAAGAGCGTATTGAAATTTTAATGATGATCCGTTATGGTGATCGTGTTAGAACTCATGAAGAAGTGTGTCATATTTTTAATAATTTGCATCCGGAGAGAAATCCTATATCACGCTCAACAGTAACTAAAACATTACAACGTTTTAATACAACTGGGATGGTAAAAAATTTGCTAAAACCTGGAAGACCGCAGACTGCAACGAACGAAACTGTTAAACAAAATATTGCAATCGATTTAGAAGAATCACCTCAAACTTCCACCACAAATTTGGCACTAAACCATGGTATCAGTCGACGTTCTCTAGGAAAGATATTAAAAAGTGAAAAGTATCATCCGTATAAGGTACAGTTGGTTCAAGAATTGTCAGACGATGATTTTGACCGACGGCTAGAATTTTGCGAACGGCTAATGGACATCTGTAATGTCGACGATAATTTTGCTTCTAACATAGTTTTTTCCGATGAGGCAACTTTTTGTTTAAATGGAACATTTAATCGCCATAACTCAAGGTATTGGTCAAATGAGAATCCTCATTGGATTCATGAAGCACATACCCAGCATCCACAGAAGTTAAATGTTTGGATGGGAATTGTCGAAAATAGGCTTATAGGCCCATTTTTTATCGACGGAAACTTGAATGGTGACAAGTATTTGAATCTACTAAATAACGAAATTATTCCTGCACTTCAACAGAATGGGCAATTACCACAAAATGTTTGGTTTCAACAAGATGGAGCACCTCCCCACTATAATAGATGGGTTAATAGAGGATTCATAGAGTGGCCTGCTCGTTCTCCGGATCTTAGCCCGATAGATTTTTTTCTTTGGGATTATCTAAAATCACGTGTTTACGTTAGACGACCAACAAACTTACAGGAATTGAGACGAAGAATTATTGATGAATGTGAACTAATACGTGGAGAAGTCTTGGAAAAAGTGACTCAAGAATTTGTTAATAGGATGGCATATTGTCAGCAAGTAAACGGCGAACATTTTGAACATTTGAAGTAATTTTTTTTCTCATTATTCTAAAATAATGAAATGTACACCTATTGTACAACTAACAGTGAGTTGTTCCTCGTTTTTACAAAATTTTTTACACTGAACACAGTATGTATGAATTCAAAATAACAAGCTCTTTCAAAATCTGTAAAAATATATAGGGTGTCCCATTTAAATTAGAGAAGTTGATGGCATTTCCGGTTAAACCGGAAGAATATTATTAACAAAAAAATGTACATCAGATGCATTTTGTTCCATTGCACTTACCTGCAAATTTTCATAAATATCGTTCTTTTCGCTTAAAAGATATTTACTTGTTTCCATACTTTATCCCAACCCTGTATACTTATTTCATGCCTTCACAGAAAATAATCGATATGGAGGGAAAGAAATTAAACTAGGCCAGGGACGGAACTGCACAACGTGAACGTGAATTTTAAATATTTTAACAATGATCAAATATACCGTTACAACTATTGCATTACCTTCTGGGCTAGTAAGATTTCGATAGTCACAGGTGAAAACTTTTAAAGATGTTTTTGGAGTAGAAAGGGGGAAAATAATATCTCTAAAAGTTTCTGCCGAGTCCGTTTTAATGTCTAATAAAACTTCATTAATATCGTTCATGACATTAGCACCTTCGACTTCATTAGTATAATTCAGAGTGCACAATTGCTTAAACTCTCTACAAAATTGTATGGGTGTTGGGTTTCTAGAATTGCCACAACAATTTCTAATTTGACCACAGAAATTTAAGGCAGTCCTGATTAAGATTTCTGGTGAACAAAAATGTATATTGCTTTGTTTCCAAAATATTCCAAAGAGCTTTTAATGATTTTATGGTTAACTTCCAACCAGATATAAATTTCATTCGGTTTGTAACGCATTTACCCTCGTAATTAATTATTTTCAAATTTTGTAGCAAAATTTCAATTTCCTCCAAATCCTCCGGAAAAAGTAAACTGCAAATCCTTATTGTGTTGTTACATTGCTCTGCTGTTAGATTTGCATATTTATGTTCACCGATGAACCCCAAAGCATTTTTCCAAGTGTTACATCTAAAACCATCACAATACATTGTTAATAACTGAAATAATTGCGTAAACACTTGATAGACAGGCGTGTACTATGAGCATATTTTTAATTTCTTACCTAGCTTCATCCTTCGGAAATCGAAAAAAATAGACATGTAATCCTCTTTTACTCTTGCAACCTTCAGCAGGACACAATAACCCCATTTTTATTAATCTAGATTTAATTATTAAAAAATATAAACAATGTTCTCACAATATTACACAATGCAAAACGAAACTACAACCGGTATATTATGTACTCAGCGGAATCTGTGGACAACTAGTATACACGAAACTCAGACGAATGTTAGCTCTGGGCTCGGCCAGCCCATTTGAAACCTATTTTCTTTAAAATTCTACGAAGAGATGTTCCGGAAGCCACAATTCCCAAAATGTCATTAATTGTGTGTTGTAACTTTTTTACCGTAATACCTTCCGTCTTATGAAAGTCGTAAATAATCCGTCCAAAAAGTTAACTGCCATAGCAAATTTTTTGTTCAGGTCTGGTATTATGCGGTAAATAACTTCTTACCTTCAATTATGATTAGTGACATATATTTAACACAAAATGACTTTCTTTGATTGTCGGGCCCATGTGCCCTACGCGGCGTAGGAGTACTCTCTTCTCCTTCACTACGCCGCCGGTCCCCCCACTATTGTCTTTGAGTCGACGCACGCTATTCAATATAATGCCAGAAAAGTACCATAAAATTAGGAAACATTGTAAAATGTGTTACGAAGATATTAGTAGAAGAGAGGGTGGACAGACGGCAAAGAACAAAACAAAAATTTGCAAAGATTGCGACGGCCAGCCTTCTTTATGTTTAGACTGTTTTACAGTATGCATAATTTTTTTAAGTTTAGAACGTTTTTATTATTTGCAAATGACATGTTACAAATTATGTAATAATATTGTGAAATAAAAATTTTTTTTTGCATTTCTCTCCATTACAACTCTAATGGAACTTTATTCTCATAATTACATGGTGCATTATATTTGCACAGGCCGTGTCGGTCCAACGCCAGCAACAAATACGTACTGAATACAGCCGAGGGCCTGATATATTCATAAAAAAATGATCTCAAATACCGGTCCCATAGGATCGACATGGCGTGGTGGAAAATATTTCTGCCGGTCCTATATGCCCGGCATAGCAGTTAACTTGCTAATATTGGAATACTCATACTCGGGAATATCAGTTATTGGTGCTCTTCTGGGCCGCTTCATTGTTGTGGTGGAAAATTTTACTTGCACGTTATTTGCAGAAATTAATTGCTCCCCTTCTTTAACCACTCTTTCAATGGTTCTTATCGAAATACCTAATACATAATTAAGATTTGTGCTGAAATAGTTATTTTTGAAATTTATTTAACGTTACCCGTAGCGAGAGATGTTTTATTTTTCACATTTGATAAAGTATCCGACTCACATTTGACACTTTGAAAATAATTGATCACTTTAAAAATTATTTCACGTGCCTGACTCTTGATAACTGGTTTTTTGTTAGGAGATGACATTTTTTCAGAAACAACATAAAAATTATTCAGACAATGAATTGGAGGACAACTAATGTTACGCCTCTGTACAGAGCATCTAAAGTCTTGCAAGAGCTGTAGTGGGAGGTAAAATTCAAAATGAGTTTGTGCTAGAGAATAAGATAACAACCATGGACGAGAAAATGGAGAATACGATAACAACAATGGACGAGAAAATCCAGGAGTTAGAGAGAAAAATGGCAGATTTAAGAACACAAGGCACGCCAACAGAAGAAAAAAAGATCGAACAAATAAAACCATGCAAGCCAGAAACATACCCAAAGGCAGAAGATATTGGTAGTTTTGCCCGAGTCAAGGCCCCAACGTTTGACAGAAAGATGTTATGGACCAACTATGTTAAACAGTTTGAAGCAGCCGCTAGAGCGAATAATTGGTCCGAAAAGGAGAAGGCGGTTAACCATCGCTCTTCGGGGAGATGCCTTAGATGTACTTCAGACGATATCCCTTGAAAAAACGGATGACTTCGAGCAGCTGAAGAAGCGGTTGGGCATGCGGTTTGGTCACGAGCGTCTAGAACACTTGTACCAATCCCAGCTGAAGAACCGAAGACAGAAACGTAACTAAACTCTTCAAGAGTATGAAGTGGATATCGCCCGACTAGTTCGATTTGCTTATCCATCAGCACCGGGGAACATGATGGAATATCACATCCAGGCCTTTATTGATGACTTGCGTGACCCTGATATGCAGAGGACGCTTTGTTTAGCACATCCCAAAACGTTGGTCGATGCATTAACTGCTGCTCTTGGAAGACATTTGAGGAACACCTGAAGAATTTGGAAGACGTATTCAAAAGACTTCAAGCTTCCCAACTGATGTTGAACCCGAAGAAATGTCAGTTATTCCAAAACCGAGTCAACTATCTGGGATATATTGTAAGCAATGAAAGAGTGGCGGTGGATCCAGAGAAAATTGATTCCATCAAGCAATGGCCACAACCTACCGACAAACAACAAGTTAGGAGCTTTCTTGGACTTTGCACATACTATCGAAGGTTCATAAGGAAGTTTGGGCATACTGCCAAGCCACTAACTTGACTCACAGAAGAAACCAGAACTTTTCATTGGGATGAAGAATGTCAAACTGCTTTTGAAACCCTGAAGAGACGATTAACCACGGCGCCGATACTAGGATATCCGTTACCAGAGGGAGCCTTCATTCTTGACACTGATGCAAGCAACGTGGGGATTGGAGGAGTGCTCTCACAGATCTAAGGAGGGCAGGGGATAATGCTGGAATATTTCAGTAAAGTACTCTCTAAACCAGAACGAAACTACTGCGTCACGAGAAGAGAACTTTTGGCGGTAGTGAAGTCTGTGGAACACTTTTACCAGTATCTCTATGGGAGGAAATTCTTGGTACGGACTGATTATGCATCACTCAAGTGGTTGATGCAGTTCAAGAAAACCGAGGGCCAGATCGCTAGATGGATTGAACGACATCAAGAGTACGATTTCAACATCGAACATCGGGCTGGTGTGAGCCACCGAAATGCCGACTCTCTGTCTAGACGGCCGTGCCCAGCAGACTGTTTCCACTGCAACAAGGCAGAATCTAAGGAAGCTGCAGTTTCAAGAACTACAGTTGTCAATGAAGAATGGTCACCCACCAGGATCCGAGAAGATCAGGAGAATGATCCTCACCTGAAGATGATCCAGCAATGGAAGGTAGAAAATCGGCGACCTTCCTGGCAAGAAGTGTGAAGATTTTCACCGACACTCAAGACATATTGGGCTCAGTGGGACTCCCTTGTCTTGGAATTAGGCCTGTTGAAACGAATTATTGAAAACTATGGTGGTTCTGAGAATGGAAGACAGTTAGTCATCCCGAAAACGAGAGTAGCTGAGGCACTGAGGAAGTTACACGACAGTCCATCAAGAGGTCATCTGGGAGTGAAGAAAACCCTTCAGCGAGTCTGTGAAAGGTTTTATTGGATGAACAGCTCTGACGATGTGAAGGACTGGTGTAAGAAGTGTATGACTTGTGCTACGAGTAATGGACCACATCGCAAGAGAAAGGCTCCCATGAAGCAGTATAATGTTAGAAGCCCATTCGAAAGGATTGCTTTAAATATCGCTGGACCATTTCCGACGACAGAAAATGGTGGTGAATACATCATGGTTGTGATGGATTATTTCACAAAGTGGGTAGAAGTTTACGCGATCCCGAATCAAGAGGCCACAACTGTCGCGGATGTATTGGTGAAGGAATTCATCTGCCGATACGGAGTGCCCTTGGAAGTTCACAGCGACCAGGGAAGACATTTCGAAGGCCATGTATTCCAGGAAATTTGTGACAAGCTTGGAATGAAGAAGACTAGGCAACGGCGTTGCATCCACAGTCAGATGGAATGGTCGAGAGAATGAACAGGACCATTGGAAAATACCTGTCCAAAGTAATTTCCAGAGATGGGGAGCAATATGTTTCCCTATTTGGATTGGCTTATCGATCCGCTATCAATGAGTTCACAGGTCAAATAACTGCGAAAATCCTATTTGGACGCGATCTTGTGACCTGGAATTTGGTTATCGTTCCAGGAGGAACTTCCTATTAAGGAGGGGGCGATGTTGCGAGGTCACCAACTCAAAGCCGGCCCTGACTGTAAATTCTGGTGGCTGCGCTCCTTTCGAGAAAATTCTGGAATAAGGTTTTGTTTACGCATACGACGAACTGTAGACTTTTCGAGAGTTGATGAAGACCATATATTATATACGCTGGTTTTTGAGTGAGTTGACAATTAGTGAAACGAAGACAAAGAGTTAGTTCACAGACAGTTTACAGAATTTCTTAGTAATCGGACAGTGAATGAAATAGTGAAAATAAATGGTGTAATATTCAAGTGGTACAAATAAATTATAATTAATATACCGAGTGTAAATAAGTGAATAGACATTAAGTAGAGTGTGTATATAAATTAAGTTTAATAAATAAATCAATAGATAGTAATTAGCTATAGTGTGTATAATTTTTTCCCACTAGTGAAAACTATTTATATATCAAGAAACGTCAAACGGTCATCACCAATCTTGATTTTAAAAATGTTTAGAGTTGTTCGTTATTTTTATTTGGTACAGTTGATACAATGTATTATTATCTGACATAAAATTTTAATCATTTACAATCAACACACATTAACACATACATGAGGTTTGACTTTTCAATCAAGTTAATTTATTATTTATCGAAAATAATGCCCCAATGCGATTCCTGTCTAAAAATTCAAAATTGAAAAACAATTGATTCTGCTCATAGAGATAATACAAAGTAACAGTAAAGATGTAGTTAAATTTATACATATTAGATTATGTTGTAGGTACTCATTTTAGTTAAAATACTTGAAATTTATAACATTTGCTTAAATTAATACGTCATTATGGTTGTTCTATTTTTGGTAACATTTGATCGTTCGCTAAAAGAATAAAATTGCGACAACATAGTCGCATATGTCGTTTTCATTGGCCATTTATGTAGTTTGGAAATCACTTATTGCATATAAAAAAAATTATATACAGGCTGCAATATTAAATACGAATTCCTAAATTAATCTTTCCAAAGCCGGTCCTGGAATTTCTGAGTATAGCTAATACCAGCTGAATGCTTGATAGTAGTGTACTGTATCATGAAAAAATTAGAAAAATCAAAGGAGCCGTTTAAACACTATAGCCAATTAAAATTTATGGTCAACTTCACAAATCACCCTGTAAATTAATAAAGAAGAGGAGTTGACACTTTTTAGTAGCCACATGATATCCCCCTGAGGGACTCTACATATGGTACAAGTATGTAAAGTTCCTCATGACTCACCCTGTATACATACAAATATTGTCTTAATTGTTATACAATTTATAACATGAAATAAGAGATTCTCGTTATATCCAACGGTCTGGAAAACGGTTATTTAAAAACTCCACTACGATCACTGCAAATTTGAAGGATCACAGTCATGCATGAACCACATACGTCATCTAATTATGAGAAGTACTTCTTCCAAAATAACTGGAAGTTTATTTTGTAGAAGATGAAGATATGTATCACCGTTCAATCGCCGAGGAAGAAAAAATGGTCCTAATAAACAATCGTCGATAATACCAATCCAAATATTGACCGAATATGAGTGATGGAACCGTGCTACAACTGTGGCATGTGGATTTACATGTGTGGTAATTATGAGAATTCATAATGCCACGTCTTGAGAATCTGGCTTCAGCTGTAGACAAAACTGTTGTAGCAAAATTGGTATTGTTTGCAATTTTTCTTAAAATCCATTGGCAATACTGTATACGGTGCGGGAAGTCATTAGGTAGCTAATGATAAACACGTTGATCATAATATGGATACTCGTTTCTGGATGTTCGTCAATAATTTAAAGAACTTCATTTTGTCATAAATGGAATTTAATATCTTTACAAATTGTTTTGAGAATATTAAATGAAATTTAATTATGACAATAGAAATTAAAAATTACGTAAAATTTGACTTACTGATTATATCACTCATTTTCTCATTGTAATAGTTAGATAACAATTTGTAAAAAAAAATTTCAAGTAGGAGGATGTGATTTCATACTAATTCATATTTTTCCATTCCGAACAACTTTTCATAATTAAAGTTTCCGATATAGTCACAAATAAAGGTACTGTTGTACAAAATTCATATTTTTTATACACCCACCCTTAATATTTCAGAAATGCGACATATTAGAAAGAAATGCCGAAACACGTCAACTTTTAACTTGAGGGGGACACTTTTTGGCGCTAATGTCATAAACGTCAGATTCACCCCTCCCTGGAGATACCCCTTGAATTTTTTCAAATGGCATTAGGTATCAAGTCATACCTCATTTAAAATGACTTGATACCTAATGCCATTTGAAAAAATTCAAGGAGTATCTCCAGTAGGGAGGGGGTGAATCTGACGTTTATGACATTAGCTCTAAAAAGTGTCCCCCTCAAGTTAAAAGTTGACGTGTTTCGGCATTTCTTTCTAATATGTCCCATTTCTGAAATATTAAGGGTGGGTCCTTTTTAAATGAACACAGTTTATAACCCGTATACGAATGAAAATATTTCACATCTGATATTTGCGTTTCACATTCTGGACCATGCTGAACTTTTTATGAAGAATAATTTTTTTCGTAACAGAAACAATAAAAAAGTTTCAAATATGTTGCCAACTTTTTCAGAAATACTGAAATACTTTAAGACGTTTAGTTTCAGCTTATTCAAATTTAAATAGTTATTCACATCATTTTAGCTTTCTCCAAGCCAGTATCATTACAAATATTAACAGTGTATTTATCATCAGCAAATACATTAATGAAACCACACCTGACACAATATTCAATACAATTGAAATATGAAATAAAAGGAAGGGGTCCCAGGACACTAACTTGTGGTAAACCGATAACATTATCTATCTCTGGAGATACACAATCGTAAAAAGAGACTTTTTAATTACAATTCTGCAGGAAGTCCACAAACCAGTCTAAAACATTTCCAACTATTTCATAGTGTTTCAACGTATGTAGTAAAATGTTCCAAATTATTGTTTCTGAAGCTCTCTTCAAGCCAAAAATGTTGCAATCACAAGTTTATTTTCATCCAGTTCACTTTTGATATGACATAAAGTTGAAGTGCAGACTCACAAAAATAATCAATGAGAAAGCGGAGGGTGGAAACTTCCCTGGTATACAGGTCTTAAGGAGTTCATATTCGCAGAAATACAAGTATTTTGACGAACTTTCGATTTATTTTCCAGATTAAATATAAAGAGTTGCAGAGGGTTGAAGTGCAGACTCACAAAAATAATCAGCGAGAAAGCGGGGGGTGGAAACTTCCCTGGTATACAGGTCTTATGGAGTTCATATTCGCAGAAATACAAGTATTTTGACGAACTTTCGATTTATTTTCCAGATTAAATATAAAGAGTTGCAGAGGGTTGAAGTGCAGACGGGTGGTGTATAGGTCGTATAAAATACATTAAAAATCATTTACCTATACACAAGAAAAATTTAATTCACGAGTATTTTAACGAACTTATGATTTATTTTATTAAATAATTGAAAGAGACTGTGGTGGGTGGAACTTTGCACCACAAAATCGGATAGTATATAGGTCCTATAGAGCACATTTACGAGTATTTTTAAGAGCTTCTGGTTTATTTTCCAGAATCAATAAAAAGGGCTGCAGAGTTACGTGTCTCACAAAATCGGGTGGTATATAGGTTCTATAGAGCATATAGAATTATTACAGTTTCCTGTAAAATTGTCGTATTCAGTAAAGCGTGTTACCAACAGATATCAAAGAATATATATTATTCTACGCTTCACAACTAAGTTTTGAAAAATATTTTTCAAAAACAGTGACCGTTCAACGAAGAAACAACTACTTCCCGGGCTACATGCCCCGACAGATATTGAATTACACTTCTAAGTCAAACGGGGTTGGTAAATCTACAAGATTTAAACCAACCATTCTGGTTTGCAACTAGGAGGGACAACATAACTAGTAGACCGGTTTCGGCGTATTGCGCCTCATCAGTACAAGGTATATGTTATCGTCCGAGACTTAATCCCCGACTGAAATGAGACTATAAACAACAACTATACATATCTTCCAGTTACGGAAATGTTTTAGTTGCGATAATAGCGACACCTCACCTCCAAGTCACAAACCAAAATTCGAAATTTGACAACAAGCCTGTTAGCTTGATACATATAGAATTATTACAGTTTCCTGTAAAATTGTCGTATTTAGTAGAGCGTGTTACCAACAGATATCAAGCTTCGCGTAGAATAATATATATTCTTTGCTATCTGTTCTATAGAGCACATATAAAGCTAATATCTTCCCCCAAAAAAATCACTTATTTTAACGAACTGATTCATTTTATAAAATAGACGGATAAAATTTCATTAACGTGCAATATGTACAAAAATGTCGTTCGCGAAAGCCCAAATTATAATCAATCCTCAGCTACTACCAATAAGCTTTTTATTCGAAAACGTAATTTCTTGGTTGTTTTACAGCACTTAACTCCGAAGAAAACACAAATTTTTTTACAACACTGATTAAAAGTAGGCAATTTACACATTCCACACTGGATAGCAGTTTTAATGTTCGAGTTGGTGTGGCAAAGGGCACATCTTTTTCTCTTTCTTTTTTCTGGAGGTGCTTGAGGTTGCTTACAAACAGATTTGTGACCGATAATTCCGCAATGAGGATTCGAAGTTTTGAGGGCACCTTTTTGTTGGTCATTCTCTGTCATATACGGGTGTACCATAAATAAGTACCGTAAATTGGAGGCATGATAGATCGATGAAAACTATTTAAAATACCCCAATAAAACTTTTCTCTAACCTTCTTAGTTTGTGAGATACAGGCTGTTGAAGGATGCAGAAGAAATACACATTTTATTGCATATCTTCTTGGTGGATAAAAGTAGATATTCAAAATTTTTTGTGGGTTATTGCCTCTTCAAAACACATCAACAGAATTAATTCTGTCAAATTCTAATGAGCCAGTGGCGTGGTACGAGAGGTTCGCAAAATTTTATTGGACTATATTTTTGAAACACCATGTATTTAGAGCTGAAGACTTTTGTCTGCAATTCTTTATTGAATTTCATACATGAAAGGTACTCTTTGTTGAACTCAATACAACACTCCATTTTCAAGATTTTTAACTTTTTATTGCAGTAAGACACTTTCTTATGTTGTAAATTTTTTTAAACAATAAATTTGGTATCACGAAAACCCACCAGTTTATCGGGCCTTTTATTCCACCGGAATATTTAAATGGACCTAGATATGTAAATATTTTCTTAGGAATAATTTAATAGATCTTCTTGATGATGTACCTTATCAACGTAGACTGTCAATGTGGTTTTGCACGATGGGGCCTCGCCACATTTTACACTGCTAGCTAGAGAATTGCTAAATGAAAACTTTACGATGGATAGGCCGTGGAGTAGATGCTCCGTTCAAATGGCCAGCACGGTCTCCTGAATGCAATCCAGTGGATTATGCCGTGTGGGGAATATTTAAACAAAAAGTGTATTCTTCACCAGTCAATATGGTGGGTGAACTCCGAGAAAGAATAGAAACGGCTTGCAGTGAGTTGTCTCTTAATAGATTTGAAAGGAAGTTAACCAACCAAATGAAAAAACGTATGCAAAAATGAAGGACGTCAGTTTGAACATTTAATAAAATAGCAACGTTTGTTAATGTAGTTAACTACTACATACAAAATAGTTTCAATAATAAGTTTATTATTCATGAGGTTATTTCAAAATACTCTTTTTAATTGAAGAACTATGAATTACAAACCCATAAAAACGTTTGTGTTTAAATTATTCGGAAATGATCTGCAAGTAGGTACTACAAATTTATTAAAAAAATACAACTTAAAAAGTGTCTTACTGCAATAAAAAGTTAAAAATCTTGAAAATCGAGTTTTGTATCGAGTTCAATAAAGAGTACCTTTTATGTAGGAAATTTAATAAAAAATTGCAAACAAAAGTCTTTAGTTCTAAATACAGGGTATTTCAAAAATATCGTACAATAAATGTTTACGAACCCCTCGTACCACGCCACTGGCTCATTGGAATTTGATAGAATTGATACTGTTGATGTGTTTTAAAGAGACAATAACCTACAAAAAATTTCAAATTTATACTTTCACCTCCCGAGAAGATATACAATAAAATGTGTATTTTTTCTGCTTCCTTCAACAGGCTGTATCTCACAAACTAAGAAGGTTAGAGAAAAGTTTTATTAGGATATTTTCAATATTTTTTAACGATCTATCATGCCTCTAATTTACGGTACTTATTTACGGTACACCCTGTATATGTTCGTCTATTAATTGCTTCCCCAGAATTTGAAAAAATGAATATCGTTTTATTGTTTGATCGTTAAATGCAAATTGGTACAATACTCAAGAAGGTATTTGATATCGAATACAACGGACATTTTGCGTCAGCTCCGGATTTTGTTTTATCATAAAAATGAATGATCTTCGGCTTTGTGGTCGTTTCGTTTATATAATTGTTATGATGAAGACTGATGAAACAACTCTACACTTTAATCCCACACCTTCATCGAAATAGTACAATCATTACGTCTACGGGTAAGTGAATTCCTGGAGAATAACATGATTTTTATCTAGCTACAAATTGATTGAATAATCAATAAAAACGAAAATCTTGCCAGACTCATAGTGGCACGAAAAATAGGTATTTCTGTCCCATATGTGGCTCACATATTCATGACCAGATTTGAAGATGGACTGCAGATACATCAACCCGAAAAACGCTTTCATTTCACACAAACTGGTGTTATCGGTGGAAAAGTCCCAAATTTATCTCATGATTGGGGAAACCTTTTGAACTTTTTATACTTTTGTCGGGTAAAGATAATTTCAAAATTGGTAAAATCAACTATCTTGTGTACACTGAAAGAAATTTCCATTAACCGTTAGCAAAAATTGAATAGGCATCAAGTAAGTTCATTATTATGGTTATTAAAGTCACTTTGTTGGACACCACTGAATAACTGTTAAAAGATATAATTTTTAAGAATTTCGTATAACCGTTATCGAGTGCACTTAATAAGTATTATAAGATTTTCAGATAGCAATCATATTGTCATATAGTAATGGTTACTAGATTTTCAAATAAAAAACAGAATTTCGTCCGACTGTTATAGAGTGCACTTGATAGATATTAGAGGATTTTCTAATAGCAACCATATTGTCATATAGTAAAGGTTACTAGATTTTCAAATAAAAAACATAATTTCGTATAATTCTTATTGAGTGCACTTTATAAATATTATCGGCTTCTCTAGTAGCAATTCTGCTGTCATATAGAAAAGGTTATTAGATTTTCAAATAACAAACGGAATTTTGTACAATTGGAATCGAGTGCACTTATTTTATATTATAGGATTTTCTAGTAACAATTATACTGGTGAAAAGTTGTGAACGATTTAGATTTTTTTAAGAATATAATATAATGTCATATAACCGGTATCGAGTGCACTTTTATAAGTATTATAGAATTTTCTAATAGCGGTTAGACTATAATACAATAAAGATTATTATATTTTCGAATAATAATCTGAAAAACTATCTAGAGATTCATTTTTCGCTAATTCCTAGATATTTTTAAATAAAACTTAATTTGCTATAAAACATTTATATTAACAAAATAAAACAAAATATTTAAATTGATGGAACTAACTATAGAAAACTACAAAAATACAACATAATAGGTATAAAATCAAATAAACATATTTTCCAGTCCAGTAGATATCAAAGCTCCTAAAAATAAAAAAAATCTTAGATTGAAGGTTTTGCTTACACACTAGTGATAATGTCTATTTGTATTAGAGTCTAAGGAACTATTGTTGAGTAAGACCATTAGTTTTAGGATTGAAATTAGTACAATAAGTTAGATTAAAATTGCTTATTGATCGTTACCGATCAGATTGTAATCTCAAAATATATATATATATATATATATATATTCTATACCATGTTTAAACTGTCCAAAAAAATATATAGGTTTGACAACTCAACATCTAGAAAATCGTCTCAATGGACACAAATATACAAAAATGCTTCTACAGCTCTACGTAATTACGAAACATCAGAAAAACATGAATTTGATTTCAAAAAAACAAAAATACTAACACAAGACTCTAATTATCAGAAACTTAAAATTAAAGAAATGATACATATAAAAAAAGAAAAAAATTCTGTGAACGATAAACAAAATATCAAAAACTTGAGTCAAATTTATCATAATTTAATAAAATAACAAATTAATTAGCAATAACTACACTTTTTTCCACCTATTATTCAAATATAGTAAATTTAGTTCTGAAGTAAATACTTGTATCATAACTAAATTCTATAATAACAATTGTATATTTTTTACTTTATTGTGACATATAAAATAAACATTTTGAAGAAGCTTTCAAACAAAAGCGAAATGTCAAAGATCTTTCAATTTTTCAATGTATTCACAATATTAACCATTCCCAAGAAATAAAAAGCAAACGAATAATTATATATATAAGCAAAAATAATTATATTTTGTTGATATTTTTGAGAAATTTTACTTTTTTTCACTAGTGAAAAAAAGTATAACTTTACACACTTGCGTGCGTGCGTAAACTATGTACTTTACGCACGTTAGTGGAAAAAAATGTTTAAATGAAAATGATAGAGATGAATAAAGTTCTCAGTGTAATTCTCATTAGAAACGCTCCTGTTTCCACATACCCCTTTAATTTGAGCTCGTCAACTACCTGGTATCAAGTGTAAACTCATTGTCCCTTGGCTGTCCCAACTTTTCGGTAGCAGAAAGGGTGTCTGCCGTCAATTTCAACCCGTAATAATCAAGGGTGCCATTAGCGTACACCGACTTGATGTAGGAGCTATCAAACTCCATCTACCATAAGCAGGATACAGAAGTATGGTCATTTGCAGTGGTTTGTCGACGTGATAAGGACCTTTCTGCATATAACGCATTCTATAAGGACGACGTTGTCTATATAGTATATAGTACGGTGAACATTACTCCACTGAATTTAATAACGGGGTAAACTAATATGAATTTATTGTTTGTATACTAGTCGACATGGGGATTAGTAAATTTCCGCATGAAATTGGTTACTTGGATATTATGAGTAATGGTCCAAATTAAATTAATAGTATCAATTAATATTTTGTTTTGATACTGATGATATTACAGGACAATTATTGAGAAAAAGCTAATTATGAAGTGAACTCCAATAATCTGGGCAGCGTGAAATATGAATATATATTTTATGTAAGATAATTACAAGATATAATATACACAAGAATTTACAAAGACATATGTATGCGGGATACAAGAAGTACCTAATTACCATGGAGACTAGTTCTAAAAATATCAGGACGATAGTGTTCCAAAGATACTAAACATCTGACAAAACCAGCCAATCATAAGCCTTCAATACACTTTGGGTTCATATGTTTAGTTGGCTGGTCCCTTAAAACTCGCGGTTCGCGTGTGAGGTAAATGGAAATGAAAATGGAAAATTTTGTGAGTAAGAAATCCGTTTAAGTTCTCGTCTCCAAAAATATGGTGAATGTATTAATTTATATGCGATGGAAAATAGGAATCTCTACTACAATGTCCGGCCAAAAACACTTCTTATTGACATGGAATTTTAGAGGAGTATTAAGTCTTTGAAAAAAATATGGAAAAGCCACTCTATGTGAAAGTGAGAATATTCTATAACCGAGTTTACAAGTTGTTAATTACGTAAGATTTTTAGTTTTAGAGAATCTGGTACATTCAATATTATGAGCTACACAAAAATATATGAAAAAACGGGAAAAAATGGAAGTACTCAAAAAAAGGAAAAATCAATTGGAATACACGAAGGAGATGTATTACTCCAAACATACCAAATTAAAAAGGATTCGACATAATTGGGACTTGAAGCATTATATTTTGCAAGAAGTAGAAGAAATACAGTTTGAAAACATTTGTATAGATAAATAGCCAGGAACCATAAAACA
Organism: Lochmaea crataegi; assembly: GCA_947563755.1. Taxonomy (NCBI): domain Eukaryota; kingdom Metazoa; phylum Arthropoda; class Insecta; order Coleoptera; family Chrysomelidae; genus Lochmaea; species Lochmaea crataegi. The sequence continues at coordinate 12,674,616 of OX387424.1, read as the reverse complement.
CAAATTTGGTCCGTTTAAGAAAATGATTGCACCACCTAGATGGGTTGAAAATAAAACAATCACAGAAGTAATAATGTCTAGTCTTGCATCTTCATTTTCATAAAATGAAAAAAAAAGCCGATGGCTCTCAAACTGAAAAACTCTTTATAAGAAGAAATTATGAAAATATGTTCAAAATTCAGTAAGTTGCAGCAAAAGTAACTTACTACACACTATCTAACTTCTTCCACCTAACTTCAAAGTGTACAATCAGTTTATTGTATCTAAGTTGATAACTACCTACCCTATGACTAATTATACTTGTCTAGCTTACCTTCAGTTATAAGTGAACAGTTGAAATGCGGTAATGTTCTCAACTTGGCTTTACAGCATTATGAATAAACTCTGTGTTTTGTCAAAAAAATTCGTGCACATTTTAAAAAAATTCGGAAATCGGGAAATACTTATCTTCATACCAGTTTGGTTTCATGGAATACTGCTCTTTTATATGAGGAGCTCTCCAACCAAAAGTACAACAAATCCAAAATAGTGAAATTGGAGAAAAACGCAATTATTGTTTACTTTAGAAATGTGAAATGTTTGTGACTTAGAAATAACTATTTGTTTTTCAGTTTTTATTGCAAGGAATAAAATTTTGGCGTGATTAATACTGCTATTTTCCAAAATTATTCAAAATAGATTAACGGTAGCTTGGAATCAACCTCACATTTTCTTTAATTACATTTTTTCTTGTATCCCGGCTATTATATATATATATGCTAGACCACTTTGTATTTTGTTATTTTGCATTTGATGTTTTTTTGTCATTATTATTATGCTGTCAGTAATAAAAAAATAAATGTCATATCTCTTGGGAAGTATTTTCTATTTAAATCTAGTTCAACTGAATTGAATACAACAATTTTGGCGACGATTGATGAATACGGCGATAAATAAAGATGGCTGAATTAGCACGTCGGTTGAAACTTTAACTAAACTAATACAACCGACGAATAATGCTTCAAATAATATTAGGGATTCACTTAAACATTAAATCTTGAATTTTGAACCTTTTGATGAACATTCCGAATCATTTAATAATTATCAGGAACGCCTAGAAAATTATTTCAAACTAAAAGGAATAGTATGCCTCCGACGAAGATAAAAATGATGCAAAAGTGATGATATTGATCAATTGCCTAGGAAGTAAATATTATAAAATTTTATCAAGTCTTACATCACCTGATTTACCCAATACTAAGACTTATAATGAGCTTATTGTGTTACTACAGAACCATTTGTCACCTAAAATGAAAGTGCTTACTGAGCATCAAAAACTTTTATCAAAATCTCAAAATATAGATGAGTCAACCTCCACATTCGTTACCTCCCTTAAAGAGCAAATGAAGTATTGTGATATTAAAGTCAATGTAAAGAACACGGCGCCAGTGGTAATTGTAAGAAAGATGTGATCGAAATATTTTTACGAACTCAATTCATTCGTGGTTTTTAAGGTGAAGAAATCCGTGGGAAAATATAACAAGAAACAAACATTACTTTTGAACGAGCAATAAAGATCGCACTAGGTGTTGAAGCTTCAAAAATCCAAAATAGGGACATTTACGAAAATATGCCTACATCTTCGGTAAATAGAATTTCCAGTCAAAAGTCAAGATACAATAACAGATACCAGCATAATACACAACCACAATTTTCACAGGCTCAAAATTACCAAACTAAAATAGACTATCGAAAGTTAGGCATTTCAGGATTATGTCTTCACTGTGGACGAAATAATCACAAAACGATTGAATGCATAGTTTCTGATAAGCTCAGCTTCCAAAGCTGTGAAAACGAGGGCACATGAGCAGGGTTTGCATTACTACATTACCAAAAAAATTAAATGGAATAAAGAATGTCAGTATAATGAAAATAATTTTAAAGACGATCCTTGTATAAATCAGATAATAGATATTTATAATGCAACCGCAACATCCATTGATAAACCAAAAATGCTGATTGAACTGCAAATAAAAAATAAACCTTTCACTTTTGAGTATGACACAGGCAGTCCAGTTACATTGATATCAGAAAGAGATTTCAATAATTTACAATTAAACGAACCTACGCAAAACAAGAACATGAAATTCCGTTCCTATACTAATCATATTTTCAATCCATTGGGTTATGTTCAAGTTCCTGTTTCTTTTAGATTTATTTGTCATACCAGGAAATGGCAATGCTATACTTGAAAGAAGATGGATTCGAAATTCAAATTAACATTCAAAACATAAACCTTTTCACTACTCCTGCTCCAAATTCCGCTCCTACATTAGATGAAATTTTTAAAGATTTTGAAGATGCTTTTACTTCAACTGTAGGAAAAATTCCAAACATACATTGTTCACTCAAACTCAAACCAAATGCCAAGCTAGTTTTTTTCAAACCAAGAAAAATTCCATTCGCCTTACAAGAGGAAGTTGACAAAGAATTAGATATTTGGGAAAACGAAGGTGTAATAGAAAAATTAGATTACTCAGAATGGGGCACACCATTAGTGATTGTACCTAAAATGATGAGAAGATTCGGTTATGAGCTGATTATAAAGTCACTGTGAATCAACTTCAAGACAATCGATACCCGATTCCAAGAATAGAAAATATATCCAATAAAATGGGAAACTGTAATCTTGAAATATTCAAAGCGTACCTGCACGTGCCAGTATGCGAAGAGAGTGCGAAGCTACAAGCAATATCTACACATAGAGGAACGTATCTTGCAAAGCGATTAAATTTTGGAATCAGATTAAATTAGATTTGATGAGGTGGCTACTCGGCCTATTTCACTGTGACCTTTTCAGATCTATTGTGGTCCTCTGAATCTAAAGACTGAATCTTTCATGTAGATTCTTGCCGGTGGCTTCTCATCGCCTAGTACAAGAAACCGCACATTCGCCAGGCAATCGCACTGGCATAGGATGTGCTCTGCAGTTTCCTCTTTAGAATCTGCACATAGCTTCTTCGTCTGTCAACTCCATTAGCTCTGTGTGCCTGTTAAGCTTACAGTGCCCCGTCAACACACCCACTACGGCTTTGACAGTTTTCCTATCTTTGCTTATTAGGTCTGCGGTAAAAGTTGGCGAATGTCCTCTAATGAACTGTTTCGCCTGTCTCTGTCCTGGTGAGGTTACCCACCATTCTAGAGATTTCTGTGCCACCCACTTCCCTTTTAATTTCTTGAATGCAGTGGTGAATCGCCGTCACTTCCGCTTGGAGAGTTGTGACGTTCTTAGATAGGCTTATTGGAATCGCTATCCTTTGTTTTAGCCCTACAATTCCGGCTCCTACACCTACCTTTGTCTGGGAGCCGCCCGTATACCAGGTCGCCTCAGCCTGTATGGGTACAACTTTCTTCCAGTCTTTCCTACATGGTATAGTTATTTGGAACTTATTATTAAAGCTATATCTCGTGGCCGTTGCGTCCATGAGTTGCCCAATTAAGGCATCCGCTTTTAGCTCCTCGATAAGCTTTCGATAGTCAGCACCGTTGACTTTGTGAGTTACAGATCTGCAATCAGCAAGACTTCCATCGCACTTGCCCCAGGGATAGATGGCCTGAGGGGTGATATGATGGAGAGGCTGTTGGATGACAATGGGGAGTACTTCTGGGAACTATTCAATAGGGTGCTGAGGGAGGAGGAGTTCCCGGAAGGATGGAAAATGGTCAGGGTGATACTGATGAAGAAGGCGGGTAGAGAAGGGAAGCGAGCTGGGGACTGCTGTGTGGTATGGGTAAATTGATGGAGGGGATAATAAAGGATAGGGTTGAGGAGGAAGTTGGTAGGAATGGGGGTTTTAGGGTAAACCAGCACGGGTTCACGAAGGGGAAACGACGTCGGGAACGTGTTCAACAGTGTCAGCAAACGAGCAGTGCTGAGCGCGTAGCTGAGGCTTGGAGTGGGGCAGGGGTTGGTTAACCTGGTGGAGGACTACCTGACGGAGCGTGTGATTGTAGACTCCAGATGGAGAAGGTATAAGACGGAGGCTGGAGTGCCTCATGGCTCGGTTCTTGGACCGACGCTCTGGAAGTGTGTGTGTGATGAGGTTTGTGGGATAGTGTGTGAAGAGGGATGTGAGATTACGGCGTATGCAGACGATGTGGGACTTTTATGTACGGCAAAAGAGAGACGGAGATAGAAAGAAAGGAGGAGATAATGTGTAGGAAGATTGTGGAGAAGATAGAGCGCTGCGGACTGGAAGTGGCGAAAGATAAGACGGTGAGGTTGCTAGTGAAGGGACGGAGCAGGACGAGGGAAGTGGGGGTGATGGTTAAGGGAACGATAATTCGTATGGAGGAGTCTGTGAAATACCTAGGGGTGTGGTTGGACTCATCCCCAAAGGGGTGCCTACCAACCGAACACACCTCAAACTCGCCTCGGAATCACTACCCTAGCATACTTCGAGACGGGTGGCGGTGCCTCGCACACTCTCCGCTCACTCCGTCGTCTATCACTCCTACCTCTCATGCCATATCGAGTCCTTCTCTCCCCCTAACCATGCTCTCTACTACTTCACTCACTTCCATCCATTCCTCCTCCCCCCCCCAACATTATCTCCACCATGTTCTCCCAGTACACCGCCTCCCCTAGTTTCCTCTCCAACTTCTTTAGCACTTCCTCCAGCATCTAGACACATGCCCCACATCATCCTCCACTTCACACCTCTCGCACACTCCAGCCTCTCTTTTCCCAATCTTGTGGAGGTACCCTACTCTCGACCCATGTCCAGTGAACACCTGTGTCAAGAAGTAGTTCACCTCCCCGAATTTCCGGTCATACTTTACAAGACAGGTATCTTATTGCTGAGACACAATTGTTCAAGCTATATACAATATACATACTTGTGGTAAAGGGAGGAAGGTAAGTGTATGATATAGCTGTTGTCCGTTTGTTAAGACAAGATATGAGCTGATGGAAAATAGTTCCCAAAGGATAAAACTTTTGATAGAAGGCAATAGTCCTTAAGAGGTTGCTAGCTACCTTAAGTGAGGGAAATCACATTTCTGCCGGCAAACTTGAATAAGGTGGTACGTAAAGTATATTTCACAATATTCCGTTGACTTGGTATCTGGCCTTAAGGATTTAATAATAAAAGTTAATGAAACCCTCACTGTACAGTAAACAGTAACAGATCCGTAATCGGTAAAATTTAGATACTAAAACTAAATATTATTTTACCAGCCAAACATCCAAGAATCTTGATTCTTCCGTAAAACAGTGGTACCAATATTTTCTTCTACTACTTCTACTACTTTGCAAGCATGTCACTAATGTCATTTCAATAGACGCAGTTCCGCTTGAACCAACACTTTGTCTAGTAACTGAAACCCTAAAGACAAATCTGCTTTTGTACAGATTACATTATATTACAAGGGGGTCGATTGGCCCGGTTGGACTTACCTCACTGCGACCTATAGGATCTTTTGTGTACACCCAAATCTATATTTTTATTTTGCGCGAAAGCCTATTGTTAGATTCCTTCTTTTTGGATGTACGTTGTCTCCTTCGTTATTATTAAAAGACTTGAAATGTTTATATATTTTTTCGCCTATAACTACAACATCAAAGATTACAAAAAAAATATTTTACATCGGGAAATGCCCCAAAAGCATTTGTAACGAAATAGGAATTGTAAATGGTAGGTTCTCTCGGAACACTGTAACGGTACGATATGCGGAATTTTATTAAATTTCAATTTTTTGTTAACCAGTGTCTCATTAATTAAATAACATGTTGAGCCAGTATCTATGAGACAATTTGTATGATAACCAGAGATTACGACAGGTAACGTCCTCAACTGATTATTGTATCTAGATTTGAGAATTGAAATAGTTATTTGTGTATTTAGACATGTGAGAATTGGGAAAGGTTTCCCTTTTGAGTTTTTTTTCAGGCTTTTTTAATCCGGTTTCAATCATGCCGCCCGGGTTTTTTTTACGATATCGGCAAAACGGTTTGTCGGGGCTACTGTTATGAGCCGGCAAGGGGTTGTTTTTACATTCACGGGACACGTGGCCAATTTTGCCCCAATTCCATCAAAGACTACAAAAAAAACACTCCTTTTACAATCCCTGCAGTCACTAAACATAACTGAAACAATTGTTTAAATCAATAAGATTTCAATTTGCCATTTTAAAAACGTAAATTTCGCCTTTAAAACCTTCATTTCCTCAAGAAACAACATTTTTTTGGACAAAGTCTCATGCGTACAAACGTAATATTATAGTCATATTATATATTATTATTACTTTTATTTGTCAAAAGATGATAAGGCTTTTATTAAGTGATAGGCCAAAGGCAGATATGAGATGTCGTACCTGAAATTAAAAAGAGATACGGATAAGCAATCAAGTTTACCAAAACTATTTTTATATTGGAGAAAGTAATCAAAATTTGACATTGGTAACTAAATGAGATTATTATCTTTCCTAGTCATCTTTAACTAGGAAACAACATTAATAAAGTTGATTTATGTCAAGAGCTTAGTGGTTTCATTTCCATAGTAAAAAGTTGGAGTAGACTAAATATTACATTTGTTTTGTTTGTCGTTATGTATTATTTTTCAATAGTTATGACATGTATTACTAGTTGCCAATATAATTAAAGAAACTGTCACAAGTTAAAAATCAAATTTCATTTCATACTTCGAAAATAAATATAAAACCACAGCCTCTAACAAACAGACCAAATATTAATTCTCCATTCCGTCGACACTGACCGCAGTGTCCACTATCGATCGATAAAAACAGGGCAATCACACTGACTATATCAACAGGAATAATAAACAATCATTCTTGTGCCACTGCAGTGACAAAACTAGCACACTGACCGCAATGTCACTAGCCCGTACAAACAACAGTACGACCCCTGGAAAACTGACCATAGTAATCCAAACACAAACGCAAACACTGACCGCAATGTACTACGCCGGAACAAACGATATAATATTACTAATCACTTTATTTTTCATTACACCTCGTAGGCGAAAAAGAAAAAATTATAAGTACATTCTCAAATACATTTCAATCAAACAATACAACCCGGAAAATTTTAGAAATAAGGTTGTCTAAATCAGAGTTAATCGAATTGACTATAAAATATTGATTGATAATAGTATTTAATTTATTTAACCCTCCGTTAGTCGCGTGGGTATATATGACACAAATAGCCGCGCGTGTATCAAATTGATACATCTGAAAAAATGTGTGTTTTTCCCAAGATATCGTAAATTTTTGAGATTATGTATTTTAAAATTAATCTGTAACATTTAATTATTTGCTTGACGTATTACTTCAGGTTTCGGAAAATAATATATTTTTTAGACGCACTCATGATGCAGCTCTAACACTAAGGCTACATTCGTAATCAATTCGCTGGTCAAGTGGCACTTTGGCACGCAAGTCGGCACGAAATTTGCCATTCACAATAACTTCAAAGTCGACTTTAAATCAAGAAAAGCAAACCTAAAACAAACAATTCGATGACTATTAGATTATCAGACAGATGTCAGATATATCAAAAAACAAATAACAAAAATTAACCCGCATGTTCCATAGCTGGCACGAAGTGCAAGTCAAAGTGAAAGTTTGCAGCTTGTAAGAAATTTCGACGACTTCAACTTCAACTCTGATGCCAAATTGCGTTGTGAACGATCACACTGAAATAGATTTGCTCAACTTGCGTGCCAAAGTGCCACTTGGTCAGCGAATTGATTACGAATGTAGCCTAACCCCTATTATAAAAAAAGCAATTCACAAAATACAAAAACAAAGATTCACAAACTATTAACACTGTCTTATCTCGGAAAAAACGTGTCAGTAACTGGACTCAGTGGTCTCAAACTACAAACACATTGAGTCGCGCGTGTATCAGACTGATACAAACCCGACCCTTCGGCGCCTTCTGGTACCTGAGGGTCCAGTGGGTGGTGCTAACCGCTTGAATTTCTGGGTACGGGTTTGAAACAAATTGCCCGAGGACTATTGCAAACTTCAAAGTCGTAGCTCCAATTAGTTTTAAGATATTAACGAAAAATATTGCTATGTATGAATTTGATACACGCGCGACTAACGGAGGGTTAAAGAAATACTTTGATTGTGAAATAAAACAAATGCTAATGGATAAAACTTAATTACTCAGTGAGAAAACTCACCCCAATCAGCAAACAGCCACACACACAGAAATTGCACTTAGTCACTAAGTTTAAATTAAGAATGACAACTAATTTCAACTTCACACAGCAAAGATTTTTAATAAAATGTTCTTTTTCCTTAAATGCCTTTCTTTGAGATTCTACCAAAACTGGCTTAGGTAATTCGATATCTTCGTTTAATGTTGTTAATATAAACATAGACCGTGACTATTTAAGAATGTAAATATTTTATCGATATTTCATGTGTCTGAGTGCTGAATGCTTCGTATTTTGAAATTTTATAGATTTTATATAGGGAGGTAAAAAAAATATTCTTACAATTATAAGATGCATTTCTTACAACAGCATTGCTTAAAAGCTTACCTTAGTTCATTTTTTTTATGGGAAAGATACACAAAAATCAAAATCACAAATTTTCACACGTTTCTTCAGTGGGTTGTCACACAGAAAACCACCCTTGTACAGATCATAAAAAATAAAAGGTTCAACTCTACTTACAGTTTCCCGGCCTGACTACCAAAATTCTGTTTTATAACCTTACATTGCTATCGGTGCTGTTCGGGACAAGACTTGTTGAGACTGAATAAATAGGTATTTGTTCGAATAACAGGACTGGTGGCTTGAAATTTATTCTTATCCACACGGTTTTGCCGATTCTCCAAAATTGAAACAATTGCCATGTCTTCTGACATAATGTATTTTTTATTAACTCACAGAAACATTTATTTATTAACTGCAAAATTTCACATAACACCGAAAGGTTAAGAAAGTGCATGTGTACCCCACACCTGATGTTAGATTCCTATTTTTTGGATGTACTCGCAACCCATGTCAAGCAATGACTGCCGGGTGCAAACTAGGGATGGCGATCTGATATCGATTAATCGAAGAATCGATTTTTCGGACCAAATAAATCGATTTTTTAAATCGATATGTTGTACTGGATCGATTCAGTGAATCGATATTTCACCCTTGAAAATCGACATTCGATTTTTTTCTGTTCTGGTAAAAACCATAAAATTATTCACAATTAGCTGAAGGAAGAATAGGCTGGATGGTGCAGAACCAAGGCCGTAAAAATAATAACAAAAAAAAAGACTTTGCTGATTGATACTGCGTCATTGTCTTGTCACTCTTGTCATTCATTCATTTCATTTGTTTATATATGCATTGATTGTTGTAATATAGATATAAATATTGTGATTAGGGAAATAAATACTTATTTTTATGTATTGTTTGTTATGGAATAATAAGTAATTGAGAGTAAGTAAAGTGCTTTTTATTTTTTACTTTGATGCTATTATTTTGAGTTTGTTCTGTTAGTTGCTATTGTTAAATCTAATCATGTATGTAAGTCATTTAAATTAGTTTACATACGAATAATCACTAATGAGCATTGAAATAACTATGTGGAATTTTTAATTAATGAAGAGTTCATACTTTACTATTACTTTACATCCATTCTTCTGTATAACCTCAAATTGTTTATTTTGTTTACATACAAAATAGTAGAGCTCCCGTTATCTTTTTAAAAATCAACTGCCGATTTTACTCCAATTTTATTTTAATCAAGTAAAATCAGTTTAAGCAGGAAAAAACCTGCGTGCCGTAAAGGTTAATTTTTTATGCATAAAATGTTGAACTATTCTTTAAATTGAATGAATTGATGCTAATAGGATTTTGAATATTACTTAAAACTAGTAACTAATTACTAAAAATTTTATTGTTTAACAAGTTTAATGAGGAACAATTGTATTTTTCCAGCATGTCGGGTAAAAGTGATATATGGAATCATTTTATAAAAAAGACTTAGGAGGCACATGCAAATATTGTCACCAGGAAGTAAAAACTAAGGGAAACACAACAAACTTGCGTAATCATTTATTAAGACGTCATCCAACAATTAAGACTGTAAATCTCAAAAAGAAGAGTGAAAGTGGTGGTGGTAAATGTGGTAATACACAAAATGGTGATGGAAATGAACAAGTCAGTGAAACCTGTATTCTTTATATCACATGTTTGTTTTCCAATGTACTGAGTTTGAAAAAAATAAGAATCAATGCTCAATAAATCAAAAAAACTATGTTTTATTTTTTTAGGTTGTTGATGATACGACGTTAGACATCGTGCCAGTTCCAGATTTGCAACATGTTGATAATTCGGATACTGAAAGCGTGGCTTCTTCTACTGCCTCTATATCAGTCCTAAAACAGCAAACATTGACTTCTTGTTTAACAAATATAAAATCATTTGGAGGTAAGGCATGAAATCGAAATCTTTTTTGAATTCATTTTCATGAAAGTGAGATTCATACAAGATCGATAATTATGATTTTTTAAATTAATTTTCAGATAATGGTGTTAAGCGAGGTCAAATTACCAATGCAATAGTCTTCATGATAGCAAAGGATGGATTGCCTCTGAATACTGTGGAAAAAACAGGATTTAATTATTTAATGAAAGTAGTAGCATCACTATATAAAGTTCCAGCCAGAAAAACAATTACCTACATGATTGACGATAAATATGACAATGGCGCAAATATCGTTAAAGCTGTCAGAAATGTTTATGGTAAAAATAAACACATGCCATGTTTTGCCCACACATTAAACTTAGTAGCATAAAAACCATTTGACAATAAGGATGGACTGGAAGAAGCCAATAATTTACTAACAGCTGTCAAAGATATTACTACATATTTTAAGCATAATACAAATGCTGCTGACTCTTTAAAGAAAGCTCAGGATCACCAAACAAAGCCTTTGGGACTGATTCAGTCTGTATGTACCAGATGGAATTCTGTTTTTTATCAATTGGAACGATTTGTTCAGTTATCTGAAATTATTGCGCCAATATTACTCAAGTATCCTAAAGCGCCGACAATGCTAATTGCACAGCAGTTACAATTTATGAAAGATCTTATAAATATATTGAGACCATTAGAAGTAATAACTAAAGAAATATCGGGAGAAGACAGCCAGTAAAATTATACCAATCGTATCTTGTTTGACTGAAACAAATAATACAATGAAAACTTCAACTGATATTGGTGCTAAACAAGAACTTTAATTATGGATGGTTTGAAGAAAAGATTTGGAAGTATTGAACAAGTTCATTTGTTAGCTGCTTCGACAATTTTAGATCCTAGATTTAAAAAAATTCATTTTGCTGACCGTGTAGCCTGTTCTCGAGCAATAAATAGAATAAATACTTCAATTTTAGATATTCAATCACAGCAACAGCTTCCACAAAATAATGGTGAAGAATTTGATGCAATAGAAGGGACTGATATGGAAAAAAGGAATTTGGGATTTTCATAAGTTGCTTGTAAAAAAGCAACTCTCTACATGTAATACACTTGCACTGGAAAGTCAGGGCTTAAACGAAGAATTTAAACATTATTTATCGCAGGCAGTTGTGCACCTAAAGTATGATCCTATACTTTACTGGCAAGAACAATATGAGTATCGTGGGATCATCTATTCCTTGTGAGCGCCTTTTTTCAATTGCAGGCAATATCGCAAGTGATGAGCGGAACCGCTTGGATCCCAGTAGACTTGACAGACTGTTGTTTTTAAAAAGCTTAGATATTAAGCATTGGGAACTATAAGCTATATTTTCTTAACATTTAATGTAACAAATACATTTAGAAAATAAATGTCTTCTTTTATATCTAATCTGATGCTTTGATATGGTAATATAAATAATTGTTATTATCAAATTCACTGAAGTAAAAAATCCCTGATTTTACTGATAAGAGATCCCAGAGATTGTTTATTATGGTATCTTTCTTGTTTTTCATAAAATGGATTTATATTTACATTGTAAATACAAACTTGAAAAAAAATCGATTTTTTGGAAATCGATCTTTTAGACCTCGATTTTTTTATGAATCGATTCTTCAGGTTCCGATTCGAATCGATTCAAAAATCGATCTTTTTTGGAAAGAATCGCCATCCCTAGTGCAAACGCGGGGAGGTAGTTCCCCTCCATCGACAATAATACCGTCGCCTTTGCCTTTAACCACTATAACTAACTCGTCAGCATAGTCCAGAGCACGAAATCCCTTCTTTTGAGCTCCGCTAAGAGGTCATTAGCTACTAGTGGCCACACTAGAGGTGATAAAACTACCACTGAGGTAGGTAATTACTTTCTTAGTATTTCGCATAGATTTAACTCATTTGATTATGGAAGGCTGGATACCTTTTGATGTTGCGGCGGCGCTGATTGATTTATATAAGGTGTAATCCAATTCATTTTCTATATCCATGAATACACTTAGCGACACTTCCTTTGTACATATACCCTTGCATACATCACAGTTCTCTGTGGATTCTTCGTATTCCTTTTAAATACAACATTTTATTTTCTCTTCAACATCCGATGAGAAAGCACTCGAACATATATAGAGATGAACCTTTTTTTCGGTTGTGTATGTGAGAGTTTTTTTCGGTGGTGTATGTAAGATGAAAAGACAGCCTCACAAGTTATCTTCGAAAGCAAGTCACCGATTCACTGGAGATATAAACTCCTCGGACTACAGCTCCCAGCTGAGGATTTCTCCAAGAAGAATCTTGTGAAAAGAGAACTAGTCTCTTTACATGAACAGTACAATTAAAAACACAAGAAGCATGAAGGCTTATCTGGGCCTACTGCTGATATGAATCAATCAATTCAATGAACAGGGACGCTTTGAAGTGCATGAAATTATCGCACATACTAATCACTCAAAACCATACTTCTTAAATATCTAATAGTAAATTATGTAAACATTCATGTTTACAAATTGATCTGACAAGGTTTACCACTGTTTATAATTTCTCGATTAATCAAATAATTGAACGGCACAGGTCTCACATTATTTAAACTGTAATTGATGACTACAATTTATTGATTAATCTTTCTCGGTTTAATCATCTGGAATCTCTGCCAGTTATTGATATAGCTAATGGGGTAACGGGATTATCATCATCACCGTCCAGAAGGATTTCCACCACTTCTCTTGAAACAACATTGATAATACGCTGAAACCGGAAAGGCTTCAATGGGGATGCTCAATGCTAAGAGAATTCATTAGTGAAGGAAGCGTTAAAGTAAAATTGAGTTTAAAATATAAGGATTTGAAGATAATGGGTATTAAGAATTTATAAACACAATGTTGAGAGATAAAGGTTATTGGATATTTATATAAGTGAAAAGTTTAAATAGTTGGTTAGAATATTATATTTGAGTTTACCTTCAATGGATCGATAAATGAAAAGATTTGTCTCAACACTTCCATCTAAGCAATTTTTCCAAATACTAGTATCAGGAAATATCATTATTTATGATGTGTTCAAGTCGAGAAAATAACTTTCTCTCCTTGTAAGAGGTAATTTTTCATCATCTACTGATAGTGGAGAAAAATGAAAACAACTGACAATAGTAACATGAAAAATATATGCAGAATGAACGACAGAAGAGCCATTTTTAAAATTCAAATACAAATGGAAAGAAATCCAAAAATTATCTTTGTGAAAATGATTAACTTCATGTAAGATACGGTGGGGAAGATTTTATATTATCATTTATGTTCACCAAAGGTAAACGGACCTTTCAATTCGTTTTTGTGTGGGTTTATCTTAGTAATATATACAATAGGGTGTGTTATTTTTAGGCCATTATTTTTTTTCATTGCTATACCAGAAAATCTGGTAGTATGTAGAAAATAAAACATTATGCTGCTGGGCTAAAAGGCTTGAGTCCAATAGCGGCTTAGCTCATCAAAAAATTCGATTTCCTATTTAAATAACACAGGAAATATTTTTGTTTTGTTTCAAGTGGACTTTTCGTTATTGAAAAATTTTTTTTTCTAAAAACCTTCTCACGGCTTTTGTGGAAAATTGAATTCTCTACAAAAATATTTCTTTGGGCGAAGACTGTAGAACCACTAGTTTCGAAGTTATAGCCCGTCAAACGGACGTCAATGTTACCATTATTAGAAGAATAAAAAAATAAAAAAATTGGTAATTATAACGATTAATTAATAATAATTTGAGTTAGATCATTATATTAAAACGGGTCGATACTTTAATTTAAAATTTTAATGCTCAAAAATGTACAATTGATAATTAAATGGAATTTAATATGTATTTTTTTAAATGTTACAGTTTGACGGGCTATAACTTCGAAACTAGTGGTGCTACAGTCTTCGTCCAAAGAAATGTTTTTGTAGAGAATTCAATTTTCTACGAAAGCCATGAGGAGGTTTTTCTAAAAAAAAATTTATTAATAACGAAAAGACCACTTAAACCAAAAAAAAATATTTCCTGTGTTATTTAAATGGGAAATCGAATTTTTTGAGGTGCTAAGCCGCTATTGGACTCAAGCCTTTTAGCCCAGCGGCATAATGTTTTATTTTCTATATACTACTAGATTTTCTGGTATAGCAGTGAAAAAAAATGGCCTAAAAATGACACACCCTAATATACAAACGAAGAGCTGTCGATTTTTCTGAACTGAAAAACAGAATAAAACACTAGAAGTCATCAATATAGCTTACTAATTTGCTAGACACAATGCAGTCCAAACACTCAATGGGATTTATTTTGCAGTAATTGTAATTATCATGTTGTATACTTTTTCCCCCTTTCAACAAACTAAAGGTGTTCAAAATCACTGAGCTTATAATAATTCTATCTTTAAAACTTAGTTTTCAAACATTCAGCTCAGTGCCGGATTTAGGGTACCTGCGGCCCTAGGCCAAATTAACCCGAGCGGAGTTACAGTAGCGGTAATTATTAATTTTAGAAAACAAAAATTCAACTTTTGTTCTAAACATTTTTTTGTACAAGACGCTGCGGCCCCCTTTTACTTGCGGCCCTAGGCCGCGGCCTAGTCGTCCTAATGGTAAATCCGACACTGATTCAGCTTGTCAAACGTAGAAAGAGACACGAGTTTTTCAATTTGGCTACTAAACCGCCCTAGTGCGCAATGGACAGCGGCTGAATTTATAAGCTGCTAGAGTGAAAATATAGTTGAGTGTTTCATCAACATCAAGTCAATAATGACTAATAATGGCTTGTTATTCTAAAGTTTCTACCAGCCAAACTAGAGAAGTGGTTGCAAACGTTGCAAAAGATAACAAGCCAATTAAAAACTTAAAATTTACTCTTCAAAAATGAGATTGATTTGTATAACATTAGTGAAATTTAGAAGCCACTCAGTTTTGAGGCTTCCACCATAACAGCCTGACCTCAACACAATCAAACTAGTATAGGCATCAGTGGAAGAATATGTGGCAGATAACACTGTAGATTTTACTATTCATTGCGTTTCTAATGCGCTGTTTCATGCCATGTCGCGCGATTGGTCGTGTTTGATAGACAATCCTTCAACTCTCTTCATACATAAAAGTCTTGAAATGTCAAGTCTGGAGATACTTTATAGAAAACTGGTTTCTGACATATTTTTCATAAAATACGCTCTCTAGTGGTCAATCTATGAAGTTGAAAATAATTCTCATATATTTCTCCTGGCCAGTTTCACTTTCTGATAAACAGCCCAGAGATCGGCCTGGTACAATCGAAAAATATACAGTTTTTCTATTATTAAAAAAATATCAATAACATTACATTACAAAAAATGAGAAATAAATAATGAAGTGGTGCGTGCGTGATTAAAAATGGAAATATACCTATCTGAAGGTTTTAATCTCTATTATAATGATAAACTAAAAATTTAATAAGTTATTGGAAAAATATAACTGTATACTGGAATTCATGACGGAAAGAGTTAAGCAAGGTTCTGCGATCAGGCCCTACTATTTGCAGTGGTAATAGATGATGTGATGAAAGAATAAATTATAGTTCAAAAAAACTTAAAAACACGCTTTAGAGGTAATCGAACTGAAAAGTTAAAAATAATTCTTAATTCAAGAATAAAATGATTAACGAGAAAATTAATGTCATTGTGATAATAGCGTGCGGTGCTTTGTACTACATTTATACACTAACTCTGCATTTCGGAATAGAACTAGTAAGAAATTGTAACAATTTATATTGAGCACCCCACGCAATTACCACAATGACATTAATTTTCTCGTTAATCATTTTATTCTTAAATTAAGAATTATTTTTAACTTTTTAATTCGATTACCTCTAAAGCGTGTTTTTCAGTTTTTTAACTATAATTTATTTTTCACTTTTTAGTACTATATAAAAAACTTTCGAATTAATCTGAGCGTTTAAAGTGGGTAAAAATTGAGTTTAAAGGTTGCATTATAAATTAAACACCCTATATTTTACTACTATATTGTATTGTCATCGGTGCTTGCCGTGTGCGCAAAATTTCGAATCAATCTGAGCGTTTAAAGTGACTAAAAATTGAGTTGCTTTATAAATTAAACACCCTATATATTTTTCAACACCCAAAAAAAAAATAATCTTTTTTAGCCGTGAACGGGATTAGAACCCACAACCAGTGAATCCGACGTCATCGAAGACCCGCGCCTTAGCCCGCTCGGCCAACGAACGTACTTAAATTGTTTGGTTATACTAACAGTAATAATTTAAGCCACTTGCGTGTTAATTAAAAAGGTAAATAAACGTAACGTGGGATACTCGAAAATGAAAAAAGTACAGTTAGATCAATTGATTTTTGCATATGATATTGCTCATAGTGGATTCAAAAAGGAATAATTTATAATTTAACCATCCTCCTCCAAACAAAACGAAAACTGTGGTGATATGAAAGAAAAATATTACGTATGAAATAGCCAATAACGGAAAAAATATAGCATAAGTAGATCGTTTTAAATTTTTAAGTAAAATAGTAGGAGAGCAGGGAAAATAGATGAAGAAATACGACAAAGAGTGAAAAATGTACGCAAGATTTGCAATCGACTCAAAACTACATTCCTAGAAGAAGAAAAAAAGGAAATAAGTAACGAAAACAAAACGAATTATCAGACCCTTTTCTTTTATATAGTAATAATCACAAATTAAAAATTAATTTTCTCTCTCTCTCTCCATTTGTCTCTCATTCTCTCTCTCTTTTTCCTCCGTCTCTCTCTATTATTTTAATTCAGACAAGGTGTTATTAACAAAATTATAACTTGACCAACATACACAAGGCAATACACAAAGCTGGGACACTGCACAAAAGCAAAGACAAGACGATTAATAAAATGAAAAAACGTATTAAAACAACAAAATTCAATAAGAAACATTAATATCAATGAGATGGTTGAAGCTGGTAGAGTTTTAACAATTTGTTAATGTCTGGTTTCAATTTAGTTAACATCAGTCACAAATGTCCACACTCAGTGATCTACAGCCTATTCCTTTTCTTAGACAGTAAATTAGCTACTGCATTAAACCCACGCTAGGCCAAATATGATGAAGGAAACGCAATTAAAAGTTATGTACTCTTTCCCACAATCCAGGGTAGAGTGCTGATATTGATTTTTGGGGCCAGAACTCTTGGTATTCATTTCTCAATTTGATGATTCCGCTGTATCTGCATTTGTGAAAGGGTCTAAAACCCAGCTTAGTATAGTTCCGGGTTTTGGGTATGTCGATATTTAATTTGTTATTTTGACATATAGCTAACCTTTAATTTGATTAAAAAAATCATCAGGATCGTATTCAGCCTAATTCGAAAAGGCTATGAAATTAATAATACTTGGGATATGAAAACACTGCAAAATAAAACAAATTTTATATTTAATTTACATATTAAAATAATTTAATATTAGTAAATATAGTCCTGCATTTGAATAAATAAAATGCTAACAATAAGATCAATATTCACTTTTCATAAATAATAATTGACCGTAAACAACAAAGTACATACCTGACGAGAACTGTCAGTTGGACATTGGAAAAATACGTAAGACACATTGCCGCTACGAAAGGAACGTCTGCATAGTATTTTGAACGATGTAATTTCGCCCGATTGATAAGTCGCGTTTGCGCGTAATCTAAACATCAACCAGTCAAATTTTTGTAAGTCAAAGATTAGGGTTAACGTTTTTAGTACGTTTAAACGGTTCATTATTGTGATATTTTGATTAGGATTAATCACAGACCTGCCTCTTTTTCCATTTCTTCCAACGTAATGCGTTAGAAAGACATTAACAATCAATGACGCACACCAAGAAGGGTATTATATGAACTTTATATTCATATTTAAAATATCCAGGAATCGCTCTGTACAATGAGCATGGAGAGGTTCCAGGTGCTGGCAGTAAGTAAGTAAATCTTCCTGTTTTACCTATAATGCTGATAATGTCGGTTCTGAATTCACCTCTTCCTAGATTTCATTTGAATAGAAGATGTTTTGCCACAAAAGCAGCAATGACGTTTTCAATTTTTATTGAATTTGACTCATAACCTTGCAATTGTAGATTAACGTCATAAAGTATTTTTTAAATGTCTGTCAAATAAGCGAATAGATTAAAAAAGCGATTCATATCCATTGCACTTCTGTGTGCAGCAGCAGCGATTATAGTCTTCAATATTTTCCCTACAAAGTTGCCCAAATAATCTGTCAATTAATTAATTGCTTCTTATATTGTTGACTGTTCTAATAACGTATTTATGAATTATTAATTTGAATATCAATAGTTATTTATGCAACAAGTGCATAAAGTGGTGCTTTTTTTCACGAGTAAAAAAGTTGACGCATTCGCCTGCGGCTCATGCGTCAATTCCATGAGTGAAAAAAACACTTTATGCATGTGTTGCATACACTATTTTTTCTACAATCAAACAAATGGACTAAAAATGGCGTCGATTTGAATGTTTATGTTTGTCATGATGACAAAAAGCTAAGTAAAATTTCAGATGAGTGCAATCTGCAGAGCCATTAGCGGAAATATTTAAAATTAGCATCAAAACACTACTTTATCTCAAAGAATTATTACAGTTTCCTGTAAAATTGTCGTATTTTAAAGCGTGTTACCAACAGATATCAAAGAATAAATATATATTATTCTACGCTTTACAAACTAAGTTTTGAAAAATATTTTTCCAAAACAGTGACCGTTCAACGAAGAAGAAACAACTACTTCCCAAGCTACATCCCCCGACAGACATTGAATTAATTTCTAAGTCAAACGGGGCTGGTAAATCTACAAGATTTAAACCAACCATTCTGGTTTGTAATCAGAAGAGACAACATAACTTGTAGACCGGTTTCGGCGTATTTGCGCCTCATCAGTACAAGGTATATGTTATCGTCCGAGAGTTAATCCCGGACTGAATATGTCTCTATAATCACCAACTATACATACCTTCCAGTTACGGAAATGTAAAAGTTGCGAAAATAGCGACATCTTCACCTCCAAATCACAAACCAAAATTCGAATTTGACAACAAGCCCGTTAGCTTGAAACATAAAGAACTATTACAGTTTCCTGTAAAATTTTCGTAATAAAGCGTGTTACCAATAGATATCACAGAATAAATATATATATATTTCAAAACTTTGTTTGTAAAGCGTAGAATAATATACACTGTGTTCATTTGAAAAGGACCCACCCTTAATATTTCAAAAATGGGACATATTAGAAGGAAATGCCGAAACGCGTCAACTTTTAACTTGAGGGGGACACTTTTTGGCGCTAATGTCATAAACGTCAGATTCACCCCCTCCCTACTGAAGACACTCCTTACATTTTTTCAAATGGCATTAGGTATCAAGTCACACCTCATTTAAAAGGTCTGGTAAGTCTCTATTCAATCATTTTGTTTTGCCTTTTATTCCAGCCTTCCATTGTTAGTTAATCGTTGTTTAAAATTTGCTCTTTTTCAACTTTTATTGCCTGAATGTTAACGGTGGTCACTTTGACACATGATTAAATAGCAGTTTTTTTCTTATTAACAGTTGTCTTTTTACTATTTGTAAATTTTTTATTGTTTAAAGAGTCTTTCTTTCATAACACAATACGGGGGCAAACGAAAAATTGAAAGAGACAACAACGATTAAATAACAATGGAAGACTGGTATCTAAGGCAAAACAAAATGATTGAATAGAGATTTACCAGACCTTTTAAATGAGGTGTGACTTGATACCTAATGCCGTTTGAAAAAATGAAAGGAGTGTCTCCAGTAGGGAGGGGTTGAATCTGACGTTAATGACATTAGCGCCAAAAAGTGTCCCCTTCAAGGTAAAAGTTGACGTGTTTCGGCATTTCCTTCTAATATGTCCCATTTTTGAAATATTAAGGGTGGGTCCTTTTCAAATGAACACAGTGTATATTTATTCTTTGATATCTACTTTATCTCACCCTAATGTCACTTTATCTCACTCTATTGTCACTTCTTTAAACTGTTTAACAAATACATATTCTATGTACGAAAATCAATTAAAAAAACATCACTTTTATTAATGATTGTAGAAAAAATTTCTTGTTCGAGAAAATGCTAGTGTGATAGTCATGATAAAAACGTTTTAATAATTAAACCAAAAATTTAAAATTGGGAAGAAATCATTTAATTATTTTTCAATTCTTTTTGTGAATAAATTGAATGGAAATTATAAAAGTCAGCTTTATGTTTGTCGCTGAAAAAAATTAGCATAACTTTAAGGCGTTTTTCTCTGATAAACCTCATATCGTTAATCGTTTTCGAGAGCTTTTTATATATTTATTTTCAAATAATCATACACTCATGAGTGAAATAAGCAAAGTCACATTTTTGGATATATTTAGGCCCATTTTGATTTATAAGTCCTATGTCAATATCTTATTATTTGTAAGTAATCTAATTTCAAACAAAGTAACCACCTGACTATTGGTAATCGCGTGTTCTTCCCTCTCGCTTCGACAATTGACTGATATGATTATCCAGTGGCGTTGGTCAGTGTTTACCTTCGTATTTTCAGTTTTACTTGGTATCTCATTATTTCGTATCCATATTGAATTCAAGTACGATTTTTAATATTATTTGTTTTTAATATTATTTGTTTTTAACAAATACCGTGTTTTGAAAAATACCTTACCTTCAAAGCAAAGCATAAATCAGTTTCTATTTATAATTATTTAATAGTAATAATTATTATTTTTAATACTTTTATAAAATAGGTACCGTACGCCATTGGTACGTTTATGACAGATATCGGCCATGTTTTCTCGCCCCTTACCGATGCCGCGTAGCTTCAGATAGACTTGCCAAACTATACGTTTATTAAATTGTTGTGTATTTTTAAATAGCAAACGTGTAAAGCGCTCTGTGCCTTCATTACCTCACAAGCTATCAGAACAAATAATGGCGATAAGACTAAGGATTGAACATACTACGATCAGCCATCAACACCTCATATATAAAGAAAATCCACCCCAATGTACCCAATGTCAAGTTATAAAATCCATTAAGCATATAATAACAGAATACTCACATCTGTCCTTTTAATGCCATCAACATGGAGGTCCTGACAACCTAGAAAGCTCTTACTAAAATTCTCACCGAAACTCTGCACTTTCTAAAAGAGATTAAGATTTATAAACTATAAAACTTTAGTGGCTAGCATAGCTTAAAATACTAACCTATTAGTTGACTTTGTTACTGCGAATAACCCAAGCGGTTGACGCAGTCCTTCTTGTAAATAAAAATACATATAAGACTATATCTTCTAGTTTAGGATAAAATAAACGAATGTGTTGCTTCTGAAAACAAAGATTTATTTTGTTAATTTTTTATCAAAAAAAAACATCTTATTTAGTACACTATTGTAACAACTTTACCTGAAATAAAGAAACGACATTCAAAGTTTATTTTTCCATCAATTCTAATCTTTGTACACAAAATATATCCCAACAAAAGTTTACTTTTTTTGGCCTTTTTCTTGACTCAATATTCAAATAATGACAGACTAAAAAGTTTGACATTTTACCAACAGTCACGCAAAGCGTGCTAAATTAAAAAAAATATATTAAAGAAAACCTATTTTCTTTACATCTCCCCTCATCCAGGGAAAGAAAATTCACGCGTAAATTTTCTCTTCAGAACTCGTTAAGTTTTTCTTTCATCCCTTCTTCATATTTTGTTATTTGTACTGGAATTAGTTTTGTAATATGAAATAGGTTTGACTCTGTTTTCCTGTGTCCTGTATCTACCTCATAAATTGTATTAGATATTTTTTTCCTATTTTATATGGTCCAATTCTCAGTTCATCTAGTTTTCTTCTATTTAGTTTATTCCCATTTTCTACATATACCATATCTCCAACTTTAAATTCTCTATTTTGTCTTTTTGTATCATAGCGCATTTTGTTATAATTATGTGATTTCAAAGTATTATTAAGTGCTCTTTCTTTATCTCTGATCTAGTCACTGTGTATATATTCTTGACGCAGCTCATTTGGTAATATCGTAACGGCTGTCCCATATAACAAATAACATGGGGCATAGCCGGTTACCGAGTGATTAGTCTGATTGTATTTTTCTACACATTCATGTGCTACTGTAGTCCATGCTTTTTTTTCTCCACATCCATTTATCCTGCTTCTAATCTTGTTAACTAGTGTTTGGTTTAACCTTTTATTTAGACGATTTGAAAAAGGTGCGTTCACTGCTGTAAATATCATTGTTATTTGCTTGTCACTAAGAAATTTTTTGAATTCTTTTGAATTAATTCCAGGATACTGGTCGGTGAGGAGCATTCCTATCTCTTCCGTTTCGGTGACTTTATTTATCAGCTTTATAAAATCATGTGCACTCTGGGTTTTTGATGTTATAATAAGTGCGTACCTAGTGAAGTGGTCTACTAAAAGATGTAGGTATTTCTTTGTTGATCTCGAACCACCAAAACCGCCAATTGTGTCTATTGATACTATTTCAAAAAGTCTAGTCGCCGGGCCTAAATGTGACATCATACCGTATTTGTCCTGTCCTCTTATTTTGTTTTTTATGCAAGTTTCACAGCTTCTACAAACGTTTTTTATATTTGTTGTTAAATTCTTTGTTATATAAAGTGAACTAATAGTCCTTAGCATTTGACCAACTCCAATGTGGCACAAGTCCTCATGTATTTGTTTTATAAGTCCAATACTAAATTCTTCCGTTATTATTATTTTCTCTTAGTTTCTTATTTTTTTGTAGTATACATTATGTTTTTCAATTATTTTGTTTTTGTTTCTCTGTATTTCCTCATTTTTATTCTGATCTATTATAATATCTTCCAAATTAATTAAGTTCACTATTTTTAATTGCTCTTCTATATTTTCTTCTGGTTCCAATACAGGATTTCGACTTAAACAGTCTGCTTCTACATTTTCTTTTTCCGGGGAATATTAAATTTTAAAGTCGTACTGTGAAAGGTAATAAGTCAGATCACCCACATCTTCATCTGTTCTTGCTTTTAAGTTCATATTTTCTAGTGGTTTGTGGTCTGAGTAAACAGTAAATGATTTACCTATTAACCAGTACTGCCAATATCTCAGTGCTTCTTTGATGGCCAAACATTCTAAATATATAGCTTTTTTTTTCTTTTGTGCTCCATTTAGTTTTTTTGAAAAGTAAGCCACGGGTTTTTTTTTACTATCTTTTTGTATCTGTTTCAATACTGCTCCGACGCCCTCTAGCGATCCATCGGTATAAATGTTTATTGGTAGATCTTGATCAAATATTTCTAGTATTGGTTGTGAACATAAGAGGCTCTTAATTTTTTCAAATGCTTTTTGACATTCTTCAGACCAAATAAATCTCTGATTTTTTCTAAGTAAGTTATGTAGTGGGTCTAATATTATTGCGCCTCTTGGTATGTATTCATGGTCAAAATTTATTTTTCCTAAAAATTGTCCAACATTTTTCTGAGTTTCCGGTACTGGGAAATTCCTTATCGAAACTAGATTATCCTTCACTGGTTTTATCGAATTATTTTGAATAATATGTCCTAGGTACTTGACTGAATCTGATGCAAATGTACATTTTGTAAATTTTAATCGAAATCCTTCTGTTAAAATTTCTTCTAGCAACTGTTTCAATTGATTTATGTGTTCTTCAAATGATTTTGAAAATATCAGGATATCATCTATGTAATTCACATTAAAATCGGTAAGTTTATATTTTCGAAGTATATTACTTAATATTCTCTGAAATATTGCTGGTGATGTCTTCAAACCGAATGGTAGACAAGTCCATTGAAAGTGTCCTTCTTGTGTTACAAATCCTGTCTTCTACTCTTAGAGGTATAGTCCAAAAAGCTGAGTTTATGTCTAAGCTTGTAAAATAATTGCAATTTCTTGTCTTTATCACAAGGTCTTCAATCAATGGGAATTGTTGAGCCTGTGGTACTATTATCTTATTTAAGTCCCTGAAATCTATGCATAGTCTCGACCTTCTATTTTCTTCTTTCTTAAATGCCAAAGTTACTGGCGCTGCAAATGGACTGTAAGACTCTTCGATAAGTTTATTATCTAATAATTTTGCTATCTGCTCCGCTATCTCTTCTTTGTCTTCTATAGTACATCTGTATGGTCTTTTGCTGCAGTATTTATCCACTAATAAATCTATTCTTGCTTCATATTCTTTAACTCTTCCTACATCATACTTGTCTTTTCCAAATACTGATTTATATTTTTGTATTAGTTTATTAATCTCTTCCCTTTTATTATCATCTAAATGATTAACTTTTATTTCAAATTCCTTTATATGTTCATTGAAATTTATTCCGTATTTTTTTTCATATCTGTTATCCTCGCTATTCTCTTTACTTATTTCTTCCTCTTTTTTTATAG
This sequence comes from Lochmaea crataegi, assembly GCA_947563755.1. Lineage (NCBI taxonomy): Eukaryota > Metazoa > Arthropoda > Insecta > Coleoptera > Chrysomelidae > Lochmaea > Lochmaea crataegi. Next base: position 12,649,708 of record OX387424.1, on the reverse strand, counting down.
TCTCTACATGTAAGTTTTGTTTTTGTGTTAGTTTTAACTCCTCATCTTGTATAAGCTTGTATTTCTTTATTATATCTAATCCTATTAAAAACTCATCTGAAATTTGGTTCATCAATTATGTAAACATCCACATTTTCTTCTTTTTCGAAAATTTTTATCGTTGTATTTGTCAAACCACTTGTCTTTTTAACACCATTAATTTTAACTAAATTTTCTCCATTTAAACTATTTTTCTTGTTTTTTAATTTTAATAATTTAGAATTAATGAGAGAAACATTCGAACCTGAATCATATACTCCATTTATTTCCAATATATCGTTTTATAAGACTATATCTTCTAGTTTAGGATAAAATAAACGAATGTGTTGCTTCTGAAAACAAAGATTTATTTTGTTAATTTTTTATCAAAAAAAAAACTTCTTATTTAGTACACTATTGTAACAACTTTATCTGAAAACAAAGAAACGACATTCAAAGTTTATTTTTCCATCAATTCTAATCTTTATACACAAAATATATCCCAACAAAAGTTTACTTTTTTTGGCCTTTTTCTTGGCACAATATTCTAATAATGACAGACTAAAAAGTTTGACATTTTACCAACAGTCACGCAAAGCGTGCTAAATTAAAAAAAATATATTAAAAAAAACCTATTTTCTTTACATACATATCAAGAATAGTTTACAGTAATGAAGACTTTTATATTTGTAAATTATTTATGGTGAGTATAATAGAATAATAGCCAAACATGTAGATTATTTGCTGAAGGATATCCACATTTCCTAACACCCAATAAGAATATCATTAATCGTTCACTTAAAAATTGTTTAACAAACGGACCCTCAGCCTAAAATTGATGGAGAAAACGAAATAAGTGTTTTAAGATTTTTCTCTGCTTTTCCAACTGCTTTCTTTACATGAAGCTGGAAATAATTTATCGTATCCTTAGATTAGATTAGATTTGATGAGGTGGCTAATCGGCCTATTCCACTGCGATCTTTTCAGATTTATTGTGGTCCTCTGAATCTAGATTACATTCTCCAGACCCACTCTTTTTGAATAGCCAATCAGCCTCAAGACTGTACCTTCCATGTATTTTCTTGCCGGTGGTTCTCATCGCCTAGTACAAGCAACCGCAAATCGCCAGGCAGTCGTAATGGCATAGGATGTGCTCTGCAGTTTCCTCCTCTAGGTGACAGAATCAAATAAATCTTTATTAATCATCGATTATCTTCACAATGTTAAGATATGAAACTAATTTTCTTCCACTAACCCTCTAACACGGCTCCTTGCATGAAGCATCATCCATGTGTTATCGTTGTTCATGATCTACAATCAGATCCTTTTTCATAAAACTAGGTTAAAATAATGGAGGTTAGTTAGTCTTGAAACCTATGTATTCTCATCTACTCTTCATTCATCCATTCCTTGTTACACTCTCTCCCATTCGCATTTTGTCAAGTTTTTAATATTTACATATTTATGTACAAAAAATATACATATTGATTGGTATTATAAATGTATACAAGTGTTATAATTTCAGGAGCTGTATTGGCAAGTTGACGTGCAAATGGCTATAGCCTTTATAGCTTTTTGCGAGTTGTTGTCTTATATTGTTACTTCTGGCAAAGAGTATTCGTAATACCGCGTTGCCAGTGTGGTAGTGTGAGGTTCAATCATTTTAACCCCTGATTTCTCATGAAGCCAAGATATTTTTGGCATTCTATTATATGGACCCTTCCATAACGCCATTCTTAAGCATTTATTTTGCAAAGCCTGCATACGATTAAAGAGGAATTTGGTTGTGGAACAGAAAACAGGGTAGCCGTATACCATTGTCGGTCGGATAACCTGTCTATATGGTAAAAGATTGTTGTTTACCTACCGATAGACGGCTGATACCGATAGATCAGTGGATACAGCTGCCTTATTGCCAATTTGGCTTTATTAACGTGGTGTTCAATACGTATGTTGTGCAGAGTGATGTGACAAAATATGAACATGGCTTCGTCTGTCCATCCCACTAGCTTTGAGTGCCCTTCAAGCTTACAGTGCACTGTTAACATGCCTACTACGGCTTTGACACTTTTCCTATATTTGCTTATTAGGTCTGCCGAGTGTCCTCTAATAAACTGTTTCGCCAGTCTCTGTCCTCGTCCAGAGATTTCCGTGTCAGCCACTCACTCCTGTCCAAGGTCCAAAGGTCCGGTTCAAAGGATAGCAATTGTATCCTTAACCAACATTGTCCAACATTTGAAAGAAACAGACTTACCTAGAAAAGTCGAGTGTTGAGTGGCTGCTTATTAAAAGTCAAAAAGATCCAAATTCTTTAGATAGTATTATCTGGACCGACCAGCCCAAATTTACGAGAAACGAAGTCTTCAAATTTTTGGGCTCCAACAAATCCCCATGTAGTGTGAAAAAGGAGTTTTAGGGAGAAATGGCAATTTAATGTATTGTGTGAAATTAGGAACGAAGGCACTTTGGAGAGGAAATAATACAACCACTCAAAATGTCCCCAGTCAAGCTAGTGGCCTTTATAGAAGACACGAAGCTTCTGGAATGAGAGAAGATTACATGGGAAATGGTAAAAAGATTCAGTTCAAGTGTCTGTGCTGTTGAGTACCACCCAAACAAATGAACGAACATCCTGTATGATGCTTAATAAAAACAAATATTTTTGATAAATTGACCTACATCTGACAAACTATGAATTCAACTGTGAATAATACACTCATGAATGTACCTATGGTTATTTTTGAAAAAATATGATAAAAAGTTGAATATGTCGAAAACGATGAAATATTGAGATTGAGATATCAACTTTCGGTATAACCGGACGTGCTGTCAAAATAATAATATTGTATTATAGATCTCGAAAGAGCCCCTTATACAAAATTTAATTTTTTTTTTATGTACTTTTTGAGAAACGTCTAATGACCGGTCGTCGTGGAAAGTCCTGAAAACCAAATAACCATATAATCTGAAACTTAAAAACTAGTCTTATTTATCTCGCTCTTTCTCTTCTAAGTATATTCAAGTCCTTTATTTGCTGCTGCATTGCAAAAATAGCGGTTGCTCTATTCATTCGTAACAACCCATTTAAATCCTGAAAAATGAGTTGGTTTAAACTTTTTCTGAGATTACGATGTTTCTTCTTTGCTAGATGAGACGACAATAATCCGTTAGATTTGTCAACGAACGGCCCAAAGAGATGGAAGAACTATCAATAAAAATGAGGTGGTAGTATATCTGTAGCAACGATTATTTGAATGTACTCGTATTTATAGTCTATTGAAATTTTTATTGAATTTATTTATTCTGGCTACTGTGCCCCTGTTAAGTCGAGCAAAAATAAAGAAAGCTTCGCCGTACCATCTTTTCTCGAAGTCATTCAGGACATTTTCAACACAAGCGTCTATGTATTTCATTCTGGTACAAATGAACCCAGAATTGAACTTGAGAGAAATTAGGTGCGCGCAAATATAGCTGCAAAAAAAGTGGGTTTATATCAGTACGGTAATACTAAAAATTTTATATTTTTATGAAATAATTGGACATTTTTCTGTACTGCAGGCACAAGTAAAAAATGCGCCCATTTATTAAGAAATGTACCCATTTATTTTCCATTAGATTCAATGTAAAGATGTAATTCAATGCTTTATATGTATCTCTTTTGAAAAACAGGGTACCAAATTAACTCGAAAATTGAAATGTTTAGAATGAATAAGAAGACTGAATAATCAAATATTCAATCAAAATGTACAGGAAGCTAAGAAAGGAGCAAAATTCGTTATAATTGACTTTGGTGCAGTTGCTAAATGAATTTTTATTTATTTATTTGTTGTAAAATCGTTTTCAACACAAAACCTGGATTTTTTCGATACATTTTTCAGTTTCAGTTTCTCAATATTTCCAAATAATTCTTGTAGTTTTACAGTTTCATTTTTGCAATGGTCCCAAAGGCCAATTATAAAAATACGGTGGAAGACATCGCTCCTATTATCATAAACCTACAGGAATAGAGTGACGTCTCATATTTTGCCAATAGTGATGAGGACAGTGATTATTTATTTGCAGCTTTCCCTATATTTATAACTTATCCTCAGTTACATATTATTAGTTGTGAATTTGTATTATAGCCCTAGTGAAAATGCCATATAGGAACCATATGAAAAAAATGAATATGGAACTTATATGGTTCAATGTGTGTATCTGAAACTGGAAATTATGTACAAATCCATATAAGTTCCATATATGTAAATTTACTATTATTCCATATAAGTTTACTGTTATTACATATACATTTACTATAATTCCATATAGGTTCACTATTCTTCCATATAAGTTTACTGTTATTCCATATACATTTAATGTAATTCCATATAGGATTTACTATAATTCCATATAGATTTACTATAATTCCATATAGATTTACTATTATTCCATATACATTTACTATTATTCCATATACATTTACTATAATTCCATATGGATTTACTATAATTCGATATAGGATTCACCATAATTCCATATAGATTTACTATAATTCCATATAGTATTTACTATAAATTCCATATAGATTCACTATTTTTCCATATAAAATTACTACTACTTTCCATAAATAAATTTACTGTTGTTCCATATAAAACCAGATAGATGAAAGTAAGAAGTAAATTACCTACTATTGATTCCTATAAGTACATATTTCTAGAAAATTTTATTAGTTTCTTAACATTTGAGTGCCAGATGAGATGGGATTTTTTAAGAACCATTTTATTTTATGATGTACCAATGTGACCTAAAATGTATTATTGCAAATAAAAGGTTTGTCCTCATAGTTCGAATTTTTACCTGGTGGTGCTAGAAGTGTTTATAAATAATGGAAGATTTTATAAAACATGGACAAGAAATATTATAAAAAATATTTAGAAGATCAAGATCAAAACTTCAGTAGACAAACCAAGTGGCGATGGCACATTTTAATCAAATAAGAGAACCGAAAACAAAGAAAAAGAAAAACGTTCACAGGAGCACGCCACCTCAAACATTTACTGTTGACACTTGACACTCCAAATTCTATCAACTTTAGTTAGGTACAGCTGCGCGCTCTACCTTGAATTTAATATGGAATTTTCTGAAATTTCCATATTGGAAACTAAACCATATTAAACCAGATACGAATTCAGTATGAAATTCTCGTCCATATACAACCATTGAAATCCATATAAAAACACAATTTTGTTTTTGATATGGTTCTATATGGATTTATATGGAAATTGTGCCATATACAATCCATATAGATCCAGATAGCTTTTTAATAAATCATTTTAGTTATTCCATATAGGATCCAGAGACAAAAATAGAATCCATATAGAACCATATTAATCCATATTTGTTTTCTTATATGGATCAATATTATGGTTTCTATGGTGCATTTTCACTAGGGAGATTTCATAAAGCAATGAAATTATAGTAAATTTTATACCCATTTAGAATAAGACCATCCTTATTTATTATTAATAAATCGGTTGAAACAAAAAATTACCAACAAAATTGAACGTCGTAACTAATTTATTAGATGTCACGTTTTTGAAGTTACGCCAAATTTTGATTTCATGTTAATGTCAGATGGTTCAAGAAGCCGCATACGTTAAGTTACTAAAACGGCTGGTACCTCTAAATAGGTATTAATTTTACTATACCTGCTTGTCTTCCATTACAAACCTTTCATTTTGGGTCGATACATTGATTGGGAACAGGAACAATAAACTATTGAAAATACTATGTCAATTTTAATAAGCCTTTAAGGCAACTCAACTTACTAGCAGGACCTAGCGATACAACCTGCAACGTCGTTGTCTATAAGAACCCATACTACACAGTAAGTGTGGGATACAGATTAGGTGACAATTTGATTTGATTCAATTTTCAAATTGAAATAACCAGGTGTAAAAATAAAAGCTGGTTTGTGTGAAATAAAGAGTGAAATGGTGGTTTGAGAGGACTAAACAATTGTCAGAGTTAAAATGCTCATGATGGATCTTCATCAAGTAAAAGCCTCATCTATTCAATTTTTAAAATGCTCAGTTTGGCACGTTTCTTACAATACTTCCCACCACCAAAATATATTTAAAACCACCAAACAAAACGTATGAATGATTCAGAGATTGGGGGAAATCTATTTGGGATCTTGAGAGCCTTCAAACTGCATTAAAAAAAAAGAAGATAAGTTTTCTTTTTTTTTTTCGCCTACCTTACCGGAAAACCAATCATATGAATACCAAAAATAGGACAGAAAGTATTGTTTAACAGCCCAAGGACGGAAAATTCTTAACGCCACGGTTTTTGAAGTTTTACCTAATCTGTCACTTAAGTACTTTGATGTTTCATGTAAATTTTTTAATTAAACGTCAGTGAATGTAAAAGTTTTTGGTTATATTTTCCGATTTTTTGGATTATTCGGTAGGTGAAAAAAAAGTTGTATGTCACACATGCAGGAAACGCCTTAACTATCAACTGCCCTCGCTTCGATACGCTCGCTTGTGCATCTAATAGTTTGAGGCTGCTAAAGCTCATTATCTGCCCCTGTGACACAATATACTATTGCTATTGAAATTTCGGGCTTGACGCAGTATCTAATTGATGTATCGCATACAATTTGTTACCCACATTTATTATATCCTATAAATCATTTGTTCTGATTACTTTTTATTGGAATTAATAAAATATATTATTGCTTCAGTTTTTGTTATCTCTTTGAATTGTTATTATTCACTTTTCATTGAGGAATTCACACTATTCAAGGCCATCATAAGACCCATGCTTACCTACGGAGCTGTGGTTTGGGATCCAAAAGTACAACAAACCACAGCTAACCTAAAATTACATCAAATTCAAAGAATAGCCTGTCTCGACATAACAGGTGCCATGAGAACCACACCTACCAGGGCTATGGAGGTTATTCTTAATCTAACTCTCCTTGATATTTATATCAAAGAGGTAGCGGTGATATTGTGATGTTATAAATAACCTCACAAAGAATAAACTTCATACATGTATAAATATAACTAAAATTAATGAAATTAAACATATCTTATTATCACTTTTAGATAGTTATAAAATATTTGATTTGATAACAATTCAAAGAATAATAATTTAATCGTTCGAATAACTATCTTAAAAAGCTTAGGTCCAGACTATCTCACTGGAGATCAATATTGACAATCTGATGAAAGAATAAGCTTAAGCAATCCTTTTTCTTTAATTATAAACAATAGGGTCAATCAAATAAAAATTTATAATTCACAGGGATTGAAATTATAGAAATGTAGTCTCAAGGAATCAAATAAATAAAATTTTCTAATTTTCTAATTTCAGTTAATAATTCTATCAGTAAATGTTGATATTATCATTGAAGTAATGATCACAATTGCAATAAAAAGGTATAACCTTAACATTGATATTTAATAGATAGGAAAAAATTGTAAATTAGCTTGAAAAAAGGTGAAAGAAGCTATGTGAAGAACATTTTACGAAAGAGTACAGTGTTTTATAGTAATTTCGCGTGTGTTTAACGGAATATAGTGCTGTTTACAATGTTCAAGAGGCAAATATTAAAATCCTTCAAAAAGTAATAAAACGCAATAGGAACGCGAGTGAGAGTTTATTTCAGTTATAGGATGTTATCAGCCTTAATTTAGTATAGTTTTTGCATAAATTTGGGGAAATTTTGACCATGAAAGTAAGGTTAGAGAACCCAAATTTATCAGTTTAGTGTCATAAAAGTCGTAGTTTAGGGAGGATGTATTTGGCTTCTCTCTGATATTCAATTGTTTCCAATTTTATTTACCTAAAAAAAATTTTTAATCAAGTAGGAACCTACCTTTGACAGTTATCAACAATAATCATGAAGTGACAGCTTGGTGTTTACAAAAATGTTGTAAACCAAAAATAATATCCAGAATTATAAGGGAAAACTGAACAAGGTTCTGCATACCTCAACTCTGCAAACCTCAACATAAAAAGGGCTATGGTTAAATATGCCAACTATGGGGAGGATAATAAAATAACGGTTGGTCGGTATTAACATAAACATTCACTGTAAGAAGGAGCGTATATTTGTATTCTCTCTATGAAGAAATAGCACATATCTTTCACAAAATAAGGCTTAAGAATAATCATAAAAAAATCTAAGTCAATCGTCACTACTTGAGTGCCACGCCGCGTCTCTTTTTCCAAAAGCGCGGTTCTTCCTCTTTTTTTTGACATATATCCTTTTGCCTAGAACCACAGAAATTAAATTCCGTTAACCACAGAATATTTCAAATAATGTCTATGATTTGAGGCGCGAGATTTGAACTACAAAATATCGCCTACAATTCGGCCTACCTGACATTATGACCGTCTCGGTCATACATCGAATACATATGCTTGCTGTATTAATGCATAGCAATAATAAATAAAACATAAGTAACCTAAGTGCCATAAAATAAAACATAATGGAGGCATAAACATAAGTTAAATAATCATACAGTGATACATAAGTTAAGTAATCATAAAGTAATACATAAGTTGAGTAATCATAAAGTAATTCATAAGTTGGGTGATCATAAAGTAATACATAAGATGAGAAATCATAAATACATAATGATACTACATAAAGGGGTACATAAAAGGCTTCATAAAGGGATACAAAAATACAATCTTAAATCACTATTTTAAATATGCTGAAAGTTATAATAGCTTATATTTAAATTAAATAATGTAACATATATTAAATTCGGTAAGTAATAAAAAATAAAATGCAAAATTAGTAGTTTGGCATGATTCAAAAAGTTTAATCAATCATTAGCCAAGGTTTCATATTCTCAAAACTACTTATTCCTTCAAAAGGAATTTGGGTTATTTGAAAACCCTCTATATCCGTTACTAAATAGCGGTCATTTCCTAATACTTTCTTTACAACATAAGGGCCTCTGTATTTTGGTATTAGTTTTTTGTTAACGCCTGGTGTAGAATCGAAATTGCGCAGCATGATAAAATCGTTTACCTTGTATAATTTAGGAGCTTTGTTTGCTCTGTCATAAACTTGCTTATTATAGTCCTGAACGGTTTTATTTTTTTCATATGCGTCTTGTCTTAATTTGTCTAAATCAACTAGATAATCAGTCTCTAAATAGTTTCGCAGACTATCATCATAATGTCTTTGAGTAACACCAAATAATAGTAAGCTAGGGGTTGTACCCGTTGAACGACAAATAGTATTATTCAAGGCATATTCCACTATATGCAGGACATGGTCCCATTTATTTTTGACTTCCACTATTTTTGATATCATTGGGGTTAGGTCTCTATTAACGTGCTCAATTTGTCCATTACTTTTAGGAGAGGCCGTAGCTATTTTAACGTGTTCAATGTCATGTTTTACTAAGAAATTGGAAAATTCTTGAGAAGTGAAAGCTGTTCCTCTATCTGAAATAATTCGAAGTGGTTTACTATAATTTCGAAAATAATTTTCCAATCTGACTATAACTTCTTTAGTGCCCGTGCTTTTGACATCATACAACTTAACAAACTTTGTAAAAGCATCTATTATTTCAAAAATAAACTTTTTGCTGGAAGAAGTTTTTTCAAGAGGACCATAATGGTCTATATGCAACGTTAAAAATGGTTTGTCGCCTTTAGGTATATTATGCAGGATGCCTTCAGATTTTCCTGACTTGGAAGAGTATGTAATGCATTTTATACAATTCTGAATATATAATTTTACCTTCTCTCTTAAATTTGGAAACCAATATGTGTTTAACAAATAATTAGTAGTTTTATCCAGTCCCACATGACCTAAACTATCGTGACAGTTAAATATTACCTTCTGTTCCATAGATATAGGGACATAGAATAGGATTTTATTTTTGTATTTTTTATAAATCAATCCGGAACGCATTTCAAAATTTTTGCTTTCTCCCTTTTCTAAACTTTCTTTAATACTGGTAATATTTGGGTCTAAGTTCTGAGCAATGGATAAATTTTGTTCAAATGTGTTTTCTTCAAGGACTAAAATAGAATTGCATCTGCTTAAAGCATCAACATGTTTCATGCGATTACTGTTCCTGTGTTCTATTTCATAATTATAATTTTGCAAAATGAGAGCCCATCTATTTATTCTAGGATTAATTTCCTTTTTGTTAAGGGCTAATTTGATGGAATTACAATCTGTGATAATCTTGAATTTAATTCCTTGTAAATAAACATGGAATCTATTCAAAGCATGGATTATTGATAAAAGTTCTAATTCATAACTGTGATATTTGCTTTCAGCTTCTGTGGTACGTTTACTAAAGTAAAAAATGGGTTGGAACAAATTATTGTCTTGTTTTTGCAATAGAACAGATCCATATCCTTTGGAGCAAGCATCACAATGTAGTTCAGTTTCTAATAATGGAGAGTACACAGCTAATACAGGGGCAGTCGATAAAGATTGCTTTAGCTTATTAAATGATTCCAGCTGTTTTTCGCTAAATTCAAAATTGGTATTCTTTTTAAGGAGATCATAAAGAGGTTTGGCAATTATGGAAAATGAAGGTACAAACCTACGAAAATAGCTAGCAAGGCCTAAGAATTGTTGCACCTCTTTTGGATTTTTTAGAATGGGATATTCAACTAAAGCTTGTATGTTTTCAGAGTTGGGTCTAATACCTGATTGGTCAATTTCATAACCTAAGTATAAGATTTTGTTCTGTAGGAATTTACATTTATCAAATCTCAGTTCAAGACAGTTTTGAACCATCAATTCCAACACTTCTGTTAGGATTTGAAAGTGCTCAGTTAAATCTCTGGTAGCAATTAAAATATCATCTAAATATAAAAGAATTTTATCTTGCCTTAAGAGTGAGTCAAAAATTAAATATAAATATCTTTGAAAAACTGATGGTGCATTTGTCAAGCCAAATGGAACCTTAATATACTCAAACTGTCCAAAGGGTGTGATAAAGGAAGTATATTTGACTGAGTTTTCAGCCACTTTAATGTGATGAAAGCCATTTTTTAAATCCAAGGTTGTGAAATATTCTTTATTTTTCAACCTGTCTAACTGGTCATTAATAAGTGGTAAAGGAAAATGGTCACGTACTGTCAGACTATTTAAATGTCGGTAATCTACACAAAGGCGTAGTTCATCAAATCGTTTTTTCTTAATTAGTACTATTGGACTGCAATAAGGGGAGTTACTTACTCTAATAATATTCTGAGCTAAAAGTTCATCTACCATTTTCTGTAATTTATTTTTCTCGTCAAATGATAATCTTCTTGGCCTATACGAAAAAGGTTGTTCGTGTTTTAGGACTATATTCATTTCATAAGTTAAATTTGGATTTGAAGGCTTAGGAGCATTAATGTAAGAATTATTTATAATTTCTTCAGTTTCAACTTTAATGTTGTAACTCAAATTAGGATTAATATTTAATTTTATATTATCATCTTCTATTAAACTTATTTGCATTATTTCATGATCAATAAAAGCATTATTTGAAACTTCTGAATTTTGACTGGGTAATATAGGTTCATTTCCTAAAGATATTTTCAGTTTAGAAAGACTAGCAAAATCTCTGCCCAATATTACAGGATAAACCATTGTATCATTTGATACTACATAAAACTTTAGATTTAGGGTTTCATTCCCAATTTCAACCTTTTGAGAATAGATACCTTTAATATCAAGTTTAGAATTATTAATGCCAAAATACTCATTTTGATCATTATAAGGTTGTAGACATCTTTCTGGCAATATTTCAGATTTGACAAGGCTAATAGGACTACCTGTGTCTAAAATACCATTTGATAAAATAGTACAAAAGTCAGTTACAAATTTTACCTGCAATGCATAAGGCTCTGGATTTATCGGTGAGGTGTCACTTACATTGTTGTTCAAACTTAGTGAATTTGAATCTAAAACCATTGTTGTACTGTCGGGGCCTGTTGTTGAAGTAGGCTGTCGGAATTGTCTTGATTGTGTAGGACAGTCTCTGATCATATGGTCCATAGAACCACAACGATAACAGCTACCTCTGGGTCTTCTTGGTTTAGTGCACCTTTCTATTACATGTCCGGTTTCGCCACAGTTGTAACACTTAATATTGTTTGGTGTACCCTGTCTTCGGTTTATTGGTGCTACTCCTGAACTTTGAGGGATTCTTTTTACATCACGACCAAATCTTTCATTTTGAGTCATTTCATTTATTTTGTTTAATAATTCATTTAAACTTGTGAATCCCTTCATTTTGGCCATTACCTGTAACGATTCATTGTCAAACCCATCAATGACATGAAGGATCAATTCGTTTTCAGGCATTTTTAGTTTATTGCCTAAAAGAACTTTGTCCATGAAATAAATAGGAAATTTTTCATTTTTCCTCCATCTTCTAAGATGAAATTTTCTAGTTAGTGTCAAAATATCATCTCGGATTTCAAATAAGGCTATCATTTGAGTTTTTAACTCATCTAATGTTAATGATACATAATCTGGATTAGAATTAAACCAGTCTAAGGCACTTCCTCTCAATTTGTTGACTACGAGTAACAACAGTCTATCTCCAGATGATTGGAAACGGACTCTTATCTTTTCAATTCTATCGAACCATCTCACGACGTCCTCATCTGCAGAGCCACTGAATACGGGAATTAAAGCGGCTAGCTCTGTATTATTTGTTTGGATTCCTTGTTGAATGTTTAATGCTCTCACAGTGGATTCAACAAGATCATCAACCGTAATTTGTCCCGCACTGCTACTGTTACCATCATTATAGCTTCGTTGTTCCTCACTGTCGTTCATGGTATTTTTTCTTTGATTCAGACTAGGTAGGTGATCTGTGTTTCAGACCCCACACCTGAATATTATGGGGAGGATAATAAAATAACGGTTGGTCGGTATTAACATAAACATTCACTGTAAGAAGGAGCGTATATTTGTATTCTCTCTATGAAGAAATAACACATATCTTTCACAAAATAAGGCTTAAGAATAATCATAAAAAAATCTAAGTCAATCGTCACTACTTGAGTGCCACGCCGCGTCTCTTTTTCCAAAAGCGCGGTTCTTCCTCTTTTTTTTTGACATATATCCTTTTGCCTAGAACCACAGAAATTAAATTCCGTTAACCACATTTCAAATAATGTCTATGATTTGAGGCGCGAGATTTGAACTACAAAATATCGCCTACACAACGTAGTTCAAGCTGAACTGAATGGCATCTACATAGCTGCTAGCTGCAGAAGAAATTTTCAGTAGGAACATCTCGGGAAAAATGTATGCATCTATACAAGCATTACTAGCCTTGAAGAGACCACGTATCATATCAGGGTCAATACTAGAATGTCACCATGCCTTAGTTGAGGCGACAAACACTCCCATGGACCAAAGGCCATGGTAAGTCTGAAAGTAACCGCGCGGCTGATGCCCCGGCTAGGAGCGCAGCAGTACAAAAAGTTTTTGTACCTTCTTGATCCGTCAATGTAACTGTTCCAGCAGTAGCAAGCCTAGTGCCCTGACATACTCAGAAAGAGCTCAAAAAAGGTGGAATGAAACAAAATTCTGCAAACCAACCAAGGAATTACTGTACTATTCTGACAGTGTAGCAGCAAAATTATTCTTGACGATCACCCAGCGGAACTTAAGTTTTGTAACAGGGGTTCTGACCGGACATTGCCAACTAAACAAACATCTTCATAGAATGAGGCTATCATATACATCCTTTTGTCGTCGAGGCTGTGAATAGGAAGATCAAACGGTAGAGCATATCCTCTTTGATTGCTTGGCTCTACCATCCATCCGTAAATCCGTGTTCGACGAGTTTTGGCTAACACCAGCCATGCTGACTATGTTGAATCCATAGGTTGGTTGACGTACTGAGAGGGATATTCAGGGGATACACAAAGGGCCTAGAAAGGCCTAGGTGTTGTGGGGTTGCCCTACCCTCCCAACTTATTCAATGTCACCTCTGCTTGATATATATGTTTGTCTCTACCTCACTGTTGAATACACGTTCATTTCAACTATGAGTCGAGATTTTAATCAAAATGTAATTGACTGAGACACTAAAACGATCCAAATGTTGTTCTTTTGAAGAGATAAAAAACAGTCAATCATTATTCTATTCATCCTGGTTTATACTTCGTCTACTTACATCGTGTCCAGTTACAATGTTTGTTTACGTTCGAGCAGAAATTATTATTAATTATTACAGCCAGCACCAATGATGTGACCCAATTTCACTAAGAGCAAACCGGTCAAGTGAATAAATCGGGTCACTCTATTGGTGCTGACTGGTTTACATTTTCTGCTCGAATAAAGTTATTATTATGGGGCACAGATGTTATGAAGTACTCCCTTTAATTGCTTGGCAACCAAGTACAAGTGTATCTGCTGTTATTGTTAGCGGTGTATAATATACAGGGCTTTTTACGACGACCGGCTCAAAAAGTACATGAGATAAAATTATGAAATTTTGTATTTTAGGACTATTTTGACAAAACGATTCCATCAAAAATATTAATATTTTGACAGAATTTCCGGTTATACCGGAAGTTGATAATAAATTTGTTATTTTAAATGGAAGACCCAGTACATTTTTGGATTTTGTGATGAGTTAAATGCCATTTTTCTTTGATAATTCCTATCTCAATATTCCATTTTTTAGCTTTTTGTGATATTTTTTTTAATAACCATAGATTCATATAATGCACAGTTAGATTTTTAATTAAAAAATAATTGTTAGTTAATTCGTTTGTCAGATGTAGGACAATTCATCAAAAATATTTATTCTCATTTAGCTTCATATAAAGTAGGTATTCTAAATTTTTATTTCAATTATGTTACACAAAAATATCACATTTTTTAATGTTTCAGATAATTTTAGGCCCATTTTTTTTATAAGTCCTATGTCTATATCTTATCACTTCTAAGTTACCCATTTTGAAAAAATTAATTGGTTTTTTTGTATTAAGCATACTATCCCTAGGTAGAACGTATTGGAAAATATATTACAAATATCAGTTTTATGTGAAACTGCTATAAAAAAGCTTGGTTATTTTAAAACAGAAACTTCCATATCAAGAATGGTAATAATGAAATATCATAAATTGTACCAAAAATATAATGTGTTGGTGAAAGAGACAAAGTTCAGGTCAATCATGTTTATTCAACAAATGTTAAAATACTTCACCATTCCTTTGTAGACAAGCATTTATTCTTTTAAAGATATCATCATGTGTGCTAACGCTGACTTTTGAGTCGTCTTTGGTTGTGATGGGATTTGAATTCACAAAAGCTCAAAAAAATCTAGTGGATTACCATTTGGAGTTCTTGGGGGCCATCGAAAAGGAGCATTATTTGCAATCCACCGACCTTGGAACATTTTTGTTGATAAATCATCAACCAAATGGTAATTATGGCAAGGAACACCGTTGATTCCAAAAATTGTTTATTTGTGGGTGGTTTTGTAATACCGGGTGTCCAGAAGTTTCTGACCCATTTTAATTGCAAAAATCTCATAACTCAGAAACGATAGGGAGGTGCAGTTTTCGATGAACAATTTCTTTTTATATAAAGTTTTTTCAGTATAAATGTTTAATTAGTGAAATCTTATATAGGGTGTTTTAAAGAAATGGTATTTTTCGAATGCAAATATCGTCAATTTTTTCAATTAAGCACCCTATATATTTTTATCCTATCTGAAAGCTGAACCTTTCCCCTTTCAGAAAATGTATGATTTGTTGAAGTTTAAATAAAAAATGTTATTTGATTTTTAATGATAAGCTATGTTAAGTTATGTAGGCGTCAATCTTAAAGTATACTTTGGAATTTTTACAATCTCAATAGACTGACACGAACTGTAAAAGTAATTAATTCCGATTTGAATAGTTCTTAAACGGCTGTCTGTTGTTAATTTATTTTCAATAATGGTCCGATTTAGTTTACCTGAAAAATCAAACTCTGTGTGATATTATGCTAAGTATGAATCGATTGGTAATACCAACAGAAGATTTCGTGGGTTATTTAGAAAAAATCCACCTTGAAAAAACAGTAAGAAAAAGTGGTACGCTGAATTTTTGCAAAGTGGATTTTTGTAAAGGAATAAATATCAAACACGTGATGCTGATATTTTTTTTAAATAGACTCCTATGTATTCAGGAAACATTAGAAGAACATAATAATCGAATATCTCTCCGCAAAATATCATACGCAACAGGAATTTCGAATTACGAAGTTCAGAGATGTATGAAGATATTGAAGTTAACTCCTTATAAAACTCAGATGCAACAAAAAATGTATGCAAGATATTTTCAAACCAGAATTCTTTTTTCGGAGACATTACTAGATTTATTTAGGGAATGTAATAAACATATTTGTCGCATTTAAGAAACTACAATTACTGGTAATGACTACACAGACATGTTACAAAATTACTTGTACCCACAACTTGAACAAGATGGCATCATAAATTCAGTTTACTTTCAGCAAGATGGTGCGCCACCACACTTTTCACTTGTGGCAAGAAACTCTTTAGCAGAAACATTTGGAGATAGGTGGATTGCGAGAGCCGGACCAATTGAGTGACCTGCTCACTCACCAGACTTGACGAATCCAGACTTTTTTATATAGAAGTTATAATCCTATTCCAGAGACTCTAGAACACATGCGAGGCAACATTGTCAGAACATTTCGAGAAATTACATCGGAAATGTTACGCAATTCTTTCGATCACTTTTTGTTCAGGCTACAAACATTTTTCAGGCATCTCTATCTAATAAACAATCATCATCAAAAACCAAATAACTTACTCATTTTTCATCTAAACTTCAACAAACTATACATTTTCGGAAAGAGGAAGAGTTCAGCTTTGAGATAGAATAAAAATATATAGGGTCTTTCAATGAAAAAATAGACGATATTTGCATTTAAAAAGTTCCATTTTTTTAAAACACCCTCTATAACATTTCACTAATTAAACATTTATATTGAAAAAACTTTATATAGAAAGAAATTGTTCATCTAAAACTGCACCTCCCTATCGTTTCTGAGTTCCGAGATTTTTGCAATTAAAATGGGTCAGAAACTTCTGGGACACCCGGTATTGATAGCAAGCCATATTTTATAATATTTTTCTCCTATTAAATTATCATCATAAAATTTAAGAGAGATAACCGAATCATTAAGTTCGGAACGAATGTGATGCCAATTTTCAGAACTTAAATTTTCCTGTATATGGCTTACTCTATTGGCAACAAAAACCTTCCAACGATGTGGTGAAGAGACTATCCAACCTAAAGCTACCTGAGAATCTGACCAAGCAAATATTTGATCAAAAGTAAGAAAATTTTGGAAAGTAGTTTTTACTGACTGAATTAAATCTGCAAGAAGGACCGCTGCGCAAAGCTCAAGTCGCGGTAAAGGAACTGTTTTAAGTGGTGCAACTCTTGATTTGGCTGTGATAAAGCAAATGAAAATGCCTTCAGGGGTTGAAAGTCTAAAAAATATCACTGCAGAATAACCAATTAAACTTGCATCGCTAAACCCATGTAAATGGCAATTATCGAAATCATCTGGAACCACTCGTCTTGGCAACTGAAGCGTACATAGCCCAGGAAGTTCTGATCTAAATTGATTTCAAATATCAACAATAGATTTATCAGGAGGATTGTCGCTACCTAAATCCTTACAGGCCCACAAGCCTGCAATGATATGTTTTGCCATTAGTGTAACTGGGCTTAAGAAACCTTATGGATCGAATAATCGTGCAATTTGATTAGGGATGTTTATTTTTGTGAAAGGTCTATTGTCAAGTAAAACTTTGTAAGAAAATGTGTTTAGCATCCTAGCATTTTTATGTAAGTAGCATCATCCTTATCGAAACTTGAAGAGATTTGACGATTGCATTCTCGAATGCTAGAAAAAATTTCTGGACAATTACTGGACCCATTTTTGGAGTTCAAACCCTGCTGATTTTTGTAAATTGATTAATTCTTGTTGTAAAGACAAACATAAATCAAGGGATGAACTACCCCCAAAACAGTCATCAACAAAAATTTTTGTGTCCAGAATTTGTGTTGCCCTAGGAAATTTCTCCCTTTCCTGGTCAGCAAGCTCATTTAATGTGCGAATACACAAGTACGGTGAAGACGATAGGCCGTAGGTAACAGTGTTCAATCTGTAAGTCTGTAAAGGTTGACTTGAATCAAAACGCCAAAGAATTCTTTGAAATTCCCTGTCTTCAGGGCGCAATAAAATATTTCTAAAACACTGTTTTATATCACTAATGAAAACTAAAGCATAGAACAGAAAAATAAGTAATAAAGAACTGATATCCTCTTGAAACTTGGGTTCAGCTAGAAGGGTTAAATTTTAGGATATTGCATTGCTACCTTTTGCAGCTCCATCGAAAACAACTTGCAATTTTGTTGTCACAGCATCATTTTTTATAACGCAATGGTGTGGCAAATACCAGGAACGTTCAGGAATAACAAACTCATGTGTCCTGTATCTATATAGTCTTGCATGAACTCTGAATAGACCTTGTATAAGGAAGCATTTTTCTTTAAATGATTTTCCAGTAATGTAAACCTACGGAAGGCCATTGAAAAAGAATGACCCAAATTCGGGTTTTGAATTTAAAAAGGTAGTGCAACAATGAAACGACCTGTTGAATCACGAGACGCTGAGCTTTGTAAGGAATATTTTCCAACTGCCAGAATTTTTCTAAACACTGATCTAAGTTAGAATCAGTTGAAACACAACTTGTAAAGGAGGAATTTGTGTTGATTTGCAAACTACAATTCAACCTTGCCTAACAAAACATATCCGAAAATAGTCTCCAGAGCAGTAGGTTGCCCTGGACCACCAGAAATTCCACCCTCATTAAGGGTTTGAATGAAAATATCTGCACCTAGCAACAGCCCAATAAGACTACTTTCGTAGAACCTTGGATCAGCTAACTGTAATTTTGTAATATGATCCCAAGTTTTTACCTGAAGATCGGAAGAAGGTAAGTTTGAGCAAACGTCAGGAAGCACGATTGCATCAAAAGAAACATTCTGAAAACTTGAGCCTCGGGGCCTTATTGTACACCTCGAAATTCCCTTTAAAACAGCAGTGGATATTTGATTTAGTCCAGAAATAGAAATAGAAAATTTTGATCTAGCAATACCAAGCTTCTGAATCACTTCTGAAATGAAATTGGCTTCACTGGCTTTACTGCCCGAATAGGCTGGAAATTAACTCTGCAATCTTGAATTTCTACCATAGCGGTAGCTAGTAACATAGTTTTTATGTTCACCAATGTGTTAAACGTAGTAGTCATACCACTAGTACTAGGAACGTTAGTTTGGGGTGTAGAAAATGAAGGTATATTAGAAGAAGGAAAATTATCCATATGAATTAATGTATGGTAAGGGTCCAGCTCTGCAACGATAAGTGGAACGATAATTTTGTAATAAATGTGGAAAAAACAGTTGAAACATAAATAATTGTTATCTTTAACAAAATGTTAACGATCTGTAACTTTTTTTGCCTCAAAAGTAGGACATTTTGCAAGCGTGTGAGATTGCTTGCACACAAAGCACTTAAATTTGGAATTACTAGAATTGAAATTCTGTGTACTTGGAGAATTATTTTGTGAGATAAAGGAATTGGATTTTTTTTTTGGTGTCTGACTAGTAACTGTGAAAGAAAATTTTAATTTAACTGGGGACAAACACTGTACCGATTCAAGTGCCTTGCAATGATCCTGTGAAATAATTTCTTGTAAGTTGGAATTTCAACGGAACTGAATTTTGTTTCAAAATCTGTTCTTAAAGAAACTGGAATTTCAAGTAAAAGTGAATGGAATAAAATGAACGACCAATGTTCAACAGGATAACCTAATATTTCTAGGTATGAAATTGAGTCAAAAAATGTATTTAATAGTATATTATTTTATATGGAGGAAAAGTGATACTTTTCATGACGCGCTCATGTTTAATATTAGTAATAGAGAGCAAGTCATGGACAGTAACTTTTCCTCCAAATAAAATATGCTGTTTTTTCTTCAAATGTCGACAAATTAATGCAAAAACGTCTGTTTCTTTTTGAAAGTAATAATTTTAAAAGATAATTAAAAGATATTGCGCGGGTTTAATTTTCAAAATGCAACAATTTCGCATTGTACATTCAATATTCATTTGAATGATAAATTGTTTTTGGTTTGATAAATCTTGAGTTGTTGACGTTTGTTTTCTTGTTTCTATCTATATTGCTATGATAACACTTTTCCCTCCGCTGGCGCGAAAGTGAAAACTAAAGCTCCGGCGGAGGAAAAATGAAACGACAGTAAAGGTCGCCTACACACTAGAAAAATGACAGATTTACTGACGTTTGAAGAAAAAATATATTGTAATTCCATTGAAGACTCATTTTTAGGGTAAATATTGTAAATTGAATTTAAGGCATTAGTAGCTAGCAAACACTTATTTTGGTACCGATCTGTAACGGCTTTTATATCTATATCGTAGTTATCACCTACCAAAGATATCGATTTGATTAAATTTTTAGCTTCCCGATCAAGGTAGGTAATTAAACGTTGAAATTTTTCAATATTTGATATATCTGGGTTATTGTGAATTAAGCCTTTGTATAAATCATAGAATATTGGCCATTCACGTAAGTTACCACTAAACTTGGGAATTTTTAACTCATCTGAAATAGCACTAGAATTAGTATCCGGTTTTTGTGGTAATAATGAATCTGGTTGGATAATCTCGAGATAAATGGCTTTTGATTCACTGTAAAAAGTAGAACTGCATCTTCCGCTTCGAAGTTATCCTCGGCTCCCATATTTTTATGACGATATTATGAGCGTTCATAACTA
The DNA here is from genome assembly GCA_947563755.1 of Lochmaea crataegi. Lineage (NCBI taxonomy): Eukaryota > Metazoa > Arthropoda > Insecta > Coleoptera > Chrysomelidae > Lochmaea > Lochmaea crataegi. The sequence goes on along the minus strand of OX387424.1, from coordinate 12,628,811 downwards.
CTTTCTAAAGATTGATATATTGTGAAAAAGTGCGCATGGTGAGCTTTATCATTCTTTGCTAAAAGCGCGGATTGGAAGGGAAGAAACTGTACGTAAAGCTTTTAATCTTTTCAATGTAGAATTTTGCTAAAATTGAGCAGTATATTTAAATCAACGTTGTAAAAAAAAATAAATGCAGTATCGATCGCCGCTTAATGTAAACAACCGCTGATGGGTACAAATATCAACTTCAGGTGAGTTGGGCTGATCGACATTGAAACCGAAACCGGTTTCGTGAAATACTTTCGAATCGGAGATTAGCTCCGCCTACGATACGATCACATACATCCACAGGTAGTATTTATTTCCAAAAAGATGACTTGGGGCTGATGGTGCACCACCTCACTGCTGTCTTGGTGAGAAACTACTCGGACAACGTCTCCCCAAATCGGTGGATAGGTCAGTAAAGTTTACAAAAATAGACAAAAATAGACCACAATCTATTAATGAACTCAAAGAACTGATACGCATTCAGATTGCAAAATTAACTCCGGTTATAGGTGAACCATTTGTGCACTTGCCTCAAACATGGTTGTACTTAATTAACATTTAAAATGTAATGAACACTTTTTTGACCACATATAAAAGTTAATTATTCAGATATATTGATATGGTTGAATGTACAGAGCCCGCGTTTTTTAATAACCATTACAAGCGTTTAAAGTGGAAGGGACAACGGGTGAATTTGGTAAAAAATTTTGGGTCAGTTTTTTTACAAATTTTACATTTAATTCATCACTAATAATTTTAAGTAGCCTGAAGAACAAAAAACGCATTGATTAAAATCGAGCGATCTTGCAGGCTTCCCTCGTCGATTTCCATATGTACTGTCAAGATATTGTCGAAATACGATTACACATATCCATACATTTATGCTAAATATTTGCTGGTGATCCGTATCTTTTATGGCATGAATTATGTAAATTAAAAATTACGATTCGAGTGAACGTCGCTTCATCGCAAAATTAAATTTGTTTGCAAAAACCACTCGAGTAGGGAAATCAACATCTAGCATCGCATGCATTTTTTTTAATGGAACGGATAGAGATACTCCTTTTTCTTTATTAAACTTTCCTTATTTAACTTAACTTAACTTAACTTTAACTTTCACAATTTATACAAATAACGTCTCACTATCAGAACACAGAACTCACATTTCTAATAATTGAAACTAAACAAATATTGTCAATTGTCCCGATTTTTATACTTTTCACCTGTTCCAGACAGTTCTCGACTTTTCGATGACATTTCTAGACTTTTCGAAGACAGTTCTATATGATTCCAGATGTATGTCTTCTTCTTTTTCTTTATGGACCTTTACATATCATCAGTACAGGTCCGCCGTAATATTGCTCCCTCTTTTCTGGTTATTCGCCCCGAATAATCTGACTGCTAGGGTCTGATTGAAGCAAACAGGGTGGATCGGGCTCGCAGTAAGGGGCTAACGTCTCACATGAATCACCTGGGGCTTTCACCTCGCTGACAATTGGATGCGGTAGACTAGGTCGTTGATTTTCTTGAGAACGTTATAGAGGCTTTCCCAGTTTCGTTGCAGTTTTTGGCACAAACCTTTTCTGCGCTTGGGATTTGAGAGCCTACTGAGTCACCTCTCAAGAAACTTGTGTTTGTGGTATGCACGTCGAGTCCAGCCTTCACCTTATCGTTGCAGAGCTTCAAACGTTCACGAGCAAAATTGTGGACCTTTTCCAATTTTTCATTTAAGATTTTTATGTAGATAGGAGGTGTACATTCTTCTGCGTCTTCACCAGGAGGAAGTCTTCCGGAAAAAAGATCATAGGGAAGCTTCATTTCTCTGCCAGTGACTAGCATGGATGGACTATAACCGGTTGATTCGTGTTCAGAAATAGAGGACCAAAGTGACCCAGTCTTTTTGGTTTTTAGAGACGACCATTGAAAGATATTGGCTAATAGTTCTATGATGTCTTTCTACCATTCCATCTGACTGTGGGTGGAGAGGCGTAGTGCGTGTTTTCTTAATATCTTCATCAACTCCTGCCATAATTCGGATATAAAATGTCGTCCCATCAGAATACAATTCCAGAGGGACTCCATGTCTCGCTATAACGTTGGTTACAGAAGCCTCTGCTACTGTCGTCGCTTCTTGATTAGGAAGAGGTACTATTTCGGGAAAATTGGAAACATAAATTAGGTTTTTGTTTTCTCTTTCTGTCAAAAAAAGTGGACCGAGAATATCAATTGCAAGTCTTTCAAAAGGCTCTCCGGAAAGATACTGTGCCATTTTTCCTCGACTTCTTGTTTTTTTTCTACTATTGCACAGTTCACATTTCTTGCACCAATCTTCTACGTCTCTTCGACAGTTGACCCAATAATATCTTTCCCGAACTCGTGACAGTGTTCTTTCAGTACCAAAATGTTCTCCTGAGTGGGTATTATGAAGTTCTTCTAACACACTTCTGATGTGTGATCTTGGCAGTACCAATTGGTTAACCATACGTTCTCCATCGGGGCTTACCCATCTTCGATACAATGGCCAACATGGAGATACAGTGATTCCCACTGAGCCCAGTACTCTTTTAAACCTCCACTATATCTGGCTACTTTTTGCCAAGTAGGTCTGACTCCATTTTCAAGCCATTCTCTTATAACATTCTCTTGACTTTTTATTCCAAGGATTCTAAGAATCATCACGTTCTGGCTTGATTGTGGTTATCTGTGGACTAACTACTTTCACTAGGATCACCTTTTTTTCAAGCCTTTTTCAACACTGGCATTGTTGTTCAAAACAGGGTCGCCTAGAGTTCTATTGCTGTAGCTTCTCTATCCACCTAGCAGCTTGTCCTTCAGGATTCTTGAAATTCATTAACCACTGCAAAGCGCTTTGTTCACTTATTATAACAAAACCTCAACTATGAAGAAGAGTTTGGAAGTGTTCAAGGGCTTTGATAATAGCCAAAAGTTCTTTTCTGGTGGCGCAATAATTTTTCACCGCGTTTCCCGCGGTTTCACTAAAGTTTGCAATCACTTTTTCTCCACCTCCTTGTTCTGGTAATAGCACGGCGCCTATGCCGTGTTGGCATGCATCACAATCCAAAATAAATGCTCCTTTCTCCCGTGGGTAGGCTAAAATCTGTGCGATGGTTAATCATTTCTTCAATTCTACGAAAGCATTTTGACAATCCGGCATACAGTCAAATTCAATGTTGTTTTCGGTTAGTCGATGGAGAGGTTTAGCAATTCGACCAAAGTCCGGTAATATGTACACATTGTACACAGTCCAAGAAAACTCCACATTTTCTTTTTGTTCCTTGGCTTAGGCCAGTCGCTAATAGTTACAATTTTCTCCGGTTCGGTGTTAATTCCTTCTGCGGAAACGATATGTCCCAGATAATAGGCCTCCGTTTGAAACAGTGAACATTTCTTGTGATTCAGTTTTAAATTGGCACTCCTTAACCTGACAAGTACTTCTTTAACATCTTTCAAATTCTCATCAAAAGTTTTCGACATGATCATTACATCATAAAGATATACTAGACAGGTTTTCGACGTTAATCCTCTCAAAAACATTTCCATCCGTCGTTCAAATGTGTCCGGAGCATTACAGAGTCCGAATGGGAAGACCTGGAACTGGTAGAGACCGCTGCCAGTAGAAAAAGCGGTTTTGTCTTGATCATCAGGGTGTACTTCTATTTGCCAGTATCCACTCTCCAAGTCTAGGGTGGAGAACCACTTCGCACCTGATAGAGTATCTAGTGTATCGTTTATTCTTGGCAGTGGATAGCTACCTTTTTGTGTAACCTGATTTAGTCTTCGATAGTCTACACAAAAACCAGTGGATCTATCTTTCTTAGTTACCAGGTCCACAGGTGAACACCAGAATCTTCTTCAATAATATTTGCATCCACCATATATTCCATCATATTCTCTACTTCTTTCCGTTTAGCAAATGGTAATTCCCTTGGAATTCGACGAATTGTTCTGGTACCTATCTTCTGTATAAATTCTATGCTGTACTAGACTGTTGCGTCCTGTAGATTTTCCTCAATTCCTCAGTTGTTAGGCGGTCAAAATTTTTAGCTAGTTGTTTCATGAGGCTGGCGTCAGCTGTGTTACTTGCGGTGGTTTTCTCTTTGGAACTATTGTCGCACTTGATTATGCTATTCACCGTTGTGCAAAGTCCTATCTCTTGTTCTTTCTTTGATTTCAAAGGTTTCTTCGATAAAGTAATAGCTCTAATAGGAATTGGTTGATCTACATTGACAAGACGTCGAGCTACCAGAATTCCTCCATTTACTAGTTCCTCACTTTCCACAATGCCCAAATGTAGATCTTTTGGTTTTCCAAATTCCTGTAGGCTTTTATTTGATTTTTGATTGTGGACTTTTAGCTGACTCTGGAATACCTGCTTCAAGTGCTGTTAGCCATACCTTGTCTCTAAAGCCTGTACGAGAGACGCATAATTGTGCGAGCCTTGTGGAAGAAATTGCAAAACGGTTGCTGCCTGCCCACGAAGCAACACTATTAATGAAGCCGCCATCTTTGTCTTCGTCCATTTATTGGCTCTGGCCGCAGCTTCAAATAGGAGTCGATATGTTTTCCATGCCGTTTGACCATCAAATTTGGGTGGTTTCAGGGTCTTGCTAGAGTGTCTTTAAAAACTATACTTTGAATGGGGCCAGGTTCGATTATAGAAGAGGACGAGGTCGTGCCTTCAATTTCAATATCAGTTACTGATGTTTTGGTACGAATTTTCCTTTCTAAATCAACTCTTCCATTTCGAATTTTCTTTTATGAATTAGATTTTGAATTTTCTGGTTGTTCTTCTGAGTGAAATCATAAATTTTTTTGTTGCTGTTCCAAATTAGATTTTAAATTTTCTTGATATTTTACTAATTGGTCTACTCTATTATTAAGCTATCCTACCTCTAACTTTAATGTTTCCTAAATTTGTGTTCATTCATAATTTCTAAATCTGCTTGTCTACGCCTCTCCTCCTTCTCTTCTTCTTTCTCCTTTCTACGACTCTCCTTATCCTCTTCTTCCTCTTTTCTACGTCTCTCCTTCTCCTCTTCTTCCTCTTTTCTACGTCTCTCCTTCTTCTCTTCTTTCTCATTTCTGCGACTTTCCTTCTCCTCTTCTTCCTCCTTTCTGCGTCTTTCCTTCTCTTCTCCTTCTTACTTTCTACGTCTTTCCTTATCTGCTTCTTCCTCCTTTCTACGTCTTTCTTTCTCTGTTTCCATCATTAAAAACCATGATGGGGGTCCGGAAATATCCATGTATCTGTCGTATACGGTGGTTCTAGTATTTTACCATAAGCAGATATAAATATTTGTTAGATCCCACCGCTGTCACCAATGTTATCCCTTTTTCTTCATTAAACTTTATTTCTACAACTTTCACAACTCAATACAAATAACGACCCACTATCAGAACACAGAAATAAAATTTCTGATACTTCAAAACTAACTAACTAATGTCAATTGTCCCGCTTTTATACTTTTCACCTGTTCCAGACAGTTCTCGACTTTTCGATGACATTTCTAGACTTTTCGATGACAGTTCTATAGAATTCCAGTATAGGTCCGACGTAAGAGTATGTATGTAAACTGGGATGATATTCTCTGAGAACTGAAGGTCTATTGTTCCTTTAGACCTATTTCCTGAAGGACTTTTGGGATATCTGCAGTTCAGTTTGTGTAGGTAGGCTCTAAGGTGTTGTGCCCTAGGATTCTGAATGGATATGTATTTCGCAAGTATATGGATGGATGTTTCTTTTTGCATTTCACATAATTTATATTACTCCTGCTCCACCAGTTTGAGTTTTTTGTGGTGCCCATTCATGCGACAGTGTCCTATCAGGACACCTGTCGAAGCACCTAGTGCAGTTTCACATTGGCTTAGGCATTTATTTGATCTCACCTGGTTGTGGTAACTTTGATTGTCTTAGCCCTACTTGATCTTTCCAATGGTCAGATCTTTTCTTATTTTAGGCTTTGCCTACTTCTTCCAATATTACAGGTTTTTGTGAGTGGTCTGTTCGGAACCGTGTACTGCGACAATACTGTCTATTGTGCCTTAATTCAAGTTAAACTACCTCTCAAAATCGATCTTCCCAAAAAACTTTGGAATCTGAGTAGAAGAGGTGAATCAGGTCATCTTCATGACGCATAAGCGCAGCTTCTAGGTCTGGCTCACTCAGCAGCCACACAGTAGTACATAGTGTGTTCAGCCGATTCATCTTGTTCTTGGCAGAGACAACACTTGGTGTTTCCGACCAGCCCCCTTCTGCCCAGATACTATAAGTTTATCCTGTAATGTCCTGTATGCATGTTACCTTCTTTCCTTAATATTACCAAAATTGAATTTGCAGAGAGTTTAATTTCTCACATGCCAAAAATTGCTTATTTGAATGAAGCTTAGCAGTTAACTAACTAAGTACTTTAGAAAGCAGATCAATTCCCATTTTACTACATAGTTAGCAGAAATTTATTTCCCGATAGGTAATAAATATCAACAATAGATAATCGTGACATTATAATTGAATTTATTGCACACTGTAGTGTGCAGATAATTTCATTCTGCAACCATACATATATTTCTCAAAAGTTACCGATTATTAATAGTGTTTCCAGAAAGTCCATTATACGCTGAACAATTTGATTAATTTGGAAAGGGAAGTAACCATTTTATCACTCTCTAAAGCAGTCGACTGCAATGCTTTGAAAATCTCGAAATGGATTAATTTCTATACTAATTCAGACAAGACTATGATGTAGAAATAGAATATAGAAACTGTCCGAAAACTTAACGTGCTATTATACAGCATGAACGAATATGAATGCAGAGAGCATTCAGTGAATAACTCAGTTTCATCAGAAAAACCAGTGACTTATTTATACAATAGTATAGAAAAAGGAACTAGTAGGTTAAGTCCGGGCGGTTTCTTTGAAGACAGATCGGAATACCTTGACTAACATCTGCGACTGTAGTTCGTTTGACGCAAATCGGGCAGGGTCGGGCTGAAATTATTTCTTTTTTCAATTGGGAAATTACTTACCTCTTGAATTGTTACGAGTTTTTAAAATACTTAAACTACATGAAATGTAATTTGATGTGTGATGTGTTGGTATTGGGAGTTTTTTTTCTCACGTTGAAAACAAAAATCAAATTAATGCAATAACGTTTATTATAATATTTACAGGAACATTAAATTATAATAATACACTGTTCCATCTCTTCTTTCTGGAAGCGGTACTCTTTGTTGTCTCGAATTTTAAGCTTCACGTCCACTCTAAGCTCCAATCGGGAGGGGTCATGGGCGGTATTCATTAAGGATAAAATAAATACCAAATTTGTCAGTAACTTTTATTGTTCAATTTATTATCGTATCCATCACAGATGGAGTTGGTGAACAAAACAAGAGAATAGTAAAAGAGTACTACGTTAGCGACAATAGATCTGTGATCCTGGATTGACAGTGTCAAGTCAAGTGTCATACATTAAAAACAAATTATAAACTTTTGTTATTTATAAATGATTGTCAAAGACAAAATCAAATGAGGAAATTAACATTACCTACTCCTATTATAAATAATAATTATTACGGTAAGTTATAGCCCCAAGAGTATATACTGATATGGAAAGTGGAACAACACATTCACCAAACAGGGGTTATTTCAGTATAAAATCTAAATAATTAAAACTATTTGAAAAGGAAATTTGAATTTAAATAAACAAAATAAATAAAGTAAATAAATCAAACTAGAGAAGGCATAGTTTGAATTTTATAATGTACCTTATACATATGAATAATAAAAATAAAATAAAATTTGAATTGCATTTAACTAAATAAAAACAAATCACCTGACAAATATTTAAAACCCAAACTTTAAACGGGAATCTTTATAACTTTTCTCTAATTTATTGAAATCCTATCACATAGTTTCAGAATTTTCAAAAGCTTTGCAAAAGTTTCTTGGCTCATAATAAATCTAAAAAGAAAGAACCTGAAAATTAAAAATCATTAGTTAGGTTATAAAATCTGACACTGGTAAAAATAGAAAAAGTACACTTATGAACATATTTAACAAGGTGTGAATCTAGATTTGTCCTCTCGATCGGAAGAAAGGACATAGCAACAGAAATTAAAACAGATGTCAAATAATTTTAAAAATTTTTAACTAAAAGATAAAAACAGCAATAAATTATTTGGAGACATTAAAAATAAACTTTCATATCAGAAAAAGATCAAATTATAAAATAATCAAGTAAAATAACAGAAATCAAAAATTATTAAATGAATTTGATTGGTCAGCAAATATAGAAAAACTTGAAAATAAAGAGACATATGGCTGTTGATTAAGAAAAAATTGAGATAGGTTGCTATTGATTAGAAACGGGAAAAAAAGCGTCGGGTTTTCAAGAAAGATACAGCAGAAAGTATAAGCTTTTTCATGTTAGAAAATTAATTTAAAATTAGGCTACGTAATATTAAAAAATGAAACTATACAGTAAATTTGTGGTACTAACCTTCGTAACAAGTTCCTGTAAAAAACAGATGTTAAATAACCAGCGTAAATATTAAATTCCTCAAATAAACCATAAGTGAAAACTCCAAGAGGTAAGCAGAACTGAAAATTTTCCCAAGCCGACTCCGAAGCCATATCGAAGCCACTTATACGAGGGACTTCAAGGCCCATAACGGTCTAAAACACAGAAAAGAAGTAATTATCCAATCTTCAAAAAGTAGTAGAAGATAAAAGGTATTTCATAAACTATAAATTAATTCATCAAACTTACGTGTGTGTGAATAAATCCAAAATTTGATATTTATTTCTCTCCGTTACGATTACACACAGATGTTCTATTTTCTCTATGGTTTTAATGGTATATGTAAAAAGAGTTGCATAATTTCATGTATTTATTAGATATAAAATCTCATTAGTGTGAATGTTTTTAAGTGAAAGATAAGTGTTTTAAATTGTTCCTTACGTCCTTACTTATCAATTTTGTATTAATACGCCGCACATTAGAAAATAAATTAAACAACATTTCATATATTTCAAATATAAAGAGTTTCTCTTCCTATAAAGTTGGCAAAACTATTTCACAGTTAGATAGTTCCTTTTATTCAAGGGCAAGGACACAGGACCGGCCTGAGGATATTTTAAATAATAGAAGTGATTTGAATTACAAAATAAATAAAACAGATGAAAGAATTTTTTTTAATATAAATCAATAAAAAAGAAACTAAGTGAGTATTAAGCCCATGAACCCAACCCGAGGTGGAGAGTTATCATAAAAGGTGAGTGATGTATGATATCACTAAAATTAAATTAAATTAAAATTCATATTAATTGGCGCCCAAATAAACAAATTACAACAAATAAATTAAAATACATATCAACACTATAAATTAAAAATTCACATCAATACTTTTGGTTTGCAAGTTGTTTATTGTAGGTAAATGGTATCAATGTTATAATAAATGTTCCAAATACTATGTATACACGCACTGTGGTTTAATTCTGATATTTTAACCTTAACTCCGTCATATAGAGTCTGTTTGTAACCATGAGCCCCTAGTATATCTAAATAGGTGGATCCTACCTTGTTTACGGTGTTACTTGGACAGACAAATGAGGCTCCAAAGCCGGAAAACAGCCCAGAGGTGTAATATATCAGTGCAGGGTAGACGACCAACCTTCCAGGCAAGTAAATGGTACTTAATAAATATCTCTAACCAGATCATTAAGAAGCATGCAGAGGACAAGCAAAGTCAAGGCACCAGCTCAGTTGTCCAAGGAAACAAAAAGAGAAGAGTAGAGTACAGCAGAGTACGGTAGATTAGAGGCCTAAAATAGAAATACCTAGTAGTGAACTACGACTACAACTATAAGCCGCTATGTAAAATAGTATTTTAATGGTGTCGATATGTTATTTGAGCACCTACTTGTTGATGATGGTTCGGCCTCGTAGTATCCACTATTGGCAAGATCCACAATCGAATCCTTTTCCAAGAAATGACCAACTACAAGCCCATATGGAAATTATGGATCTCACAATCCTATTAGCGCAAATCCTCAAATTGAGATTTTTAAAAGCACATGCTTCCAGTGTCAAGCTAATCAGGCAAGAAAAAGTGACAAAATCGAGACCATTGACAGACAGACATTTCCTGTAAGGATCAGGTAAGACACCTGATATTTCTATTAATTATCAGTCAATTTTAAGCAAGTATTGTTGTTATTTTAACCTTCACCTCAGAGGAGAGGTTGGTGAACCTGCTAGGTCAAGGGTAAAGTTCATGGTTCCATGGCAATCAATTATTGATGAGCTGTCAACCATAACTGACTTTTGTTCCACGGAAACAGTGGCCAAAATCAATAAGATTGTGCGCGGAGATCGTCGTGAGCATTCGAACAATTTTTTTTTTTTTCGGGTTGAGATGGGAGACTCATGTTCGAATGGGTCCAGGACCCAAACCCACCTCAAACCCGCCAGTAACCCCGCCTTAGAATCACTACCCTAGCATATTTCGAGACGGGCGGCGGTCCCTCTCACACCGTCGTCTTCTCCCTATCTATCACTCCTACCTCTCATGCCATAACGAGTCCTTCTCTCACCCTTATCATGCTCCTCACTACGCCACTCACCTCCATCCATTCCTCCTCCCCCCTCAACATTATCTCCTCCATGGCCTCCCCTAGTTTTCTCTCCAACTTCTTCAGCACTTCCTCGTTCCTCCAGCATCTAAACACATGCCCCACATCATCCTCCACTTCACACTCCAGTCTCTCTCTTTCTCGAATTTTAGGTCCATCCAATATCTCCTATTCCCAATCGCTCCTTTTAGCGCGCCCTCATACTCCTCCCACCTTCTCTCCATTTCCTCCTCCATCCATTCCTGTACTTCCGCTCTGGTCGCACCCCTCCAGCGTTTATTGCCAGCACCGCTGCTGCCAGTCCACCGACTGTCCTGTACCCTTGCACCACCCTCAGCAGTATCCCTCTCTGCACTCGCAGGAGTGACCTTACCCTCGCATTCACCCCCGCTTTTTCACCTCACACCTCCACACCGTACAGCATACTCTGCTCTATCGTCCTACCAATTACCATCCTCTTCCACTCTCCCGGCCCTTTCACATTACACATCAATCTTCCCAGCCATGCTGCCTTCACTTTCTCCTTCTCTGCCGCCTGTGCCGTGTTGTTACGGGCTCATTATATATTTTTTTCTGAATAGGGAAATTAATAAAATAATACTCACAATTGATTATAGATTTTAACAAAGATCAGCTAATTATTTATTGAAGTAACCTCTAGTCATTGTTAACATTGTTTAATTTTGATTGACCTTGAAATAAAACTCTTCTTGAATACAAAACATAAACCTTACTATAGTACTATGAGTACTATGGGATTGAAGGTCACCAAAAATTGCCTAGCTATGGAAATTATCAGGTTGTCTATCTATTATATATGTTAAACCACTTTGTATTATGTTATTTTTTGAATTTGATGTTTATTGTCATATTTATCACTACTGTCAGTTAATAAAATAAATGTCTCATAAAAAAGGAAGTTCTTCCTATTTTAATCTAGTTCAACTGAATTGAATACAACAATTTTGGCGACGATTGATGAAAATAAGAAATACGGCGATAAATAAGATGGCTGAATTAGCACCTTTGGTAGAAACTTTAACTAAACTAATAGAGACATTACAACCGACGAATAATGCTTCAAATTATATTAAGGATTCACTTAAACATCAAATCCTGAATTTTGAACCTTTTGATAAACATTCCGAATCATTTAATCATTATCAGGAACGCCTAGAAAATTATTTCAAACTAAAAGGAATAGATGCTTCCGACGAAGATACAAATGATGCAAAAGTTATGATATTGATCAATTGCCTAGGAAGTAAATATTATAAAATTTTATCAATCCTTACATCTCCTGATTTACCCAATACTAAGACTTATAATGAGCTTATTGTGTTACTAAAGAACCATTTGTCACCTAAAATGAACGTTCTCACTGAGCATCACAAATTTTTATCAAAATCTCAAAATATAGATGAGACAATCTCCACATTTGTTGCCTCTCTTAAAGAGCAAATACAGTATTGTGGCATTAAAGTTGAATGTAAAGAACATAGCGCATGTGGTAATTGTAAAAAAGATGTGATCGAAATATTTTTACGAGCTCAATTCATTCGTGGTTTAAAAGATAAAGAAATCCGTGGAAAAATATTGCAAGAAACAAACGTTACTTTTGAACGAGCAGTAGAGATCGCACTAGCTGTTGAAGCTTCAAAAATCCAAAATAGGGACATTTATGAAAATATACCTACATCTTCTGTAAATAGAATTTCAAGTCAGAAGTCAAGATACAATAACAGATATCAGCATAATATACAACCACAATTTTCAAAGGCACAAAATTACCAAACAAAAATAGATTATCGAAAGTTAGGCATTTCGGGATTATGTCTTCACTGTGGACGAAATAATCACAAAACGATTGAATGCAGAGTTTCTGATAAGCTCAGCTGCCAAAGCTGTAAAAAACGAGGACACGTGAGCAAGGTTTGCATTACTACATTACAAAAAAATTTAAATGAAATAAAGAATGTCAACGAGTATCAGAATAATGAAAATAATTTTGAAGACGATCCTAGTATAAATCAGATAATAGATATTTATAATACAAATCCAACATCCATTTATGATCCAAAAATGCTGATTGAACTTCAAATAAAAAATAAACCTTTCACTTTTGAGTATGACACAGGCAATCCAGTTACATTAATATCAGAAACAGATTTCAATAATTTAGAATTAAACGAAACAATGCAAAACACGAACATGAAATTCCGTTCCTATACTAATCATATTTTCAATCCATTGGGATATGTTCAAGTTCCTGTTTCTTTCAAAAATAATAATATCATTGGAGATTTATTTGTCACACCGGGAAATGGCAATGCCATACTTGGAAGAAGATGGATTCGAAATTTAAAAATTAACACTCAAAACATAAACTCTCTCACTATTCCTGCTTCAATTTCCGCTCCTACATTAGATGAAATTTTCAAAGATTTTGAAGATGTTTTTACTTCAACTGTAGGAAAAATTCCAAACATACAGTGTTCACTCAAACTTAAACCAAATGCCAAGCCAGTTTTTTTTCAAACCAAGAAAAATTCCATACGCTTTACAAGAGGAAGTTGACAAAGAATTAGATAATTTGGAGAACGAAGGTATATTAGAAAAATTAGATTACTCAGAATGGGGCACGCCATTAGTGATTGTACCTTAAAGTGATGGAAAGATTCGGTTATGCCCTGATTACAAAAACACTGTTAATCAACAACTTCAAGACAATCGATATCCGATTCCAAGAATAGAAGATATTTTCAATAAAATGGGAAACGGGCAATATTTCTGTACCCTTGATATTTTCAAAGCATACCTGCACGTGCCAGTAGACGAAGAAAGTGTGAAGCTACAAGCAATATCTACACATAGAGGAACGTATCTTGCGAGGCGATTAAATTTTGGAATCAAAACAGCACCTAATGAATTTCATAGGATTATTGACCAAATTGTTAATAATTTAGATGGTACCACAGCTTACTTTGATGATATTTTAATTCAAGGTTCCACTCTACAGGAATGCAAAGCTAGACTCATTAAAGTTTTGGAAAAATTGCGAAAATATAATCTACATCTAAACAAAGAGAAATGCAAGTTTTTCGAGAATGAAATTAAATATTTAGAACACATTATCACCAAAGAAGGGTTAAGAAAGTCGGATGATAAAATCAAGGCCATACAAGAAGCACCAAGACCAGAAAATATGGAACAAGTACAACAGTTTCTAGGAATGGTTCGATATTATGATAAATTTATACCTCATGCTTCTACAATTATGCAGCCACTGAACAGATTATTACAAAAAAATGCACCATTTATTTGAACCAAAGAATGTGAAGCTGCCTTTAACAATGCCAAACAGGTAATAGCCAGCAAGCAAGTTTTAATGCCTCTTTCACCAGAATTTCCAATAATACTAGCTACTGATGCAAGTCCAAATGACATTTCTGGTGTACTTTCACACAAACTTCCGAATGGTCTAGAAAAACCAGTTGTTTTTATTTCAAGATCATTGACAAAAGCAGAGAGAAACTATAGTCAATTAGATCGGGAAGCTACTGCAATTTACTGGACTTTTAAAAAACTGTTTCACTATATTTATGGAAGACATTTTACACTTGTTGTCGACAATAAACCGTTGATAACTATCTTAAATCCAACAAAACAACTACCCTTATTATCAGCTACACGAATGATCAGATACGCACAATTTTTATCCGGATTTGATTATACCATAGAATATAAAAAAATCTTCAGAGCATACTAATGCCGACTATTTGTCAAGAAATCCGTTATCTCTAGAAGAAAATGAAAATATGGCAATCGATAATGAATTTTTACAGAATATTCAAACAGTAAATAAAATTTCCACAACAACCTTAGATTTTAATATAATTGCTCATGAAACGCAACAAGATCCGGAATTACAACAATTGAAAGAGAAACTTCTTGATGGAAATATTTACGACCCAGAATATTCTTTACAGGAAGGAATAATTTTTAAACATAATCGAGTAATTATACCAGAATGTCTTCAAGCAGCAATGTTACAAGAACTACATAGTACACACATAGGAATAGTAAAAATGAAATCTTTATCCCGAAGATACTGTTACTGGAAGGGTATTGATAAAGATATAGAGAATTTAGTTAATAGTTGTAAAGCATGTTGTGATATCAAGAAAACTCCTAAAAAAGCACCACTACACCAATGGGAAGCGCCGGAAAAAAATTGGCAACGGGTTCACATAGATTATGCTGGCCCAATTTTTAATTATAATTTTTTCATAGCTGTAGATGCAAAGAGTAAATGGCCCGAAATTAAAATGTCTAAAAATGCACCAACAACTTCCGGAACAATACATTATCTACGATAAATTTTCAGTTGTTACGGATTACCAGAAATTATTGTTAGTGACAACGCATCCATTTTTAAATCAATAGATTTTGTTGAATTTTGTAAAAGAAATGGTATAAGACAAAGACATTGTTAAAATCATTTTAACATTTGCGTCGACCCCGCCAAATTATTTAAATAGATCTAACCCCAATAGTATAGAACCGCCGTTTTCTCGGACACCTTCGTCCCGAGGAACGTCGACCCGTATAGCGACCAACCGAATATCCACACATTCCATGTCCGAGTGTAGAGAAGGCACCATGTGAATCGTCACTATGTTCCATCCTAAATTTTATGGCTCAAAGCCTTTAGTAAGAGATGAATAGTATTAAATAGTTATAGTGAATAGATTTATAGTTATAGTGAAACTTAAATCTGGTAAGATAACCAATATTTATATATTTATATGGAAACGTTCGTTTACTTCAATTTGCCGGCCACCGCCAGGCCCGATTCATTATCGCGGTGTTGCCAACCTGGGGGGTCATTTGGATGCGAGGTGGATTACACCTTATCTTATTTCTAATATATTTATGTAGAATCATCTGTTTGTGCGTGATCATTCCATTCTTATTTTTTTCTATATGTACTGTTTTAAACTTTCTAAATCATAAATTGTTAAAGACATTTTTTAGTGGTTTTATTTATTATGGTCCGTGGTAACACGGTGGTCCTTCGAACTTTATATATTCTTGAAGGCCACAATCAATTAAAGCTATGAGGAATTTCTTTGGCAGCCTGCTGCAGTCCATCGAACATTAAGTAATGCCAGAGAAGTTTTATGCAGACATATTGCTCCAGGATATCCCGCTACTAATGGACAAGCGGAAAGATATGTTCAAACGTTTAAAGATAAAATGAAAAAAATGTCTGAAGAGTCAGGAACTATACATGAGAAACTACACAGATTTTTCATTAAATTTAGATCAACACCCCTTTTGAATGGGAAGACACTAGCAGAATTGTTGTTTGGTCAAAATATTCGAACAAAATTAGATCTTATTCGACCTCAAAAACCAGATAAAAATAATGCAATTCAACCAAATTTTGAGCAATTTTATCTAATCGGAACAAGAGTACAATCACGAAATTATTATGGAAACATTTATTGGAAGTATGGAACTGTTATGAATCGCCTGGGAAAATTACATTATATAATTGAATTGGACGATGGCTACATGATAAAAAGACATTTCAATCAACTTCGATCGTGCAATATTAAGAAGCCTATGCCTATAACCGAATTAAAACAATAAAAAAACATGGAAAATCAATCAAGGCAGCAAAACAATCAACAACAATTTCCACTACCACCCAGGAGACAGTATAGAGTTTTTAAACAACAATTTCCACTACCACCCAGGAGACAGTATAGAGTTTGTAGACTCACTGTGGTTTCTAAAAATTTTGACTATGACAACCGATCCTCAGAAGTATCCACTCGAAAGCCGACAGGTACGACTGCGGTTCAAGAAAAAGAAGATACTACAATAAGTCATTATGATTTTAATGAGTTTGTTAATGAGCCAAGTACATCAACATCTATAGTTAATAGTTTTCCACCTCATAATACGAGTACTACAGAGCAGAGCACTGAACAGCAACAAAGTAATCGTATTTTGGATCAACAAACAAGTACAAGACGATCTTCAAGAATCCGAAGACCACCTGATCGATTGTACTATGATTGACTTTTTAACTACAACCCGGAGAATTATTATATATGTTAGACCACTTTGTATTATGTTATTTTTTGCATTTGATGTTTATTGACATATTTATCACTACTGTCAGTTAACAAAATAAATGTCACATAAAATAGGAAGTTCTTCCTATTTTAATCTAGTTCATTTGAATTGAATACAACACTATCTCTCTTCCTTCTGGCTTCTGGTTTTTTTTTTCTTTTTTTCTGGGCCGAATCAGACCTTGTGGTTTAAATAATACCGAATTTTATTTCGTATCTAAAGAGCCCTACCTACAAAGAAAGTAACATCAAAGAGAGAGTGCGATTGACATCAGTTGATTTACGTACTTTTCTTTATACGGCCGCTGCCCATATTCGGCCAATACTGGAATAACTAACTAGTTAAATAATTAGCTGCCAACTATTCACCAGCAACCGGCCTACTACATTAGTTCGGGTAACATCTAATACCATTACGAATTGTACCACCATACATTATACCACCTGCTGTAAAGGTAGAGTCACTCCACCTGGAGTAGGAAGTAAGAGTTTTCCATTTATTTTGTCTGTGTCGAACATATAGCATTTGGAATCGCCTTGTATTTTTGCTTGCTTTCAACAGATCATTTAAATTCACCTTGTATATTTGGTTGGCTTTCAACATATCTGTATATTCAATTTAGTAATTTCATGTCATTTAGAATCACCTTATATCTATAGCACTCTGTACACCTTGTAGTACTACATGGCGCCCTATTATCTGTAAATATGCAACTAGATAAGTTTGGTAAATAAGCTTTTCAGTGTGAGGAATATAAAGAACCCTGCAAATCATTTATTTCTTTTATTTCTGGCTCTCCCCCACGACCCACTCTACCGGTCTGAAGAGAACAACCCCACAATTTCGAGCTAGTCAAAACCCTTTTGTGTTTTCTTATTATTAGTAGCGAGGTACTTTAACTAATTGCCCTCGTTACAGTGTGTTCTGAAGGATAATTGACTATCCAACCACACCCCTAAGTATTTCTCAGACTCCTCCATACGAATTATCCTTCCCTTCAATATCATTCCCACTTCCCTAGTCTTGCTCCGTCCCTTCACTAGCAACCCCAACGTCTTATCTTCCGCCACTTCCAGTCCGAACCTCTCTATCTTCTCTACAATCTTCCAACACATTCTCTCCGCCTTTATTTCTATCTTCGCCTCTTCCTTTGCCGTACATACCAGACACACATCGTCCGCATACATCGTAATCTCACATCCCCCTCCACATACTATCCCTCAAACACACACTTCCATAGCGTCGGACCCTGAACCGAGCCCTGGGGCACTTCAGCCTCCGTCGAAGAACACGAGTAGGGCCAATTTCTTGTTCCACCATCTGCCCTCCCTAGCCCTTTCCACCAAGCCCATCACCCTGCCCAGTGCCGAGATGCATGATTTCCTCTTCGCAAACCCATGCTGGTTTACCCTAAAACCCCCATTCCTACTAACTTCTTCCTCAATCCTATCCCTTATTATCATCTCCATCAATTTACCCATACAACACAGCCTGTAGTCCCCCGCCTGCTTCCCCTCTCTACCCGCCTTCTTCAGCAGTATCACCCTGGCCACCTTTCATCCTTCCTGAAACTCTTCCTTCCCCAGCACCCTCTTGAATAGTTCCCAGAAGTACTCCCATTGTCATCCAGCAGCCTCTTCATCATATCACCCCTCATTCCATGTATCCCTGGGGCTTTTCTTACTTTAATGTTTCTCTCCCCCCTCCTCTACTTCCCACTTCTCTACCAGCCCTATTCCCCTCATTTTCCCTACCCCCAAGTATCCTGGATTTCTCGAATTCTGCCCCCACTCCTACTTCTCCCCTGTGAACAATTTCTCCATATTCTCCCAATCTTCCTCTAGCACCTCGTTCCTATTTTAACCCATCCTCTTCACCGCTATCTCATACGCCTTTCCCCATGGATTGTTCTCTATTAACTCTTTCCATTTCCCTCTTTTCCCTCTCCACCCTACTCTCCAGTTCCTCCTTCTCTTTGTATCCCCCTTTTTCCTCTATCCTTCCTTTTCCCCTCAGCATCCGTCTTCGTTCTTTCTTACACTCCCTCCACAGCTCCTCTATTTCCTCATTTCACCAGTAATTAGCCCTCCGCTCACACCTATTGTCCCTCTTTCCTACAGTTTTACAGCCCTGTATCACATCGTACAATTTATATACATCATGTCAAAGTACCCTATCTATCTCCTCTTACTCTCTGCCTCGGCCTTCGTACACCTCCATCCCCACTCTTCCAATAAATCATTTCTCCATTTCCTTTTATCCGTCTCCACATACCTATGTAAGCTCAAGCTTTCCTCATCCTCCAGCACCCTCCAACTATTCACGCATTGAAGTCCCCTGTCACCAGTCTCCTTATGATCCTCCTTTTCCCTTTTGACACCCTCAGATCGTCCTCCAATCCTCTCATATTCTTCCAGGCTGACATTCGCACTACCACCCATCCGTTTCGGAAAATTGCTGAAACTGTAAACACCGAGAAAAAAACTGACTGAAAAATTTTATATGATGAATTGAACATAGGGAGAGTCCGTACGAGTCTTGACTCCTGACCAAAAGCTCGTTCGTCAAGAGATCTGCTCAGATTTTCTTGAAAGGTTTGATAAAGGGACTGAATTTATTATAAACATTTTTTGAAAAACGGCCGATTTGTGGAAAAACAAGTCGTGATTCTGGCCTGCCCAAAACGCGATGCCTGTGAAGCGGTATTGAGCCGCTAGAGGCACTCCAGTGCCCGAACACGCGCCGTACTCGCCTGGTTCAGCACCCGGTGTCGTCTTCCTATTTCCGAAAATCAGGTCAGTCTTAAAAATAACCTGGTTAGGGTCGATGGAAGAGGTGAAGCGAAAAGCTTTGCTTTGACCAATATGATGCGATAATTACGGCGAAGCACTGTCGAGCGCGGTTAGTGCATGGATGGGTAACTACTCTTGAAACACCGTCGTACAGCCTGCAACGAAACTAGGGTGAGTAGCACATCACAGCTAGCAGGCATTATACCCATTAGCACAAGGTATAATGTAGATATGCCGTCTTTCGGATGAGATGTAAAACCGAGAACCCAAGTCCATGGATGCTGGGCTCGATAAAGATCCCTACCACTGGTTGGAATACTAGTGAATTCGGCAAAATTTACGGCTAGAGGTAGTGTGCTCCCGGCGTCGGTGATTTGTCTCAGTTGCAGAAGTAGACCGACGTTAAATAACCGAATGGAAAAAATCAAAAAAAGGTTATGTATTGAGGAGTTATACTGCAAAAAATTAACAGGAAAAAAATTTGTAATAATGAGGCACTAAAAGAACTAAATAGAATGAGAAACATCAAGTAACGAAATAAAAACTGAAAACTTGAAAATATCTCACGGAAATTGGAGATTGGCTGCTCGAACATACGACAACAATAAGGCATAGGAAATACAAGGTTACTGTTGTTCGTTCACCACCATACCATTGTGAGCTCAACCCGATTGAAATAGTATGGAATCAGATGAAGCACTATGTTGCAATAAGCCACTTCGATTTCAAGACACCATATGTTCGTTTATTGATAGATGACGCATGTCACTTAACAAGATTGGAGTAATTAAGTGATTGATCCTAGCACTTGCCAGCATAAAAACGCCGGCAACAAAGTCCTGCATAAGGCACCATTCTGCAATATCGGTTGGTTTTCGACTGTGATTCTTCTAGGCGATAATACAAATTAATTAGAAATCAATACAAATCAATCAACAATTGAACAGTCACTGAACATCAAACAAAACCAATACATGAAAAATTGCAATAAATAAAAAAAAGTTATTTTAGTCCTCTTCTTTCAAAATCTGCCCGATAGACCCGAAGTGTCGTACTTCATCGGAATCAGTTCGTTCAGAGTAATCAGAGATGTCACTAAATACAGGGAGTTGTTTTCAAAAAAATTTCGATCACTTCATTATATAACTCAGTATAATAAAATTTGGTTGCACAATGCAGAACCCTGGAAACAAAAATATAGTATTCGTTTTAACTAACCGGATGTGCTCAACTAGACTGAAACAACAGGCTATGCAACGATAAATCACCCAACTATTGGTTTTCGTAAGCTTTTGTTACCGTTTGTATTAAGAGGCAAAGGTCGTTAACTACTTTTTCTGGTCCCAGGCAATTATAGACTGTCTCTAATACCAAAAATCGCTTTTTAAATTACTATCTGACCCAGCAAACGTTGTTTTGTTATATAACTTATATCTGGTGCATATTTTGGTTGTTAATTAGAGCATAACGAATGTTTTATAAATGTGTGGGGATGGGATCTATGACAGAAAGAGAAATAAAGCCCTGTATACGATAATCGTCGATAAAAAAAACACCAACCAGTAATTTTCCCAATGCAATTTCTCTAACCTTACGAGCATATTCATTGTTTGATCTCTCAAAAGTTAAGCATAAAGTTAAGAAAGCAATTTATGTTTTATATTCTAAAAAATGAAATTGAAAATCAATTTGCATGTATCAAAGGCCCCACGCCGAAGCTTTGGGGCCCCACTTTGAATTCCCGATATGGCACCCCTAAAGGGTAGCTTTTAAGTGGGGAGAATTTTCAAACGTGTAATTAATATCCATACTTTGATTATTGTTTTATTCGTCAAGGAAGTCGCCAAAGTCCTCGAACTATATATGCCATACCAATATGGCGTCACTCAAGGTCAGCCATACTGACCGAAACGTGTAATTTTTCCACTGTGGAAATGGGTCATGGGCCCCGCGCTGTTGTTTCGTGATATTTGTTAACAATGAACTGTAGAACAAAGATTTCAAAACGCCATACCTCTGGGGCGTCGCCAAGTGGCCGCCATAATGGGGCAAACATGTAATTTTTAGCAATAAACATGTATAATAAGCCCCACCATGGAAATGTGTATTCTTTGCTCATTTTGATATCCTGAACAAAGTTCTAAAAGCGCCATACCGATGCATGTCGCCAACGTCAGATATTGGCTTCCAAAGTGGTCACATTTTCATAGGTTAAGTGAAGGCTCCACTGCCATACCGGCATTTTTAGGTGTATTTTGAAGTATAAAGAAGGAATATATCACTGCCATACCGATGGGATAACGCTAACGTCAGATATTGGCTTCCCAAGTTGTCACATTTTCATAGGTTAAGTATATGGAAGGCCGCACTGCCATACTGGCATTTTTTATGTGTACTTTGAAGTATAAAGCAGTATATTACTGCTATACCCATGGCATGTCGCTAACGTGCACACATTTTTTGTGAAACAGACTTTTTATCTGCAGTCAGCAAAGCTTTGTACTCCTCGTACATTCTTCGTAAAGTATAATGATTGGGCAGATATTTTCTACTTGAATCTTTTCGCATGTATAGGGATTAATGAAATATGGGATTTAACCAACTCCAAATCACTCTCTGATGTTTTGTTGTAAGGTTGCATTTTCCCCTCATATCATTGTGAACTATCCCAGAGGTGGAGCCACTTTTATTTTTCATTACCGAGGTGACAAATCTATTGGCGATGTCAAACGTTGTTAAAAAACAATTTTTGCAAATTTGTATTTTCTCTCCATTTACATGCAGATAATACTCATGTGTAGACATTCGGTTTTTATGTCTTTTGTCATCAACTTTTTTTCTACTTATGTTTTTGTCTTTACTTGAAATCAGTCCTGCAATGTAAGCCACTCTCTTGTTGAACTCTCCAATGTCCCAAAACTCCTTAAAAATCTCTTTCCTTTTGGAAGTATCTATTTTCTCTTTACATTTCATTCTACAGCTCGGTATTTGTATAAATTGTTTTGTTCTTATCTTTTTCCCTTTGCTAGTGACATATTCCTTTCCAGAATTTTTAAGCTTCTTTCTTCGGTTTCGAACGTCTCTAGTTTAGCCTTTCTCAATGTTTCTTCTTCTTTTATTCTTAACTGAACCACCTCCTTCTATGTCGAAGCGTTTAATAGTATCCTCAGCAGTCTGGTGTATCATACTTTCCTTTTTGGCGATTTGTCCTTTTTCTATGCTATTGGACTGTTTATCTGAAGCAGTTGTTTTAGATTCCTTTTTCTTTTTTGTCGAAGGATATTCTTCATTACTAATATCTGAGCTACTAACTATATAATAGCAATCATACGAATCGTCATATCGGAATCTGAATTTAGGAAACTACCTAAATGCTGCTTCATAGCTTGTTCTTTTTCTAGAATTAAACTTTCTCTAATTGATTGGTTATCACAGGTAGTTTCTAGGTCGAAGTTGACCAGTGTTAAATCTGAAAATAAATAGTAAACATCAAATATATTCATACAAACCATTTCTGACTAACAAAATAATCATTAGCTCAAATTTTGCGACAGTTCATAAATAGTGTGTGAATATTTTCAAGAGTTATTATGTTATGAGTTTTTTGGTTGTAACAGTTCTAAAAAGTGCTAACTTTACCTGTAAAAGTAATGTTGTTGGAATCGCCAGTTTCGAGAGTACTTTTAAACAGAATCATGTTTATTATCAAGGTAACTAACATTAGGTTTATCAGTTTCATCCAGCAGACTCAAGTTATCCTCATAAGGCGTGAATTAAATATCTAAAAAATAAAATAATACATATGACATGTACCTAATAAAAATTTTGTCATTTCGTGTAATTAAACTTCGCAAAACCTACTTCATAAACAAACTGTTGTTACATTACAAAATAGATTTGTCAACCTTGTTTCACTATTGTTATGATCAGGTTTCAAAACGTGTGTGTGCACTGTTTGTCATGAGCAGGTTTATGTTTTTACATTGTATAAAAATATATACAGTTTCGAAAAATCTGTAGCTGATGATATCCAAAAATTATATATTTCCAATATCTTCTGTATGTTCCTTGTGGTGTATTCATTATTCTTTTAGTTGTCTGAAAACGATCCTGTTGATTTTATTTATCAAATTAAAGGTTAGCTATATGTCAAAATAACAAATAAAATATCGACATACCCAAAACCCGGATACACGTCACAAACGATGACGCACACCAAGAAGGCTATTATATGAACTATATCAAGTAAAATATATTATACGTGGTGTTGCATGTATGTGGACACATACATTATATTTATCTTCTGTATGTTCCTTGTGGTGTATTCATTATTCTTTTCGTTAATTTCTTTGGGAAATCAAACCACAATCTTTTTATATTTTTCAATTGAACGTTTCGGTAGCGTTTCAGCTACCGTTATCAAGAACAAAGTTTTTCAAATTCTGGTCCCTACCTGAAACTAACGAAAAAGTTTAAGACTGCAAACAATTTCTTGCCAAATTTTTGAGGTCCATTCACAGTAGATCATATCCCTAATGGAATGTGAAATAAAATATCTTTTGTATGACATTCTAACAATATTAAAGTCTACTAGGAATGGGATCCAGTGAAGTATACGCTCCAGAAACGGTTTTATTAAGGATAGCGCTTTTTTGCTTATTTCGGAAATGTTGTCAATAATAATAACAATAATGATAATAATTCAACTAACATAATTTTTAAAAACTTAATAATACCATATATTAAGGGTTTATCCAAAAGAATTAAGGAAATTCGTAGTCAATTCAATATTCGAACTAGCTTTAAATCTAATAATACGTTGAGAACTATACTAACAACTAACAAGTCTTTTCAAATTTTTCAGTTTTCAAATATTAATCTGGATTAACGTGGCATTTTTTCCTCAGGCAGGAGAAATTATACAAATAAAAAAAAATTACGTTAACGATGAACAAGAAACCAAAAACTTGAATCAAATCTACCAAAAATAGAGCAGAACATAAATAAATGTTTCATTGTACGAAACTGATTACTCAAGAAACCGAAATAAATAAAATTATATACAGATATTCAGGTTGATTTTTGTATTTTTTTTTTGTGGCATTGTAGTCATTATGCCAAAACTGATCAAAATAAAAATCTGAACATTTCCAGATTTTACAGGAATATCCGTCATTGGTCCATTGACTTTCGGTGATCTCCGGTTATTTTGAACTTTTTGAATTGCTGAGTTAAGTACAAGCAACTTATTATAAAAAGGTACCACATCTAAGTCTCATCTTAAAAAATTACCGTTAATTTCCTTTCGCCCTGTATAAACAATTGAAAATGTTTTTCTGAACTATCATTAGGCCATTTTACAGTGTCTGATGTAGATAGTACAAATCAGATAGTTATCAATTATCACGAAATTAATTTATACTTACTTTCCCTGCCTAGGCAGCAAAGTATATATATACCAAATATATATATATATATAGATGCTTCGTTTGGTATTTCCAAGGATAAAAAATATAAACAAATATCAAAACACATTCATTGAATGAATGCTGATTTAATCATTATTGTAGGGCTTTAAAGCAAACGGAACACATATATCCATAATATTTTCTTCGTTTCTGAGAACATTGAAGCGTTCTAAACTCACAACTAACTCTGTATGCCAACACGTAGATATTAAAAAATCCAAAATATTCTGAGCACCTATTATAGAGTATTTGAATCTCAAGTATTTTCTTTGTCTATACCTACATTTCGGCATATTGTAGGAAGTTACAAATGAACAAAGACTTTCACAATAGCATTCGTAAATAATGTATCCACCCTTTATGAACATCGTCAGTACTTATAAGAAGCAATTTTATCCCCAGGATATGTTTTTCGACTACTACATCTTCAGATTTTTCCATAAATATCTGAGTAGTCTCACTATGTTACTATTAAGACGGTTGTTTACAAAGTTTTATAAGAATAAAGAAGGTCATTATGGTAGTTTACTGACAAAATTATATATTCTTGAAAAATATACAGTATGGTCCAAATGAAAGGATTAAATTCAATATTTAGTAAACCGAAGATTTTAGAGGAAAATCCCTAAACCCGTAGA
This sequence comes from Lochmaea crataegi, assembly GCA_947563755.1. Taxonomy (NCBI): domain Eukaryota; kingdom Metazoa; phylum Arthropoda; class Insecta; order Coleoptera; family Chrysomelidae; genus Lochmaea; species Lochmaea crataegi. The sequence goes on along the minus strand of OX387424.1, from coordinate 12,603,081 downwards.
TTTTTATTTTGAAATGGGCGCTACGTCAGATCACCTTTCTATTATTATCCATGAGAGCGTGATACCATCATCAATGATATTATGGAATGGAAAAGTTGGTCTTGCCATACAACAATTGAAAGGTCTTTTAAATATACAGAGTATTTCAATGAAAACTATCTGTTTTAAAGGTACGATGCTGACGGAATTATTTCCAACTTGCTTTACCTCTTGTTTCTTGTAAGTTGTTTGCTGATTCTGTAGATGACGGTTGATCGACGAGAATACACAAGATGATTTTATTCCACTACTTTATTACATAAACTTTATTTCAGAACATACAAAAATTGATTGTACAAAAAATTAGCATTGTCAGTGACAGTTTCTACGTCTCTTTTTTTTGGAAGGCGGGGTTGCCGCTAACAATTGATATCTCAAAATTAGCGAGAAAAAATAAGCAAACCCAACACTATCCACCTCACATAATTCTGAAGGCGTCACTTTTATGAAAAAGTGAAAAAACACATCGAAAATCATATAAAGGGGGACGTCTTTTTGCTCATGTGTAAACGTTATAACCCGCTCCCCCCTATGGTCACCACTCCCAATTTTTTAAGTGGAACACTCTATACATTATTACATTGTTGGATTCTCCTCTACAAGAGGATTACAAAAATGTATAATACATGTGTGAAAAGTCCCAAAGTTGGGAGTTACGGATAATTCCAATTTACTAATAGTTACATTTTAATTCGTAACACATCAGCAAAACAATAGTAAATTATTTTATAAGGTGCTCAAATTAACTTCCATTGATTCCCATACAATGATACAATCCAGCCTCAAATGAGTTTCGAACATTATGTAACATTTCTGGGGTTATTTGTCGACATTCTTGAATAATTCGCTGACGTAAATCATCTATAGATGCAGGCTGAGTGGCATACATTTTGGTTTTCAGATATGCCCATAGTCTAGGGTGGTTAAATCGGGTGACCTAGGTGGCCATTCCAACATTGGGCTTCGTCTACCTATCCACCGAGTATATCCATTAGTATTTTTATCTACGACCACCATTAAAATTAAGAATTTACAAACTCATATAAATACGTGAAATTACATTTTATACATGCGTGGCCATTCCAACATTGGGCTTCGTCTACCTATCCACCGAGCAGGACATGATTTGTTCAAGAACCGTCTTACATCAAGAGCGTAATGTGGAGGTGCCCCATCTTGTTGAAACGCTAGCAAAGCTTCTGACATTATATCATCATTTTCTAGTATTTGAGTAATTTCGGATCAATAGCTTCTCTAAGTAATTGTAGATAAGACTCGCCATTTAAGTTTCCCTCAATAAAATATGGTCCAACAATATGTATAGGGTGTTCCATTAAAAAAATTGGTAGTGGTGACCATAGGGGGGAGGGGTTGAAGTTATAACGTCTACATATGAGCAAAAAGACGTCCCCCTCTATATGATTTTTGACGTGTTTTTCATTTTTTCATAGAAGTGACGCTTTCAGAATTATGTGGGGTGGATAGTTTTCATTGAACAACCCCGCAATTTATTACTGCAGGTTTTTTTGAGATATGCTGAAAAACTGACTTAACATTGTCATCTTCGAAGGACAAAAGCTCCCTCATGGGATTCGTCATCAGTAATATGATAGAGTGTGTGAATTCGTATTTGAAGAAAAAATATTTTATTAATCTTTTTCATGCATCTATTTGCTTGTCTCAATTCGTATAATAACGGTATGATGGATTTATAAACCAGGGACACTACACGAGACTCAAGTTTCCCAAATTGTTAATTAAGATAAATTGGAAAAGTTGGTGCAAACTTCAAAATTAAATAGTGATACAACCATAACATTCATTTTTATTGAAAATTGATTTCGGAAATTTCAATCCAACCTTATTATTTTTAAGCTCAAAGATTAAAAAATCGATTTATACATCACCGGACTTGATACGTTATTAATAAAATCATTTATCTCACGGTTGTATACTTTTCATGAGATAACAGGTTTTTTTCAAGTAACTATCCTACGTAAACAGTATGGAAAACAGGTACTTAAACAAAAAGATATTTTTTGTGTTTTCAATATTCAGGAATTAAAATTACATTATCATCTGCATGTTCCTTGTGGTATATCCATTAGTATTTTTATCTACGACCACCATTAAAATTAAGAATTTACAAACTCATATAAATACGTGAAATTACATTTTATACATGCGTGCGAAAAAGAACAATGCTTTTTAAATGGAAGTTTTATTATAACACCCAAAAGAGTGCGAAAAAGTACAATGCTTTTTAAATAGGATAATCAGTTATAATATCACAAGAGCATAGACAATATTCGATTATTCACCGAGTCACGAGACGTATTTGGCGAAACATCACGAGAGCGCAGCTCGAGTGGTGTTTCGCGAAATACGTCGAGTGAAGAGGTAAATAATCAAAAAATATTGTCTATGCTCGAATTGGTATTCGTTACGATTATATAACGAATAATTTTCTAATTTTTTTTATTGATTAATATTAATATTGAAGGTACAATTATTATAATACATATTTGATGTATTGTTGTTTTCGGAATTTGTTGTAGAATTAACTGACATTTCATTCAGCTTGTCCGTTACTATGGAAATGATCACAATATGGCAGGAGGCGAAACACCAAAACGATTATATCACGTCGTCAAGGGGTATATTCACTTATCAATACGTCGTAACTAAGGGAAATTCAAGGATTATATTGGTCCATTAGAACATGAGTTATATAATCATTATAACACTCTTTTTTATTTGTATACTGATCGGTTGCCCTCCAGAACAATATGGCCGACCTGTCAAAGTCATGTGTTCTGGAATGGTCTATAGTAACAGAAGTAACGACAAATACATGAAAAAGTTAGGTTAAAACCGTTATTAAAATTCTTCTTTTCGATTTTGTTTTACTTATTTTTGGAATAGCAGATATACTTTTATAAATTAACAGCATTGCCACATGAACATATGCGATAAAATGTCGAACAGTGACATTAATGTCAAAGGTGGTTCGAGATTACATCTTAAAAGTTTTATGCGACATTTTTGTCCAGCAAATGTCGATTGTGACATTAAAGATCGACATTCGAGAATAAGGGCCCTGGACCCCAATTCTTGACCCTTCGCAATACTCAAGGTTACTCGCTTCCTAACGAATTCGTTAAAATACTATTCTTGAGCGCTCTCTGCTTTGCGCATTCGCTTGATAGTGTTCGTTATGCAGCGAGTACATTTTTGTACGTGATAACCATAGGTAGATAATATTTATATTTTTATACTGTGATAAGTGACAGCGCGCGCATATAGTTAATACTATTGTTTATAGAAAAATTTCAAATTGTAATTGTGTTTGAGTAATCGAGGATGTGAATTTAATGTTAGTGGAAAATTTAGAGCTGGCGGAAATAGAAGTTAAAAATTTGCGGGTTTCGCGCAAATCTTTGAATCCGTTCACGACAATTAATGATTTTCTCCGCCGCGAATACTATCTAAGATATTTGCCAATTTAGTCCAGTCTTCCACGAAATCTTCAAAGTTATTTGTGAATGTAGGTACTACCAATTTTTAGATCCGTCCCTTTGAAATATTCTAACATCTTTTTTTTGCTTTTCCGAAGCTTTTCCTCCGCATCCGCGTAATTGAAAATGTTTTGATCAATTTCATACGACACTTTTAAACAGACATACATAAAACATAACCATAAAATTGGAATAATTTGACAGCGTCAAGAAGAGCGAACGCTTTATTTACGGTATTGCCAAATTTCTCATTTCGTTTAAGCACGCTCATTAACGAATCACCCCAAGAATTGCATAGTAGTAAAGTCTTCGCTAACTACTGCTCGTTATGCAGCGAATTCGCTCTATAGCGAGTGATGTCAAGAATTGGGCTCCTGGACCCCAATTCTTGACCCTTCGCAACACTCAAGGTCACTCGCTTCCTAACGAATTCGTTAAAATACTATTCTTGAGCGCTCTCTGCTTTGCGCATTCGCTTGATAGTGTTCGTTAAGCAGCGAGTACATTTTTATACGTGATAACTATAGGTAGATAATATTTATATTTATATTGAAAGTGATAAGTGACAGCTCGCGCGTATAGTTAATACTATTGTTTATAGAAAAATTTCAAATTGTAATTGTGTTTGAGTAATCGAGTGGAAAATTTAGAGCTGGCGGCAATAGAAATTTGCGGGTTTCGCGCAAATATTTGAATCCGTTCACGACAATGAATGATTTTCTCCTCCGCGAATACTATCTAAGATATTTGCCAATTTAGTCCAGTCTTCCACGAAATCTTCAAAGTTATTTGTGAATGTAGGTACTACCAATTTTTAGATCCGTCCCTTTCAAATATTCTCTTTTTTTGCTTTTCCGAAGCTTTTCCTCCGCGTCCGCGTAATTGAAAATGTTTTGATCAATTTCATACAACACTTTTAAACAGACATACATAGAACATAACCATAAAATTGGAATAATTTGACAGCGTCAAGAAGAGCGAACGCTTTATTCACGGCATTGCCAAATTTCTCATTTCGTTTAAGCACGCCCATTAACGAATCACCCCAAGAATTGCATAGTAGTAAAGTCTTCGCTAACTACTGCTCGTTATGCAGCGAATTCGCTCTATAGCGAGTGATGTCAAGAATTGGGCTCCTGGGACGCCATATTGAATTCCATATGACAGGTCGCTGGATTGCCTTATACACCATCCCAGAATACATGACTTTAACAGGTCGGCCATATTGTGCTGGAGGGCAACCGAATCGATTAATTGGAGTTGAGCCTTGTGTGTTTGCGTTTTATGAATCAAAATTTACTAATATAGGTACACTAACCTTCGATAAAATGTCGAGAACACACACGCCAAGTTTAAAGTTGTGATTCATTGAGGGGGCCCCGTTTCAAAGCACTTATCCAAGCATCGCGAAGTTGATCAGACACATCAATTGAATATTCACCTCGTTTCGTTAATACTAAAATGGTCTATAGAGTTTAGAAAATACCTATCCATGGAGGCTATTTAAGGAGATCGAACTCTTACGGAAAAATTTACAAAACCTATTCTCAAAATCGTCTATCTAAACAGTTTGTTCTTTCACTGCAGCGTCGCCACTGAAAATCTAATACCATCCAAAATAGTAACCTCAGTTTTCATAAATGACAGTAGTCAAATTGTAAACATTACTTATGATAGTGAATAATAAAAACGCAAAGTAGGAACTAGAAAGATTGAAGTTGTTGAAAATTAAAAATGGGCAGACTGTGTATTGTTAAAAATGAAGACGTGCATTGCATCTAAGCGTTTAGTGATTATCACTGAACGATTTAAGAAAACCAGTGTTTTCAGTTACCAAAGGTGATTTAAAATATTCAAAGAAAAATAAAGTAGGAATTTAGTAAGATATTTATTATGATAAGATTCGAATTATATACATTACCTACTTGAGAGAAGTCTAGAAAAAGCACAATTGCACACAAAATACTTTACTTATCAAATTAATAGTGTGCATGAACTAATGACATTAGTAAATTTTGCCTTTTGATTAAAAATATATTGTATTTTTTATTGTTATTAGGCAGATTGAATATTAAACATTGTGATTTTGAAGCAATGGCCTTCATCCTACACCTGTTGAACCATTTCACTATTCTGTAGTGTAGTTTTTGTAGCTTATTCACTGTTATTTTGAGATAATTATGACTGATCATAGCAATGTCATTTACATACTGCAATATGTATTTTTGCAAATTTAAATGTTCTGGTGCTAAATAACCTCACAATTTTTTTTTACTTCTGTTTCCTTACCTCACTAACCTTATACTGTCAAATGAGCTAGCAACCAATTGAACACCATGAACTCAAAGTGTTTGCAAGTCTTATGACTGGCTGTTATTGTTCTGCAGTCAGATGTTTTTGGTATTGGATTTAAACTGACGCCGTCTACCTAGACCAGAAATTGGATACATAGAGTCCGATCTCCTTATATAGATTTTATTGTTAGCTTGTTATTTAAAAAACATGGGAGCTTGGCGAGCTGTACGTTTTGTAAAGGTACGACAGTTCGTCACATAGAGAAAAAAAAGGCCGCGAAAAGGTCTAATTCGTTCGTGTACCAATTATTTTGAGTCGTTAGACAAAACTGACTACTCACGGCGATTTCGACTACATGAATATACTGCATTACACAAATGATAATTGAAGATGCTCTTGAATTTGGAAGTGATAGGAAAGTTATTACTCTCAATTTAAGTAAATATCTAGGTTAGATTAATGCCCTTTCTTATTATTTTTGCAATATAGTATTGAGATTCGACTTTCCTCTGTAAAATTGATACCCCTCAATTTTTCTGTCATTTTCACGGATATACTTCCAACTCCACGTTTACTCACAATAAGTTAGAGAACGATGAAAATGAGAAAAACAGAGAATAAACAAAGCGAGGCCCTAGATTATAATATCCACCCGTTCGGTTTAGAAACAGTGACTAATTATACGCAAAAATAAATCCAAATTCAATGCTGAGATAGGTTTTTCTCACCCAACGTTTCCATAGGTTGGTTGGTGAAAGTGTGTTGGTTTGTTAATAGATGATTTGAATAGTTGGAATCTAATTTGTTGTTGTCATAGCTGCGTTCAGAACACAAACGCAGCTATTAGATTCCAACTATTCGAATCATCTATTAACAAACCAACACACTTTTGACCCAAATTTTGAAATGTTGCATGAAGAACCTAAATCCTTTAAATTAAATCTTTTAGAAGCCCTCGAGATTAACAAAAACAAATATTCAGGTAATCTGCTTAACGACCAAATAGATATCAATCATTCTCCCTTATTAAACCTTTTTACCTAGAAGATGTGATGGTTGTGAATAAATTTTCCAGGTAATCTTTTTCAATCCCTCTGTAATATTGGTAGAATTCCGTATTTAGGCACTTTTTGTACTTTATCCCCATTTAAACATATTATAATACTTTTGTCAATATCTTAGAATTCCGTATTAAGGCACTATATAAATTAAAAGTTTTTCATTGTATCTTCACTAGTTTGAAAAAGCTACTGTGTAGCGAAACGTGTCACTAATTTAATTTGAACGTCAGTTCAAAATAAAATGAAGATTTAAACAAATTAAATTGTTTTATTTCATCATTTAATATGGATCTTCATCAAGTAAAAGCCTCATCTATTCAAGATCAAATCAAATTCAAGTTGTCGGATTGGAATCAGGTGCGATCGGTATTCTCTAGCCATATCAAAATTTTACCATCCAGATGTTGAGTCGAAAGGTTTTCAACATCACCAGCACTGTCGAAATAGTATTTCGATATCGGAATCTGTCGACTTGACAGATACAGTGCACGTACATTTCAGATTTAACTCAATAAGTAGTTTTTTTCATTTCTCTTTTGATTGGAGATGGAATTCAAGACGAATATGAAGTTTTTTGGGGCTACTCATTTTTGTAATAAGTTTTTCGTTCACATTTGAGTTGGATGGGTGATAAAGTGGTGAATACACATCGTTCTAACGTGATTGGTGGTTGGTGATTGTAATGTACATTGGCGATTAGTGCATATAAGTTGGAAGGTAGCAGGCTTAACCTACACACTGAACACTTATACTACTATAAATATAACTATAATTTATTCAAGCTATGATTTATACAATATAATTTTTCAAAATGTTTTTAACGGGAAGCGATCAATGAGTGTAGTAGGTACTGGTATGTTCTTCATTAATTTATTAGGATTCATGTTTTTTCCCTCAAAGAATATTCACTTTTGCTAACTCGTTGAATAGGAATTGGAGAAAAACTTGAACTTGAAGCCATCTTAATAAGACGAATAGACGTTACTTGCTAGTCGCCGAATACTAACTACTTCAAATTTTATTCTATACAGGTACTTAAATTTAAATATTAACATGAAATTGGGTTGTACCTGTATAGGTTACGGGGCAGGTAGTTCCGTCGCGCCTATGGCTTACGACTATTTTATGGTCTGAACCCCCGATCCGTGCTATCAACTCTATTGGGACAGACTTTAACATATTGATGACTAGTCGGAACTGTCCGTGACCGTCAATTTCAACTATTAATATTGGACGTCATGACGTCTGTATAGATCAATTATATTTAAATCCTCTTTGTTTAAATCTATGTAGTTATTGACCTACTTATTTATCAAGTAAAATTCATTATACGGGGTGTTGCATGTATGTGGATACATACATTATATTTATCTTCTGTATGTTCCTTGTGGCGTATTCATTATTCTTTTTGTTAATTACTTTGGGAAATTAAACCACAATCATTTTGGGATTTTTCAATTCAACGTTCCTGTAGCGTTCCAACTACCGTTATCAAGAAAAATTAGTTTAAAATAATGGTCCCTATCTGACACTAACGAAAAAATTCGACAACTAGACAATCAATAATATTTTGAAGTTTAAGACTGCAAAAAATTTATTGTCAAATTTTTAAGGTCCATTCAAACAATACTATAGTCCACTAGGAATGGGATCCAGTGAAGTGCACGCTCCAGGAACGGTTTCATTAAGGATAGCGCTTTTTTGCTTATTTCGGAGCCGACACTTTTAACTCCATTAAATTCACGTGGGTTTGTAGTAGTAGTAAACAATTTATCAGTACAGGGTTATACAATTTATCAACATTGAAGCTTATAGGTAGCGTTTTTTTAGATATGATTGAAAAACTGCCTGCGTCATCTTCCCAGGGCGCTAGCTTCGTTAGGAGGAGCTTTTGGATAAAGGTAAATAAGGTTAAAAATACATAAAATCACATCTAGTGTCTGTAGTTTGCATTTGGTAGGCAGGGGAGATTCTGGACACCCTGTATATTTTTTCTTACACAAAGTATCTACGAGTAAATTTAAAAAGGTTCAGAAACACACTTTTGGATTATGGGATTATCTTGTTCCGACATAGGTACCGTGCAATATTGGCATACTAAATGAAATTGAGGTCCTTCAAGGTATTCTATGCATGAGTTAATGCTCTAGATAATACACTGGAAGTTTTTAATATCGAACTGATTCGCGGTTTTCATTGAAATACTCCACAATGATACAATAATACTTTAATTTTGAACTCAAAGTTTTTTTCTCATTCCGGGCTAATCAAAAAGTTTAATGGCATTTTTTGAAGTGAAAACTTCGTTAACCATTTTAGGCGCTATTGGATAGGGTTAAACCCATTGGTTGGTGACGTCACCGCCTCATGGTCATCCATTATCATGAGCGTACGATAATATTTTTCTAGGGGCCAATTTAATTCTATAAAATTCCATTCACCAAAAGCGTACGATAACGTTTTTGAGAGTGGTTAAATTATTTCTAGAAACTTCCTTCTATCTAAAGGCCTGGTTTCATCTACCATGGAGTAACGATGCTTGTTTGTGAAAGGTGATTTCATCATAGGTGTACGATCATATTTTTATAAGGGATAAATTTACTTGTGAAATTTTCTATAAGTGCAATTTTTGAATATGGTTAATTTATTTGTAAAATTTTCATTTATCATTGACGTACGATAGAATTCTTAAAAGTATTCCATTGATTTCTGTCTTCACTTCAGTCCGCAATCCCCGTGCCTTTTTTTTTGTTCTGATTGCTTGCTTTCCTAAATGTAACAACCTGTATATTTTTTGATGTAAAGTCACTCATCTCAATAAGCTGCCGGTATGAAGTATTTTTAAAATCGTTGCAGAGTTAACAGCTTCGCTCGCTCGTGCAGCTACTAGTCTCAGGCTGCTAAAGCTTATTTTCTGTCCTTGTGACTCAATTTACAATTTTTGAATGAATCCATAAATTTGAAGCTTGGAAAACAGTAATTATTTTGGTCTGAAGTAGGTTCTCTCCCAAGAAAAACCGCACGTAAATAAAATCACGTGCATATTGAATGACCTACGCAAGTGGATAAGGTTGAAAAGGGGCGTATTGAGATCGATGTGATGTATATAGTAAATAGTATTAACTCAATTATTAATAAAAACAAATGAACAATTATCCATTCCGCTATTGTAAATATGGATTTAAGTAGTACTTAAATTTATTCCAATGTAAGTAGATATTATTTTCAGTTACTTGTTATGAAAGCTGGAATAATATTGTTTTGCCCCATTAAAAATATTTCTTGATAAGCAACAAAAACCTTAAACTGCGAAAGTGCTGAATGTGTTTGATTTCCACGCATTCCTGATTCTTATGATTTATACGATAAAAGTCAGCAAAATGTATAGACCACACGACCTTCTGGCTCAATTTTTTTGTTCATTGCTCCTTTAGTAGCTTTTTATATAATCTAGAAGTTGTATCTTGTAATAAGTGAAACGTTTCACTGCAATTATCACATTTTGTAGAATTTTGAGTAACTCTGTTAAATACTTTTTCAGATGGGAAATTTCAAAATTTACTAATGCTGTAAATATTCAAATGGAAATAATAGTTTCATAATCAACAATTTACTGTTTCAGAAAAAGTTATTGAATCAGTGATTCCCTATGGGCTTCCTATGGGCTCCGGCTAGAGACTCCTCTCCAGGGTGATTCGACCCCAAGTTTATGTCACACAAGGATAACAGAAGGGTTGTAAAAATTGAGGGCGCCACTACCTTTTTAACGATAAAAAGTACAAAAAACTAAGGCGGAAAAGGTAGAAACGCCTTGTAAAATTTAAATTTAATTTAATAATAAAAACGTTACTAAAAATTACCCCGGGCGGTATCTCCCTCAACTTTTATAGTTGACGATTTATAATGAAAAAAAAGAATTAAAAACAAATTTTTAATTTATTCTGCCACAGGAAATGAAACACTGGAATTTGTACTTTTATAGGTACTTAGCTTATATGGAGTGGTTTCCTGAAGTAGGTAGGCTGGTATTGATCTCAACAGATGTGTCCTGGTCTAGGGCGGTATTTTGATCTAGGGCTGTATCCTGGGGTTCTATCCTTGGGTTATATCCTTGGGGTTATATCCTCGGGTTATATTCTTGGGTTATATTCTTGGGTTATATTCTCGGGTTATATCCTTGGGTTATATTCTCGGGTTATATTCTTGGGTTATATTCTTGGGGCTGTGCTTACCTAGAAGTACAGGTGGATCAGGGATTTATAGGAACTTGAATGTAATGGCACATTATGTTGGTCAGCTTTTCAGGTTAAAGAAAAGGAAGGCAGTTATTTGAAAGTCAAATAAATTGATTCAATTTACTGAAAGATTTCCAACATTATATGTCCCATGTTAAAACAGTAAAAATAGCAATACATAAAAAAATATACTAATGATCCGAAAGAAACTAATCATAGCAAAAAGTTATTTAGTTATATGAAAAAATATCGTGCTTAGGAAATATATGAAACCGGCACTGGCGTTACGAAAGAATATTTTATAGGTTAACAGATTATAAAAATGTTATTTTATAATTAAAAGAGTTATTTCGCAACTTAAAAAGCTTGAAAATGTTTGTATAAAAGTAAAACAGTGAATTATAAAAGAATATTTTGTTTAAAACTACCATATTAGTATAAAAGAACAGTTGAGAACGTGTTGAATTTAATTTCGTCTATCCCTGTAAAAAAATAAAGAATGCATACGAAAATTATATCAGACAGTACTTTATAAAAAGCTTATTAATTATAAATTATGATTTTGAACTTACCACAGCAAAATTCATAAGATAGTTAAAGATAACGAAAGATGGTATTTCCCCGTAGGCGGTCGAAAACGGAAAGGGGTGTTTCACGTGGCGTTGGAAAAAAATGGAAGCGTCCGTTGGCAGACGTCAATTGTCTTATGGTAGTCAGGGTTGAAGAGTTTGGGATCACAGAACTATAATTGGAAGTGGCTAGTGACGACGAGCGCTAATTCAAAGGATTTATTCTGTAAAATCGAAACAGGTCGATAGACATGTTACAACATCACCCAGTAAGAAAAATAAGGAAAAACATGAAAAGTGGAAAAGAGAGAGAAAAAGAAATAAAAAAAAGAGATATAAAAAGGGCGAGATTTGACCACTTATCTCCATTAAACCTCGTTCCATCACTGTCATTTGGGAAGTTATGAATTTGAATTTAACAATTTCAATATGTCTGTAAATACTGAGAATACAGTGTTGATCATCACCTTGTGAAATAATAGCACCAGTATACCAGTACTACTACCGAGCACCTTGGTACTTCCCTTTCCTCTACAACACTCGGGCGTCACTGGGATCGGGCACGGTCGGTTATGTGTGCCCCGGCATCAAAGAATATCATTGTACTTGTGCTTGTTCACTAAAAAACACTTGTTACTTGTTGTACACATTCTTTGATTGCCACAACAATTGCTGCCGGTGCCTTTCCTGATATATTTTTTTTTGCGGGGCAACAACATGATGCAGCCTTTCCTGTTCAGATATGAAATATGAAAAATATGGTGACAAAAACAAAACCAAAAAATGCTCATTACTCATAGACATAATGGAAGGATATTGGAAATATTTAATATACCGGTTGTCCCATCATATTTTCCGGTATTTCAAGAACTTATAACTTTTAAACGAAGGTGGTCGCCGTAGTACAATATAGTCGAGCATTTTTGGTTCATATCCATGTTAACTGTAAAGAGGCTTCAGCATATTGCACTATAATTTCTTTCGTAGACTGTACCCATCGACTTCAAAAAATAATAGTTCAATACTATTAAACGCTCTACAAAATTAGAAAAATCAATTTCCAAAGAGCAGACCGTCCACTAAGAAGCAACAACTACTTCTCGAGCTATATGCCCCGACAGACATTGAATGACACTTCTAAAGTAAACGGGGTTGGTATATCTGTTAAGATAGAACCAACCATTCTGGTTTGCGATTAGAAGGAATAACATCACTTGTCGACCGGTTTCGGCGTATTGCGCCTCATCGGGACAAGGTAGATGATATTCATCCAGAAGCTCTGAGAGCATAATCCTGGACTAGAGACTACGTTGATACCACACCAATACATTAGCCTTAGTTAAGGGAATGCCAAGAGTGCGATATCAGCGACATCTCTACATCTAATCACAAACCAAAATTCTATATCGACAAAAAACCATCTCGGTTTTGTAGGTATTTACTTAATTACAGTTAACTGTAAATAATTGTCATATTAGTAAAGCGTGATATATAGACTTCAAAAAATAATAGTTCAATACTATTAAACGCTTTACAAAATTAGAAAAATCAATTTCCAAAGAGCAGACCGTCCACTAAGAAGCAACAACTACTTCTCGAGCTATATGCCCCGAGAAACATTGAATTGCACTTCTAAAGTAAACGGGGTTAAGATAGAACCAACCATTCTGGTTTGCGATTAGAAGGAATAACATCACTTGTCGACCGGTTTCGGCGTACTGCGCCTCATCAGGACAAGGTAGATGATATTCGTCCAGAAGCTCTGAGAGCATAATCCTGGACTAGAGACTACGTTGATACCACACCAATACATTAGCCTCAGTTAAGGGAATGCTAAGCGTGCGATATCAGCGACATCTCTACATCTAATCATCTTTATCTTAACAGATATACCAACCCCGTTTACTTTAGAAGTGTAATTCAATGTCTGTCGGGGCATATAGCTCGAGAAGTAGTTGTTGCTTCTTAGTGGACGGTCTGCTCTTTGGAAATTGATTTTTCTAATTTTGTAAAGCGTTTAATAGTATTGAACTATTATTTTTTGAAGTCTATATATCACGCTTTACTAATATGACAATTATTTACAGTTGACTGTAATTAAGTAAATGTACCCATTGAGATACAACTATCATTCTGACATGTTCATCTACACAAATACTAATAGTTTCTATAACTTGCAATCCGACAACATCCCACGCGTATTCTCTGTTCGCTTGAATGTACTGCTCAAATTTTACTGATATACTGGAGTCCAGTGATGCAGAACAAATCAATCAATTTAAAGTTAGTTTTTGGAATTTTTTTTTTCGTTAGTTATTTTTCTGGAATTGAAAACAAACAATCAATTTCACCATTGCTCCCCATGATCATTACACGAACTTGGATTACATTTATCTGGAGCAGGAGAGGATCAACGAATTTAAATTTTAATGGTGATTGTATCATAATAGCCTTAATAAGTACCTATACGTAATCGCACGGCAACTACCTTAAAACAGATACATGCGGTTTTCATTGAAAGACTCCATAATTTTACAAGTTTCGTTTGGAATCACATTTTCACTTACTTCCGATCAACCAAAAAGCAAAATGGCGGTTTTTTTTATTTCGATTGCTGACTACAATTAATTACTAATTAGCTGCATCCATTTAAAATATACTTCATACCGGCAGATAGTTGAGATGAGTAACTTCACTTCAGAAAATATACAGGCTGTTAGATTTATAAAAGCAAGCAAACAAACTGAAAAAAATAAGCACGGGGATTGCGGACTGAAGTGAAAACAGAAGTCAGTGATGCATGAGAGTTTTTAAAAATAAATTACCCATATTCAAAAATTGCCTAGGTTATAGAAATTTTTACCAGTAAATTTATCTCTTATGAAAATATTATCGTACACCTATGATCAAAGAGCCTCTCACAATCAAACATCGTTAGCCCATGGTAGATGAAAATTTTCTAGAACATATGAACTCCGTATAAATTTTGTTTTCGTAAGCTCATGGTAAATTGAAATTATTTCAAATAAATACATCCCCTTAAAAATGTTATCGTACGGTAAACTTTTAACTGATGAATCAATCCCTTAGAATAGTATAATTGTACGCTCATGATACGTCATGACCATGAGGCAGTGACGTCACCAACCCATGGGTTTAGTCCCTATCCAATAATGCCTAACGATGCTAATGAGGTTTTTACATAAAAAAATGCCATCTAGCTTTTTGATTAACCGGAAATAGGAAAAAAACTTCAATAAGTTGAAAATGAAAGGTTGTATCATTGTGAAGTATTTCAATGAAAACCGCAAATCAGTTCGATATGAAAAACTTCCAGTGTATTATCTAGAGTATTAACTTATGCATAGAATGCTTTGAAGGACTTCAATTTTATTTAGTATGCCAATATTGGACGGTATCCATCTCGGAACAAAATAATCCCATAATCCAAAAGTGTGCTTCTGAAACTTTTTAAATTTACTCGTTCGGACACAAACTTGATCAGTTATAATTTCCAAAAAAATCTCCCTGAAAATAAATATAGATGGAGGGGTAGATGAACAGGTAGGTGGGAAGGTACTTTATATAAATTAGCTGGATGTAATGCATTCATACATTGGTTGGGAGAATCCAAAACTGAGATAATTACTAGCCTGAGTGAGAATCACTGCCATGACCCAGTGCCAGAAAATCTGCTAGAAAGATAAACAATCAGTGCAGCTACAAAAAAAATTCAACAACCAAGAACATACTTTCTGTAGGGAAAAATATAAAGGGTGTCCAGAAACCCCTCTGCCAAATAAAAACTACAGATACTAGATGTGATTTTATGTTGACAATTATGATTGGCAATTCTTTTATTGTGTGTGTTCTATGTTCAATGGGATCTGCCAAGACTGTCATCTGTCAGAAAGGGAATATTCTAGAAGTTAAGTTGTAATCTAAAAACGTTTTTGTTGTACTTTTTGTGCTATTCAAAGTTACAAATACATTGTATAACAAGCAAATACTGTTTCACTAAGCCATAAAAACAACAGGTTATGGGCCCAGTTAGTCGCGTAGACAGGAAATAGTGAAACAGACGACTTTAAAGTTGATAATTGCCTTGTAAAATAGCGGTTAAAATTAAAAAGTGGTTTGGTAAACGTTTGGAAAACGAATAAAATAGCTACAGCAAGCAGCAGTATCGTCACAGTGAAACCATTTGATGGTAAGGGATTTGGAAAATGGGAATTCAGAATTAAACTTCTATTGGAACATTATGATGTACTTAATGTTATTTCCGAAGATCCACCTACTGATACTACATTGGTAGCAGCATGGAACAAGAAGGATTTGCTAGAAACTCAATTGTGCAATGCTTGTGTGATAATGTACTGGAAATGATAAAGTGCAAAGTTACTGCAAAGGAAATCATGGCTACACTAAAACAAACCTATCCAAAGAGTGGTTTGGCAACTCAGGTACAGTTACAAACTAAACTAAGAAACATGCGCTACTCTACAAATGATTCCCTAAATGATTTTATTGTAGAATTTGAGAAAACTATATCAGATTTGAAAAACTAAGTGATGTAGAAATCATAACCCAGTTATTGTCGTGTATGCCTGAAACATATCAAACTGTTACCACAGCAATTGACATATACTTTTGTCAAAATCAAAGTATCATTACATTGGATTTTGTTAAATCAAAGCTTTTGCAGGAGGAGGCTAGACAAGGTCAAAACAGTAGACAAGAAAATTGTAATCAGGTCTTTATGGCACAAAAGAAGAAAGAACAACATAAATTTCCATTTAGATGTTACAACAGCGGCATGAAAGGGCACAAAAAGGCAAATTGTCCCAAAAATTATTCAGGAAATAATCAAAGAAACGCAAATGTTGCAGAACAAGACAATGAGATTGCTTTTATCAGTTGTCTATCAAGTGATGGAGTGGGAAATAATTCTGAAAATATTTTAGTAAAGAATCCAATAAATTTCGTAGTTGATTCTGGTTGTACAAATCTTCTGGTGTCAAGTGATTTTGGAAAATATTTAATGAATGTAAAGCAAGTGAATCATTTGATAAAAGTTGCAAAGGAGGGTCAGACTGTCAAAACTCATTTGGAGGGTACACTACACTTGCAAACGGAAAATGGATTGAATATTAAGTTGGAAAATGCGTTGGTCTGTGAAAACTTAACTCACAATATACTTTCTGTTGAGAAAATTGAAGCCAAGGGACTAAATATTGTTTTTGAAAATGGTCAAACAAGTATAAGAAAAAGCAACGACTGTATACTAGCCTCAGGTAAATTAATAAATAACTTGTATATTTTGACTTTTAGACTTCACACAACAGAATTTGAAGCTCATGTAGCAATAAATGAAATGGATTTGTGGCATCAAAGAATGGGGCACTCTCACAAGTTTCCAAGTGCCAAAATCTGTGAAGTATGTATGAAGGCTAAACAAACTAGAAAACCATTTAAAAACCTACCATTAGAAAGAAAGGCTAATAAAATTCTGGAAGTTATTTCAAGTGATGTATGTGGGCCATTTAATCCCAACAGTTATGATGGTATGAAATACTTCATTTCTTTTATTGACCATTATTCACATTTCTCGATGGTCTTTTTTATGGTCAACAAAAATAAAGCTTTTCAAAAATTTAGAGACTATATAGCTACTGTAGAACACAAATTCAAGACAGTGCCAGAGAGATTACGCTGCGACAATGGAGGTGAGTATGTTTCACATGAAATGAAGAATTTTTGTAGGCAGAAAGGAATCAGGATGGAATACACAATACCAAGAACACCTGAACAGAACGGAGTGGCAGAAAGGTTCAACAGAACAGTGTTAGATAAAGCTAGATGTTTCATATTTGGAAAAATAATTTTGGAAAGAGGCAGTAGCATCAGCAGTTTATTTAACAAATAGAACCTACACTTCTGCTATACCTGATGACAAGACGCCAGCTGAAATTTGGTACTCACAAACTCCAAATTTAGACAAAATAAGAATTTTTGGTTGCACGTCCTTTGTACATATTCCTGCTGAAGACCGTAAAAACAAGCTCGCTTCTAGGAGCCAAACGATGTATTTGGTTGTATACACTGATAATGGATATCGACTATGGAATCCTGAAGATAAGAAGGTGATATCTTCAAGAAATGTTGTTTTTGATGAAACAAAAATGAAAAACAGGGATATGAATACAAAACAATCGATTGTGAGAAAATGAAAAACCCGATAGTGACTTGGATAAAAGCGGTGAAACTAATGATGAAAATGGCGATAAATATCAAAAAGAAACTTCACAAAATATCAACAATGAAAGAAAAAAAAAAGACCGGTAACATTACCAAGTAAATATAAAGACTATGTTATGGATCAAGAATATCAGGGTAACGAGCATCTTATGGATCAAGATAATGAACAAGGGCTGATGGCAGCTCTATCTGCTGGGAATCTCGAACTGGATGCACCACAAACATTTTCTGAAGCGATTGAACTTTGTAAAGGCTGGGAAGATGCTATAAAAATGGAACTAGAAGCCTTACAAAAGAATCAAACCTGGGAAATAGTGATTCGCCCAGAAAATGTGAAAATAATAGACTCTAAGTGGGTATTTCGTGAAAAGGACATTATGGAGAAAGTGTGAAAAAGGCCAGACTAGTAGCACGTGGTTATCAACAGGGCGACTTTTCGGATTGTGACTTATATTCTCCAGTGTCACGAATGCTGACAATCCGTGTACTTCTACCACTAAGTGTAGAAGAAAATTTTGTTATGAATCAATTAGACGTAAAATGTGCTTTCCTTCATGGTGAATCACCTGAACCAGTTTTTATGGAGATACCAAAAGGTGTGGAAAGCATAAATTCATCTAAGTATGTTTGTAAACTTAAAAAGGCTTTGTATGGATTGCGTGAAGCGCCTAAATGTTGGTATGAAAAATTGCACACTCACTTACTTAATCTAGATTTCAAACGATCTAATTCAGACCCAAGTTTGTACTTTAATAATGACATATATTTAATTATGCATGTTGATGATTTAATAATATTTTCTAAAGTACAAGAAAGGCTAAATATTTTTAAACAAAGGTTAATGTTGCAATTTGAAATGAGAGATTTGTCTCCAAATTCTCAAAATAATTTTTCTTTAAAATTTTTGGGTATAACTAAAAGAAAAGAAAATAATTGTTTGATTTTAAGTCAAAAAGAATTAATTCAAAAGGTGTTAATAAAATTTTATATATTGAATTGTAAAACCTTTCGTGTGCCTATTCAATTAAATTTAAAATTTGAAGATTCAAGTGAATATTCAAACTTACCCGTGAACTTACCTTATAGAGAGCTTATTGGATTATTAATGTATAATATGTTAGGGACAAGACCAGATTTGAGCTATTCGATCTACTATTTTAGTCAATATCAGAACTGTTTTAACCATGAACATTGGACTTATCTAAAAAATGTCTTGAGATACTTAAAGTTAACAGAAAATTATGGTTCAATTTACAAAACATCAATAACTCAAAACAGGCAAGCGGTTAGACCATTTGTAGATGCAGATTATGATATGATATGATAGGAAAAGTACTTCTGGATTTGGAATTAAAATTTACAATAATTTCTTGTTTTGGAAATCAAAGAAGCAAGCTACAGTCTCACTAAGTAGCTCAGAAGCAGAATACATTGCATTAACAAGCTGTGCAACTGAATGTTTATTTGTTGGTCAATTACTTTCTGAAATTTTAAATGTAAACACTTTTCCTATCACAATTTTTGAGGACAACCAATCAACAAATAAAATTGCAAATACGTTGGAAACAAAACGGTCCAAACACATTGATGTGAACCATCATTTTATGAGGGAATGTGTAGGAAATCATAAAATTAAAATATTGTATGTCTCAACTTCAGAACAAACTGCAGACATATTTACAAAAGCACTACCTACTGTAAAAATGGAGTACTTTAGAGAAAAACTAAATATTATTGAATGTTGAAAAATTTATTTTACAGTTTGTTTTTTTGTTTACTTATTTCTAAATAACATAAGTATTGTGGGGGTGTGTTGACAATTATGATTGGCAATTCTTTAATTGTGTGTGTTCTATGTTCAATAGGATCTGCCAAGACTGTCATCTGTCAGAAAGGGAATATTCTAGATGTTAAGTTGTAATCTAAAAACGTTTTTGTTGTACTTTTTGTGCTATTCAAAGTTACAAATACATTGTATAACAAGCAAATACTGTTTCACTAAGCCATAAAAACAACATTTCATGTCCATTTAACCTTATTTATCTCTATCCTTAAGCTCCTCATAAGGAACCTAGCGCGTGAAGATGACGCAGTTAAGACAATTTTTTGAGCATTTCTCAAAAAACCGCTACCTACAAACTTCAATCTTGATACATTGTAGAACCCTGCAGAGATGAATTGTTCACTACAAATCCACGATTGTTATTGTTACGTTACTATTATTGTTGTTGCATAGAAAGGGTTAAATTAATTATAATTTTTCATCAGCTGCTAATGATTTACATGAAGAATATGCTGATATGCATCTAATCTATAGTGAGGTGCAATATATCGCTCTTTTTGCCAAACGAATATATTCGGAACAATTTCCCAACAGACATCCCAATCGATAAACATTGATGACTCACTATCAACGCCTAAAAGAAACCGGCTAAGTAGTACCTGAAAGTACTGGTAGGCATCTGGATGTTACAGAGGTGTACGAAAAGGATATTTTGGGCAAAATATAACATAATCCGGAGTTTAGTACTAGAAGACTCGCGATTATGTATCCTGCAATTTCTAAATCCTCAAGATTATTAAATATTTTTCATAAAGAAAATCTCTATACGTTTCACTTTCAAAACGTTCATGCGATGCTAGTTAGAGATTTCCCTGCTTAAGTAGTTTTTGCAAACTGGTTATTGAGCAATTTAATTTTTTTGTGGTTTTTGAATCTAATAAATGTATTTTTTTTTGTTCAAAAAGGTTTTTATTTCATGATATTATTGCGTTTTTATTCAGTATAAACTTTTAAGAAGTCTCTGTGCCCTGACAGGAGAATTAAAAACCAGGTTTTAAATTTGTGCCGAGTCGAAATGTTCCGAGAAGAATACCTCTTACTATTAGTTAATTGAAACTCAAAGGTTTTTTCATGATTTATAATCCCTTGTGAATAATTGAAACCATGTTGTGATATAGATTCCTTTGTATTCAAAACATTCCTATAATGTTTGTTTCAAACAAGTTTACAATTCGACGCCATTGGCCGTAACATAAAATTAGTGCCGTTTCGTGACAACACAGAGCACTCACTATTGCACTAATTAGTTTCGCTGAACTATGCGCCATTTAAATAAATTGTGGTGGAAATTCTTGGTGAATAGAGACGAATCATGTAACACCGCAGTGGAATTTTGATACTCGTATTAGCGATATTTGACTCTACAGCGGAGATGGATTTGAAAATGTTCTTATTGAGAGCTGCCAAACAATTCAATTATTAAAATTTATCATATTCAGACATTGTATCGTAAAACAAAAAACAAAAAATATTCAACCAAATTTACCTGTTACCATGTTAAATTCGTGTGATGGCAAGGTTCTACAATGTAACAAGTTTGAAGTTTCTAAATAGGTAGCGGTTTTTTCGAGATATGTTTAAAACTGATTTAATAGCGTCACCTTCAAAGGGCGCTGGCTCCCTTAGAAGGAACTTTTGGATAAAGGTAAATTAGGTTAGATTGACATAAAATCACATCTAGTCTCTGTAATTTGCGTTTGGCAGGAGAGTTTCTAGACAGCCTGTAAATTTTTTTGTTTTGAAGAATTATTTTCGCTACTTTTTTCAAAATATTAAACACATTTCTGAGTACACACCACTATAGCGAACGTGAAACCCTATATTCAGCGTGTCGGTGACAAGCGGTAAGAAACAGTTGTTTCTTTTTAGTTTACTGTCTTCATGGCATGTAATAGCAAAAACGTACGTCTTTCACATTTTTAGGCCTTAATTGAGATTGATTTGCTTATTTTATTGCCTATTATGCAAAATATCCCTTCTCTACTGTAGATATCGTGAAACTTCATTTTTACAATTGAAAGACCCTGTATACACATTTTTGTATTTCGCAAATTATTTTAGGCTCATCTTCTTTTATCTCAAAATATTTATCATTTAAATGTTATCTAATTTCAAACAAATTAATTGGTTTTTTCATGTTCTGCATACTATTTCTAGATAAAAAGCAGCCAGAGACTAATCGCAGCACAAGCGAGTGCAGCTAATTGCTAAGTGCTGCTAAAGCGTTTCCTTCATGTGTGATACACAACTGTTTTTCGCCTTCCAAATAAACCAAAAAATAGGAAAATATAACAAGAAACTCGTGTTTTTTCCTCGCTTCAGCACGAGGTACCTAAAAATGGCGGTAAATGTATGCCATCGAATAGTTTCATTCTTATAACTAATCTCTGATCGTAAGTCAGTGGCTAAAGTAATTATTGTTAGAAAGAAATATTCAAGATCGCCAGATTTGTTTATGTGATCTCTCTGTATGATGTTTTTTGTTTTTAGTTGTTGTAGTTGTCTGTCAAGTTTTGACAATAAAATATAATTTTTTGCAGTTTACGTTTCCGAATAGCATTTTATCAGTAAAATTAGACTGTTCTTCCATTTAAAACCATTAGGTTATGGGCCCAAGTCTGTGTAAAAAGTGAAGCGGAAACATAAGGCTGCAGTAAAAACATACAGTAATGGAATCGTCCTCTGACAATTCAAGATTTGGAATTGCCAAATTGAATAACAGTAATTATCAACCATGGAAATTCAAAATGAAGATGATGATAATCAGAGAGGGAACATGGAAGGTTGTCGACAAACCAAAACCAGAGACTCCAGATGAAAATTGGTCAAGTTTGGATGAGAAAGCACAGAGTTCTATATCCTTATCAGTAGAAAATAACCAAATAATCCACATCTGTAATTGTTCATCAGCTAAGGATATGAGGGATATTCTACAAAAGGTTCACGAAAGAGCGAATTTATCCAATAAGCTTTATTTACTGAGAAAATTATACCAAGCCAAACATGAACCTGGACAAAATATGTCGGAATGCATGAGAACAACTCTGAAAATGGTCGAAATGTTAAGAGGTATCGGTGAAGAGATAAAAGACTTTCACGTAGCAGCACTTTTATTGGGTGGTCTCCCAGAAAAATTCGAAACTTTAGTTACAGCACTAGATGCTAGACCCGGCGGTGAACTCACTCTAGAATATGTGAAAGGAAAATTAATGGATGAGTTGAATAGAAAGCAAGGAAACGACAGTGAAAAAGGTAGAGAAACTGCATTGAAGACATATAACAAGCAGAAGAAAGAGACAGCAAGTAGATTCGATAAAGAATGTTTCATCTGTAAAAAGAAGGGTCATATACAGAAAGACTGTTATTTCCGTAAAAAGAATATTCAAAGAAGCAATGAAAAGACTCAGAAAAGTGATAAAAATGCAAAGAGCGCAGTAGAAGAATTCTGTTTTTGTGAAAGTAACCGGAATTCGAACGAATGATACATCGATTCTGGAGCTT
Source organism: Lochmaea crataegi (assembly GCA_947563755.1). NCBI lineage: Eukaryota > Metazoa > Arthropoda > Insecta > Coleoptera > Chrysomelidae > Lochmaea > Lochmaea crataegi. The sequence continues at coordinate 12,579,762 of OX387424.1, read as the reverse complement.
CTAATCATATGACAAGCAACAAAAATTTCTTCGTTAACCTCCGATGTGCCGATGAAAAGAAAATTTTTGTTGCGAATGGTCAAGAAATGGTATGTTCAGGAATTGGAGATGGATACCTTAAATGACAAGTCGATGAAACATGTCAAAATGTTCATGTCACAGACGTTTTATATGTACCTCAATAACAAAGTAACCTATTATCAGTGAAGAGACTAACAGAAAAAGGATTCAACGTTGTTCAGTAAAAATGGGCGAGAAAATCATTGCTATGGGAATAATTGAGAATGGTATTTACAGATTATGTTTGAAGTCAGATGAGCGAGCAAATATAACAACACAAAGTCGGCATGAAAATTGTATTCACGCATGGCATAAACGACTAGGTCATAAAAATCCATTCGATATTAAAAGACTTGTGTCACATGATCTAGCCTCAGGAATAAAAATCGAAAATTGCAATGAAATTATGAATTGTGTGAGTTGCGTAAAAGGAAAACTAACAAAGAAACCATTTTTGAAGAATTGCGACAAACGATCAAATCAATGTCTAGATTTGATACATTCTGATATTTGTGGTCCGATGAAAACAGAAACCCCAGGAAAGAAACGCTATTTTTTGACATTTATTGATGATCACTCCCGTTATACCATATTATACCTCCTACATTCCAAAGATGATGTATTTCAGAAATTTGAAGAATTCGTCGCTCTTGTTGAAAATAAATTCAGAGTGTTACCCAGAATGTTCAGATTTGATAATGGAGGAGAGTATTGTGGATCAGCGGTTCAAGGTTTTCTGAAGAAGAGAGGTATTTCCTTTCGAACTACAGTTCCGTATTCGCCCGAACAAAATGGCATAGCAGAACGTAAAAATCGAACCTTATGCGAAGCAGCAAGGTGTATGTTGTTTGATGCAGGATTGCCGAATAAATATAGGGGTGAAGCAGTTGTCACAGCGAATTATCTTCAAAATCTCCTTCCTACAAAAGCTATCGAATGTACTCCATATGAACTGTGGAATTCAGAAAAACCAAGATTGGATCATCTCAGAGCTTTTGTTAGTGTGGCCTATACCTATGTTCCTGAAGAAACAAGAACAAAATGGGATGCTCGAGCACAAGCAGGGATTTTGGTAGGATATAATGAAACTTCCAATGGTTATAGAGCTTTGAATCCAGAAACCAATAAAATAACAATAAGTAGAACTGTAAAATTCTTCGAAGATAAAAACTACACTGATATGAAATCTGAATCTATCAAAATCTTGGATGAAAACAGTGAAATAGTTTTTGTAAACGAAGAGGAAGAAAGTATCGAGGAAAATGTTATTGCCGAAAATAATACTAATATTGAAAGTGAAGGGGCACGTTTGGATGATGAAGGGTTGGAGTATTTAAGACGATCTTCAAGAAATAATAAGGGAAAACCTCCTGAGAAACTGTCCTACTTTACTTCAAGTGGAACAAATAATGATCCTGAGACTTGGAACGAAATAATGGAATTACCAGAAAATGAAAAATTGAAATGGATAAATGCTATAGAAGATGAAATGGAATCATTCAGGAAGAAAGGCGAATGAACGCTGACCGAGCTACCTCCGAACAAAAGAGTTATAAAATGTAAGTGGATTTTTAAGACAAAAATCAATTCAAATGGTGAAATAATGAAATATAAAGCTCGTTTAGTCGCAAAAGGTCACACTCAAAAATAGGGGGAGGACTATGATAGTATTTTCGCTCCGGTGATGAGACAAACGACTTTTCGAATACTGTTGTCAATAGCAGCTGTTCGTAAATTAAAAATCAGGCTTTATGATATCAAAACCGCATATTTGAATGGTCTGTTGAATGAAGAGATTTATATGTCTCATCCAGAAGGTTATATAAATGAAAATGATTCCCACCTTGTATATAAACTCCACAAGGCAGTATATGGTTTGATGCAATCCGCGAAAGCATGGGATGATAATATAAGCGGAAAACTTTTGAATTGTGGATTTGAACAGAGTAAAAATGATCAGTGCCTCTATATGAAAATGAAGAAAGGGACTATACTATATGTATTGTTATATATGTTGATGATTTGTGTATATGTCATGAAAATGATGAAGTGATACAATGGATTGGAGGAAAATGCCTCATGTGTAGCTACTCCAATACAAATTCCCCTTTATTACCCAATAATGAAAAATATAGAAAAGCAGTGGGGGCACTGCTATATCTTTCAACTACAACCCATCCGGATGTGGGATATTTGTGCAGGCGAGTAAGTCAGCCAAGTCAGAAGGATTGGGATGCAGTCAAGAGAGTGCTCAAATACCTGAAAGGTACAAGTAAAGATAAACTGAAATTTAGTTCGAATACTGAATTGACTCTGAATGGATATGTTGATACCGATTGGGCAGGCGATGTCTCTGATAGGAAATCTACAGCCGGTTTTATATTATTTCTTGGGAATAATCCTATATTATGGGCTAGCAAGAAGCAATCTTCAGTAGCCCTATCATCTACAGAGGCTGAATATATATTAGCGGCCTTGGCAAGCCAGGAAGTAGTTTGGTCAAGAAGACTTTTAGAAGATTTCGGAATACCTTGTGAAAATGCAACTGTCCTTTATGAAGATAATCAAGGTTGTATCAAGCTAGCAACCAATGAAAAGTCTAGTTGCAGAACAAAACATATCGATGTCAGATTCCATCATCTACGTGATTTAGTTGACAGAGATATAATTCAATTCATCTATTGTGGAACTTCAAATATGATTGCTGATGCTTTCACAAAGCCTCTCCCCAAAGAAAAGTTTCAATGTCTCAAAACATCAATGGGACTCATCGAAGAATAATCTGTCGAGTTGGGGTGTTAGAAATAAATATTCAAGATCGCCAAATTTGTTTATGTGATCTCTATGTATGATGTTTTTTTTTTAGTTTTTGTAGTTGTCTGTCAAGTTTTGACAATAAAATATAATTTTTTGCAGTTTACGTTTCCGAATAGTATTTTATTAGTAAAATTAGATTGTTCTTCCATTGAAAACCAATAATTATTGCTAATGTTCTATACAGTGTATGTAAACATAATATAAATATTTGTGAAAACCATTAACCATTAGTGATATATATCCTGTTGAATCTCTTATTCCGAGGTGCTAAAAGCTAAATATCTAGAAAATGTTGGAATATTGAGATAGGACTTATTGGAGAAAAACGGCCCAAAATTGAGCGCAAATTGAAAAAATCTGAAAATATACAGGCTGTTTCATTTGAAATTACAAATGTGATATTTACTTCCGGTATAGTAAGAAGTGCTGTCAAAATAATATTTTAGATAGTCTCGTAATGTTGAAAAAGCCCCTAAACAAAATTTCCTAATTATATCTTATGTAATTTTTGAAAAACCTCTACTGGCCGGTAGTCGTGAAAGGCACTGTATATTTCTTTCAATGCATATGTATTTACAAATTTTAATAAGAAACGCATGTTATAACCATGCATATTTGCTGAACTCCAATCATTGTGTATAAGTTTTTGTTTAAGATTTATGGAACTCGATTTTCAGCTACACGCATATCTGTTTTCTATGTTCAATTCTCGGTGATGGAGTCCGATAAAAAACTGTTCGACTGTGTTGTGATTGCTACATGCCACATTTATCTTTATCTTTTATTTCCCTTCATTGATTTTCAGCCTCACTATGGTAGAAAATCAATATTGTCCTTTTATGTTTTATTACCGTTCTTTCAGTTAACAATTGATGAGAGAGCACAATAGGATACATTTAGGAAGTGGTTTGGGAAGTATTTATAACAGGTGTGATAAAATGTTAGAGGATATTTGGGACACACAATCTTGAGTGAATTTTTGACCAAAATAATACTACAGTGAGTTCTTTCAATTTATTTGGTAACCATAAAACTTATTAGTTCAGTCAACAGTTGCTGTGTAATTAGATTATATTAAATAAGATTAGGAAGGGGTCACTACCATAGATATATAGATAGATAAATATGGGGCTTAAGTGCTTCTAAGAGCCTCTCCACTACGACATTTGCAGATCTATTGTGTATGCCCTCCTGTTATTCTAGACCCGTTCTTATTACTAGACGGATGACAAAACTCAGGTCCTCCATATATTGGGAAGGTTGTGGTTCGTTGAAAACCTCAGCCTAGTCAGGCCTTCGCAGTAGCACAGTATGTGTACTGGGGTTTCCTCATCTTCTTGGCAAAACCTACATATGGTTGTTTCTACCTATCCGATGTTATTCGTAAACAAAAGCTACATACTATCTTATTGACAAGACAATGTTAGGACAGGACAACGTCTGTCGGGTCTTCTAGTTCTTAAGAAAACATAAAGTTATTATAAAATTTTTGCTTCATTACAAATTAGACCCTCGCGCCAACCACCATTGACGCGCATGCGTGAGAGGTTGAATGATTGTAAGAGCGCCAAATTTGAATATTTCAAACAAGATCTAACAATATCAAGAACTTGACTGATTTTATCATTATTGGGTCCCTAGCAGTTCCCAAATGTACAACTGCATTTAATTAAATAGAAAATAATTAGTAAAATTGAATCAACATACGAATTGCTACCAACTTGAACTAAAAATGCATTTTACATTTACAATTATGTTTATAACATCACAGTTATTATTATGTAATAGCATTGTTTAATAATTAAACAATGGTATTAGTAAAACTTAATAATTATTGCAATATTCCCGTTAAAGTTCTCTAGCTTTGCTCTCCGTGTAGGTACTGATTTCAAACCTTAAGGTACTCTTACAAAGTAAAAATACGTGCCTCTTGGAATATTGCTCAATATGCAGGGTGTCCTATTTAACCAAGAATTTCTATTGTCTCCTGAAACCACTCCTTTTTTATAGCTGGTAATCCGGAAGTAGGTTAATTATATAAATATGTCACAACAAAACTTACATACATTTTAAACCCAACTGTGAAAACCACATTCAGCAGTTAAAACATAATAAGTATGTGGTAAATAGCGATAACCGATGCCATCCATTCAAATACACACACAAACACAACCCTTACAATTTTCACCAACCGTTTTCAAAACTGGTAAGAGATATAAAGAGACTCGAAATGTTAAAAATTGTCCTAAACCTGGCAGGCCAAATACTGCTACAGATGATGGAACAAAACTTATTGTGCTACTCCAAGTTGAAAAAAGTCCTCAAATATCTTCAAACCAGATGACGCTAGACAACAATATCGCTCAGAGGTCCGTGGTAAGAATTATGAAGTCAGAAAAAATGAAACCCTATGAAATTCACTACAATCAATAAGTTACAGGAGATGATCCAGACCACAGATTACAGTTTTGTGAAATGGTTGAAGAAAAAAAAATTGATTTGATGTGGCAACGTTTTGCCTCAACGGAAACGTAAATAGACGTAGTTGCCGGATTTGGTTCAGACGTAATCCTCGTTGGAAGAGCGAGAGACACACGCAGTGGCCGCCGAAAATAAATGTTTGGGAGGATTGTTAATAATCACATAACCGGACATTTTTTGTAGAAGGTAATTTAAATGGTAACAGATATCTGGACCTTTTAAGAAGTAATATTGTGCCAGCTATAGCAGCCATGTTTCCCTATCCTAACAATCCCATTTTATTTTCTGATGACATAATAATATTTTATCAACAAGATGGTGCTTCCCCCCATTACACCCTGGCTGTACGCACTTATCTGGATACAGTGTTTCCACAGAGATGGATAGGACGTCGAAGAGCGATAGAATGGCCGGCTCGGTCATCGGACTTGACCCCATTAGATTTTTTCTTGTGGGGATACCTTACAAATAAAGTTTACAAAAATAGACCAGTTGATCTACGAACTCTACAAAATCGTATTTTGGAAGAGATAAACCTGATACCACACACATATTTTCGTGATTCAATTGGACAATTTTGTAAAATACTTGGATAATGTCAAATCGTAAATGGTTTGCTCTTTGAACATTTACTTTAGAATTTGTTGGGTGACCTATATCTCTTTATTTCTTTCAATGTTGATTATTTATTATTACTAATTGGATTCAAGTTGTAATACTAGAATAAACATTTTGCAATAATTAAAGTGCCGATATCTGTGTAATCATAGAATTTGGGCATAGGGTACCTCATAACAAAGTTATTCTAGATGTCGAAAGGATTCATAAAATGATATAATATACAAGGTGTTCCATGTAAAAAATCATTCATTGCAGTCACTACGCTTTTCACGACCACCCTGTAAGTAATGACGCAAGCTGAAAATATGCTCCTATGGCAACCTTGCAACATGCGTTGAAATCTTATTTTTATCTTTTTCCGTTCGTGAGATACTCAGATGTTTCCATACTTTAAACCAACCTAGTACAACAATAATATCGAGCAGCTCATGCTTTTTAAACTGTTTTATGTAGCTTATAACTTACACTGTTGGTTGGGTCAAATTTAGTGATTAAAATTTTATCCTCTTCCTGTTTACCGATTGATCTGAAATTTGGTACGCACATGGTTCTGATAACAATACAATTATGACGTATATTCAGAATCATTGTGAATCCAAGATGGTCGCCGCTATGACATTTTTTTCAACCCCCTGAATATGGATATCGAAAGACAGGGTTTGACTAGTAGAATACAGTACATCATAACAAAACCAAAATCAAAATGGATGCCACAACAAAATGGTGGAGTACTTGGGTTCGGATTGATTTAAAGTAAAAACGGCGTACTCCTTATTCACTCTATTTATGTATCAATGTATTAATAAACGGCTATAAACATGAGAAGATAAGTTAGTGGGATATTAAAAAAAAAGGTTAGTTTATTAAAATTACCAGATTTATGTTAGGAAAAGTCGGGAACCATAATGTTATTGTGGGGATTCTTTTATTTGTGCCAAACCTAAAAATACAAAGAATGAAATGTTAAAGTAAATTTAGTGATGAAATAAATGCGAATAAGCTAATAGTAGAGTATTAACTTGCAATGGAGCTTAGCTTCTTTAATACAATACATTTTTTTTTAAATTAACGATTTATAGAATAGTTACTTGATTGTAAACACTATGCCCGGACAGCTTAATTAAATGATAAATGAGATTGAGCTGTGAAATGGATAAATATTATAAAGGTATCAATGGAAATTAGTTAATTTAAATGTTTTATAACAATGGATTATCATATTGAGTTTTATGATTATAGATAATTAGTATTAGAATAATTTTATAGCAATATTTTGAACATATCATATATATATATATATATATATATATATATATATATATAAAAAAACATCCTGTATGTTAAAAATAATTAAATAGAAAATTCCACACCTGTAATTTTTAACCAATCAAAACGTGTTTTTTTGACAGATCACCATGACAACGGATGAATTTTATCGGAAATTTTTTCCTCGTGGGTACCCAGCAGCGAATTATACTGGAAATTTTTTTGGCGTTTGTAATGTCAGAATATTTTTTTGACAGTCTGGTTTTTATTTGCAAAATAAATATTATTTATGATATAAGTGTTAAAAGTAACATTTTATTTAGTGAGTGAAAAAGTTTGCCAAACGAGCGAAGCGAGTGGAGCAATTTCACGAACAAAATAAAATTTACTACATTTTGATTTATTCCGATTTTGAAGTTTCAAGATATTTAGGCTATGGTCCGGAAATAACTAACCGTGATCACGGTTAACCGCTTCGGTTGACAGAAAGAAACTGAAAAATCTGGTTGAATTCGGGACACCAAACCAGTGAAAGTACGAAACGAAAATAACATAACTTTAAATATATTCTCAAAACGACCACGGATTTTGTATTTTTTTGTTTGTTACTTCAAAAAACAGTTTTTTGGAATTTTTGAGTTGTTTTGAAACATGGACAATTTGTGACAGCTTTTGTGTTTCATCACCTTCTTTTGCCAAGTTCTGATGAAGAGTCTTCAGATGATGACTACAGGGTTGGAAGGGATATTCAAGGTAGGCAATTAGCTACCTAGCTATAATTTTTTTATTCAATAATCACTTTTTCTTTAGTTTTAAGGACAATAATTCAGAATTTTGTCACCAGAGTGGTGGAATTGTATACTGATGGAGAATTTTCGAATATCTAAACCAACTTTTGACCATATGCTGTCGTTAGTTAGGGACAAATTGGTTCCTGATAATAACATAGGAAGAAATCCTGTTTTTGCAAAAAATCAGTTTTGTTTTTCTCTTCGATGGTCGAATGATCAACAAATAATAAAAATCATAAACAACGCATGACAGATGACAGTCGAAACCAGAAGTAACCGGGCTCCTAAGGCTGGTTACTAGTTTGACAGTTCATTAACCATATTTCAGGAAACCGTGTTCCAAAACTAACCAGATTTTCAGCAACCACTACTTTTTAGTTACTCTCGGGACGGTAAACCGCGAACCAGTTACTTTCGGACCATAGCCTTAATATTCCAAAATGTCACGATTTGGTCATAATACTGACGAGAAAATTAATGAAATTATAGAAGCAAATATACTCTGTATTTTTTTCTATAATTAGCAAAAAAATTTTCTATTCGAATAACCCTCGAACATTGATAAATGCTCAAAAATTTTATAACAACTTTCTCAAGCTTGTTGATTGGAAACACACCGACGCCCCAGGCGGAGGTCTGTTGCCAATAAAAAAAAATTTTTCATTATACCTTTCTGGAAACCCTATCTTAACATGCCTATTGGGAGTACCGAAAATGACTTTTCCTGTGCGCTAACATGCGTTGCTAAGGGAACTGAACACAGTTCTATTAGCAACACTAGACCACAATTGTATTATGACAGCCGATGTCAGTGTTTTGAATTATAATTATTGTACTATGACAGCAGATGTCAGTGTTTTGAATTATAGTCTAGTATAGTAAATACTAGTTTTTGTATTAAGAAAGGTATAATGAAAAGTATCGTTCATTACACATCCATAAATGCTTTGCCCGTGCTTGCACGACTTCCCGTCGCGCGCACACGGGAAAAGCCTATTTTCTGGAATTATCAATGTCCTTGGGTTATTACTACTGAAATAGTCGTGCAAGCACGGGAAAAGCATTTATGGATGTGTAATGAACGATACTTTTCATTATACCTTTCATAATACAAAAACTAGTAAGTATTTACTATACTAGACTATAGTCGTAGTACAATTATTATAATTCAAAACACTGACATTGGCTGTCATAATACAATTGTGGTTTAGTGTTGCTAAGGGAACTGTGTTCAGTTCCCTTAGCAACGCATGTTAGCGCACAGGAAAACTTTTTCCCGTGCGCCCGCACGGGAAAAGGTCATTTTCTGTCCTCCGGTCGGAAAGCATCAACTTTCGGGCCGTCGCGCTAAACGAAGTTGCCGCTTTCCGGCTCCGTCGAATAGAAAAATAGTATACAAACCTCGACCAGTAAGTGAGAAAGCCTCAGATCACATGTTTGTCGACCTCAGCTTCGCTTCGGCCCACTATTACATGTGATCTGAGACATTTCTTACTTCACTGGCGCTGGACCGTAATATCGGTACTCTTAATAGGCATGTTAATGTAGGGTTTTCAGTAAGGTATAATGAAAAGAAACCTTTCATATCAGTGGAGAGACGTTTACATGGAAACGAAAATAATAACAGAAGGTATTAGAATGATGGGGAAATGTCATTAAGAAAGACGATTTAGGAATTTTGAAAGCAATTTAAAAAAAAAGACTTTGAGCAAGAAACGAAGTAATATAATTCCATAATTTAAAATGATATGTTGGATCAAATACTTGGAAAGGTTACAAATATATGCTCAACAGAGAAATTGTTGTAAGTCTATGGGCTATCACATCAGCAATGCCGTGTTCTAATTTGACACTTGCTTAAAAAAAATATTCTGACGTATGTAATATCATATCTGAATTATATATTGTGTAAAGTATATTAGTAAAATAGTTTATTAGTAATATTTATTCTTTCGTCCGTCGTTCCACCCAACAATTGGTAGCAGAGCGTGGTTGCTGGTATAAAAAAATATAGTCGGTGAAACTGAAATTATGTCGAAATGAGCACGTTGACGGCAACCGCTTCGTCGTCGTACCATCGCTTCGAAGCCCTAACAAAAGAAAACTACGATACGTGGTGTCTACAAGCGCAAGCAGTGCTAATCAAAAATGGCCTGTGGGAATACGCAAGTGGAGAGATATCCGAACCGATTTCAACCAGCGACGAGACGGAAAAGAAAGAATTTCTGAAAAAAGATCTACTAACTCGGTCAGAATTATTATTACTTATTTCACCATCAGAGTTGAAACAAATAAAAGGCTGCAAGACTTCGTACGAGCTTTGGCAGAAACTGAAAAGCATTTATCAAAGTACGGGTCCCGCAAGAAAAGCAACACTGCTGAAACAATGATAACGGTGACGTACACGAACATCTAAATGACTTCATGAATACTGTCGATAAATTGGCAGATATGGACATTACTCTAAATTCAGATCTGCTGAGTATCATGATGCTATACAGCTTACCCGCTTCATATGAAAATTTCAGAATAGCGGTAGAATCTAGAGATACACTACCAAAGCCCCAAGAGCTGAAAATTAAAATTATAGAAGAAAACGAAGCTAGAGATAATCAAGATCTGAGAAAGGAAAGAAGAGAAGGTGCGTTCTATTCCAAAAAGAAGCTGAAATACTGCCAGAAATGTAAGAAACAGGGACATAATACTAATGAATGCTGGAGTAAGAAAAATAAACGTCAACAAAATCAAACATTCCAGAAAAGAGAAGAGAAAAACTTCAGTATACCGCCTACTTGTTTGTCAATTACCTCTGCAGATACCTGGTGCCTTGACAGTGGTTGCACGTCCCATATGTGTGCACAGGAAGAACATTTTGTGAACATGAATTCTGAAACTGGAACTTTGCGGTTAGCGTCTGAAAATCACACTACTAAAGTTGAAGGTAAAGGTAAAGTACGTATAAACATCCAAAATGAAACAATTAACCTTATTGATACATTATATGTACCTACCCTGGCAAAAAACCTGATGTCAGTCTCAAAGATCACTGAAAAAGGAAACACCATATTGTTCACAAAAGATAAGGCATACATTAAAAACCAAAAAGGTGAAGTAACTCTAACTGCTACAAAAGAAAACGGTCTGTACTACACAAAGGGAGAAAAAGCAAATATAGCAAAAACTGTTAACAATATTGAAATTTGGCATCGTAAACTTGGACATATTAATGAGTATGAGTATGAGTATTAAAGTTAGCTGCAAACAAGAACCTAATTAAAGGATTGGTACTAGAAAAAGGAAATTTACCGGACTGCGAAGTATGCATTAAAGGAAAGATGGCTAGACTACCATTTTCATCCCTAGACGGACCACAGTCTACACAAGCTCTGGAAATTGTGCATAGTGACGTCTGCGGACCAGTCAACACTGAGACTCTAGCCGGATCAAAATTTTTCCTGACATTTCTGGACGACTACACTAAATATTGTTATGTCTACTTCATATCGTACAAAAGCGAAGTTTTTGAGAAATTCAAAGAATACAAAAGCAAAGTTGAAAAATTTCACAACAAACCGATAAAAAGCTTACAATCTGATAACGGAAAGGAGTACTGCAATATAGAATTTGATAACTTCCTGAAACAAAATGGAATCAAGAGAAGGCTCACATCACCTTACACACCTCAATAGAACGGCCAAAGCGAACGCAAAAATAGGTCTCTTCTTGATAGAGCACGGTGTTTGATGATCGAAGGTAACATACCTCAAAAAATGTGGGCCGAGGCGGTATACACAGCGAATTATCTCATTAACAGAAGCCCAGCTAAAGCCCTGAAAGGTTGTACACCATTTGAAAAATGGACCGGCCGTACTCCATCTGGAAATCACCTACACATTTTTGGGTGTAAAGCTTTCGTCCTAAACAAAAATAGAAAAGGCAAATTTACACCAAAATCTGTAGAAGGAGTTTTCATGGGCTATGCACAGCTAGCAAAAGGTTATCGCATTTATATTCCTGAAAAACAAAGTATTGTAATAAGCAGAGACGTAAAATTTATTGATGAAATGTATTATAAGGGTGAAGACCGTACCGAAGAAAACTATAAAGAGTTTTAAAGGAGCTTGAAGAACAAGAACACCTGACAAAGAAAATAAGGTTAATAAAAATACCGACATAAAGGGGAAGAAACAACAAAGAAAGAAGAACAAAGACTTACCTATCATAGCAGTCGAGTTCTCATCAAAACCTACCCATGAAAATGAAGTTATACCTCCTGAGCGAGAATCTGAAAATAATGAGCTTGAAGTCAACGAAGTCAACGAAGAGCCTGAAATCCGAGAAGGTATAAGTCATGAACCATTGAACATAAGAAGTTGTATAAACGAAGAGCCAAGACCCCGTAGAGAAAGTGAAATTCCGAATTGGCATCATGATTATGAGATGACAAATACAGTTTCATGTTGTGGTGAGAATCAAGAACCATTAAATGTAGACGTAGATGAACTCACATTTATATGTAATAAGGATTTCGAAAATAAGGAATGGCATGACGCTATTAAAGCAGAAGTAAAAGCTCACATTAAGAATGGAACTTGGAAAATTATCAAGAAAGAAAAGGATATGAAAATTATTGATCACAAAATGGTTTTGAAAAATAAATGGACTCCAGAAAAAGGAGAGATAAAGAAGGCCAGACTCGTTGCGCGCGGATTTGGACAAAGAACTGGGATTGATTTCAATGAGACATACGCACCAGTTGCCAAATTAAGTAGCATTCGAACTGTAATTGGACTAGCTGTCGAAGAAGATTTGAAACTTAACCAAATGGATGTCACGACAGCATATCTAAATGGCGATCTAGTAGAAAACATATTCATGAAGTTTCCAGAATATATCGAGCAATATATTGCCGAAATTATGGTAGACGCATGCGATAAAGATGATTTTATTTTGTATGATAAAGCAAAGAAGATGCTAGAAGATATGAGAAGTGTCGAACAAGAAAAAGTATGTCACCTCAAAAAGGCTCTCTACGGGCTAAAACAAGCAGGAAGACAATGGTATACAAAATTAGACAATGAACTATGAGAATAGGATTTCAAGCGTCGAAAGCTGATCCTTGTGTCTACATATTAGCCAAAGGAGGAGAGAAGACAGTAATTGCCATATATGTAGATGATCTCCTTATTGCTTATTCTTGTCCAAAAATACTGGCTGAAATCAAAGAAAAGTTAAGCGAAATATTTGAAATGAAAGATTTGGGACAACCAAAATGTATAATCGGAGTTGATTTGGAATACAAAGAAAATAAAATAAAATTAACCCAAAAGAAATTTATTCTAGAAACTCTAAAGAAATTTAATATGCAGGATTGCAAAATTTCTACCACACCGATGGAAGTTAATTTAAATCTGGAGCCTAATACGAAAGGGGGAGCAGAGAATTTGCCTTACAGAAACCTAATTGGAACACTTATGTATGTTTCAGTTGCTACCCGACCTGACGTAACGTACGCTGTAAATTATTTATCAAGATTCAATGATTGTTTTGGACCAGAGCATTTCAAATCAGCAAAGCGAATATTACGATATCTTAAAGGTACGATCGATGTTGGTTTAACATACTCCAAATCACAAGAGCCATTAGAAGGTATGGCAGATTCTGACTGGGGTGCTTGCAAGTTGGACAGAAAGTCCTGTTCCGGTTACATTTTTAAATACGCAGGAGCAGCTATCAGCTATCTCCCAGGAGTATATTTGATGCTCTTAGTCCTACTAGATCTTTCCAATTGTCAGATCTTCTCCTGTTTTCGGCGTTATCTATTTCTTCCAATATTACATAGGAGCTGATACCGCAAAAGGGTTCTGGCCCCAAAAAGAGTGTTTCAGCCCCTTTCTTTGCTAGTTCATCTGCTATTTAATTTCCTTCTATTCCAGTGTGCCCTGGAATCCCCAGAAAGGTGGCAATGCTGTTCTCGTTTATTCACCAGGAAGCAATACAGTTTCCAGTAAAGTTCAATTATAGGACGGATGGAAAAAGGATGTTGCTTTAATTTTTGTCATTGGCTTCCTCTGTCCAAAAATTCGAAATTGTTTGAGGAAGGACAAGCTTACGCGGCACTGAGTCGAGTAAAGTCTTTGTATTATGTATTGAGGAGTTGGACTTAAACAAATTGACTGGAAAAAATATTGTAATAATGGGTCGCTTAGAACTAAATAGAATGAGAAATATTAAGTAACGAAATAAAAACTAAAAACTTGGAAATAAAAAAATAAAAAAAAATCTCAGTTAAAAGGTTTTATTGAAAAGAAAGATAAAGATAATGTAAATAATGTACTGAAAGCTAAAAAATAAGGTGCATTGCAGAGTTGTTTAATTGAAACTTATAATGGTTGTCCCTCTGTTATAAATTACAGACTTTACTGGATGTCCCCGCAAGAGGATACAACAAAATAAATTTAATTTTTCTCCTTTTTATATACTAACCTATAGCAATCTATTCTTTTTTCTTATTTCATAGATTTCCGGCATAGATATATTACATTAGAGTAGTTCGCCTTGTTATAACAGTCATCATCATTATTCGAAATGATAACTTGTTTATTTATACTATATTGTGGAGAGTTTGCGTCACTTACAGTAGTTATAATGTTATTTGTGGAGAGTATGTGCCACATAAGTATTCGTTACATGCACTCTTTTCTAATAACCATAAATATGTACAATTGGAATTTATTTTCGATCAACTAATATCAAAGTACACACATTCATAATTACAATTCAAACAAAAGAGGCACCTTGTAAATTATTAACCATTTCATTATTTTTGGGGATTTTAATTATACTGATCGTTATTTAAATAATAATAATTTATGACAGATTGAATACTCAGACTTCTTTTCTATCTATTTCCAGGTGTGTCATCTCGATTTTTAAATTTTCTCGCATCGTGTGTCTTGTAAATAGTTTTGTTTAAAAATTAGGTTTTTTTATTATCAATTTTATATTCGAACACTTGTCGATCTTATGCATAACATAATAATTTAATGTTTATTGTTTTTAATTTGTCAAAGCTAACTGGGTACAATAATGACCCTTACTTTGTAGAATCTACTCATATTAATGTTATAAATGAAACTAACTGTTTCTAATTAATTCCACTATTTAATGAAAAAATTATGAAAATTATGAAAGGATATTGATAATTATTTCGATATTGACATATCATCGTCAGAATGACAGAAGTTACATTTTATGTGATACCTACTTGATGTTTAATATTTTGGCTAGACCATATAGTAAGTGACCTATCGTGTGATTGACTTAATATATATGAATAGAAAAAATAAGAAGATATGATTTCACAAATATTAAAGCTTAGGTATTTTTAGCCCTATGGGGATATCCTGGATATCTTTTTCCCATTTAAGATCAGTATAACTGTGCAATGATATAGGAAACCAATACCAAAACCAAACCAATATAGACAGCATTACATTCTGGACATTTAAGTTTATATATTCCAGACTTTTTTAATGGGGGTATTTTTGTTTTCAAATTTAACAATTTTTTACTCACATTGTTTTCTGTTTTAAAAGAAATTGTTGTATTTGTTTGAGAAGATATGGTCTTTGAAATATTATTAGAAATATTACCAGCATATGTGATGGTTTTGTAATTTTGTATTTCCCTAGTTTTTTCAGGAAATATTAATTGTAATGCCACTTTTTCTTTTTTTTATTAATTAATTTATTTATTATATGTAATGGATAACCGTTGGATGTGGCTATTTGTTTAATTATATTAATTTCTCTATCAAAATTATATTTGCTCATAGGAACTGAAAATGCTCTATGTATCATTGAATTATATGCTGCTAATTTATGTGACATGGGATGATTGGCATTATATGGTATAGTTACATCAGTATGTGTTGGTTTTCTGTAAATTGAAAAATCAAGTATATTATTGACTCTTTGAATTTTAATATCAAGAAAATTGATTGAGTTATTTTCTTCAACTTCTAATGTAAATTTAATTTTTGGATGTAAATTATTAATATGATTGAACAATATATCTAATTGTCGCTCACTACCTACAAAACAAGCTAATATGTCATCTACATACCTATACCAAAATAATATATTTTTTGAAATGTTACATTCAAAGATTTTTCTTTCTAAACTGTCCATAAAAATGTTTGCTAAAATTGGTGATATAGGGCTTCCCATTGGTAAACCTTCATTTTGAATATATACCTTATTATCAAAAGTAAAATAATTTTGATTTATACTTACATCAAACAAATTAAGTATATCTGATATTATTCCTGGATTGATATTTTTATCCTCTAGTAATTTTTTAACAAGTGTTATGCACTCTTTTAGAGAACATATTGAGAGTTATCTAGTAATTTGTATGTTTTTAATTTTTTGATTAGTTCCATTGAATTTTCAATTGATATTTAGATATACCTCCATAGCTATTGTTTAGTTTTTTAGCTAACTTATTATTAGGAGTATTAACGTAAGAAACTACAGGTCTAATTGGTTTCGATACTTTATGTAATTTAACAGTTCCATATAATTGTGAAGACTGAGGATTTTTATTAATCATGAATTTTTTCTCATAATCATTGAAAACATAATTTGAACTATTGACAATCTCTCTAACATTATTAGAAAACTTTTTTGTTCGGTCAGCCCTTAGAATTTTTACATCAAAAGATTTTATACTGAATATCTAGAATTCAAAAAATTATAATTATAATAGCGAATCATGCACATTTTTTTGGAAAATACATCTTAATTTTTGAATTGAAAGTAAAATTTGCCAAAAAACTGAAAAACTTAACCTTTACCCGTTACAATTTATCACTGCAGGGATATAAAGTGTACTAGGTTCGAAGCTTGTAGGTAGCGTTTTTTTTTAAATATGCTTCAAAAACTGGGTAGAGTAGTTTGCGTTTGGAAGGAGATTTTCTGGATACCCTGTAAAATAAATCTTCAGATGGAAAACATAATTTCGAATAACGTTCAGTGTGTGGATTTGATGGTACTACCAGTTTTAACAAAACTGACATATTTTGTAGTAGTGTAAGCTAAAATAATCAGTTCATATGTGGCTAACTGTTACAAGTGTTAGGAAATGGAAACTTAATTACGATCGGAATGATCCTCGTAATGGTATTAATATATTGGTATTGTTCATCACTGGAATAAATATAATAACATAAACGTATAAACGTACATATCAGTTTATTATAGGATAAAATTGTTTGTGAGGACCATTTCAAGATAATCCGTTTTAACTATTCTAATAACATGATTAAGCAAGGCCCTGAGTTCTCAGGCCGTTTCTTTATCCACTACCTAAACACTCAGAGGTAGCTCCGCCATGTGGAGATTGTCCCGTAACTCGTGTACATACTTTATGATTAAAAAAAATCTCTTTATAGAAGATTCTAAAGTTTTTACGACTTCATCGACAGACAATATACTGTATAGTCTAAATGAAAGGAATATAGTAATTATGCGCCACGGTAGAAAAGTGAGGTATTATTGTCGAGGTTCGAGAAAAGTTCGCAGCTCGTCTTTCGCATTTAGCTGACAATCTACAAAAACTCGTTATTTTTTTTATTATTTTATCTTTCAGTTGTTATGTAATACCAAATTATTTCAAAATTATTATCTATTTATTTATTCATATGTTTCTTTCTGTGTTTTAGTCAATATTTTTTGTTGAATTAGTTTGTCTATAATAAACAATTATAAAAACTAAATGGGGTTTCATTGCTTTCTTGGAACCAAATTACTAATAGATCAAGTAAACTGAAAATGTCGGGAACCAAATTACACATAAAAATTAGGTAAACCTAAAATATTGGGAACCAAATTACACTTTTTCTCTGACCCTTCTTAATATGGGAACCAAATTATATACACGAATGTCAGGCGCTGGTGGTTGTTTTTATCGTTTGCAGCTTGGACTTGAATTTGGTATAGGGTCATTTCATATCAAATCGGCAGATAGTGATAATCGACCTCGTTTGATTTGGATTAATTTGTGGTGAGAACTTCTCTTTTATAATAGAACGAAGCTGTACCATATAAAAAATATTATTCCTTAAAATCCATTGAAAATTCGAAATTTCACTATTTGAAGCCATTAGAGTAACAACGAGACATGCCACAATCTTTCAAAAATGAGTTAAATGCATTTTCTACATCATTAGGCACCTATTTACCTATGAAATAAGAGTCTTCGCTATTGTAACACAGATGGCGCAACAAAACACCAAACCTCTTGTTGCTTTAAAAATAATATTAACTATTTTAAGTGTAAAAACGGGACAAGCCACGTTAATTGCATCATGGCGGCGTCAGGCAGTACGACGGTTGCACAAAGAATGTATTGTTCTGAAGATTCGGAAAGTGATGTGGCTCAGATTTTGGATCTGATGATAGTATACGTGATAAAGATTATGTACAGAGTGATAGTGGGAGCGAAACATCTTCAGGTGCCGATGGGCAGGTGAGTAAATAAAATCTCCTTATTAGGTAAAATTATTATGCCTTAATTTTTAATGTATTTTATTACCCGTGCTGTCTTATCTTCTTGATGCTTGTATGAATATCACATTGGCATATTACTTGTTACATAATGTTTCAAATAAATGATATATTTTGTGTTTTATATTATGTATTAGCCTTGACTAATATCTAATTGTGGCTTATCCCCTTTATGCCTCAAAAAGTACAAAAGTTATGATTTTGGAATAGTAAAAAAATAATGACAAACTAAATATTTTTATCATGACAGCATGTCTCACTTAGTATTGGTATAGTTGAAGGCTCTATTGAATGTAGTGGCAAGGTTTTAACGAGGGGTTTCTTTTTTTACAGACAAAATATAATGATCTAAGTGAAAGAGGTCCTCTGCCCACACCAGATAAGGCTCCTCCTTCAAGATGGCGCAAAACAAACTTCGAGAGACAGCTTAAAAATGAAAGAAAAATTAAACGAAATTTGGTTCACAGCTACGAAAATAAACGACAAAAAGAAATGCCTGGACGAGAAATTGGACCACCCTGTACTTGTAGGCGAAAATGTCGAGATGCCTGGGAAGGAAAAGGAATATTAATCTTTAACGCTTTCTGGGACTTAGGAGATTACAACAAACAAAATATTTACCTTTTTTCCCAAAATGAAGTCTACTCCGAAAAAGAGAACCTATCCTAAAAAAACAAAAAGAACCCATTCGTCGCGCAAAATATCAATACAATATTTTGTTAAGGTGAATGGTATTGACGTCAAAGTATGCAAACAAGAGTTTTTTGCAGTCCATGGTTTGCAACATTCAAAAAGGAGAATTGAACTTCTGTATAACCAGCTAAGCGAAGGTGTTAGTACTCCAGCATCAGACAAACGTGGCAAACACCAAAATAGGGTGAATAAGGTTAGCGATAGTGATATTGAAAACGTAAGGACGCACATTAAGTCCATACCCAAATACACCAGTACCTACAGTAGGCACAAAAATCCTGATAAGGTATACATAGATCATGATTCATCCATTTCTGCTCTCTAATATGACTGCTACCTTCCATGGTGTCAAGATAGAAGTTTAAATCCGGTAAAAAAAAGTTACTACCGAAACGTCTTTTGCAACGAATTTAACATCTGATTTAAGCTTCCCAAAACGGACACATGTAAAACCTGTGACTATCTTAATATTCAAATTAAAAATGCACAGGTCTCATCCGGATCAGCGAACAACTTGAAAACTCAACTTGAGCTGCACCATCGGAAGGCAGAAGTACTGAGTTTTGATTTACAACAGGCTTTACCTGCAACGAATTTAACGGTTGGACCTGCATTTCACCTGCGAAAGGCATGGACATATAACCTAGGCATACATGACTGTATTGAAGATATAGGGTACATGCTCATGTGGCCTGAAAACGTGGCGAAGCGTGACAGCGATGAGATTGCCAGTATACTATATAAATATTTTAAGGAAAATACCAACGGATATTGAAAGCTCGTTTTATATAGCGATAACTGCACCGGGCAGAATAAAAATTGGAGCATTGTATGCCTATGGCAACAACTAGTAAAGAAAACATTTTTTGAGAGCATTGAGCACAGATTTCTAGTTGTCGGACATACGCATCTTCCATCTGATCGTGACTTTGCGATTATAGAAAAGTATAAACGCCACTATTTAAAAGAAGTATATTCTCCTGATCTGACCAATCCGTTTTTAAAAGCGAAAAGAAAATATCCTTTTAAGGTTATTGTCGTTCAACAACAAGATATTCTGTCTTTTAAAGAATTACAGCTTCAAATTACAAAGAAAAGTCAAACTGATAATAAGGAGAAACTTAACTTTAGTACAATCTGTGCATTTAAATTCGTACAAGATAGTCCAAATGTAATGTTTTTAAGACATAGTTGGAATCAAGAGTTTAAAACCGCTAATATTGGTAAAAGGAGTATGAGAACATCAATAAACCTTACTTTAAGTGATTTACATGTAAAATACGATGCTCTCATTCCATTAAATCCCAAAAAAATTTCCAATCTTGTAGCACTACTAGGGTACATTCCGCCGATTTATCAAATCTACTACACAGAGATTGGCGTTGTTGAGAATGTTAATAATCAGACGTTGCTCAGGCTATGGAAATATATGATGAAATAGAACATTTGGACAACCTTAGCGATATTGACGATTCTTAAGTTGTTATTTAACTTAAGGAGCTCGAGTTTATTTCAAATTAGAGTTGTTACTTTTTTGGTTGAATTAAAATACTTGTTTGTTCTTGGATCTGAATAAAAATGCGTATTTTATTTTTGTCAAAATGTTTTTGTCGTTAAAAAACTGTTTTTTAACTTTAGATATTATTGGACTAAAAAAATGCTGTTATTTTATTAGTTTCTTTGTTTTAGTTTATTTTAAAATGTTTGTTGTTTACTTCTTTTGTGTTCAACAATTTTTATGATCGGAAAAATATTTGAAAGCAATAAGGGGATAAGCCACGTTTTTAAAAATTTTTAATTTTTTCCCAAAATCTGAATAATGTTTTTTTTTGGTGCATTATTCGAAGAAGGTTGTTCACGTTTACATGGCAAGTTATAATAATTGAATTCCGTGACTTTGTATTTCAGGATTTGATTAAAAACTCTGAACTCGATTTTCTCGAAAACTCAGTTTTGTGGCACGTCTCGTTGTTACTCTTAGGGCTTCATTTATGCGGCACATCATTAGAAAGGCATTTAGATGGAGTATTTAGACATAATGATCGCCCACGATTTTTTTCGATATTTATACCATCTTTGCATAAAAAAGTCTTAATTAATTTAAAGTACAACACCTCTTAGAAATGAAACGCAACGCCTATGGTTTGCTAATTTGTAATTTTTTCTGTCACATTAAAAGTAAATTGAAACAAATATTGCAAAAACAATACGATAATTAATTGTAATACTATAACGAAAATTAACTAAATTAGAATAAGAAGTTATGATATAATAATATTGAATTAATGAATTAGATGTTGAAAATGGTGTCCATCGACTTCCATCCTTTTGATGTGACAGAAAAAATGGTACATTAGCAAACCATAGGCGTTGCATTTGATTTTTAAGATGTGTTGTACTTTAAATTAATTAATACTTTTTTTTGCAAAGATGGCGTAAATATCGAAAAAAATCGTAGACGATCATTATGTCTGAATACTCCAATCTAAATGCTTGTCTGATGATGTGCCGCACATGGTATATTCCCTATTTAAAAATAAGGGGTTGGTGAAGTGGAAGGGAGAGGGTTGATAAATGACAGATGCCTGTATCGTAAAAATGTGTCCCCCTTAGAACCAAAATCGACGTGTTTCCTAATTTCCTTAAAATCCAAGGAATACTGCCAAATATCAGGGTGGACTGTTTTCTGTGGCACACGCTGTATATTGTTACGTCGCACCTGTACTAAGGATATGTAAAGGTCCACAAAGAAATGAAGCTTTAGTTTTGAAGTTTTGGAAAATTGGAGTTCTGTGTTCTGATAGTAAGACGTTATTTGTATTGAATTGTGAAAGTTAAAGTCGAATAAATGAAGAAAGTTCAAGTAGTCGTAAGGAGTAACAATATTTTTTGAGTTTCCTGCGGTCAACCGGCTTAGAGTTTTTTTGTCACAATTTGGCTCAAGAGTCAACAGATGCGGATTTCAACAAGAAACTGATTTTTTTACAGATAATTCTTCATGTAAAATTTTTTTACTTGTGGCCTATGAAATGCCCAATGATGCTTCAATATCAGCTTACGTACAGCATCGCCGTTTTACAGGATGACTACCGTTGTTGGTGGAACTGTTCTTGGATCGTCGCTAAGATTATTCCGTCCACGTTTAAATTCTCCATTCCTACTAAAAATTGGCGACTGGTGTGGTGCTTCATTGCCGAAAACAGAAACCATCCTGGCAAGGCATTCTTGACAACTATTCTCGAAAATTGTAAAAAATTATTGCGCGAAAATTTTCTTGGCTTGATATCATTTTGCGAATGACTTATCAATTTTAAAAACTCAGTTTAGGTACAGCTTTAAACGAAACGGTCTGAAACATTAAGTTAACTAAACATGACAGTTAATTTTGACATATTTGTTGACTATGCAACACTTAAAAGACAACCCTCGTATAGTTCTACACTTAATGTGATGACCCATATTTTTAATCCCATTGAAGGCAAGTGCTGCCCAATGGCGTGCATAAATTTTTTATATAAATTCGAATTTTGTGAAATAATGTTTTTCAATCAAATTAATATAGTAGATTAAAATTAACCTGCATACAAAACTCATAAAATTTGTAATATAACTTTCTCTAAATGATGCTAATTTAGCCAAATAATCTGAAAAAATTGTCTGCCCTTTCGAACACTCGCTGTTACGGGACAAAGAATTATTTGTGTATTCTCTTTCAAACATCCAAAAATAAACTCTGTACCTACCAACTGCTATTTTATTAAAAACAGATCCTGATTGTTTTAAGTAGGATTAATACAATTAATGTCTCAGGAATCCTTTCAATTTTCTCAAGCGTCTCCATGAAGGGCACCTAAAAATAATAAATAAGTATTTACCACTTATTCTTTAGAACAGTATGAGATATAATAGGTCAAATATTTATATTCTAAATTTACAGAATATCTTATTTGAACATAGGATGATCACCAGATCATAAAAGTTAGTAATTGGAAAATGTAAAAGTATTAAAGGTTATTTTGTTTACATGGTGTACAAAGTAGATGACAATCTTGTCATATCTGTCAATCTTAAAAATAAATCTTCTCAAAGTGATTTCAATCTTTCATCATAATGTCACTTTTCTATTCATAGATCTACTTGATCATTGACCTTCCTTATCAATTAATAGTTTCTTCTTTTAATTTCTGTTATCAGAGCTTATCTCTGGTGTTGGGTACTTTGGTAATAAAGAAGTAAATGAAAAGAACATACCTTTTTTTCTAAGACCATCCATACGTAGATAGGAGATGGGTTTTCTTTTTTCTTCCATGTGAGGTTCGTGATAGACCACATGGTTTAGCAATTTTGCTGATTTTTGGAAAATATATTTAAGTGAGCTTAGATTTTATTAGAGTGATCCTGTTGGAGCTCTACCACTCTGTATAAGTGGATATTTATTTTCGCTCAGCTTAAATTCCTGTCTCCACATCCGTAGGCGAAACCACTTTGAGGCCACACAACTTCTACGGTGAGTTTAATTTGTCAGTGTACTATACTCAACCCTCATAACATTTAATTATTATTACCAAATACTTACACAAGCTCCTTTTTGGGTCTCTTCCTTTCTTCCTTTCTTTCTTTCTTTTCTTCGATCTATCTTCTTTCTTTGGCTTTATTTCATACATCGATATCTTCATTTCGTTCCTGCATCGACATCATCTACACCCAGTCATCATATCGGATACACCTCTACCTACAGTATATAGTAAGCCACCATCAGTTCTTTCGGAGGGACACCCCACAGCACCCGATTGTAAACAGGTAACCTTCATACCTTACTCTTAACAAGGAATCCAGGGGTTTGAGTAGAAAACATTTGGCTGAAATAACAATTATCTTTATGGAAAAGTATTGTAAGTAGAGTATTTTGCCATACCTACTGAGGAACTTAGTTTCCTGGTGTCTTTACCCTCTGTGGAGGACAACTTGTATAGTATTTAATAACAATTGCACAATCACTAGAGTTTGTAAGCCAATGTATGCATACAAGGTAGTTCATAATATAATTCTGTATCCAACCACCCCTAAGGTAAGATTGGATAGTGTAAAACTTTTCTTTTTTTTTTATAAATCTTCTCATGCTTTCTATTAACTTAGAGTAACCTAAATAATTTGTGAGAGCCAACTTCATATAAATCGTGAGGTACAGCGGAACTACTTTAGGGAGTTTTTAGCGTTACCACTTTTTAGGCAAGGCCTTGTGTTTTTTTTGGTTATCCATATGACAACCAACAATATTTTATATTAAATCAACATTACATCTGTATCAGTTTTTTTATTACGAATCCCACCCTGAGATTAACAGGACCTTTTAATCTAGGTAACAAAATATATATTTAAAACAACGCGTTGACGCAGAATATCTAATTATTTTTTTTAATTCGGCCCTATAATCAGTATCAAAGAAAGACTCTATAGTCTATTCAGATTTAATTTACGCCCGATGTAAACAAAAGAACGTGATCACTTGATTCTTAATAAAAATAAGTATAAAATGAAGCTATTATACCTATGGCCCGGTGCCACATTGTACACCTGTGTACCATATCAGCAAAACTATGTTTTCTTATTAATGAACCCCAGTTGTCTCCAACTAGCCATCTAATTTTTCTTTATTTTACTCCTCGATCAGTCCAATAACTCATTGGTATTATATTATAATAGAACATATTAGTCATTTGTCTGGGGCGCCAAATTATTAGATTCCCGCGATACATCATCTTGAACTGTTGTTTCAAATGGTCTCCATAATGCCATTCTAATTAATCACTGATAAATTATATTTGTAAGACCCACCCTAACGTCTACGTACAAATAAATTTTATATTAATAACAATTCACTCACGCCACTCAATCAACTAACCCTACCATACCAACAAATATATATATTATATTAATAATACTTTTCTACCCTAGATTAACTACACTTTTCTACAACTAAGAACTAAATTCACTCAACCAACAAATATATATTATATTGATAATATCTCTCTACAACACAATTCACGCACACCCCTGGATGGTCTGGCCAGATGTTCCGTAAAATCGTGAAGTTTTCCATGTCCCAGTTGGCCGAGTTAAAACTGTCCGGTTACTTCGTTATATTATGCTTAATACTGGACTGGATGTATTAGCTTTTCAATGCGAGGTTGCTACGTTGCCCGCTATTCAAAATTTTCTTAAATATAGTAACATACATATTAATTAATTATTTTTTTTCCAGAAATTTTGAGCGACTTATTTGAATGCTTACTATTAAATTTATATTATGTATATTTTTCAAAACATTGCCAAACTAGCTTTCTAAGAACATCACGAACTAACAGTTTACTGAAGTAAGGAGAACAGTTGTAAAGTGAGCCTAACAATTCTAGAAAATATATCTGACAACATTGCTTTATTTTAATGTCGTTACTCTGTCTCTAGTTATACTATACTTGTTTCAGTAGTCGGGTTTTAGTTTTTGAAATTTCATTTTAGTCACTTTATTTTGGATAATTCAACTTGACCCACCTTAAAGATATAAACAGATATCGACAGTATTTGTGAATATAGTGAAATTTGAGTGTAATTTTGTAGTACCCGATAAGAATAAGTTGAAGAAAGATACAAAGGAGAAGTCAGTTGGAAGCAATGGAAATATCTTGAATATCACGATACAAATAGAAACTAGTAGCTGCTAGTTAGATTGCTGTTTGTTTTCATAACAATTGATCATCCTGTAACAGTTTTTAGTATGGAACTCAAGGGAGTTGCAATCCTTTTTCAATTTAAATTAAGCTTTATGTTCTCGTAGGCTTTATCTTTATTCCCTTGAAAAAAAAGCTATTTCCTGAAATGATCCAAATCCAAGGGCCATTGCATTTTAAATAAAAAACTGACAGCTCTGAGAAGAAAGGTAGAAACTTTTATTGGCAAGTCACATGGGAGGAACAGCCTAATGCGTTTTTATAAAAAACATGTCGGTTAGAGTGGAATAGTATTAAATTGGATTTCCACCAAAAAGCCGGTTAATGCATGAGGAAGTTAACTTGAAGTATTGAAGTTGATAAATATCAATCGTCAACGAATTTTCTATTTTCTTACTCTCTGCTAATTAGCCTGAAATTGATTATTTACCTCTGTGATCAAATCATGAATAAGATTGTGTTAAGTAACCAACAAACTTTTAAAAAGTGCAACTGATAAAAAAACGTTTCGGATGCAATAAATTACTCCAATTTCTTGTTATTCCCATCTTGACTGTGAGTAAAATTCCACAGAAGCTGCTTCTTATTTGAAAATAATAATTATATTAAAAAATTTCCATAATTAAAAACTAGGTAACAGACACGTATAATTTAAACCGTTTCAACCCATTGCATAGTCAATTGCTTAGGGTAAAATGGGTAGATTACGAGAGTTTAAGGGTACATAATGTAATGAGGCGAATAAAATGTAAATCAGCCAAACTATACTAACTGCTTTTGGAGATTTACTTCTTGAGCATACGCATTCACGAGATATTATGATAATGGGTAAAGTATTGTGAACAGCATAGAGCAAATTATTTACGAAAAATAAACTGGAAACTAGAAAAAGCGAGAGAAGATAATAGGATGCCAAGAGGCATTAAACTCCCTTTAAATTCATTTACATACTTGAAACTACTTTCCGTTTCATGCTTATCTGCACACTAACTTCAGACCTTATATCACGTACGATCTTGACTTAATCGACAAATGCATCTACTCACCAAAGATGAGAAAGATATTGAATAAATGTAGTGCGAATCGATTGCTGATATCCAACCAGACTTCCCTGAATACTAGCCCTGTCATTTTAGTCAGATCACCTCGGAATGAAAGATAATAAGCTGTAAACTTGTACAAACCTTTATTTTTTCATTCTAAAGATTGTCTCAAAAGTCTGATGAAATCTCGTGTCCGTCCCCTAAGATATCAAAGGTCAAAGGTAAAAAAAAACATTTTTATGCAAATATCTCGCATCCTGTGGGTTTAGTACCGTTTGCTTTTATTGTGAATATTGTAGATAATACAACTCTCTACAACTTATCTCAAACATTTTTTTATACACGGAACTGTTTTTGAAATAGAGGGCGGAGAGCGCACAGCGCTTAGCTGTTTACAGCATAATGCAAGATCAACCGTCAGTTCCGATAAATAATACGCCGTATTAAATCTATAAATCATAAAAAAAATATATAATTATGAATAAGTTGCATTTTTTTATTGATAATTTCATTGTATTTAAAAATTTGTCAGTAATAATATTTTTGTTTAATAACACTTACCTCTTCGTATAATCGAGAAATCGTTGAGTGAATTACTTTATTTATAATTCAATCAATACTTATTACATTTCAGGTTAAAGGAAATCAAACCCTTCAGTGGTGACGCTATGGTCTGACGGACCGCAACGATCCAATTCGCTCTGTATTATTTGTACTGGGTGGGAGAGCTGCGCGCCACTCCGAATATGTGTTCCTTAGTGCGTTAGCAGTGTTGGTACGGAGTAGTGCGTCAGTGTGCCTTACAAATTTCTTGATAAGAGAGTATACGGTGCCTACGTTACTACTTATGTCCTAAGAATTTAGCTAATTTTGCCTATGGTTAGTTCATGGAAATTGTTTTTTTTACTTTATATCATTTAGATAAATGCTAATTTATTGGCACCTTATACCAATATTTATTCGTCAAAGATTAATATATTGTATTAATACATTTAATTAATCAATTTATACATTACTAGCTTATACCCGCGACTTCGTCCGCGTAGATGTCGAAAATGGTTCTAATAGGATTTTTAATTAGTTTTTCACGTTATTAATTTTGTCATTATGTTAAAATGTTAAGTCAAGTTTTTCATTCAAATATCCAAGAACAAATAAAATTTTAATTTCGAATTCTAATCCTATATATTCTTTTATATTTAACATTCCAATTTGGAAAAGTATTGCATTGCACCAAGCTTTTAAGTGAATTCAACGTTTTCGGAATAAAATCGGATTGAGTTTTCAAACGTGTCAAAATAAAATGTAACTTAAATCAAAAGCATTAAGGAGTATTGATATCAACTTGAGACAATAAAAGATTCACTTAAAGTTGGGTGCCAAAAATATGAGTCACTAGAAAACGATATTTTGATGGGCTCCAAAATAAGATCTTTGAGTAAACTAATATATCTTCACTTCTCAGGGTTGACTTCATGAACGTGGGTTCTTATGAACCTAGAGTAAATTGTAGAGAATAGTCTAATCGAATAACATGATTTAGAGCTATTGTAATATTAATAATACCTTGTAACTAAATACCATGGGCGCCACAAAGATTTCTCAAAAATTTGAAGTCAAAGACTCTAGGTAGTAGCTATTTTTAAACTTTACTTGGTTACTGCAGGTAGGTAGTTGAAGTTGAAAATAAAAGACAGTCTCAATGATTACTAACTCTAATGACAATCTGTGAGATGAATAGTTATACAAAAAAAAATATCTTGACTGCTTTTAGTTAGTGTTAGTGGTTAGTGTTGATTTTATACTAGAAAAAATTACATGAGAACAATATAAATGCGGTACAAAAAAAGTCACTATCTGCTCTTAATCTACTTATCTGAAGTGATTGTTCATAGCTGAGGTCCCTCGATGGATGGTGGGTAGCCTGTAGGTAATTTTCAGGTCAGATGAACCTCCAGATAAGCATTATATAGGTCTTCAGCTAAGTTAGATAAATCCTCCGGTAAGTTGTAAATATCTTCGGGTAAGTTTCAGGCAAACTGTGAATTGAGCTTCACAGAACCCTCCAAGACACTCAGAAACACTAAGAGGTATACACTTCAGGTAAGCCTCATATAACCATCAGACAGGCTTTGTAGAAACCTCTTCGAAACTATCAGGCATATTCAAGTTTCAGATACAGGTCTCGTATCAACCTCGCAAAAAACCGCTCAAAGATATAAAAAAATAACAGTATCCATCATTACACAATTTGTTAAACCCCAAGAAAATAATTATTTTACAATTACATGAATTACATCAAATCCTACTTAAAGGAATAAAAAAGGGTTTTTCAATTAAATGTTTCACATTGAATTCTATTCAAAGGAAAAAAAAAGGTTTTCACAATTAAATGTTTTACATTGCTAACTAAAGAAAAAAGTGAACAGACATGCCCCTGAAAGTTTTTTTGTTTTATAAATTTGGTTATCTTTGAATTCTGTACAAATATGTTAGGTAATAGGAAGATGAGAATTTAGGAATCAAACAACACGTAAGTGAATAGTAGTAACGTTTGCAAAATTCAATAGGAAGAACAGATTTTCATTTTTTCATAAGCTTCCGCCATGTTAAAATATGAATTCCCATGTCGTTCCATGTAAATCCAAACACATCGACAGTTTAGTTGATCTCTATGTCTTGAAATAATGTAACATAACTTACCAGAGATAAGAATTATCGTTTTAACCATTTATTTAACCCTATTTATTGTTTTCAAATTATAATTCTTCAATATCTCTGCGGCTTCAAAGGAATTTTATTTCGCCTCTTTCTTAGCGATAGATTCAGAGAGACCAGACCGCAGACCGCGTTTACACTTTCATCTCTCTGTCACACGTAAAAATTAATACTTCCCTGGAAATGTCTACCATACCACTCTCCCGTTAATGTAAGAAACAATAATTTCTGTTTCAAACTTAGATGCAAATCACCCCAGTTTCAATAAAATGCGAAACACGTCTTCCATCAATTCTGTTGAAGAAACTTTATACAAAATTTGGAGTAGATTGGACCAAGGAATCGCGTTGTTCCATACAAACTTTGCCCCCGTTTTTTACTCCCTTAGAGGTAGAATTTCGGAAAATCCATTCTTATCGGATGCCTACGTCATACAAAGAACACAACCTCCAAGATTCAGGTCTCTACGATCAGCAGTTTGGGCTGTGCCTTGATCCGTCAGTCACTCATTCAGGACAATGCATTTTATATGTATAGGAGATAATTATCAACAAGTTCAAAGAGAAACTTAACTAAAAATAATATGAATTTTTTTTTGTCATACTTTCAAAAATTAGTAAACGAACAAAAAATTATACGTGTTTGAATTATATTTTGGCTGAGATACTTCCAATTCCATGAATAAAATTTGACTTTTGTTAACTAATGTCTTTTGTAACATTGTCAACACATTCTTTCATTTTTATTTTATTTTATCCCAATCCCTTTTATTTAAATGAAGTGGAATATAGTAAATTCAAAATTGCCGGTATATTAAGTAATAACAACAAAATATTTATTTTCATTTTATCACTATGGAAACTTTCGCAGAAATCCAGCATATGGCGCCACAAGACGTAAGAGGCGTTATAGAGTTTCTAGCTATACCACAAACTAAATCTAGCTACCTATTAGGATTGCTATGTATGTAAACACACATTTGTAACCAACTAACCTAACTGTATTAAAAAAACTTGTAATTAACAGAAATACCCACTAAACAACAACAAATCTCATATAAAGTAAAATCAATCAATAACTAAATTAAATTTTTTATAATTGGCATACAACCGACGTTTGCCGCGTTCCGGTTGAATACTCTGTCTATAGATACCTAAAAAAAACCTGAAATTTGTAACCATTTGTGTTAGTAAGTTGTTGTATCTAATCATGAGTAGAACATCACTTTTCTTTACACTCAGTAGGTATAATACAAAACAAATTCCTGAAATGTTGAAAAATCCTTCCTTAGTGGATGCCTATGTCATGAGAGGAATACGTGTGCGAAATTTTGAGTTTCTAGCCCTAAGAGTTTGTTGGCCTGTACGTTTATTTAAAACTTTCATCCCCTATTTTACCCTCTTAGGGGTTGAATTTTAGAAAACGCTAACATACGTAACCCATTATATTTGCCGTACTCAATTCATACGAAATTCCATGCAAATATGTCCAAGGAATAAAAAGTTTCATACAAACTTTTATCTCCTATTTCTCCATCTTGGGGGTTGAATTTTTAAAAATCCTTCCCTAGTGGATACCTATGTCATAAAAGGAATACGTGTGTGAAATTTTGAGTTTCTAGACCTAAGGTTTTGGCCTGTGCGTGTATTTAAAACGTTCATCCCCTATTTTACCCTCTTGGGGGTTGAATTTTAAAAAAAGGTTAAAATACGTAACTGATTATTTTTGCCGTACTCAATTCATATGAAATTTCATGCAAATATGTCCAAGGAACTCTTAGGGGTTGAATTCTAGAAAACGCTGAAATACATAACTCATTATTTTTGACGTACTCAATTCTTACGAAATTTCAGGCAAATATGACCAAGGAATCAAAAGTTACATACTAACTGTTATCCCCTATTTCACCCCCTTGGGGGTTGAATTTTGAAAAATCCTTCTTTAGTGGATGCCTACGTCATAAGGGGAATACGTGTGCGAAATTTTCAGTTTCTAACCTAAAGGGTTTGGCCTGTGCGTTGATACCTCAGTCAATCACTTTTGCCTTTTATATATACTGAGACGACTTCGTATAACGCAATATATAATTTTGGATGATCCTCGTATAAACCTCAATTCATTTGAAATGACATTATGAGGAAATTTAATTTTAATTTGACATACATCTCAATAATATTGGAACAACAAATTTTACTAAAGAATTAATGTATTGTTATAAATAATTTAATAAAGAAAATATAAAATGAAACAATTTGTACATGTAGGTAGATAAATTAATTTAAGTCATTTGTACAGGTAGATAAGTTAGTTAAATCGGTGAACGTCAGTGATTAAAAGATGTGATTGGTGATAAGTGCGCGACATTTGAAACGTAATCAAAAACGGCCAATGACAATCGAGACATCAAGAGTTGCTGGAAATCATATGTGCAGGTGAATGACCTGTAAAGAAAAATATGATGTCAAATAAATATAGGGAAATATCTAGTAGGAACTTGGATGAATGCAAGGAAAAAGGTTGTTGATTTTGGAAGAAAAAAAAAAGAATGAAGGGACGCTAACAAGAAAGTATGAACGGGGAGGACACGTCCAAAAAAGGTTGTTAAAATTTCAATTCCCAAAACGTTAAAAATATGTTTGATTGCTGACTAACCTTACGTTACATGTTCGTAACATCGTCGGAGCCGTAATTCGGTAAGAAATATCCACTATTTAAATAGATTTTACAAAAGAAGTCCTGGAGGCAGCCCATTATAGATAATCCCAGATATGTTTCCGATTATTATCATATAAAACTATTTAATATTTTCACTGGCACATAATATCTTCAATATTAAGCAATCTCATCGAGAAGAGGATTGGAATCTAGATGTTCTCAGCTAATATCTGAAATATAGACACAAACTATATACAGGTTGTCTCAAAATTGACGCCCGTCCTTTCAGAATATGAATCGGGGGGCTAAAACGAATTAAAACGTAAGAATAAAAAAATTGCGTTATGTCCATGATTACAGAGTTATTGACAAAAAACAAAGATCTAACATTCAATGTTTACACTTTATTAAAAACGAAGTCAGCTAAAAACAAATGAGTAGCCTATGTTGCTATGGTAATGTTAAATGTTCCCCGACTGTTGGATTGGAAGAGGTGGACCCGTACTATGGCCTCCTAGATCTCCAGATCTAAATCCATTAGGTTTTTTCTTCTGGGAATTCTTGAAAGAAAAAATTTACTTTGAACCTGTTGAGAGTGCGGAAGATGTAGTAGCTCGTATTCACGCTGCTGTGACATTTATAGACGAAAACATGCTACAGAGGGTTCGTGATTCAATGATAAATCGTGCAAATATTTGCATTGAAGTAGGAGGCGATTTGTTTGAACACCTTTTATAAATTAATTTCTTGTTTTGTAACAAATATTCGTTTTTAATAAAGTTTAAACGTTGAATGTTAGATCTTTGTTTTTTGTCAATAACTCTGTAACCATGGACATAACGCAATTTTTTTATTCTTACGTTTTAATTCGTTTTAGCCCCCCGATTCATATTCTGAAAGGACGGGCGTCAATTTTGAGACACCCTGTATAAAGCCGCCATTTTATGAGTAATGAAAATTGTAGGTAAATGATTTCACTTAGATGTAGCTTGTGAATGATTTAGCTGATATAAATGAAATATAACAAAAAGGAAGCTCACCTTTATGAACAAATAACAATACAATAATATAATATTTAGTTTCCAATAAATAGATAATATAATCATATTCATTATAATACGACACCTTTGCTAATACAATAATAAAATGTTGAAGCATCGTTGAAGGTCGGATGCGAGGAGTGTCGAACGTCGTAGAGTTTGCGTGTGCGTGGTAGTACGAGAAATATTTAAAAATATTTCAATAATAATTGGTTGTTTGTTGTCTATAATTTTGAGAAGAAAATTCTAATTCCAATATTAAAAACTTTAATTTCATATATTATAATTGAAAATAGAAAATATATTGAGTGCATTTTATTTGACTATCCATCGTTAAAGGTAGGTAAGTAAGTTTATTTCGAAAGAACCCAACCCAAATGAGATAAATTTATTTATTACTGTACGGGGGAGATACAAAAATATCAACAGCGCCCCAGTACGTTATAATACATATAGATATATTAATTCATTGTATACCATTTTTTCTAAACTTAGAAGAAGAGTAATAATATTCCTTTTTGCTAAGTAAAATATTTGTAATTATCTGCTGTTTCATTGAAACATGATATTCATAGTTAAAAGTGAAAATTCGTTAAAAAAATTAGTTTCAGTCTATCAGACCGGCGTCACCGTTTTCGTACTAACCAACCACTGGAGGGTTGTAAATTAATTTTTATTGTGTTTTTATTTAGAAATACAGTCGGACATTTATAAAGTTGAAATTTGAATTTCGGGATATTTTAGGAAAACATGTCTTGATTTTCTGCCTCTCTCGTCTTCCGGTCGCTCGAAAATTTCCAATTCATAATCATCAACTCCATTTTCATATAATGTTTGTACAGGGCAGTTCTCTTGTTGAAATCATTCAGCAAGTTTTAACATTTAAAAAATGAAAATTATGTGTAATCACATATTTTTAATGATTTGTAGAATTGCCACGGCGTATTATTTACCGGACCTAATGGTTGACCCTGCCTTATGCTATAAACAGATAAAACAGCTAAGCGCAGCGCGCCTTCCGCCATCTATCTCAAAAACAGTTTCGTGTATAAGAAAATGTTTGGAACAAAAGTAGTGAATTTTATTATCTACAATATTCATAATAAATGCAAATGGTATTAAACCTACAGGAAGCAAGATATTTGCAGAAAACTGATTTTTTGACCTTTGGCCTTTGATATCTCAGGACGCGGACACGAGATTTTATTTGGAACAACCTTTATAATGAAAAAATAAAGGTTTATACAAGTTAACAGATCATTATCGTCCATTACGAGGTTGGCCCTCTTTTTTGGCTCATATTACTGGACTATACATCTATTTAACCTTACGAATCTCTTAATCGCATCCAACTTTCAGTCAGAACTGCTTTACCGTCATACTCAGTATCTTCTTATTTTTTTTTTCACATTCACATCAAATTTTATTTGCCACAAAAAATATTCTTTCAAATGAAACTCCATATTTTTTTTCAAGAAAAATTCTCTTGATGGAAAAATGTGTCTACAGAAAAACCTGCTAGGGCATTCAATAGCAGTCCTATATCTAATTTCGATTAGCTACCTTGTCCACTAACGACCATGTTTAGCCATCTAGAATCCCACAGACCAAAAAAGTATATCAGATGTGTTTAAAATGCCGTTTGCACCATAAATATGCCTGAAGGAATAAGTGATTCTTTTATTTTCCTATGATTACAGTACGCCAAAAATATTACGAATATTTATCATCAACGTATTTAGTATGAAATTTAATTGTGAATATTAATTTAGTTTGATTGATAATTATAAGTTCGTAATGTTACGAATTAGTCCAATCCCTCAGTAAAAAAGAGGGTCAACCTCGGAATGAGAGATGATAAGCTTCATTTTGGCGATATAAGAGTATCAAAAATTTCATAAATCTTGTCCTTGCGTCTTAAGATTTCTAAGGCCAAAAGTGACAAATTTTTTTTTGTTTACAAATATTTCGCTTCCTTTGGTATTAATGTTATTTTCATTTGTTACAAAAATTGGAAGGAAAAAATTCTCTACAACTTTTGTCCCGAAACATTTTTTCATATTCTCAACCGTCTTTGGGATAAAGGGCGAAGAAAGCGTAACGATAAGAATCCTGAGCATATTGCAAGGTCA
This sequence comes from Lochmaea crataegi, assembly GCA_947563755.1. Taxonomy (NCBI): domain Eukaryota; kingdom Metazoa; phylum Arthropoda; class Insecta; order Coleoptera; family Chrysomelidae; genus Lochmaea; species Lochmaea crataegi. The sequence goes on along the minus strand of OX387424.1, from coordinate 12,544,146 downwards.
ACTGTAAGTCCTGTAGATAATACGCCGTATAAAGTCTATAAATCATTAAAAAGTATATAATTATGAATAATTTGCATTGTTTATCAATTAATACATCATATTTGATAATATTTTTCATTCATCGAATATATATTTGCGTAATAATACTTACTCTCTCATGTAATCGAAAAATTGAAGTATATTTTAATTATATTATAATAAATATCAATTATACTACCAGTACAGAAAAAAATTAGGAATTTTTCTTCAAAATGTGTGAACGTTTGAATTCTCATATTACCTCCACCAACAAGTGCAGTGGCTCATGAACATCTCCTACTACGATCATTGTAGATCTATTGTGTATGTTCATATGTTATGCTAGGGATCCTAGTCTAGACCCGTGCTTGTTACTAGACTCCTAAGCTCGAGCCTTCCACGCATTAGAACGGTTGTGGTATTTTCTCCATTTTTCTCGAAAACCTTAGCCTAGATTGGCATTTACAGCAGCACACAGTATTCTGAGGTTTCCTCATCATCTAGGCGAATCCTGCATATGCTTGTGTTTGTTAATCCGATGCTGTACATTTATGTTTGTTGAGTCTACAGTGCTCTGTCAGAAGCACAACCAGGATCCTCGTTGTTCGCTTTTTTTGGATAGGTACTCCGTGAGCTTTGGTGGTGGTTCTTTGATGAACCTGTCTCATTCTAGACATCTTGTTTCACCATTCTCGAGAATGTTTTTTTGTCCAAGTACTGTTATTTATTTTTTGAAGCGCATTCGTTTTACCACAGAAACACTCTGGCCTAATGGGAGCGATCGTCGTTCCCCTTCTCGGGATAGTGAATCTGCCCTTTCGTTGTCTTTATGATCTAAGTGGCATGGTGCCCAGGCTAAGGACAGTCTTTTTTGACTGTGGGATTTCCCAGCAATCTCAAACGAGTTTGGAATCTATCCACATGGAGCTTATTGCTTTTGTAGCTGCTTGACTATCGCAGTATATGGCAATGGTCTTTTCCCTAATAACTTTTGTACTCTGTGCTGTATTGCTGCAGCTTCTGCCTGGCATATCGTCACGTATTTGCCAGAGCTCAGTGAGATTCTTGACTATGGCTATATATTTCTGCTAATACACCTTCAGCGGGTTTTGAGCTACTTTACAAAACCTAACTTGCATCCGGTTAAAATTTTATGGGAGTTAGAACCCCTAAACTATTTTGCCCCTTAGAAATATCAGTTTTTCTTTATGCTACAGAAAATTTGGAGTTTTTGCTACGGATACAATTATGAGACATTAGCATCAACAATATTGTTAATAATACATATTAAAAAAATTAACTTTGTATTATAATGGAGTACACGTTTTCATAAATGGCAGACATGCATTTAATACTGGGTAAGCTTCGTCAGGCTAAATTAAGATTTTACATAATTATCGATAATTATAGTAATTACAGGTGAATACCAGAGAAATAGCACAGCATAGACTGGTAGATTACGACCGCAACTTACTGGTAATAGTGTTTGGCCGAAGGAGGATGCACACAATGAGGAGATGCAATTGAAGAAACCCCTGAAAGCAGTACAAAGGGTAGTAGCTGCTCAATAATATTTTTTGTACATAATGGTTTGCAGAAGATTAAAGGAGCAGACCAGCTGCTTTATTCCTATCGTTCAACAACCGTTCAAGAGTTGTTGGATGAAGATTATCCTAAAATAATGGTATTTTGCTAATGGTTATTAACGAAAAGCACTGGGAATGCAATTTTATCAACCATATTATGTTTACCGACGAAGCCATATTCAACAGAAATGTCATTACAAACCATCATAACGAATACAACTGGGCGGAAGAAACCCCTTATACAGAGGACTTTTAAAGTTAATGTTTAGGTAGGAATTGTGAATAACAACCTGAAAGGACCAGGATTGCTTCAAAAAAATTAATACGGTGAAAATTATTTGCATTTTTTTAAAAGGTATTACCACAGTACTTGGAAGAGGTAAATTTCAGAATCAGGCAAAGAGTGTGGCATTTACATGATTGCGTTCCAGCACACTACAGTGACGAAGTTAGGCAACATATTTTCAAGCAATATCATAGATGTTGGATTGGAAGGAGCCCTGATTGCTTGGTTACCAAGAGGTCCAGATCTTAACCCTATCGACTCTAGCATCTGGGGTTTTATGAAATAATAAGTTTATGCTGTAAAAATTATGAGCGATCAACTACTAAGAAATAGAATCCTTGACGCTGCGAATCAATTTTATCAGAACCCATTGGTTTTCGTTGGTAAAACGATGCCGACTGTGTTTTCAAGATAATGGAGGACACTTCGAACATTTGATATAAACTTACACATTTTTAAATAAGTGAGTAAGATTAAATAAAAATTTTGACACCTGCGAATGAGATGAAAATTCATTTCTACTTTGTGTACAGTGATTCCGTCTTTGTCAATTTCCATTATAATATGTCAGGCAGCTCTCGAAATATTTGAAAAAATCAGTTTGCATTTGGTAGCTTCAAAGACAAGTTAGGTTGATTCGATTTATTTTAGGCTCCAGAATATGTGGTTTAATTAATGACCTACCTTTTTGTTACACCCTATTTAATATTTACAGTAGATAGTTAAATAAATGTATGGAAGGACTCTCATATTACATAACAAAACCCTCCTATAGCGTTATAGATGTAGAAACCAATTTAATAACTCTGTTCACTGCAACGGAGGCTACACAATTTAATTAATAATTTTCATCACTGCTCCTCTACAGACCGAAAAGTCGTAAAAGCCAAATATTTTCGACAAAGTTTTGAGTGCTATTAACCGCATGATAACGACTGACCAGCAAAATTGAAGGTAATTTCAGATACAAGTTTATTTAATATAAAAAAGAGGAATGGAGAAGATTTTAAAGAGCTAGAGGACCCGACAGACGTTGTCCTGTGCTATCATATTATACAAATTTTGACTATTTTCAGTTTGATTAGAAAATATCACATTGTTACGTATTTTGGGTGGAAATCACAAATTATTGTAAATTTTTTTATAGAAAGAATAAATTTCGATTTATCTATACAAACCATTAAGATTGCTTCAGTACTTTTCACGTTGATGAAAAAAAAAAAAAAAGTAAACTAAAAGAAGTTCGTTCATTTCGTTTTAAATATTTATAACAAATTACTGAAAAACATTTGCGTGTCCAAAATATATCAAAATTATACTACATAATGACTTTTATATGATGGCACAATCCGTTTTCTACTAGAATTTTTGTCAAAAACATTTACCCATTGCCTCTTAGTATCATTTACCTTCTTAAAATTTGTGTTTTGCTGCTGTTGGTTCTTTGTGACATTTTGTATCTTTCTTCATGTTAAAAATATTATGGACACAAACAAAATTTCCCAAAGTCTAATAAATCAGAATTAACCGCAAATACAAACAAACACATGGAAGCACTCGAGTAAACAAGGCTGTTTTAATGGTAAACTTTCGTTAGTTATCGGATGGACGCACGCACGCGCATATTTAATTCGTTATAGCGGTTGTTTGTGACGAAAAAAAAATATATTTTTTCTCCGATTGACATTAAACGTCAGTTTTAGTGACATTTATCGATCATAGAAGTAACACTTTTACTATCTAGGCAGTAAAAATGATTTTTAATGCCTAGGCATTGAAAAAAATCATTGTTTCTTCTTTTTTTAACCCTGGGATACTATTGCTAGTAACCAGGCGCATGATACTATTGACACGTTAAATTTACACACATTTAAAAAAATACAAGCTTCAAGAGAAGATAAAAAACTTTTACGAAAAACTCTCCATTTGAGCATTAAAAATACAAAGAAAAAATACCTTAACAAGTAACTACAAACATTATTTATATATTTTAACCTAATGTTCCCCGCAAATGGGTTTTTTGCATTTGGACAATAGGTACCTGTCATACGTTTTACGTGTTGGCTTTTAAAAGATCGAGGATCGCTTAGGATTTTTATGCAGACTTTTGTTGCGTGTTATAAATGACGATAGATCGCTCGAAGCACTGCTGAAGTTTGGGGTGGGGGGCGTGAGCAGGAGTGGAATTACTTACTGGCTTAGGAATAGAGTACGTGAATTTTACGTACAATAGCACTCCAGGGTTAAATCTTGCCCTGTATGAGTATCCGACAAACAAAGTTACTCTAGTAAATGCAGTCACTATATAATAAATAAACTATACCAAGGTACTGTATAGTATAGGGATATCCAAAAAAAAACATAATTAGAGTAGGCTTTGAAATTTTAATGGTTACCTAGACACTAACAAATGATGACATTTAAAGCTAGAACATAATATGTGTTTTGTGACAGAAAACACATACTTTCTGGGTTAAAATAATATTCTATGGTCAAAGAGTAGAGTAGCTAAATAACCAACAAAATTTCAAAGCAAACTCAAATTATATAGATAGATATATTTTGATAGATATTAGGGACATTCTGGACCAGTCAAAACTAAGTTCAAAAGCCATTAGCGATATATACATATACATATATTAGAATATAACACAGAATATAACAAAAATGTAAGTAGATGAGATTCTACATATATAATACATATTGATAATTGTTGTGAATATTTATAGTAATTTGCGAACAATTTTCCAACACTACTCCACTGGCTTGATAATTTGTCATGCCTTTTGTAATCATAGTATAATTATTTTTATTTATTTGTGAACTAGTGCTACAGCCGACGATATTTTGCCCTTTTGGAGCTATAGAGTCTTCAATATAACCTTCGACTATTGTTGATGACCTCCGACCCCCATGTCTTTTTAACGTGGTTATATCTGCCCCAGAGACTGCAGAACTCCTGAGAAAACAATGCCAAGTAAATTATTGTGGTTCGGTCATTTCATAAATTTTGCAATTTCTTCTGGCATTTTTCCAAATTTGTGGATACTAAACGGTTGTTTGTATGCCTTACCATTAGTGTATTTGAAAAAGATTAGGTCTACAATCTTCATATTTTCTGTAGAAGTTTAAATGTTCAACTACAATAATTTTTTTTGTCTTCGTGTCAGGAAGAGTTAAAAATAATTTTTCACCCATATCTTCAATTTGAGCTTTTTCCATCCGGTTTGGTCCATGCTCCCGCTTTGCCAAAAATTAAAGAAACCTGAAATAAAAAAATCGTTTATTTAATACTGAATTAAAAATTTATGATTTCTAAATTCTTACCTTCGTAGATAGGTATATATTGTCTGGAGCTTCCAACAAAAATTTTTGAATTTGTGATTTCTGCAGTACTCGGGATTTTTTGGCACGATAACCACCTGATTGACAATTCAAAAAGACTCGCAGTTTTAAATATTTGGATATATCTATAGTATTGTATAAACACTTATGTTCTGAGCTAAGAAAGTCCACGATTTGGTCCACGGACCAAATTGCTCCACACGGTGTAAACTAACCTATTGATAATTGTTCGAAAAAATTTTATAACAGATTTCGAAAGCTTGTTGAAAATGTTTGAGCATTTATCAATGTTCGAGGGTTATTCGAATAGAAATTTTTTTGCTAATTATAGAAAAAAAACAGAGTATATTTGCTTCTATAATTTCAATAATGTTCTCGTCAGTATTATGACCAAATCGTGACATTTTGAAATATTGAATATTTGAAACGTCAAAATCGAAATAAATCAAAATGTATCCATGGCAACGTACCTAATAGAGTGAAAACAACCCATGGTCTGTTTTCAGTATAATGTTGTTCTAATTGGTTGTGTTCAATCAAATGACCTCAAATTAACTGATTTCACTGGATATCTACTAGAGCGAAAAATTTTCACTAGAGGTCAAATTATTTCCGGAAATTTTTTCGATCTCATGAATATTTTGAATTATAATTTTCTAAAATCAATCAAAAAAACACGTTTTGATTGGTTAAAAATTACAGGTGTGGAATTTTCAACTAAACAATTCAGAAGAGGTACATAGCAACCCAGACTTAACTTAGCAACCGCAATAATAATGTGATTTAAGCAGAGTTATATCCGTTATAAAAAAGTTTTCATTTTAATTTGAGTCGTTCCCTATTATGGATCTAAACATTATCGAATCCACTTGAACACACACACACAAAATTCCATCAAAATCGATCCAGCTGTTTCGGAGGAGTTACATTCGCACGCACAGAAGAATATTGTACATATTATATAAAGATATACATTTAAATCAATTTGGAATTCAACTGCAGAGATGATTGAAGAATTGTATATTCTGTAACAAGGTTAGAATGAGACTTCTCAAAAGCTTTCGACCGACTTGATCATAATTCGTTACTTAGTAAATTATCAAAAACTGGACTGTCTACTGGTATGATGAACTTATTTTCTTCCTACTTATCAAATCGGAAGCAATTTGTGGTATGTAGTGGTCACAAGTCTAAAGAATATTTAGCTCTGTCTGCGGTACCTCAGGTTTCTAATATGGGACCTTTGCTATTCAACCTATTTATTATTGATTTCTTGAATGTATTGGAAGTTGATGTATTGTTGTATGCTGATGATATGAAGATATTTCGTAAAATTGTCGAGAATAATGATTATCACATATTACAAAATAACTTGGAACGAATTTGTGAGTGCTAACAAGCTAAAATTAAATTCGGCTAAGAGTGTGATAATGTCACATTCTCTCAAGTCTGATCTATATGCATTACACATATTATGATTATATGGTTGAACATAATGTGCTATAGAGACCAGATCTGAAGGTAATTTTTGAAAGGAAGCTTTCTTCCACTCCTCACATAGAAAGTGTTGTATCTGCAGCTAACCGAACCTATGGTTTCTGTTGTGTTAGAGTCACCAGAATATTATAACATACTTTATTTAACTTTATTAAAATACAATCAAACTAAAACTCATACATTTAGATACAACTGACAAGTCCCTGACAGACGTCTCCTAGCAGTAGCTATTCAACCTAACCTAGGTGAACTCAACTTAACACATCTCCCTTTCTTTATCAAAGGATGGGGTGAATAACTACAGCCTTAACATTAATTAGTAACATAGTCAGTCATCCAGAATGGTTTTCTAGAAACTCTTTTGGGATTAACACTATTACTGCCTTCAGAACTAGAACTAGAGGAAGGAATTAATGCATTTTCGTCCTTTCCAATTGAGGGATCCGTCACACTGGTTTTTATTTGCGGACTACCAGTACTATTAATGGTATCATTTCTTAGCTCTTGGCTTTCATAACCGTCCCCTTCAAAACTAACTATTGATTATGGTTGGGTCTCTGACCTAGGAGGAGCTTTAATTAAGGACCACAGATTTCGGCGATATGTGCCATTTCCGGCCTAAACAATATACGAACGCGGTTCTTGACCCCTCTCAATAACTGTACCATACCTTCTGAGATCAGTAACCCAGACGGAATCATTTTTTCGTAAAATTTCTAAATCTTTAGCTCTATGTCTATTATTATAGATTTCCTGTTGTTTGTTTTTTGACTTTTCCTCCTTATCTGTTAATTGTCTCTTTGTATCTACAACTCCTGCTAATTCACTAGGTAATATAGGAACAAGGGATTTAATTTTTCTAGACATGAACAATTCAGAGGGACTAAATCCACACTCCAAAGGTGTAGAACGATAGGCAAAGCCAGTTGAATATCCTCGCTCTTTTTTAACAACGATTTTGCCGTTTTCACCGCAGCTTCAACAGCCCCATTGGATTGGGGGAAGTAAGGGCTACTCGTTGTATGTACAAAATTAAAATTACTCGCAAATTTTTCAAATTCTGTCTGGAACTGAGGACCATTGTCAGATCTAACCACATCCGGAATACCATACCTCGCGAATAGCTCTTTCATTTTTAAAATAATTTCCAATTCTGTGAATTTAGATAAAGGTAAAATTTCAAAAAATCTAGAATATTGATCAGTAACGATCAGATGCCAAGTTTTATATTTGAACAAATCTACCCCAGCATAGGCTGTTTGTGAAATGTCTCCTTACTTTGAATTCTTTCTTCAACACGATTTAGATATGCCCTAGCTAGATTTTCAATTTGTGTCGAAAGTCCAATTCACCATACGGATTGTTTAGATCTTTAGCGACACTTTACAATTCCCTGATGACCGGAGTGAATAAAGTTTAAGACCTAAAACTGTAAAGGAGGAGGAATTACAAGACGTGAACTTCTCAACAACAAATCATCCACAATATAAAAATCAAATCTGAATTGAAAGTAGGGAACTATTTCACTAGAAATATTACTTTTTTCTGGCCACCCAGACAACGTATATTTTTTTAATTTAACACAGATTGGGTCTACCGACTGCTCTTTTATAATTTTTTTCAAAAATTCATCTTTTACTGGAAGATTTTTTATTATTAAACTGACATGAGCCTCTACTTCAGATGAAAAATCTTCAGTCAAATTTTGATGTTCTAGTTGTCTCCTTGACAGGGCGTCAGCCATCACTATTTCTTTTCCAGGAGTATAAATAACTTGATAATCATACCTCATTAATCTTAACCTGATTCTCTGCAGTCTGGGCGTCAGTTCATCAATATTTTTAGATTGGAGTATCTGAAGTAGTGGCTTATGGCCAGTTTCCAGAATTACCGGAATGCCGATAATATATTCTTTAAATCTGTCACATGCCCACGTAAGCGCAAGTGCCTCCTTCTCTATCTGGGCATATTTGGTTTCCGTTAAGCTGAGGTTTCTCGATGCATAAGCCACTATTTCCTTTTCATCATTGTCGACAAACTGCATGAGAACAGACCCCAACCCGAAAGAAAAAGCGTCTGCACTAATTATAATTTGCTTTAAAGCATCAAAGTTAGCTAAAGAAGGAGCTTGAGCAAGTAAATCTTTAATTTGAGCAAACGAATTTTTTTGGGCTTGGTCCCAAATGAATACTACATCATTTTTTAATAACTGAGTAATTGGTTCCAATATTTTTGACTTATTTTCTATGAATCGAGCTGCAGAATTTACCATACCAAGAAATTGTTGAATCTCTTTTTTACAAGAAGGGTCTGGAAAGTTAATTATAGAAGAAACTCTTGAAGAATCGATTTCAATACCTTTATCTGTAATTGTGTGCCCCAAAAAGTTTATTTTATTCACTTCAATCAAACACTTAGATTTATTCAGGGTAATCCCTTCATTTTGTAGTACCAATAAGACTTTGCCTAATATTTTATCATGTTCTTCTATGGAAGAAGCGTGAATCAATATGTCATCCATGTGGATAATAACACCTTTAATGTGAGAAAACATTTTTGTAAACTTTTGAGAAAAATATTCAGGAGCACACGATATACCAAAAGGTAATCTCTTAAATAAAAACCTCCCGAAAGGAGTAATGAAAGTAGTATAAACTTGAGATTTTTTTGATAATCTAATTTGATAGAATCCTGAATTTGCGTCAAGTTTAGAAAATATTTTTGAGCCTACCAACTTAGCTAAAGATAGTTTCACCTTTGGAATGGGAAAGTAGGATCTGAGTACATTTTTGTTAAGTTGAGTATAATCGCCAAAAATTCTAACCGAATCACCTTCAGGCACAACTACAATGGGTGCAACCCATTCGGTATAATAATCAACTAGCTCAATTATCTCCAACTTTGTAATCTACCGAGTTTCCTTTCTAATTTGGGTAATAGAGCAAGAGGAACTACGCGAGAAGCTGATAGAGCAAACGGGTGAATATTGGATTTTACAGAAATTTCTATTTCATCGCGGAACTCTCCTAACTCTCTGAAAAGTTGGGGAAAATCTCTACCTATATCGATTTTAGAAACCTCAGCAGATAAAAAGTTAACATATGAATCAGAGGAGAGAAGAAAACTGTTGTTTTCATTAAATCTCATTATATCAAGGTTAACAATACCTTGTCTTCCTAAAATTGGTAGTTTTAATCGTTTGAGAACATACACCCAGCATAAATAGCTCTTTTTACAATGAATGAGATACAATTTAATCTTACCTAGAACAGTTAGCTTTGACCCATCGGGACCAGATATTATTTCTGAACAAGGAGTTAATACATTAACAAATCTTTCTGGCAATAATGATAACGGAATACCAATAATATCTGCTCCACTATCGATAAGAAAGGAAATTGGTTTAGTGCCAAACTTATTGATTTTTATCTTTGCAAACCACTGGTTTTTATATATATTACCCACACTTGCTGCCATGACACCTATAAATAATTCATTATTGTTTGGATCTTCCTCCTGTTCATAATCAATAGCATTGACAGACTTTTTTGTAGAGCTTGATATTGGATTTTTACACACCCTATCCCAGTGACCTCGCTTTCGACACTTCCTGCATTCCGAATTTCGAGCTGGACATTTATCTCTACTGTGAGGCTTGAAACCTCAAAATTCACACTATTTGACCTTGCTTTTGGATACTTCTCTATTTTTATTCATTAAATTTCTTTCATGAGATATAGCGCACATTTGGGAAGATTCGTTTCTTAGAATAGAGTTTTGTTTCCTCTGCAACTCTGCAACTCTCCTTTGTCAAAGTTAAATCCGGCATTAACTGGAGCTGTTCACTTGATCGACGGTCCAGCATCCCCATTACAATTCTATCTCTAATCAAACTTTCTCTTAAATTGTCATATTCATAGAACTCAGATAGATTATGCAATGAAACTATCTATTTGTTCACCAGGCTGTTGTACTCTAGAATTAAATTGATACCTTTCGAAAATTGCATTTCTTCGTGGAATAAAGTAATTAGTCAAAGCTTTCAACATCTCTTCAAGGGTAGTAGGAAGATTTGGAAATTGAATAACTATTTCTTCACACTCTTTTCCCATTATATATAACACCAAATTGATTTTCTCAACCTCGGTTTTAGAAGCTAATCCAGATACAGAAGCATATCTTTTAAAGCGCCTTTCCCATTTAGGCCAGTCTGCTGGGTTGCTGAAATTAAACTTTTCAGGATCAGGAGCATTTGCAAAAGTTGCATTATTTCGCTAAGATGTGTCTGGCTGAGACATTTTTATGCTATTTGTTTGAATATAATACCTTTTCTACGAGATATCGTGGGTACTTTCACTACGCTGCCACCATGTTGTGTTAGAGACACCAGAATATTATAATATACTTTATTTAACTTTATAAAAGTACAATCAAACTAAAACTCATACATTTAGATACAACTGACAAGTCCCTGACAGACGTCTCCTGGCCGTGGCTATTCAACCTAACCTAGGTGAACTTAACTTAACACAACAGTTTCATTTCAAGCTGCTCACGTGATTTTAACGATATTATAGCATTAAAAAGTTTATATTATTCATTTGTTCGTTCTAGGCTGGAATATGCTTCCATAATATGGAATCCCAGATATCATTTGCATATCAACAGCATTGAATCCATGCAGACGATTTTTAAAATTATTGAGTTTTAAAATTGACAGGGTATATCCAAGTATTGGTAGGTACATCTTATAACCATTTACTAGTACGGCATTCTTTCAATATCCTTGTTATTAGAAGAGAATGCTGTATACTAGTTTTTATACGTAAAGCACTAACTAATACTGTGAACTTTCAATATCTTATTGAAAAACTAAATTTTATGATTCCTAGGCTTGCGTCACGAGAAAACATTTTACACTAAAACACCGCGTACTAATATTTTTAGAAATTTGCCAGTCTCTAAATGTGAAAACTACAAAAATTGTTGCAACCTTTTTGACATTTTTCTTGCATCTCCTGGACAAATTAAATACATTCCAATATTTTCAAAGATAGCACAAGGTGGGTAGACAAAATTAGCACACAGCAAATGGACAACAATCATGAAATGGATAAAGGTAGGTATTTGTCCCGTTGCATATTTAAAATTGATGTTACAAAAATGGAATGAAAACATAATATCTAACCGATTTTTTTTAAATCCCTTTTGGAAAAATACAAATTCTAAGGACACCGGAAGTTCGAACGAAGAATAGTGAGATGAGATATAATTACGTATACTGACTGAATAATAACAAACTCTGGTGATTACAAGTCTCGAATGCAGCTGAGAGAGATGGTATAATGTAAAAACTTTTCATAATATTTCAGTGAAGACTATTCGTATGAAACATTTGATAAAAAAAGAGCAATAAAAATATTTTATTGAGATTGTTATAAGATAAGCAAAGAGCTCAAAGTTTTATCCATTTCTTGTTGACTTCAAATTGCTAATCTCTAGAATATTTCCTGTCATAACATTTGTTGAACAAGTTCTGGATTACAAAGAACTGAGGACTGAGGATAATCATATTCATATCGATGACCCCCTTGGTACATAAATTGAGATTACGTGTGTTAGTTGTGCGGATAAAACAACCCTGAAAGTATTATAGTGCTTAAAATGTATTTAACCCACTATTAAAATATCGCTACAAGGGTATTAATACAGTTTCATTAAAATCTGGTGTATTTATTGCTTTAATCTGTGCACTAGCATTCAGTTCTATATTGTAGGAGTCAACAATTGAAATTGTTGCGGTTTTATCTCCAGCTCGTAATATCTGCCGTGCTAAAGGTTAATTCATATTAAAATATCGTGTATAAAATGTTCATTTGGGTTCCTATGTACCACTAGCTTTTCAATTGCTTATTAAATATGCTACAACGAAATTATTTCATACAATCACTGCAACCCAAAACCCGTTAGAAATTTTATTTTCAATATAAAACATAATCTTAAAATCCTCAGGTATCATAATAATACGAGCAGTATTCATTTTATGCTGCAACTTAACCAGACGTGGTTGTTTTAATAAAACGGTAGTAACGTTTTGTGTACAGGGTGTCCAGAAACATTCCTGCCAAACGCAAACTACAAAAACTTGTAGATGAGATTCTATGTTCATCTAACCTAATTTACCTTCATCAGAAAGTTCCTCATATGGGAGCTAGCGCCCTTTGAAGATGACGTCAAATTTTTAGGCCTGACTCAAAAATACCGGTCCCTACGAACTCCATACTTGGTACATTGTATAACCCTGCCGTAATAAATTGCGTACCACAAACCCGTATTTTTTATTGCCATCACAAGCGTTTATCGTGAGAGAGGCATCTAGTGAATTAGCTAAAATTAAACTTAATTCAAAACTATCAGTTATTTTCCAAAAAAAGATGCTCTAGTTTGAATTCGCTATTATGCACCATATTCGAGAAAAGTGAATATAAATTTTTTTGTATCCTTAGCATTCAATATCATATTCATTATTTGATTGATTGCTTAGTTTTTGAACTAGGTGGAGCATATTAGGAAACTTCAGTCACACCACTAAAAGGCATTAGATTAGGAGTGTGTTCCGAAAGGGTCAGGTTCAGACTTTTTGAACTAATTGAGAATTACCTGAAATCTATATTTTACTACTAGCGGTTGTCGTGGCCAATGAGGAATTATGGCATGTCTAAATATCGAATCATCATTGGCTAGAGGCCATGGCGAGATTAGTAGCCAAATGTCACATCATTGCATCATTGTGAAAAAATGTATGGTTATATTAAGAGCGCGCTCCCAAATTAGACAGCTCAAAACAGTTGGCACCCCGGACTTGCAACAAAATTTAGGTCATTTTGTAAACAACAAATCTAAAGAACGCAGTAAAATTAAGTGTTGAAATTTTAACACAATATAACTTGGACCTTTGTCTTGGGGATTAGGTATTTTGGTTAAGTTTTATATTGTTATAAAAAAGATATTAGCCATTATGTGATGGTATGTTTTTGACAGTTTTGACAATTTGTGGACACCAATTGGAACGCCAAGATCTGGTCCCCAAAAGAAAGCCTAGAGAATTCCATTCTGAAAATATGAAATCTCAAATGATTGTATTTTTTGAGATTTGTTGCGTACAAAATTTTGGAAACGAACACAAGTTCAGAAGTTCCACCGTCTTGATGGATGGCGCTGTATGAAACTTCAGTAACAGATGATGACGGTTTTGTGTCCATAAAAATATTTCAAATTATTTATTATTGTTTATAGCATAGCTTGTCAGTATTTGTAAGTGGTTATAATAAAATAATCTTCATGCTGAAAAAGTAAATTTGCTCTTTATATTTACTCCACATGTGCTCCATCACAAGTAACGTGTTTAGTGCCTATAGGTGTAAAATAAAACACAAATATTTTTAGCTAGTCTATGTAGTGATCCCACAAAAAAGTGCCCTATATTTATTGATCCCCATATCGGGGCCTTTTGGTTCCTCCGGGGACCTGTACACAACCATAGACTTCATCAGCATACATACATCGGCCACCCGAGTTAGTAAGAAAAACTACATTGCTAATATTAGTAATAAATGCATTCTACTAATTGACCAAAATAGACATTTCGTATTCTATTCTATACTGTTGTAATCTTTTATTTTCGAAACACAGGAATAAAAATGTTATATATTTTTGATCTTCAATTTTTTCAGGTGATGTATCGAAATGTTATTATAAATACTTTTTGCAGTTTTCCTCCAGTTTGTAATGAACGGACATGCCTGTTTTTCCATTGACTCTTCTTAATCTTAATTATTCAAGTGAATTATACCAAAAATGTCTTCTTTTATTGAAAACAAAAACAAATCATTCAGGCAATCTTTTTGTTTAATTGTAGTATTACAAATTTGAAGTACATAGTAAGTAGGCAGTTTTTATATTAATTATAATACAGAAAGAAATGCTAATTAATTAGGTAAACTATAAAAATGTTTATTATCGCAATAAACAGACATGTCTGCTCATTCAATTATCCTTATTAATTATTCAAAAAAAATCACAGCAAAAATAGGTGTATGTATGTTTTTATTGAAAAGAAACAAATCAAAAATATTCTATAAAAATAAATAAAATTATTATTACATTATGTTTAATGTATTTGTCTTCATATTTATTAGTACATAGCAACTGAAGTTCATCTACCATTTCTCCTCAGAACAAAAAGAAAATAAAAAGTTTATAAAATTATCCATTTTTTACGATTCTACACTCACAAAGGGGTGGTGACACCCATCGACATACTGAAGTCTTGATCCATATAGTTATAAAGACTGAAAAAAAAACAATTTAATTCTAAATACTCTGAATAAATATTTTTACTAACAAAATTATTTCAAACTCATTTCAGCAAAAGTTTTAAACAATCCATTTTATCAGAACTGTAAATGAAATAAAAAAATTAGATGTTTCTTCTAAATAGGTCTTGACATTTTTTCACTTACTGAATAGTTATAGCGAACACTGCTATATGGAATATTATTTGGACCTGTGCTGGCAGTTACATCAGGCTACGTTTTAATTACATAATCAGAACTGTAAATGAAATATAAAGATTAGAGGTTTCTTCTAAATAAGTGTTGACATTTTTTTACTTACTTTTTGTAAGTAAGTCTTGTAGGTGTTTTTACTTACGGAATAGTATCAGAAAACTGTTTTATGAAAGATTAATGGACCTGAGGGGCAGTTGCAGCAGGTTCCATATTAGTGAAATTGTCAGTTCTGAAAATGATAAGTAATTAGATTTTTGTAAATAAGTTAGTGTGTGTTAGTGTTTCTACTTACGCATTAGTATCGGCATCCATATTTTTGCCCTAATTATCTGGATTCTGTCTTGCCAGACTTCTTTTTCTCATATTCTGATATTGCTTGCTTGATATAAGGGGGGTCAATGCATTTCCTATTTGGTTTCTGATTATTTCAGGAGCTATACATTCTGTATAGAATTGCTTCAGTTTCAGACGCATTTTTTCGGCCCAAATTTTTCTATCTATCTCAATTTCCTGTATATATAGATCTATTTTATCGCATACATACACAACACAAAGTAACATCTGCTACTATTAGCACAACACAGCCTCGTTGTGTTGTGACTATTAGTTATTTTGGTGTATTCTTTGGTTATATTCTGGTTATATTCAATTGCCCGATTGCTCCTGGATCTAAAAACACACGCTACCCCTACCCAGTCGAATTTGTTCGTTTTTTGCACAATAAACGTACAATAAATGTTTATTGTTTATGTTTAGAATTTACATAGTTGCCACAACTATAAAAATAATGTTGAATTTACTTACCTAGTTATTGTAACGAGAAAATAATAATGAAAAACCTACAATTATCTGAAATGAAACGATAACAAAATATAAGCACATACTTACCTGATATATTTCTTCTTTGGAAACCCAAAAATTAATCACAATTTGCCTTATGACTATCACACAAATACACTCTAGGTACGAAGTCGAATATCGAATTTTGAAAACATAAGATACCTAACATACAGGTAAAATGGTACTATATAGATATTGCAAGTACCTAAAAATATACCTATCTTATGACGTGCAGACGTGCATAGATTTTCTTGTTAAAAACATTTTCTCCTTGTTTGAGGATTTTCGTATAATATGGCAACATCGGTTGTGAATGCAGCATTCTGTATTTCACAATTTTACTTGGCTCTTTTGGATTCTAAAGCTTCAATGCCGAATGTAAAAATTATCCCTAGAAATCCTTCGTCACATCTAGTATTTGAAGTTCGCGTTTGGCAGGGAAGTTTCTGGAAACCGTGTATAGTTACATTGCGAGATATTCTTGTTTCAGATCACTACAAAATAATGCCATCTGGTAATTTATCATTTAATTCGACTGACATGGCCCATAAAGTGTTAAATTTAAGCTAAAACAATCACCCACGAAAAGATTTTAGTCATTAACGAAATCGCTTTCTAGTGAATAATAATAAAAAAATGTAGCAAAATAGTATAATAAAGCTCAGTAGGTCTGTTATCATAAAAGATACCAAAAAAGTTATTTATAAAAATTGTTGATAACTCCATATTCCAGAAATTGGTTACAATATGTATTTGAATACTTATAACTCTCTGTCAAAATCTTAACAGGTTCAACGCCCTGAATAATTGAATAGGAGTAAAAGAATAATAATCTATTGAAGCCAAAGCTTTTTAGTGATCATCAAAATGTATATACACGACAGATTTTGCAAAAAATATTCATTGAATCAAAAAGATGGTGAGTCAAAAGACAAGTCCATGATTTTCTCAGTAATTTTTAATGCATCATCCAAAATCGGTTATATCTTCATAACAGATATCAACCGTATATTGTTGTAATGAGGATTTGAAGCAGTTTTTAATTTTAAAGTGAAATGTAGGTTGTTTCTTTTAAAAACCATAACTTTTCTCTGTCACCGAGGTATTAAACACCCTGTAACATTGTGAGTAATTTTGAAATATAGAGCTTGAAGCTAATTAACCTTTTTATCATTCGTGATAACAGACCTCCTGATCTTTATCACACTAATCAATCACCCTGTATAGCTCACACTGTATATTCAATTGGGACGTATTGGTTTTGCAGCATATAAAATTATGCGTATTTTCATGGATGCATGTTGAGAAATCAGTAATATAATTTTTCCAATTTCCTGTGAATAATCCACATCACTACTCGGAAAATGTATTTCACAAATTTACCAGCTTTTGAGTACTTGGGTACTCAATTTACAAGTAGGAATAGAGCACAAACATTGGATGAAAAAATGAAAATCATGAAGACTAGTTTGAATGAACTTCAATCTAAAACAGCTTTTATCGCTCTTTTTCTTATTGAGTTTTTGTATGGAATTCAGAACACAGATAGTTCTATATAACATATTTAATTGCGTTGGGGTTTTTATGTTGAACGTGTTCTGCACACAACTCATAAATACAAATCCGGAAAAACATACACACCATTTGGTCCTATTTTTATGATTAAACAGGTACATCAGCAATAAAAAAAGGAAAACTCCCACGCTATTTTCCGTCTGCTTACAGATATAGGTACATGATTTATGGAAAGTATAACGATATGAAAGTACAATTTGTGCACTTCGTAGAAGGATCGATACAAATAATGTATACAGCTGGTACAAATGAAAGGAATACATTTTTTATTTCGTAAAATGGTGATTTTAGGGGAAAATCTTGAAACTCGTCGATTTTTATTTTTAAATGGGCCCTTCATCAGATAACCTTTCTATTTTTGACGTCATCTATGTGAGCGTGATAACGTTATCAATAAAATTTTCAAATAGATAAGTGGGTCTTGCCATATATCGAAGAGGAGCAATTGTGTGGCCTCCGAGGTCCCCTGATTCAACTTCTCTCGATTTATTTTTATTGGATACTTGAAAAGTGAAGTGTACATAAATAGACCACAAACTCAAAGAACGGATACGCATTGCAAAAATAACTACCGAAGTTATAGCGAATGTTCGAGAGGAGTTCGCTGCTCGCCTTTGGCACTGTATTTTAGCTGACGGTAAAGAATTTGAGCAATTGCTTTAAATTTAGTTGTACTTGACTGTAACATTGAAAATTTAATGAATAATTTTTTGACACTACATAGATATATTGATGTTGGTAATTAGAAATAGATATTAAAAAGATCTTTCAATTGTTGTATTGCAAGACCCACTTTACTATTCAATTTAAGTTTCAGGATTTTTTCCTTAAACCACCGATTTACGAAATAATGAATTTATTCCTGTGATTTGGACCATACTGTATATAAACGTACAGAGCTGCTAATTATATAATACAGACTATTGTGATGCTTTTGGAAGTTTTATCGACAAGGTGACCACCATACACCAGTGACAAAAAGAGTTGTAAAAATAGAGGAGAAATTTATTGTACCTAAGCAATCGCAATTAGGTAAAATATCGAGTAAGTCACCAAGCCCAAATAACATGCGAAGTATACATATCTTCCAACCTTGAAACCAATCAAAAATTACGTCTTTTCATATGGTTGTATATAAACAACTAATCATCCTCAACGAATAAATAAAAGAATGCTAAAAAACATTTTTAAAAACAAGCTTTCATTTAAATGCTTTAAAAAGAAGACAACTGAAACCAATCAATTTATTACCTCACACAATGTACACTTGTGTAAATGTATCTACTCATTTTATGAAATATATACTTTTTACTCATGTCAAGATCAATACATAATCATTTTATTCTTGTTTATGCACACAAAAATCTCTTTTTTATATCATATAAATTGTCAATGTAATAAATTGATTGGTTCGGTTTAATTTATAATTTGTTTTTCCTTCTTAAAGCATCCAAATAAAAGCATATAAAAAATTCTTCTTACCATCAATTTATTTTTTATTTTTTGGTTATCGCTATTATTGTATCGTTTCTAAGCCTTTTCCTTTCAATTAAAGCTTCACTTCACTGATTGTTTGCCCGTTAAGCTAGTACAGTCTAGCTTTCTAACAAGGAGACCTCCTAGTGATGTATGCAAAGGTATAAATCTTTAAAATTGGCATGGCGGACATTTTGTTTTCCACCATTTTGAATTTGTTCCACCACCGCTAAAATTTGCCCATGGTATAAGTCGATATCAGTAAAGACAAGAACCCACTAAGTGTCACCATTTGTTTGTTTGTTTAAGGATTTTATTTAGCAAATGATGCTACAATATAACATAATAACATTATAACAATATTACGATATAACAATATAACAATATAACAATATAAAAATATAACAATATAACAATATAACAATATAACAATATAACAATATAACAATATAACAATATAACAATATAACAATATAACAATATAACAATATAACAATATAACAATATAACAATATAACAATATAACAATATAACAATATAACAATATAACAATATAACAATATAACAATATAACAATATAACAATATAACAATATAACAATATAACAATATAACAATATAACAATAAAACAATATAACAATATCACAATATAACAATATAACAATATACCAATATAACAATATAACAATATAACAATATAACAATATAACAATATAACAATATAACAATATAACAATATAACAATATAACAATATAACAATATAACAATAAAGCAATATAACAATATAACAATATAACAATACAACAATACAACAATACAACAATACAACAATACAACAATACAACAATACAACAATACAACAATACAACAATACAACAATACAACAATACAACAATACAACAATACAACAATATAATAATATAACAATACAACAATACAACAATACAACAATACAACAATACAACAATACAACAATACAACAATACAACAATACAACAATACAACAATACAACAATACAACAATACAACAATACAACAATACAACAATACAACAATACAACAATACAACAATACAACAATACAACAATACAACAATACAACAATACAACAATACAACAATACAACAATACAACAATACAACAATACAACAATACAACAATACAACAATACAACAATACAACAATACAACAATACAACAATACAACAATACAACAATACAACTATACAACAATACAACAATACAACAATACAACAATACAACAATACAACAATACAACAATACAACAATACAACAATACAACAATACAACAATACAACAATACAACAATACAACAATACAACAATACAACAATACAACAATACAACAATACAACAATACAACAATACAACAATACAACAATACAACAATACAACAATACAACAATACAACAATACAACAATACAACAATACAACAATACAACAATACAACAATACAACAATACAACAATACAACAATACAACAATAGAACAATACAACAATACAACAATACAACAATATAACAGTAATTAATTAAGAAATTGTTTGTCAAATAGAACAGTTTTAAATTTTCTCAAGTTTCTTTAATTTTTTATTGAAAGTTTCAATTTGTTGAATTGAATTATTCCTTTATTAAATATAGATTTGTACGCTACTGATTTTAATGAATTATTCATGTGGAAATTATTTTTGCCACGTGTATATTGATCATGAAATTCAAAATTTATCGAAATGTAATTTTCAAATGGTCAGGAAGTAAATTGTTTTGAATTTTATATAAAAAAATGTAAACATAATAAAAAATAAGGATTTTTACATTTAACCACTTTAATTTTTTTAACATAAATTCAATTTTTGTATATTTATTTGCATTCAAAATTATTCTCATTGCCTTATTCTGTAAAACTTGTAATTTTTCAAAATGTTCTCCATTTGCTGTAAATAGATTGGTCGAGCAGTACAAAAAATGTGGTAAAATTATTGTATTAAAAATACACTTTTTAGAGAAAAAGTGTTGACTTATCCTTCTGAAATAGTTGATTTTTTTAGATATTTTTAAAATTATATAATCATAATAATTTTGAAATTTCAATTTGCTATCAATAAATATTCCTAAATACACATCTACAATTTCTAAATCAATATTATTTATGTTTACAGTATATAAATTATCATAAATTTTTGAATTGATAAGCATGCATTTTGTTTTATCAACATTCAATTTTAGTCTATTTATATTCAACCATTTTATTACAATATTGAGTTCCATATTTATGTAATTAATAGCTTCTGATATTGATTTACATTTTATGTATATTAAAGTGTCATCAGCAAACATCTGAATTTTACATTTTTTCAGAACTTTAGGTAAATCATTTATATATAAAATAAACAGTAAAGGTCCCAACTTACTACCTTGTGGCACACCAATATTAATACAGTTTTTTGATGAAAAATTATTTAAAATTTTAGTTTTTTGTGTTCTATTATCTAAGTAATTTTTAAGAAAATTTAAAACTGTTCCTTTTATCCCATATTTTTGAAGTTTTTGTAAAAGTCTGTTTCTATCAATTGTTTCGAACGCTCTTTTAAAATCCAGAAGAAAAAAATCCGGGCTGTAGTACACTACAGGACTCTTTGAAGGATTGAAGGCAGACGTCAGTCAGTCTAGTCCATCACGTACTCCCAGCAAACCCTTCCATTTGATACTCCCGTATCATGGGAGTGCACAAGTGCATAAGTAAAAAATTCGCCATCTTTGGCAGTCCGTCATATTGGATTTGGGATGACATCACTCAGCTTACCATGCAGTGTTATCCAAACTTAAGGTGTACGCAAAATGTCATCTCAATCGGTTGAGAATAACTGCTTTAAAATTTAGTTGGAGGATTCGGCCCGAACACATACATGCATACAAATATTGAAAGTTAAATAAAATCATATAAAAATAAGAACTGGCTGCTTCGTTTATGACAAAAAATAATCTTTATTTACTGCAAAATCCTGTATCTTAACATTTTTATTCATAATGATGAAATAATAAACAAAGAGGAACAAAATTATAAAAAATATTGAGAAAAAAATATATTTATCATAGGTAAAGTTCCCATGTTAGTTGTATTCCAGAAAATGAAAAACAATATTATTTGTGATAAAATTACGTTAGGTGGTTCATTATATGCTACTAATATTACTTCCCCCCCTTATTATATTCACTGTTGCATTTAAAATATAAATAGACGTATCCCTACATAAAAAATCTTTTTATCATTATTAAATAGAATCTTTTATTAAAAAGTACGCTTCTTGCTATTGTTTTTCAAAGTATTCTCCACGAGGTGAAATGCATTTTTGCATCCTTTGGAACCGATTTTGGAAGCAGTTATTCCACACGCTTGTTAGTACATGTCGATCTTCTTGGATCAGCTTACGTACCTCATCTATGTTTTCCTGGGTGAATGTCGTTGTTGGTGGACCTGTTTATGGATCGTCGTTTAGATTAATCCGTCCATATTTAAACGAGCGTGCATGAACTGGGCACTTTTTAAATCTACAAATTAGGGACACATTCTATTTACCTGGTTAATCTCTCGAACTGAGCACCAACCGCTTATCGTGGTAGAGAAATCACAATTTTGAATAATAAGTTGAATAAGTTTACTTTTGCGAAAGTTTTGAAATGTCAAAAAACATTTTGAAGATGTTTTGTAAAAAAATGTACTGCAAAAAGTGTGGACTATGGGTCCTGAAAAAGTTGTTTCAAGAAGTGATCTTCAACATAATCATTCTAATAACACGAGATTGTTAAACAGACAAATAGGTATGTAACAATATAATTCTAATTCAATATTTTCATCTAACTAGTAATAATTTTTCAAAATTTTGTCCTATTATAGTCAGTGCTAGCGCGAAGAGGAAAGCAGAAGAAGACCTTACAGAAAAACCGTCCAAAATATTCAATTCCACCGTTAAAAATTATATTGAGGCGATGAACACATTAACTGTAAAAAATATTTATTATATCAGAAAAAATATTTACATATTACAAGAGAAGAAAACTACCTACTTCCAAGATTGTCGAAGAACGCAGATGAAACCATTAATATTTCACAAGGTTTAGAACTGAAAACCATTAAGGGTGAAAATTTTCTGAAAGCTGATGAATCGAGAAACCAAATTATAGAGTTTTTCTGTGAGACTAACTTGCGTACTTTGTGCAATTGCGATACTATATATTTAGACGGAACTTTCAATTACTGTCTAATTTTATTCCTGTCAATAAACTGTTAAAAAAGTATAAATAAATGTTTTTAAAAATGTTTCTGTATTTCTGTTCCAATTTTAATAAAAAAAAAAAGGTGAGTGGTCGTCAGACCGCCGACAGAAGCTTGCTTCTTATGAACAATAGAATGCGAGGTTGGGAAAACCACCAATAAAAATACGCGCAATAGAATGCGATGTTTGGAATTACATTAGGCCCAGTACGTTCTACTAAGTTTTATTTCATTTTATTTCATTGACCATTTGTTCAAAATTTTGACAATTTTTGATAATTATTGACCATTTTTTCAAAATGTTTGACAATTTTTGACCATTTTTCCTAAATTTCTGACAATTTTTGACCATTTTTTCAAATTTTAACAATTATTGACCATTTTTGACAATTATTGACCAATTTTGGCAGTATTGATAATGATTAATCATTTTTGACAATTTCTCAAAAATGTTGACCATTTTAGACCATTTTCCAAATATTAACAATTATTGACCATTTTTGACCATTTTTGACAATTTTTGAGCATTTTTGACAGGTTCTGACAATTATTGACCATTTTTGACTATTTTTCAAAAATTTTGACTATTTTTTGACAGTTTTTTATAATTATCGACCATTTTACGGAAAATTTGACAAGTTTTGATAGTTTTTCGAAAAATTTGACCATTTTTCGAAAATGTTGACAATTTTTGACAATTATTGACCAATTTTAACAGTTTTGACAATTATTGACCAATTTTAACAGTTTTGACAATTACTGATCATTTTTCAAAATTTTTGACTATTTTAGATCATTTTTCAAAAAATAACAATTATTGACCATTTCTGACAATTTTTTAGCTTTTTGACAGGTTCTGGCAATTATTGACCATTTTTGACAATTTTTCCAAAATTTTGTCCAGTTTTCAAACATTTTGACAATTTTTAACAAGTATTGATCATTTTTGACAGTTTGTTATAATTATTGACCATTTTTTCCAAATTTTAACAATTTTTTGACCATTTTTTGGAAATATTTGGCAACTAATAACCATTTTTTCAATATTTTGACAGTTTTTGACAATTATTGACCATTTTTCCAAATGGCTACCCGTTTAATCTCTCCATACCAACGATACAATGTCGACTGATGTGGTACTTCATTGGCGAAAACAGAAACCCACTTCACAAGTCATTCTTTTTCAGTTAACTGTCTTCGGAAATTGTAAAAAATTATTGAGCAATAATGTTCTTGGCTTCATTCTATATTTCGACTGACTCAAAAATTCATTTAAGGTACAGCTTTGAACGAAGCGGTCTGAAACTTTGGCGTTGAGTTTACTAAACATTAACGTTAATTTTGACATTTGATAATTGTTGACAGGCGCCAACTATGTTGTTATATGCAACACTTAAAAGGTAACCCTCGTATTAAATACTTGTATCACAATTTTTGCACTCGCATGGAGTATTTAACCATGTTTGAATATTTCACATTCTACGTTGCACGTAAAATATTGCATATAGAAATAAATAGAAATTGTGGGTATAGCCTTTATTTTTTTTCAAATTGCCTTAAGAAAATTCATGAACTTATTAGTTATTTCCATAACAATCGTATATTTCAACCTGTATTTAAAATGACATTGATAATATTATTCGCCATTTCAATAAACCATTAGTTCGATAAATTCTGTAAACCAGTCCATCTATTTTGTAAATCGTTCCATAGACCCACACATTCCTAAGAAGAATATTTGGAAACTGGATGGTCTGGTAAGATTTACTTGCCTCACTCTTATAGAACAAGGGTGATGTTTTCGAAGAAGTTTTCTCATTATTAAGGTGATAATATTTCCTCAAACCGATTTTATGATCACAGTCCTATAAATCGTTATCGATTCACATTAATTCAATAAACACAAAATCTTTGAAGAAAATATATAGGACTAAGTGTATAAATTATTTTTTTAAATTTATTGTTTTCAAGAAAAAATGATATCACAAAATGTTCTATGGATCCAACTGTATCTCTGGGCCGACTGCGACCCAAACATCGCACTCGTAGAGTAAACACGTCATCATTACGCGTCGTTATCCTATTTGGAAGATACTGCCCAGGCTTCGCCATTCTGCAGCCTCAGTGTGTCTTCGACATTTTGGTTCATGTTACCATGTTATAAAAGAAACATCCTGTATGTGAAGATTGAATCAAGAGTTGGTGGCTCAACACAACTTGTTACATGAATAAATATTTCATAATTGCTGTGATCTCATGTAGCTAGTGAGTTAGCTTCAATTGGATTATAAAATGTGGTCATGTGAAAGTACAATAGCGTAAAAATAAATAAAAGAACTCGACTGGTTAAAAATTTCTACATGAAGTTCTTACATTTAAAAAAAGAATACTTGTAACACCCCGTATAAACTGTTTTCCGTTGGAACTACGCAAATATTATCCAAGGAAAAAGTAGTGGCTTGATGTAACTGATTAGTGCCCATATCAATAATGGTAGAATATGAAAACTAGGTATTCGTTACGCCAATATTCAGTCCATAAATATCAGTAGCTAGACTATCGAATTTTTTTGACTAGCAAATCCCATTTTCGGCGAATATAGTATTTATGGTTCGCCTTTGAGTCGTAGAGAAATATATAGAGATGTACAGTTGGCGAAGTTTTTTTATTCCATTCGATAGGTTCATACTCTGCCAAACCACTGAAGGCGCCACACGAGATCACCCTCTTCTATTTATTGCTTAGACGGGAACGGTGTTAGAAAGAAAATTTATTGCCACGTTTGTGTTACCTCGATGTAAGTGCAGATGTTTTATTTTCTGATGAATTCAACATTTTTAAAGTGGCTGGATTTTTTTATATGAAGCGATAACATTCTGGAAAGCACCCATTTATTTTTATGAGATTTTTATTGCATATTAATTCAATAAATACACTATTGCAGAACTGATAAACAGATATGCACTGTCCTTTTGAGCACAGGTACGGACTAAGTTTAATAGTTGAATATGCAATTGTTTTTAATATTTGGATTTTTCCACTTCTGAATACAATACCTGAACTCCTGAACATTTCAAAAGTAAAAACGTGGCATCGCGATAAAATTAATGGTTCAAGAGATATAGGCCATTTTATGCACTACACACCGCGCATTTACCCTTTTCTAAAAGTGTAACCTTAAAAATTGAGCTCAAGCCCAAATAAGAATTTAGTTATAAAATTTAAATGATAATTGAAAAAAAACAAGTGCAAGATTATAAATTAATTTGTCTACTTGGTTACATAAGTTTCGGTTGCTCCGGTGACAACCTTAGGCCTTCGACGTCGCTCAGAACGGAGGTAGGGGTGGATCCCTCTTATTGATCTTCCGGACAAAATAGTAGACAACTTGTGTGGGCGCCAACTGAGTTTTCCACTTTGGCCTAGCGCAACTAATTTCCCCCGATAACCCAGTAAAACAAGGGAAGAAAATAAAAGGCAAACCTCAGCTTATGTTCCTTATAATTATTCAGTTAAAAATAATTAATACCCTTAAGGGGCTATTTTACAATTAATATCTACTGAAAACCCTAGTAAATGCCCCCCACTTAAAAAAAAGAGCGTGAGCATCTGTTACACATGAAAAATATCAAATGAATAACAATTAAATGTCAACCTATACCAGTTAATTGACCTACGTAGTGGCTGTTCAAGTGAACCAGTAATGATTAAATAAGAACGTATCAATTATATGTTCTATAAACGAACCTGAAAAGTAGCGTACAGTTTATAAAATAAATTCCATACAAGGCGACACCGTAGTCAAGGCGTTGGTACCAAGGCAGATACGCATGCGCAAGTGGATAAAATTATGAAATTTAGATTGTGAAAATTTACCGCAAAACATTAATTTCCACCATTACAATTGCATAATAAAATAAATCAGTAAGGAACTACCTAGCTAAAGTATATACATGCTGGCGTAAAGCCTAAAATAAAAATAAGTAAATAACTCAGAAAAACCCCCGATACCGGGTTACCCTCAATGTGGTCTTCTTCAAGAAGTTGTTGAAAAGTAGCAGCAAACTGCAGAAGACATCATTATCTATCTACCAGGTAGACTCCAAAAGTCCCGAAGTGTGTATCTGGAGGGTGGTAAGTATACCCTGGCCCCACAGGTGAAGTGTGTATCTGGCCCCATAGGTGAACCCTTGAAAATTAAAACAGGTATCAGCCAAAAACTGAGCCTCTACAGGAACAAATCCAACACCTCAACAAGTTAAGCTTGTCTCGGCCTATGCCAGAAGCCAATTTATAAGAATTTACAAGTAATTTACAAATCAAAATCAACCCCAAATCCGATAGATCAAACCCACAGAATAGTCATAAGGCCTACTCACAATCTACAGTGTCAGCAACAGTATACTACACTGAATTCAAATCAAATAATAAGAATTTAAATCAAATATTAAGAATACGATAAGCATCTAAAATAAACTGTTTTTGGTCATAGCCAGGGTAGGTTTGAAGAAGCACCCACGAATTATAGTATTCGTTAGACTAAAGAGGGCAAAGAAAACAAAATATATACAGGGTAACAGAATAGACTGACTTAATCAAAAATTTACAATCAACAGGTAGTATTTTACCACCAACTGTTTTAACCACAAAAACTACAAATCTATGAGATTCCAAAAAAGGTCCAATACTCAAAATTTTCCTTACCGGATGGTAACCAACTAATGAACCAACAAAACCATTCCAATTCCAAAACTTCAACGTTGGCGGTTTCCTTTAAATAGTGGTAAATACATGGTGATGCGAAATCAGTAAGTAGAGAAAATACTTACAATCGTTTTAGTGCAATAAATCCCCTATAACGGTTTGTGAAA
This sequence comes from Lochmaea crataegi, assembly GCA_947563755.1. NCBI lineage: Eukaryota > Metazoa > Arthropoda > Insecta > Coleoptera > Chrysomelidae > Lochmaea > Lochmaea crataegi. Next base: position 12,515,790 of record OX387424.1, on the reverse strand, counting down.
ACGGCTTCCAGAACTCCCGTAGAACCAAAATACTAGCCGCATATTCCACAACTCATTCAGAACGAGAACCTATAAATCCCAGCAGGGGATGACTATCCAGTCATTAACAAAATTCAGATTCTCGTTCGATGTACTTTTGGAAACCAACCATCAAGTAGGAGCACACACCGGAAAAGACAAGTGACTGACACTTCCTCAACTTCAATACAGAATACAACCATAGAGAAACCTACCCGAAACATACATCCGAACTACACTGCTCACTACACCGAGCGTGTTCCGCACAGATCAAGTCATAAAGTGCTACACTTCCCTCTATGTAAGTCAATACGCATTCGCGAGTAAAACAGCCTACACTCCTGAGTAGCATCGATCAAACGCTCTTACAATTCCCTAAAACGGAGCGACAACATTTGTCTATGGATTCGTAGAGTCACAGAGCAAACGCTCTACCTATACCGACAACATCAGCTCGACAACCTAAGTTATCTGTGGACTCGTAAAGTCACAGAGCAGATGCTACACACAAATTACGACTACACTCATCGTTACTACTTCACGGCATGACGAACGAACGCGTTTATCCAAGACACGACTGTCACGGCCAATTGTCAATGTCATCCAATAAATAATTCGGCTTTGTAAACAATGAACAGGAGGAAAAAAATAAAGTATATATTAGAAATTATTCAAATACATTTGAGCAATAGATAGTACCACAAAACCCCCTTCCAAAGTAAACAAAGCAAGATCAAACACTCGGATTTAACAGACACAACCCATGGTGATAAACAGCTAATATATTATAAATAGATGTATAGAAAATATTCGAATGCCATCTCACACAGAAGATTTCTAACTAGTGTGTATTTGCTCAAGCCAAAATTTGGTAGATAAATGAAGAAAATATAACTCAAAAGTAAAGTATGTCTCCATAGCTGCAGTAAGTTTTATCAAACTTAATTACTATTTTAAATGTTTTAGACTTCAAGTCAAGGAGTCAGTAATTTATAACTGAACCCTAATAAACTCTAGCGTTTATCAAGCTGAAGCGGACAAATATTTGGACTACTGTGGCTACACCCCAAAGGTAATATAATCAAAGCCAGAAACAAAATCAGTAGTCCCACGGTAACTAAAAACTAAAATAAAATTCACAAGAGAGAAAACCCCTTACATGCATTATAAGAAACAGAAAGAAATAACTACCATGAATCTATCTATACGGACATTTACCAGGTAGGCTCGTTTTATTATTTACATTACCTAGCGACTAAATATAAAATTGTTGTCATGATGTGAAGACAGGTGTGATTACAGCCTGCACCACTTCACTGAAGTACTTTCGTAGTGAACAAATGATGCTAGAAACATAGAGATAAAATCCGTCAGGTAATTACTATATACAAATACTTAATATATACAAGACATAGTGACCAATTCAACCGTTACAAAAGGTACGATCGAGGGGAGCATGTATTATTAGTAAGTTATCGAAGAAATATATACAGAGCGCGGCTAAATTATGGAACAAATTCATTATTTTGTAAACAATTTAATTTTCACAAAAATCCTGAAATAGGTCGATTTTTAATTTTAAATGCTGATTTTTTTATTATTGTGCGAAAATGATAACTTCACCAGTTTTGACGTGGTGACGTAATCGTTGATTTTTTAAATCGAAATGTGGTTCTTGTAATAGGTACCTCATTTGAAATGTCTATTAATAATGTATTTAGTAATGGCATAGTTGGTCAATTATTATTTCTACGGACTGAACATTTTATTTTTCAGTTTGAGAATTTGCTACTACTGTTTAAAAATATTAACAATAAGTTGAAGTTTAATATTTTAGGTGACACACCCGATATTTAATAAACTTCATATTTTAGTAAAAAAAGGAGAAAGCTAAAGAAATGGACAAAAACGCGACAGCAATCAATCGTCAAAAATCAAGTTGCTATTAATCGATAAAAATCAAGTTGCCTGCCTAATGTCAATTAAAATATCAGGTGACGTTTTGTCGGATACACGAAATTTCAAGTAAGAAAGTTTAGAAGTAAATTATGGCTTAGAGAAACTGGTCATATTAAATAATTATTCAAATTGCTGGACGTCCTAAGGTACCAGAAAACGTGAAACTTGATGTTGTATTAAGTGTTGAGATAATCCTCATAATACTTCACGCCAAATTGCAGTGGACACAGGCATATCTCAACGGTCGGTATTACGTATTCTGAAAGACGAAAAGTAACAGCCGTACAAAATTCAGTTACATCAAGAACTCAAAGATGATGATCCCGATCGCCGTATGCAGTTTTGTGACATTTTTCAGGATTTGGGTAACCGCAATCCACGTTTTCTTACACAAATTATGTTTTCTGATGAGGCTACATTTTGCCTAAATGGTTCAGTCAATCGTCAAAATTGCAGATACAGGAGTAAGGATAATCCTTACTGGATGACTGAAGGTAATACTCAACACCATTAGAAAATGAATGTCTGGGAGGGAATAATTAATGACACTATTATTGGTCCTTATTTTTTTCAAGAAAATCTCATAGGGGAACGTTATATGCAATTTATGCGAACATAAGTTATACCAGTCCTTGCCAACAAGTTTCCAAATGCCAACAATCCTAACTTACCAGATGATAGTATCTGGTTACAACAAGATGGTGCACCCCCGCATTATGCACGTGATATTAGCGAGTTTTTAAACTAGTGTTTATCTGGAAGGTGGATTGGTAGACGAGGGCCAAAAGAGTGGCCTCCAAGATCTCTAGATCCCACACTTCTAGATTTTTTTCTATGGGATTATTTTAAATCAAAGGTTCATGTAGATAAACCGCAAAATATACAAGAGTTGCAAGACCGAATTAGAGTTAATAGAATTATTCGTAATGTGCAAGAAGAATGTGTTTGTCGATTTGCTTATTGTCAAGAGACCGGTGAATGGCATTTTTAGCATTTAATTTGGCTGAAAAGTATTATGTATTAATACATTTAATATTGCAGTTCGTTTATTGTAAAATTATTCTCTGAATGAATTAAATTACTTTTTATTTTCCCTGTATAAGCATTATTCAATTGAGTATAATACTACTGAATACATTATTGAGAGTCGTTTCAAATGAGGTATTACAAGAAGCATATAGTTTAGGTGAAAAGTATTAGGTATTAATTAAATTAATATTGCAGTTTGTTTATTGAAAAATTATTCTCTGATTAAATTAAATTACTTTTTATTTTCCCTGTATAAGCATTAGTGAGTTAAAATTTGAAAAAAATCAACGATTACGTCACCGGTGACGTCATAATTTTCGCACATAATTAAAAATCGACCTATTTCTGGATTTGTATCTAAAATGTATTATATGCAAAATAATGAATTTGTTCCATAATTTAGCTGAGCTCTCCATATTTCTGTTGTGGAATTTGTTATTTCAACACCCTGTACCTTGAATTCGTGGGCCGAATTTTTTCCACTGAGCAAACCCCAGCTCTTTTTAAGTTCTATTAACCTAGTAACAGTACCAGTTGTATCCTTCGATCATTGAACGGACTAGATAAATAACCCGCTATACTGACAGCACTTTGTTTGTAACCAGCAATACAACAACAAAACACACAACAAAGGTCACAGCATACAACAACAGTGCCCTGCTGTGTGAGGAATTGACTGAATAATCATATTTCAAAATTTCCGAGAAATAATAGAAATACTCACTTTGAATTTATTTATGAATCGATGAATAAATTTTAGTTTCCGTCAACCAGATTGGATACAGACTTTGTTCCTGCACGAAGACATTTTTTTTTACCTGATCCAAACATTATATCACCGAAATGGAATAGCTAGAACATAGTCTAGCTTCCTTCGGAACATTATCTTCCCGAATGATATTTTTCCGTCGCTGAAGTTGATTTGCATCTCGAGTGACCCAAATATTTCCCTAAATTAACACCAATAATGCAATAATGCCATACAGAACTCAGAAAGGATAGTATTTCATTATATCCCCCTTAAAGAGTGTGGGCTGCTTTAGGACTTCCTAGCCTCTTTAGCCAGCATTGGAAGAAATAGGATTTTGGGTTCAGGGGATAGGAGTGAAGGAAACGGTGGTAGATGCCTGAGTGTGTACTGACGCCTATTGCTACGAAAAAATCTGTGAAAAAACTCATAGCAGGCAGACGAGCCTGGGATTTGAACTCCGGCCCTTACGAATGCAAGTCGGAAGCTTCTCCACTGCACTACTTGCTTGGTATAATGACCGACATTACCACAAGACAATAAATGGTAACTTCTTCCAAAAGTGGGTAGTTAATCTCCAACAAAGGAGTAGTCATGGTCAACACATCGTATCATCGATTCTCTGTGTCCAAATTATTTTTAAAACGAAATAATATATTTTTAAAATTATTTGATATTCTAATGTTTTAGTAAAGCACTTTTATTAATCTGCACATGAGTCAATTCCAATAAGTAATAATACTTGAATAATTATTTTCTAAGAAGACACTACTTTCAAATTCAATCCTTGATTCTGCAAACAAGCTGATATCAGCAGAGCTTACGAAAAGTTCATTTTTATTCGCAATTCTTTCATTCGTTCATTTCATGGAATTCTTTTCTCCACTTCAATGTTCAGTATGATTTAAAAACGATTCGAGAAAATAACCATTATAAGGTTATAAAATTTGATTGGGCAATATCAGACCTGTTTAATCTATGGAATTCCAGTAACTGGCACAGAGTGTTCAGCATCACTAAGAATATAATAAATAATTTGCGATGTAGGCAATGGTATAATATAATATTGTTTCAAATGGAGATATTGCCATACTACTCAAATTATGTACGAAGTGAATAGCAATTTTTTTTGTAATTGTATTAGTGTCTACTTAAACAGACCACTTAAAGGCATCCCTAATTTAGAGACCAATAAACTTAATCGAATATAAGGATTTGATTAAGTCATTGTTAAGTTAGGAGGCTGTAAAGTTCCTCTGTAATATGAAACTATAGTTTTCTCGGTGTTAAAACAAAGCCCATTCAAGTAAGACCAGGACTTACCAATAATGAGATTTTTGTATATGGTAGAATTTGAAGTTGGTCTATCTGGAATAAAGTTAATTTACCATTTATTTAATCTAAATGTGTTACATGAATATACACTGCGTTCATTTGAAAAGCCGAAATGCCGAAACACGTCAACTTTTTAGCGCTAATGTCATAAACGTAAGATTCACCCCCCCCCCTCCTTAAATTTTTTCAAATGGCGTTAGTTATCAAGAAAACGAAAATTATCTTGACTGCTTTTAGTTAGTGTTAGTTAAGTTAGTGTTATATATTTAAAAGTAGGAAAGATATAAAAACAATATAAATGCCGTACAAAAAACTATCCGCTCTTAAGCTACTTATCTGTAGTGATTCTTATTGTTGAGGTTTCTCGATGGATGGTGGGTAACCTGCAGGTAAGTGTCTTCTGTTTAGAGAAATGTCTTTCGATAAATTGCAAATAGGTATATTCCAGTTCAGGCAAGCTGTGAACTAAGCTTCACAAACCTCATAGAAAATCATAGAAGCCCATAGAAAACTTCATAGGAAACTTCATACAAAAGCGTATAAGCCCATAGAAAACCTCATGGAAAACCTCATGGAAAACCTCATGGAAAACCTCATGGAAAACCTTATGGAAAACCTTATGGAAAACCCTATGGAAAACCTTATGGAAAACCGCTAAAAGATATAAAAAAATAACAGTTTCCATCATATCACAATTTGTTAAACCCCCCAAGAAAATAATAATTTTACAATTACATGAATTACATCAAAAAGGACTTTACAACTAAATGTTTTACATTGAATTCTATTTAAAGAAAGGAAAATTTTCACAATTAAATTTTTTACATTTGAAAGTATGTGTTTTATAAATTTGGTTATTTTTGAATTCTGTACAAATATGTTAGGTAATAGAAATATGAGAATTTAGGAATTAAACAACAGGTAAGTGAATAGTAGTATCGTCTGCAAAATTCAATAGGAAAAACAGATATTCATTTTTTATTAGCTTCCGCCATGTTAAAATATGATCTATGTCGTCCATTTAAATCCAAACACATCGACAGTTTAGTTAATCTATATGTCTTTAATTAATGTATTAAAACTCTCCATAGATAAGAATTATCATTTAAACCATTTTTTTAACAACCATTTATTGTTTACAAATTATAATTCTTCAATATCTCTGCGGCTTCAAAGGAATTTTATTTCGCCCTTTCTAAGCGACAGATTCAGAGAGACAAGCCAGCCTGCTTTTACAGTTTCCTCTCTGTCTTAGCGCAGAACCCCTAATGCGCATATGTCACATGTAAAAATCAAGAATTCCCAGGAAATGTCTGCTACCACTCTAACGTTAATATAAGAAACAATAATTACTGTTTCACAACTCAACTGAACAAAATTTATTATCACTACAATTACCATATATATCAAATTTTTGTGATATCACCAAAATTCTTTTTGAAATTTTATATTAACTATTCTAATAACACCCTAATTAATTTTAATCCTAATCACTATATATTCACTTTCCTTTTTCATAATTTCGCACTATTTGTATGTTCAATGATCAATGTCAAAATCCGTCAAACACTTTTCAAATTCTACTTGTTATTTATTTTATGAATTTTTTCAATTGGGTCAAACCAAATGGGTTTTCTAAAAACTGGATCTTCTATTATAAGAGTATCGTGAAGTTAAAAAAATTTGAGCGTAACTCACCAACTTCAAACTTGGTTGTCCATACAAAATTGCTCCTCAACATATACCATGTTATCGCATTCTAATAACTGTACTCCTACTATTTTAACGATTATCATTATGATTTCTTTTGGCTTTTTCTCATGAAAATTTCCATGACATCTTCCTTTTTGGCCGTCAAAAAAATTCCCCTTTCAAAAAAATCATTTCCTTGAAAACCATTTCTCTTAAATTTATCGGAACATAATTCTGGCCTATCAATACATCTTTTCTTTTTATTTCATATTAATTGACTAAGAATTATCACTAGTTATATCACAAGAGGTGAATATTTTATGGAATATTGTTTGACATTTTTGTGTAAAATTTCGCGGAAAAATGTCAAAAAGTATTCACAACAAAATATATACCTCGAGTGGTATAGGGTCAGATTATATACCGAAAAAGACGAAAACATACAACGAAATGAAATATTTTCAAAATAATTTATGTAGCTACATAATAATTTATATTTTTATTATGAAAAACGGGCAAAACGAAACGAAACCTAAACAATTAACAATGCAATAAAACCAACATAAAATTAATTATAAGTATTGTTAAATACACAGTTATTATAATAAACAGTAGTGGCTTGGGGGTGTTGCTGGAAACTCTTCGAACTGCAAGAGACCGAAGCTGCATGTCGGTCGAACGCATTTGTTGGAGGATGACCTCTTAAACCTTGAATACTGTTTTCGTGGTGAGTTTTGTCCATTTGCAAGTATGGCTTTATGTGACGGTTGAATTTGTCACTACGTCTCTTGTATATATTAAGTATTTGTATATAGTAATTACCTGACCGATATTGTCTCTATGTTTCTAATATCAATTGTTCACTACGAAAGAACTTCAGTAGTTATATAATTTCTGTCAGCCCAGATATTTAGGGACAACTCTGCCATCATCCTTCCGGTGAAGTGGTGCAGGCTGTAACCAAACCTGTCTTCACATCTTGACAACAATTTTATATTTTGTCGCTAGGTAAGGTAAAGAATAAAACTAGTGCCTACTTGGTAAATGTCCGTATAGATATATTCATGTTAGTTGTTTCTTTTTATTTGTTATATTATAATTCATAATTAAGGGTAGTAAGGGGTTTTCTCTCTTGTGGATTTGACTTTAGTTTTTAGTTACCGTGGGACTACAGATTTTGTTTCTGGCTTTGATTATATCACCTTTGGGGTGTAGCCACAGTAGTCCAAATACTTTGTCCGCTTCAGCTTGATAAACGCTAAAGTTTATTAGGGTTCAGTTATAAATTATTACTGACTCCTTGACTTGAAGTCTAAAACATTTAAAGTAGTAATTAGGTTTGTTACAACTTACTGATCTATATAGACATACTTTACTTTTGAGTTAAAGGTATATTTTCTTCATTTATCTACCATATTTTGGCTTAAGCAAATACATACTAGCTAGAAATCTTCTGTGTAGGTTGGCAATCGAATATATTCTGAACATCTATTTATAATATATTAGCTGTTATCGCCATGTGTTTTGTATGTTAAATCCGAGTGTTTGATCTTGCTTTGTTTACGTTGGTTTGGTATTGTGGTACTATGTTTACTCAAATTTATTTGAATAAGTTTTAATACATTGACTTCATCATTTATCTCCAATGTTTACAAGTGTTTATTTGTTGGATGACAATTACAATTGGCGTTGACAGTCGGGTCTTGGATAAAAGCGTTCGTTCGTCATGCCGCTGAGTGTAGTCGTACTTGATGTTAGGCGTTGCTCTGTGACTTTAAGAGTCCACAGACAACTTAGTTTGTCGCGCCGATGTTGTCGGCAGAGATAGAGCGTTTGCTCTGTGACGTTATGAGTCCAAAGACAAATGTTGTCGCTCTGTTTTACGGAATTGTTAGAGCGTTTATTCGATGCTACTCAGGAGTGTAGGCTGTTTTACTCGCGAATGCATATTGACTTACATGGAGGGAAGTGTAGCACGTTATGACTTGATCTGCGCGGAACACGCTCGGTGTAGTGAGCAGTGTAGTTCGGATGTATGTTTCGGGTAGATTTCTTTATGGTAGTATTCTGTATTTTGGTTCTACGGGAGTTCGTATTGTTGAAGAATTCCGTCCTGTTCTGGAAGCCGTTTTCACAAACCCTTATAGGGGATATATTGCACTAAAACTATTGTAAGTATTTTCTCTACTTACTGATTTCGCATCACTATGTATTATCACTATTTAAAGGAAATCGCCAACGTGAAGTTTTGAAATTGAAGGCGTGCCACATGATGTTGTTGGTTCGTTATTTGTTGGTAGCCATCCAGTAAGGAAAATTTTGAGTATTCGACCCTTTTTGGAAAAGGTATGTCTCATAGATTTGTAGTTTTTGTAGATAAAACAGTTGGTGGTAAAATACTACCTGTTGATTGTAAATTTTTGATTAAGACAGTCTATTCTGTTACCCTGTGTATATTTTGTTTTCTTTGTCCGCTTTAGTCTAACGAATACTATAATTCGTGGGTGGTTCTTCAAACTTACCCTGGTTACGACCAAAAACAGTTTATTTTAGATGCTTATCGCATTCTTATTATTTGATTTAAATTCAGTGTAGTATACTGTTACTGACACTGTTGATTGAAAGTAGACCTTATGACTACTTTGTGGGTTTGATTAAGTTAATTTGGGGTTGATTTTGACTTATACGTTACTTCTGGCATAGGCCGAGACAAGCTTAACTTGTCGAGGTGTTTGATTGGTTCCTGTATAGGCTCAGTTTTTAGCTGATACCTGTTTTAATTTTTAAGGGTTCACCGGTGGGGCCAGGGTATACTTACCATCCTCAAGATATACACACTTCACCTGTGGGGCCAGATACACACTTCGGGATGTTTGGAGTTTACATGGTAGATCGATGGTGATGTCTTCTGCAGTTTGCTGCTACTTTTCAACAACTTCTTGAAGAAGACCACATTGAGGGTAACCTGGTATCGGGGGTTTTTCTGGTTTATTTACTTATTTTTACTTTAGGCTTTACGCCAATATGTATATACATTAGCTAGGTAGTTTCTACTGATTCATTTTATTATGCATTTGTAATGGTGGAAATTAATATTTTGCGGTGAATTTTCACAATTTAATTTTCATAATTTTATCCACTTGCGCATGCGTCTCTGCCTTGGTACCAACGCCTTGACTACGGTGTCGCCTTGTATGGAATTGTTTTTTTCATAAACTTTACACAACTTTTCAGGTAACATATAATTGAAAGTTTTTTTGAATCTGTATTGGTACACTCGAACAGCCATATTAATTTCCCACTACGTAAGGTCAATTAACTGGAATTTAATTGTTAATCATTTGGTTTTTTTATTATGTGTGACAGAGGTTCTCACTACTTTCTTTAAGTGGGGGGGCATTAGCTAATAATTGTAAAATATCCCTTAAGGATATCAGGTATTTTTTTTTGGTTATTATAAGGAACATAAGCTGAGGTTTGCCTTTTATTTTCATCAACTGTTTTACTGGGTTATCGGGGGAAATTCGTCGTGCTAGGCCAAAGTGGAAAACTCAGTTGGCGCCCACACAAGTTGTCTACTATTTTGTCCGGAAGATCAATAAGAGGGATCCACCCCTACCTCCGTTCTGAGCGACGTCGAAGGCCTAAGGTTGTCACCGGAGCAACCGAAACTTATGTAACCAATTAGACAAATTAATTCACAATCTTGCACTTTTTTTAATTAATTAAATTTCATGACTTTATTCTTATTTGGGCTTGAGCTCAAATTTTAAGGTTACATTTATGGATTGAGCACTACCATGGCTAGTATTTTGTATAAGAGTTTGTTCGCTTACACCTGCTTTGCTCAATGTAGAGACAGCCGTGGCTCGATTGGAATGGTTTGTGATTTTTTACTTTTCACTATCTAGTCCAATTTTTTGTGCTGCTTGTTTTCTCCATTTAGAGAGAATATTTTTCCCAATTGGACAGTTTTTATACCAATTTCCGATTCTCCAATTTGGATTTACCGTCAGAAATAGTCTATTTGTAGTTATATTTTGCCCCCTTTTTGAAATTAGTTTTTTGTATAGGCGAACTGGACATAAATCGGCATCTTTTGTGTTTGGCACTAACCATTTTGAGTTTGAAAGATTCTTGTCCCCGCCTTGGGATGTTTTTCAAAAAATTGGGTTATATTCCAATCTACTACTTTCTGTACCATCGCTATGTTCTTCTCTGAAAAACGTAACTAAGCATGTCTCGCCCTCTCTTCCTCTCCAAGCTAATTCCCCAGACCCTGTAAATCCTCGGGGTTATTCTCGTCAAAATTTTTTAACATCTTTTTGTATTCATCGTAGGTCAGTGCCCTCGCACTTTTCCGGTGATTTTTTGGATCAGCCTGAAGTAGTTTTCTTTTAGAATTTCTAGCCACACGTGATTTTTGGAATTCAGGGTCTTTAAAAGGATCAAATTTAATATTGTATTTAATGAAGTACCTTTCTTGAAGAAGTTGGGCTGTTTGATTCCACATTGTCTCAATAACCTCTTCTTTATAATCAGAACCATTTCTTTTTTTCAACATAGCGGCAAGCTGCATTACAGTTGTATTTTTGTCTAATTTATAATGACGTGTTTTGTAGAATTCTTCAAACTGGGTCCATACGTACTTTTTTGTTTTTATCGTATTTGTTGGTATGGTATTTTCGGCGTTTTTTCGGATATTTTCTATTGAAACATCTTTTGAAAGCGGCAATTTTACTTTACGCTCGAAAAACAAACATGATTTTTTCCACAGTCACACTTTTAATAATTAAAACAGTTTTTTATATTATCTTAAGTTATAATAGGAGTGGATTATGATTTAAGATAGTACTCTGACATTTTAGATGTCATATTATTTATTAATGTTAAATGTGAAAGTACAATTATTGTTACAATTCTTTATTGCAATTTTTTATTCAGAAGATATTCCTTCCATTATTGAAGATTGAAAATGAAATTCACAAATGATATAAAAAACGTGTAGTTATCTTTTTGTGTGTTTCTGGTTTACTATCTATTTAAGTACCTATTTCAATTTGGGTATTTGAATGCTTTCTGTTTATGGAGTTTAGAAGATCTACTGAATTGATGTCGAAGAATAAAAATATATTATCCTACGCTTCACAACTAGTTTTGAAAAATATTTTTCAAAAACAGTGACCGTTCAACGAAGAAGAAACAACTACTTCCCGGGCTACATGCCCCGACAGATATTAAATATTAAATATCTGTCGGGGCATGTAGCCCGGGAAGTAGTTGTTTCTTCTTCGTTGAACGGTCACTGTTTTTGAAATATTTTTCAAAACTAGTTGTGAAGCGCAGAATAATATATTTTTATTCTTCGACATCTATTGTTAAAACGCTTTACTAAATACGACAATTTTACAGGAAACTGTATTAATTCATCTACTGAATTGTTCAGACTTGTCAGAATCTGCAGAGCGCTCAGACCTCCCTCCCTTGTCAACATTTGATTCGCCGTCGCTCGAGGTAGAGGCGTCCCCGAGATATCAACAATAACTTTTGAAATTTACCTTTTAATTTCCTTTAAATTATCATATAAATTGTTATAAACATTATTATAATGTTTTGAGAAATTAATAAATCCGATTAAAATGGTGAATAAAGTAGATAGTATAGTATTATCTGGTAACTTGTCGTTCATTCATTGTTTTTCGTCGTCATGGCTAATCCCACCAACTTTGATAAAATGAGCGAGCGAAAAAGATTCCTTTTTTGCTCTAGAGCGTAAAGTAACAATCCTCGGCATTTGTCAACTTTACGATCTCATTTGAATATAGTAATTAGTTATTTTACGCGCGAATGTAGGAAAAAATGTTTTTGAGTCCATAGTTTTTCGCTAGGTGATGGAATCCATCATTTACAAAATATAATTGAGTTTTTTTTAAATATTCCTCAATTTAGTTGGTGAAAAAAACTCCCAGAAATAAAATTAATCGATATAATTATACCCGAATTCATAGCTCTAGCACAAAGCGGTTATTGTAAAATAGAACAAGAAGTTTCATTAAATAATATTTCTATACTTCCATATGCCTGAACCGATTTTGAAAAATGCATAGAGCATTGAAGGTAGATTCCAGAAACAAATAACTTCTAATTTTTCAATCGGCAACAGGAGAGCACCTAGCTCTATTAATGTTTTTTTCTGAGAAACTTCAAATAAAATGCTATAACTCTAACCAGCTCATAAAAAGGCGAATAAGATGACTTATTAACCTATCAAAACCGCGAACGGATATCTCTTGTTATTACAAAGAATTTGGCATTTTTTAGTGAGTGTTGATGATTGTTGGCTCACCCAGTAAGAGAAATTATGTTGCTTAAATTGTTTTGAAAACGTAACAAAACTAAGGAGGCTACTTATAACAGAAATTTCCAAAACGCACCTACTACCTAATTATTTCAAATACTCAAAATGCTTGCCATCATTTGCTATTTACAAATCTAGCCTTTCTATAGTGGAATTAACACTGGTCTTACTTTTAGCAAAGGAAAAACTTTGAACTGTTTCCCGAATCCTATCTTTCGTATCCTCATGATCTTTGATTTTCCCCATAAGTAAAAATTCAAAACCGTGAGGTCTGGTGTCCTTGCTGGCCATGAAAAAATACGCCCACGTCCAATCCACTCAACCAAAAATGCCGTATCTAAATAAAGCCCGACATCTGCTGCAAAATGCGCTGAACAGCCATCTTGTTGGTACTACATGTCTAATAGTAATATCTTCCAGGAGAATTGGTAAATCTTCCGTTAAAAAATGTAAGTACCCCAGTTCTCCAGTTAATGTTCCTTCAAAGAAAAAAGGTCCGATAATATTGGACTGGATTTGTGCATAGCAAATGATGGCAAGCATTTTGAGTATTTAAAATAGTTAGGTAGTATGTGCGTTTTGAAAATTTTTGTTATAAATAGCTCCCTCAATTTTGTTTCATTAAGTTATCTTGATAAATATTTTTGTGATGCGTTTTCACTTGTTATTTCAATTTCAAAACCATTTTAGCAACATAATTTCTCTTACAACTCACTGGTTAAGCCAACACCCACCAAAAAATGCCAATATCTTTGGAGTGACAAGAGATCAGTTCGCGGTTTTGACGGTTTCATAAGTCATCGTATTTGCCTTTTTGTAAGCTGGCAAGAATTATAGCATTTCATTTGAAATTTCTTAGAACAAAATCATAAATAGAGCTAAGCCCAATACTGCCAAATGTATTGACTTAATAACAGACGCTTAGCATAGAAAGTCCATGTGAACAATAAAATGAGATAAATTCGGACAGACTATACGCATAATGAACTTCTACAAATTTTGAAACAGGTCTGGACTCCTCAAAATAAAGTGCCAAGGGGCATTGTAAATTCACCCTGGTATATTTGTAATGAGTATACCCATAGGGACCTAGGTGTAGCCGAAGAAGCTCCAAAAGCTGCAGCATGCCACGAAGGAAGTTTTCACTAGCATGAGAACATCGAGGCTGTCCAGTTCCTGGATAACTCAAATCAGTGAAGAAGACTGGGAAGGTCCAAACCTCACGAGTTACTGTAGTATAGTATAAATTAAAAAGCCCAGTGCGCTTCAAATAGTATGCAAGAATACCGTCTCCTTTGTAAAATAGTAGAAGCCCAGACATCATAGGGAGACTTTATTTTATAGTATTCTATCTAAAACCTGGCCACGCATGTATTATTGAGGTTAGATATTTTCGGGGCTTGTCTTTTGACGGAGTAATAAAAACGTTTGTGGTTTAACTGAATAAATAGAAAAATAACTTTTTGCACTGTAAAATTGCACATCACATATAACTTCTTAGATCGACATCGATGAAAATAATTATATTATTTGTTGAATTACAATATCCTGTTTGGATAACTATTTATTAACAAAAAGAAAAAATCGGCGGTTGCACTAACATTGATTGGCCTCAATGATGATAACTTTATTTTGTTTGATATATCTGCGATTAACTCCGAATGAAACAAATAAATCACCGTCCTTTAAAATCCGTATCGTACGCCCATGGTAGATGCAAATTTTGGTAAAAAAATGGTTAACCCATTTTATACAGTATTTTCCATGTACCATGGGAGTACGGTAACATTTATGTAAGGAATTAATTCATTTGTAAGAAATATCTATAACATGGGCGTACGTTAACATTTTTAAGTGGGTTAATTTATATGAAAAACTTTCCATTTTCAAATCATGGGCGTACGATAAGATTTTTAAAGGACGTTAACTCATTTATAAAAATTTCAATATCATGGGCGTACGGACATTAATTTATTTGTAAAAACTTTCATTAACTATAACCATCATTTTAAATGTTTAATAATTCAATAACGGTTAAGGCTGAAGGTATCATTTGTGGTATATTTTTTAATTCAGAAAAATATAAGCTTTACGAAAATAAATTTGAATAGAATACCTACATAAAAAATATATTTTGTACCCCTTCGCTATGGTACGCCACTGGAATTGAAACTATCCTGTAACCTTCCCGCAAGTGCAAGCAAAAAGTTGTCAAAGCTTTATCGTAATCGGATGAACGGTACGGCAACGCATAAAATACGAACCAACAAAGAAAAATTCATTTTTGGCAGGGGCATATCAAAACTAAAAATATTGAACAAATTAAAATCAATATAGTATGTTCACAATAAAATTAGAAATAAAAAAAGTTACTCATTGGTCTTAGACTAAATTGTAGCAAATTGAAAGGAAAAAAATTGGTAATTCGGTTCAACTCTACTCCACCAGCTGGGTAGTTATATTTCTGCTAATCCTCTTATCATTTAGCTTCTATGATCCGATATTTCATCTAAATAAATGCTGTTCCACACAAAGCTGGAGTCCGCTCCAATTACGCCAGTTGATTTTATATTGGATACAAAGTTTCTTTTATTGAAAAAAAATCTTCATTGCCATTGCTATCGTGTTTTGATATGGGTGAAAAATATCATATTAGAATTAAATCGAATGCACTGGCAGTGATATTACTGGTCTATTCCAGAATTGATTGATAATATTATACTCTTGAATGCCGAGCAGGGTATTGTACATCACGAATAACGCAGCATTCGAAAATTGAGGTTGGGTTTTGTATTGTATTCAATATTCCACTTATTCAGTCACGTTTTCACCGCTACTATACAAAGCGGAGCAGATGAATCTGCTTACTGAAAAAAATGAATTTCGGCCTAACAGATTTAAACATTTATTGGGATCACACAAAAGATAGCATCCCTTCATTTTGACCCTCACACCAACATTCGAATCGGTCTATAAAACGAAATTTCTATTTCTGTGATAAATTTCTATTCAAAATATTGGAACGTTATAAAAGCATGTGAATAACGTGAAAAAATAAAGGTGAGCATTGAAATAAAGCAAAAACTGAAAAAGTTAATAATCTACAAAAATTGAATAGATGAGGCTTTTACTTGATGAAGATCCATACTAATGATGAAATAAAACAATTTAATTTGTTTAAATCTTCATTTTTTATTTTGTACTAACGTTCAAATTAAAATTAGTGACGCGTTTCGCTACACAGTAGCTTTTTCAAACTAGTGAAGATACAATGAAAAACTTTTAATTTATATAGATTATAAGATATTGACAAAAGTATTATAATATTTAAATGGGGATAAGTACAAAAAGTGCCTAAATACGGAATTCTAAGATATTGACAAAAGCATTATAATATGGTTAAATAGGGATAGGTATAAAAAGTGTCTAAATACGGAATTCTAAGAATGTTACAAAGGTATTGAAAAAGAGTACCTGGGAAATTCATCCACAACCATCACATCTTCTAGGTAAAAAGGTTTAATAAGGGAGAATTATTGATATCTATTTGGTGGTTAAGCAAATTACCTGAATATTTGTTTTTGTTAATCTCGAGGGCTTCTAAAAGATTTAATTTAAAGGATTTGGGTTCTACATGCAAAATTTCAAAATTTGAGTCGAAAGTGTGTTGGTTTGTTAATAGATGATTTGAATTGTTGGAATCTAATTTGTTGTTGTCATAGCTGCGTTTGTGTTCTGAAATTCTAGTTTTAAAGTTCCTAAAAGTTCTACCGATATAAATTTTGTCAAAGTTGTCGTTACTACATTTTAATTTATAAACACCTGATTTGTTTAATTTTGAGGATTTAGATTTATTATTTTTAATGAATTTAGATAGATTGTAGTCGGTTTTAAAGCAAATATTCATATTTAAAGATTCTAAAAATGATTTGATTTTTAAGGATGGTGTTCCAAAGTATGTAAGTTTTTAAATTGATTATTCTAATTTTCATCTGAAGGATATAGGTACTTGTTCTAAAGTGCGTTTGTTTATCTTTTTATTTATGATATTGTCAATGAAGTTTGGATCGTAATTATTATTAACTGCTATTTGTTTAATGATATTTAATTCTTTGTTGAAATTATTAGTGTTTAATGTGACTGTTGAAAGTCTGTGTATCATACTATTGAAAGCTGCTAATTTATGACTGACACAGCACCTTCATTTAAAGTTTCAAAGATTCTCATAGATATAATTTCTAAATATTGTTCTTTCAAACCTCGATTTTCTATTAAAAACTCAACGGAATTAAATAATAATATTCAAGATATAAAATTACCCCACAATTCTAAATTCATATCGTTCGATGTAACTAATCTATTCCCTAGTATATCTCCTAAAGAAACTTTAACTCTTGTTGATAACTTGCTCACGTATAATAATGTTAACCCTATAATTCATTCTGAAATAATAAATTTATCAAAAGTGTGCTTAAATCAAAATTATTTTCATTTCAATGGAGAGATTTGTAGCAGTAAAGATGGTTTGATGATGGGCAACCCCCTCAGTCCCCTATTAGCAGAAATTTTCATGGATAATATGGAAAAAATAATTCATAAACACCCCCTCAGTAAAAAATTGTACTGGTACCGTTATGTAGATGACATTTTAGCGAGCTTCACTGGCACTACTAGACATTATAGACAGCTTTATTACTTATATTAACTCAATTCATAGCAATATAAAATTTACCGTAGAACATGGAGAAAATAAGTCTATAAACTTTTTAGACCTTACAACTTCAAATATAAACAATAAACATGATTTTTATATATTTCGCAAACCATCACATTCAGAAATTACAATTCATAATAGTTCGGTCCACCCATTCAGTCATCCTCCCTTATTAAACCTTTTCACCTAGAAGATGTGATGGTTGTGGATAAATTTTCCAGGTACTCTTTTTCAATACCTTTGTAACATTCTTAGAATTCCGTATCTAGACACTTTTTGTACTTATCCCTATTTAAATGTATTATAATACTTTTGTCAATATCTTAGAATTCCGTATTTAGGCACTATATAAATTGAAAGTTTTTCATTGTGTCTTCACTAGTTTGAAAAAGCTACTGTGTATCGAAACGCGTCACTAATTTTAATTTGAACGTTAGTTCAAAATAAATAATGAAGATTTAAACAAATTAAATTGTTTTATTTCATCATCTACAAAAATCATTGATTTTTTTTCTTTAGATTAAACTGGCGACATGTAATTGCTATTGATACATAAGTTTGCATTTCACAACTGATGGTTCAACATACCTCCTAATTGGATCGTATTGTAGTGCGATCTGGCGGCACTTGTCGAAAGTAGGTCTAAGGTAGTGCAGTATACTCTGTGTCGTCCCAGCACTTTAACACGATAGCGCATAACCTTAAAATTGATAATTTTAAAAACATAAACACGTTTTTATATATCAGTGAAATTCAACCTATACACATATCAAACAAAAAATCTAGGTAACATGGATTACTCTTAATCTAAAGGTTCCACAGATGAAGAAGAGGTGATTACAAATTTTGACAAAGAAGCAAAAACTATTGTGGAGAGGGAAACATTGTTAGTGTACGACACATATAAAACATGGCGAGCAAAAAATAAAAATTCTCTATCGAGTTCGGAGGAACACAATTTAATTGTTTACTTTGACAGTTTAAAAAACAGATTGAATCCATTAACTCTATGGAGTATATGGAGTATGCTCAAAAAAACATGTGCAAAAGACGATATTAATATAGCAGATTTCATAAACCTAAAAAGTATGATCAAGACAAACGCCAAAGGACATAAGCCAAAAAATCTTTTGTTTTAAGATGGGACGAAATTAAAAAATTATGAATGAAGCTCCCAATAGTGTATATTTAGCAATAAAGGTATGAATTATTTACATATTCACTTTTCAATTAATTATTTGTTATATTATCTTTAATTTCAATTTTCACAGGTAGCTCTCATATTTGGAATATGTGGCTGTTTACGATGCGATGAAATATCAAAAGTGCGAGTTCAAGATGTTGAAGACTTAAAGGATAAATATTTAGAATCAATTCACGACACTAAAAATGATTACCCTGGACAGTTTATTATTGGAACCTTCTTTTAGCCTACAGTTAGAAAATACATTTCACTACGACCACCTGATAACTTCAGCGATAGATTTTTTATTCAATATCAAGAAGGTAAAGGTAAATGTACTCGAACGCCCATTGGAAGACATGCAATAGGAACAATGCCAAAAAGAATTGCTAATTATTCAGAACTACCCAATATTAAAAGATACACCGGCTACTGCTTCAGAAGAACGTCTGCAACTCTTCTTTCCGATTAGAGTGCCAATATGCAAATGTTTAAACAGCTAGGGAAATGGCGTTCAGATATGATAGCCCAAGGAAATGTAGAGAATTCAATGCATAACAGGCAGATTATCTATAATGGAATTATGCAGAAAGGTACAACACATTTTTACCCGGAACCATCAACCAGTAAGAATGTAACTATTGAGAATGGGACTGATAATTATAATTCAAATTGGTAAGACTTTGATGACGATTTTACCGTTCATGACGTTAATGACGTTAATGACGCTAATGACACTAATAACCTTCATGAAGTTAATCCAATTTCAAGTAAGTAAAACAAAAATACTTACTTGCTTACCAATATACGTATATAATAAGTAAGATATTATCTTACTTCAAACTCATATACATTTTTTTCAGCCAAAGTTGTAGACAGCGGTTTCACTACAGCAAATAAAAAACTCATTTCTGTACCAATAACGACTGAAGATAAACTAGATATTAGTAACGATAAAAAGTTGTTCATTGAGAATCCTGCGATAAAACTAACTTTTAATAATAATCTAACTGTCCAGCCTACTCTGCCTAACAAAAGAAAAAATAATCAAGAATTGGATACTCACAAATATGATGATCTAGATTTGATAATGAAAAGACATAATTTAAGATTTGACAATTGTACTTTTAATAATTGCACATTTAATGTCACAACATGTGTTTGCAATGAGAAACATATTAGTAAGTGAGATAAAAAATAATCATAATGATGTGATACTATTATGTAATTGAATTTTTTGATAAGCATTCATTAAACGATTCATAATTTAATAATTGTAATAACAATATTTATGTTTAATGTGACTTCATACCAATGCAATCAAAAAATTAGTCAATAAAATAATTAACTCAAGTTAATTTAAGTTTTCATATGTAGGGAGTGGAGATGTCGGAAATAAAATGAAATTTGCTTACAACGATCACAAACGACTTTTTATTGTAAAAAGAAATATGGCGAACTGTCAGACAGACAGTTCTCTCAACAACAATCTAGTAACACTGTGCTTACTGTCAAATACAAGGTATAATGTAGTTCCCTACCTTACCGACATACAATAGCGCGAAAATTCGAAATTCAAATTTGTTCACTATAGATCGGCCAACCTGACAGTTGATCGACCCCGACTCAACATAAGAAAGAACATAAAATTCATAAAAATAATAGCATAAATGTTACATAATTTTAGGTCCTAATGTCATACACAAACTAGCATGAGATTAGTCATAATTCATAATTTCATTGCATATACAATCATAATTTACCATAAGTTAGTCATAAATGTAATTCGCATAATTCATAAGATATCATAATAGTCATAAACTGTATATAAACATAATGTTACATAATAAACACATAACACCATAATCAATTCTTGTTTCAATAATCAGTGTATCAGTCAATTCAGGTCAGAATATCATCAAAATAATAGAAATATGTCATAATCAGGATAATACTTGTCATAATCTTATAATAATATGTCATACTAGGGCATAAGTATGGAACCAATATACAAGTAAGTATTTTCAGCGAAAACTAATCTGAATCATCATCGGGCAACCAACGCCTCATACGAGAGGAATCGACAGTTCCCTCATACGGTATCTGTGTCAACTGATATCCTTCGACATCACTTACGATATACCTGTCATGGGGAAGGACTTTTGTAACCTTATACGGACCCTTAAATCTTGGCAATAACTTCTTATTGACTCCCGGTGTAGAATCGTAATTGGTTACTACCACCAAATCTCCTTCCTTGTACTCTTCAGGCTTCTTGTATGTCTTGTCATATCTAACTTTGTTATAATCTTGAACCCTTTTGTTATTTTGCTCTGCTTTATCTCAAACTTCTAACAAATCTACTCATTCAACATCATTCAACTCCTCTAACTCCAATCTAACCATGTCTTTTTCCATACATTTCTGATTCACCCCGAATAACAGAACACTAGGAGTATAACCAGTACTTCGACTCACAGTATTGTTTAGACTTAACCCAACCTGTGTCAAAATTTTATTCCAAGTATCTGTTGTCTCGCATAACTTGGAAATCATAGGACCGATATCTCTATTTACCCTCTCGACTTGCCCAATGACCCATGGGGACCCAGTTGCAATAAGAATATGTTGGATCTCCTGGTTACTCAAAAATCTCTTGAAGTACTCACTAGTAAAAAATGAACCACGATCCGAAATAAATCTTTTAGGTCGACTATAAAAAGTAAAATGGTTCTTTGAGTGCTTTATACATTCATCGGTTTTTGTACTCTTTCAGGGATACAATTTTATGAACTTACTGAAACTGTCTATAACCAGAAAAATATATTTAATGCCGATTCGACATTTTTCGAGTGGACCATAATGATCTACGTGATAAGACTCAAATGGAACATTCCCTTTTGGAATTGAATATAACTCACCCTCGACCTTTCCTTGTTTGGGACTGAACTCAGCACAACTCAAAAAGTTCTCAATCACTCTCTGCACATTCTCTCTCATGCTTGGAAACCAGAATGTTCTCTGTATGACTTCACATGTTTTTATCACTCCTACATGACCATAGCATTCGTGAGACTTTCTAATTACATTTGACACCATCATAGAACAACAATTATTGCTTACCATTTTTATGTTTCCTATAAACAAGACCATCTCTATGCTCAAAGACAGGTGACTGTGCCTTTTCTAACGATTTTTGCAGCTCAGCAATGATTGGATCAGACAACTGCTCAACAGTTAACACTTTCTCGAAAGTGCTATTTTCAAGAACGAGAATATTATGACATCTGCTTAAAGCATCTACATGTCTCATCTGCGGATTTGTGCGATGCTCTATCTCTTAATCATAACTGTCTAAGAACAAGGCCCATCTAGCGATTTTTGGAACAATATCCTTCTTGTTAAAAGTCAACCAAATACTCTCACAATCTGCAAAAATCTTGAATTTTATTCCGTGAAAATATACATGGAACCTTTTTACACTATTTACAATGCTCAAACACTCCAATTCATAGCTGTGGTACTTGGCTTCAGCCTCCGTGGTTCTCCGACTGTAGTAGAAGACAGGTTGAAATCGTCCATCAGATTGCTTCTGAAGCAAAATAGCTCCATAGCCCATAGCTCCAACCCCCATCACAATGGACTTGGGTTTCAGCTGCTGGACTATACAAACTCAGAACAGGCTTTTCCAATAAAACATTTTTCAACCTCTCAAAAGTATCAAACTCTAAATAACCAAAATCCAACTCATTATTATCCTTGGACCGCTTCATAGAGTGGTTTAGTCAAAACTGAAAACCCTTGCACAAACTTTCTAAAGTAAGAGACGAGACCCAGGAAACTTTGCAGCTCATGAACATTCTTAGGCACGGGGAAATCTCTAACCGCCCTAACATTCTCAGTGTTTGGAGTAATCCCCTCCTTATTGACTACATACCCCAGATACTCAATCTCTCGTTTAGCAAAACAACACTTATCTAAGCGCAACTCTAACAGATTTTCAACCAGCAAACCAAAAACCTTTTTTAAAATAACAAGATGATCGTCAAAGAACTATGTGGCCACTAAAATATCGTCCATATAAATGATAACTTCATTGGTCCTGATTAGCTCACTAAAAATCAAACTGATAAACCTCATAAAAGCACTGGGACTATTGCAGAACCCGAAGGGCACTCTCAAATACTCAAACTGTCCGAACGCAGTCACAAAATACAGGTACTTCGTGCTATCCTTGTGAACCTTAATGTGAAAGAAAGCATTTTTCAAATCCAACTTAGTGAAATAAGTTTTATCTTTCAATTTCTCGATCTGTTCTTCTCTAATTGGCAAGGGGAAGTTGTCTCGCTGAACACATTTGTTAAGCTCCCTAAAATTTATACACATCCTAGTCTCACCTGATTTTTTAGGAACCAAAACTACCCTTGAACTATACTCCGAATCAGAAGCGGAATTTACCGATGTCCCAAATCAAAAAAATGGAGACCGGATATATCGGTAGCAAAAAACACATGGTTTGAAAATTCATTTGTCTGTCTGTCTGTCATTTGTCTCCAGAGAAAGAATTTAGGTGAGTTTTTTCTATCACATTGCATCATTCTCATTTTAAAAAGTCCATATTACAAGGTATTGTTCGGTTAAGCACATAATGAGAGTTATGAAAGGATTTCATTGGGAGTTGGGGAAAACTTGTACAGTGCTACCCTTGCAGCGAGAATGCGTTACTGCAGAGAAATGGTGACAAGTGCATTTATACAAATGCAACTTTCTTGACCAAAAATTGGCGGGCCTGGAATTATAGTACAGGTAAGAAAAATAATTAATTATCCACATTATTCTGAAATACGGGCACAAATAGGTATACTATCAGGAATGCATGCACAATTTGCAAATGGAAAAATTGAACGAATAGCTACTAACAGACTGTGAAAAATGCTCGCCGAGTCGACGTTTCGCAATTCTAATTTATAAATTCCTCTTCAGTTCGTATGCAACATAGTTGAAAATATTTTAGTAAAAATCTGTTGGGACCCATTTAGAAAAATTTGCGAAACGTCGACACGGCGCGCTCGCCATATCAGTCTGCTTCAGTACCTATTTCAAACGGAAATCCAAATTTATTCATAAACATACTGACTTTTTAGATTGACGAATCCAAATTTGGACAAAGAAAATATAATCGAGGACGGATTGTAGAAGGATACTGGGTTTTGTGTTGTGTTGCTCAAGATTCAGACGATTTGAGAAATATTGTTTGTCCTGATAATAAGAGGAATGCACACAACCTAATACCCCATATTAAGCAGCATGTTCAGCGATGTTTAATTATCCACACGGA
Organism: Lochmaea crataegi; assembly: GCA_947563755.1. Taxonomy (NCBI): domain Eukaryota; kingdom Metazoa; phylum Arthropoda; class Insecta; order Coleoptera; family Chrysomelidae; genus Lochmaea; species Lochmaea crataegi. Next base: position 12,491,416 of record OX387424.1, on the reverse strand, counting down.
CATGAGGAAGGGCTACTCTGAACTTTCAGAGTGTGGATATCATCATAAGACTGTCAACCATAGCTCACTCAAAGAATAGAGTCCCAATGGAGTGCTGCTAAGAAGTTTCTGAGTGGCCAGCATATTCCGGAAAACGAGCTTGCAGACAAGCTTTGCAAATATTTGTGGAGAAGACACTGTAGAAAAAAACAAACTAGATCCAATATTAGATCTCCTAAATTCAATAATAATATAGAATAGAGATTTTAGGTCAGATTAATTTTTTCTCAATTTTGTTTGTTGTATTGTTGATATTAAAGAGCTATTTACATTGAAGTTCGTTGGAACATTTTTAATCATATTATACGAACAATATACAAAGAATCTTTCAAACATAGAATTAGCATTTCATTATTTTAAGTGAAAAACTTGACAACCACGCACTTCCCCACTATACGGTTTTCTTCACTCGTTACCACAACAATGGTTACCATGATAACAGTTTTTTCACATCTGGTTTCAGCTAAACGAAAGTTGACCCGTGAAACCATCTTAACGCCGAACCACTCAGCTAATTAATTAGGGATATAACCAAAATTTCTTCTTTTATGTTGTAGCTTCTCTGGACCGTCTTAATTCTTCTGAACCATGTCTCTATATCCCCGTTACCATCAAACTCAGGGATAAGAACCCCTACTTCATGGACTGCATATTTTTCTCTGTCGTATTATCACCCATTCGCAGTGATTCAATAGCAACTGCTACGATATCTTGGACCGACATGTGTATAACTCCACTTTCCGACGGGTCATTTGGCGGATCAACCACACCAGCATTCTAGCTCATTGTTGGATTTTTTCAAACACCCATAAACACCCATAAATTGGATTTATTCCAACCTAAACGTCCTCACTGTATAATACATTGCTTCGTAATAAATAATAATTAGGTAGTTCAGTTCTTATTATAAGTTATATCAAATAATTTTAAAAATTTTGTAAGCACAAATAGCCTGGGATTAAACATCATTACAAACAAAACTTCATAAACACCTGTTTTACAGTATTCGCCAGCTAACTTGATGTCCCAGAAATTACCAACTAAGAGAGACAGAGTAATAGTGCCCTGCCTAATCGGCTGCTATTGGTGGTAAAATTTTGACAAACGCCAATTGCATCGAACCTTATCAGGTGTTAAGATTTTCAGTAGCGTAGCGTCACACAGTTATTGTTTATGTACTCAGAATTCAGGTATAAAGCAGATCCGTTTCTATTAAAATCAATATACCAATAATTATAACAAAGAATCAAATATTATTTATTAAGTTAGGATCATATATTTCCGGACGGACTTTACTTTATTATTTGTACAAGTTGTGTTAATTTGTAACAGAAAGCGTATCCTCAGAACTTGCACGGCAGTGTTTACAGTTATCGGATAGGCGGCGTCAATAGCTCCCTAGAAAGCATTTAGGACATCAAGTAAGCTGGTGAATACTGTATGTAACGACACCTGATTACTGCATTCCATTCCACACGAGCAGTAGTAGCACTAGAAACCACTTCTCATATATTTTGCGCCTAAACTAACAAGTGTTCAGTATATCAACCGCTGCTCATTTACTACGTTATTTGTGTACAGAAGGTCGAATTTCATATTCAATAACATGCAGCAGTGAGCTGTACATTAGGTGGTTTCTATATGCGCCACTACCCTATAAAGGGTTAAACCAACACCCGCACTCTGTAGATTGCAGCAAACTGAATCTCAAAATATGTTCATAAAATGGACAGCGATTGAGAAAAATATATTTAAAGTCAGTTTGCGCGGCCGCCATTTTGAATTTTCAAAATTTAAAAACACCAATTTTTTCAGGAATATTTCCTTCATACTTGCCGCATACATTTCAAATTGTTTAACAATTTTTGAAAAATTGAGGGTTGACAATTTTTTTTTCTAGGTTATGTTGATAAAAATGAGGTTAGTCATAATATGTCAAAACTAAAATTTTAACTAGTAGGTCCTAATTATAGTACAGACTATGAATACGACACATTTAGTAACATATTAGTGAAGTATTTAATAGCTTCTTACGCTTTGACTATGAATAAGGCTTTTTTAATCTGTTGTTATAATATAAACCCATAAAGTATGCTTCTAACATAGAACAGTATTATTACATATTACGTTATGGTCATTTCTCACAATTTAAAAAAAATATATTTTCAATTTTGGGAAACTCTGAGTAAATAAAAAACCCTCTAAAGTATTGAAGCTCTGTCGCATAAATAATAAAGTGTTTAATTTTTCGTATTCTCATGAGATGCTATAATTTTGTAGGTATACGCTGGTGAATTCTATTGTCCGATTGTAAACGTAATTTCATGCTCTAACACGAGATTTATGTTTTTCAAAATCGAATCAAGTGAATGGAAATGGAGTGGCAGAAAATACGAATTTTAAACTTTGAATAGGTTTAATCAGTGGTGAGAGATTAAAACTGAAACGTCTAATATTTTGGTTGTTTTTAGTTCCATCACGGCAAATTTTTCTAAATCGGTCCCAGCAGATTTTTACTAAAATATTTTCAACTATGTTGCATACGAACTGAAGAGGAATTTATAAATTAGTTCCTGCGTTTTCTTGAACTGTATTTTTTCAAAGACTAATTATATCATGAGTTAAAGTGAAATACCGGTGGAAAATTTCTTTATTCATATATTTGTGAAGCTTTCAAACGTGTATATGTTTTAAAAGCACTTCGTAGTTGCACTTCTTACCAGTTGCCAGGGAGTCATGAAGAAAAGAAAAAGAATTGTGTTTTTGTTGAAGGTTTTGTAGCTCTTATTTTTTCCTATGATTGTTTGGCTATGGTAGTAAACACCAACTCTAAAAATGATCTTAGTTAGTAGAAATAGTTATTTGTGTATTTAGAGCGTAAAGTAATAGATTGCCGCTTGAGAAAGAATGTTGCCGCGCGACGCGGAGCGGAGCGCGGCGATCTTTCGGCAATTTTACTTTTTACGCTCGAAAAATACACACCATTTTTAAAATTTTAACAATTTTTGACAATAATTGTCCATTTTTGACTGTTTTTTAAAACAATTGACAATTTTTAAACATTTTTGATAGTGTTTGACCATTTTTGACAATTTTTCAAAATTTTAGACCATTTTTCAAAATTTTTGACCATTTTCGGCAATTTTACTTCACGCTCGAAAAATACACATAAGTTTTTCTACAGTCGCCCTTTCAATAATTATTGACCATTTTCGATAGTTTTTGACAATTCTCGACCATTTTCAAAATTTTTTCAATTTTTGACAATTATTGACCAATTTTGACAATAATTGTCCATTTTTGACTGTTTTTTAAAATAATTGACAATTTTTAAACATTTTTGATAGTGTTTGACAATTTTTCAAAATTTTAGACCATTTTTGACAATTTTTCACCATTTTTGACAATTTTTCAAAATTTTTGACCATTTTTCAAAACCATTGACATTTTCAATAGTTTTTGACAATTATCGACCATTTTTCAAAATTTTTGACAATTATCGACCATTTTTCAAAATTTTTGACAATTATTGACCATATTTCAAAATTTTCGACAATTATTCAAAAACTTCAACAATTTTTGTCAATTATCAACTATTTTTCGAAATTTTGACAATTTTTAACAATTATTGTCCATTTTTGACAGTTTTTGACAATTTTTGACCATTTTTGATAGTTTTTGACAACTATTGGCCATTTTTTACAATTTTTTAAAATTATTGACCATTTTTGATAGTTTCTGACAATTCTCGACCATTTTCAAAATTTTAACAATTTTTGACAATAACTGTCCATTTTTGACAGTTTTTAAAAATAATTGACCATTTTTGACAAATTTTCTGAATTTTAGACTATTTTTCCAAATTTTTGACCATTTTTGTCAATTATTGACCATTTTTGACCATATTTCAAAAATTTTAACAATTTTTGATAATTATTAACTATTTTTCAAAATTTTGACAATTTGTAACAATAAATGTCCATTTTTGAATTTTTTTCCAAAATTTTAACAATTTTTCAAAAAGTTTCCAAAAAATTTGACAATTTTTCAAAAATTTTAACAATTTTTCAAAAATTTTGACCATTTTTTATAATTATTGACCATCTTTAATAGTTTTTAACAATTATCGACCATTTTTCGAAATTTTTACAATTTATGACAGTTATTGACCAATTTTGACAATAATTGTCCATTTTTGTCAACTTTTGACCATTTTTCTAAAATTTTTAAAAATTTTTGACAATTGAACATTTTTGACAATTTTTGAAAATTTGTGACCATTTTTGACCACTTCTGACAATTATTGACGATTTTTGACATTTTTTGACAAAAATTGTCCAACAGTTTTTGACAATTTTTGTCCATATTTCAAAATTTTTGACAATTTTCATATAATTTCATTTTATTTTTAATCTGATAAATTGTTAAATATTCACCAATTGAGTTAATTCGGAGGACGTGGTTTGATTAAATAAGCGAGCGAAAAAGATTCCTTTTTGCGCTAGAGCGTAAAGTAACAATCCTCGGCATTTGTCGACTTTACGATTTCATTCGAATATAGTAATTAGTCATTTTACCCGCGACTGTAGAAAAAAGTATTATTTACAAAAATCTACAAACCAGTTTCAGCATTCTTATTGATAAATTATTAATCAAATAAATTCCAATTCCTGTTGTTTCAATAAGCTAAATCTTTATAAATATGTAGGACATTATGTCGATGCACATGCCCTGGGTAAAATTCATAGATCGATTTGGCTTATCTAAATATCTGAGCAGCAATAAGATCCTATCATACAGCTGCCATAGACGGAGCAGCTGAAAGAACGCAGATCAAAATGGTCAGAGGAGGAATAGGAAGCAAAATCCATGGAGCAAACAGTGGGTACACCGCACTCCCAATAGCAGTCTCCCAGGTAGTAGCCCTTCAAAATGGCATGATCAAAAAACAGACATCAAGGCGCCGAGCTCATATTTTTGTGTCAGCTGCCTAGGTAAACTCAATAAACTAGGAGTAAAAAACAGTCTCATTCCCGCAGATACCAGGCCATGCTGATGAGCTAGCCAGGGGCCGGATTCTTGACTAAGGCTGAGGTCAGAATAGCTCAGGTATCGACAAATTATTTTCTCGTCCCTATACAGCCGAAATCGCTCGTTTGTGTCTTGTGGTCAGAGTGTACCAGATTGCGACTGATAGCCGGACAAGACAGAAATATCACAATGCTGTCAGCAATGGATTTCAATTCGCAACAGTAATTGTTGGAAACTAGTCTCATAATAATAGTATCTAGATGGTCAGAGAAAAAAGTAAAAGAAGAAAAATTTTTAATTTAATTTAATTTAAAATATGGCCCTTGGACTAATGACCAGAGACCTCGATAGATAGATAAAGTAGGTAATTGAAAAATTATTTTCTTGTATGATAAGTACTATTCAAATATATGTAGATTATATTGAAAATCTGTGCATGAACTAATGTAATCAGTAAGTTGTGTATTTTTTATTGTTATTAAACAGATTGAAGATTGTGCATGGATAATTTGAAGCATTGGGCTTCACCCTACAACTGTAAAACCATTTCACTATTCTGTTTTTGTAGCTCATTCACTGTTATTTTGAGATTATTATGATTATTAGTAATATTTGAAAATTTGAATGTTCTAAAGCGAAATCAAAGCTGTAACAGCACAGACAGATTGTAGAATAAAGGGGACAGTGGGAAGCCCTGGACGACTCCATGTTGAGGTATACATTTTTGGAGAAAAACTGTAATTCACTTTTACTTGAAGTGAGGTAGCTTTTAAGATTAATAGCAAGTATTCTGGACACATCATTTGATATAGTTTCTAGAAAATACCACAGTGTCAAACACCATCAAAGATAGTGCCTAAAAAAATAGCAGCACTATGTTTTCATGATAGCTTAGAGGTTTGTATATTCGACTTTGGGTTCGATAGTGGATGTACAGTGGACCATTCTCCTCTAAACCAATCTGGTATGAAGATATCTATGTATTTTTTGATATTCTTTTGTAATATTTTTTTGGTTTCCAAAATTATTTGCCAGAACAGACAGAATTCAATCAGAATGCTATAAAGCCTCGAGTAGTATCCTAATTCTCTCATTTCATTTTCAACTATAAAGATAAGTATAATGGGGATTAGGATAGGTATAAAATTAGTGACAATATGCTGATTGCACACTTTATATTTAGGTGTAGGTTACAAAATGTGTAGTCAATTACTTCTCATGCAACTCTGTATATTCAACATTTTTATAATTTCTCCTTGTAAATGCCTTGCCAGCGTTCATTTTATGGGAAATAACCTAAAATATTAGATATTTTTAACAAATTTGTGATTAATGGATCCTGTTATTAGAGACTACTGGCTATTTATCTATTTATACCTTCTAAGTTTTCAAACTGTATTTTTTTCACTTGCGAAATATGATTCTTCAAATCTAAATTATTCGAAGGCCATTTAAATTGATTTTTCCTTTTATTAAATTTCCTTCATTTTCTCCGTTATTTTATTTTACTACGTAGGAAACCAAATTCTGAAAAACATTAAATTCATACATAATGAACAACTGGCACCCCGAATATATAATTTGCTGCCGGCTGATATCAGGGATTGGAAAAACCTTATTGTCTTTGAAAAAAGACTTTTTCAACTGAGAAATATGTTCAGTTTATTGACAAGTATATGAATAAATAACGTTAACTGAGGCTAGTTTGCTGTGTGTCTGGTTGTAGTGCCCCTCGTATAATTAAAGTAAATGTAGGTCATCAACAAAAGCTATTACTTAATTAATACTTTCATAATATCGGATAGATATGTTTATCATCAAAGATATAAAAGTATTAGTAAGCATAAATATATATAGTTTTGATATTGATAACATATCACACTATATTCACAATTCGAGTAAAGAAACAATTATAACTTGTTCTCCACCAAGGTCGGTTGGGCTGACCGGAGTTTGAATAAATAAATTTTATATAAGTTAATAGGAAAGTATGAAACCACAAGTGACATTTTAATGAGTGTTTTATTAAGTTTAATATGTTTTGATGTTCTTCTGTTTTTTATTTGTATGTAGGTATTTATGTATTTATTTATACACTTTGTATCTCGTATTTTGTGTTGACGATTCTAATAAATACATTTTGGTCGAACGAAAAATAAAGTTAATTTATTTATAGTTCTTTAACGAATCGAGTATGACATACATTTTATATGGAAAATTTTTATTATTTTTATCAAATGAAAATGTTTTAATACGAGCTGTTGGGTCACCCTGTATATCACCAGCTGTTATATTCACTGGCAAATTACAATAACCACATACTGAGATTATCTTTATTCACATCTGAAGCCCATATTCGAAAGTTACTTATAAAGTAAACACATAGTTGTAGACGATACTCACATGACATGCAGTAAGAGTAAACTGCATATACTTCCTATTATTCGGAAAACAGTAAATTCTGGAGCGATGCCCGAAGAAGTTATTTCCTGTTTGTTTACGTATAACGGTTCTCTTTCTCGTTCATTCATCAACTCGCGATTTGAAAATAAGCTTTTGGGCATATTTGTTGTTTCAAACTTTTATCTAAAACATATAATCATAATAGTAAAAAGACCCCTTTGCCCCTCCCCCTTTGAACGCATGTGATGTTTTTATTAAACAATTTATCACGGCAGGGTTATACAATGTACCAAGTCTAAGTTTAAGGTTGCGTAGGTAAATAAGGTTACATAGACATAAAATCAGATCTAGTGTCTGTAGTTTAAATTTGTCAGGAGAGTTTGTGAACACTTTGTATAATGGCCCTTGAAATTTGACAAGGTTTTACTTTAGGCTATTTGGATTGTAGCGGGTGGGCAAATAAGAACGAGATCTTAGTATCGAATTGGGAAAAAACTTTTATCACAAAAATGACCTCGTGAAAAATCTGAAAATTATTTACAGACTTAGAGGTCCACCGCTAAAAGGCCTAATTGGAATGAAAAATTTTAAAAGCCAAATTCCTCAAAATCTACCTAATTAAAGAGCAGACAAAAACAATAATCGTATCCTATATTTGATGTTACAAGTTTTAATCTATTCACTCAAATAAGAGGTGGGAGAGAGTGGGAACTTTGTTATGAAAAATGCACAAAGTTCTGGTTCCGCCTAGCTGGTCTTTGAAAAGTTGGTCTTGTTGAAAAGAGCTCTTTTTTTCACCATTGTGTTATATACCTACTTATCGCTCTTCAATAAGTAATGTGCACGATAGAGGTCGCTATTTTTTTTTTTCCAAATCTAGTTCTCTTTGGAAAATATTAAATTAAAGCATATAGTATAAATATTGGAATATGAAAGTATACCAAAATAGCAGCAAACTTGCGAAAACTGCATGTCAATATTTTTTTCCTATCCCAAGATATTTTAAGAAGCGTGTGAATGGTGGGAATTTTTTGTCCAAATTCTTAGCCGCAAAGGAAATAAATAAATTAAGTCTCATGAGAGAAGCCTTACATTGGCCTATCTGCAGTAATTGAAAATGCCGTCATACTAATATTACCGTCCCCGCTGGAAAGCGATATCTAAAAGGTAATCATTATCAATTTTTCGATGGGCGTACCTGCAATTAAAAATATTAAATTGAAGGTAGAATTGCCTCAATAATTTTAATTAGATGAATTTTATAATATGCTAACTGATAATTTTTGACAATCTGTGACAATATATACAACAATAATATGTAACAGCCTACTTGATTTCAACCGCCAATTCATTACCTACTGTATATGGATATTCTTGAGCAATTTCCATATTTCGCATTTTTCTTCAAGTTTATAATAAAATTTTCAATTACTGCAGATAGGCCAATGTAAGGCTTTTCTAATGATAATTAATTTGTTTATTTGCGTTGAGGCTAACCAGTCTAATCGAATTTGGAAATAACAATTTCCACCATTACACGTTTCTTAAAATTTCTTGAAATAGGAAAAATATATTGACATACGGATTTTGCCAATTTGCTGCTATATGCTTCCATCCAATATTTTTTAAAGAGAACTAGATTTGAAAGACATCTCTAGCGTGAACGTTACATTTTGAGGTGCGTTGAGTATAACACTATCATCAAGAACAATTTTTTAAAGATCGGCTAAGTAGAACCAGAGCCATGGGCGTTTTTTCACTCTTCTCCACCTCTTATTTGAATATATAGATTGAAACTTGTAATATCAAATATACGTCTAAATATTCGAATTATACAATGCGTAACAGTTGAATTTGTCACTACGTCTATTGTATATATTAAGTATTTGTAGATAGTAATTACCTGACGGATTTTGTCTCTATGTTTCTAACATCATTTGTTCACTACGAAAGTACTTCAGTAGTTAAATAAGTTCTGTCAGACCAGAGTTTTAGGGACTACTCTGTAATCATCCTTCCGGTGAAGTGGTGCAGGCTGTAACCATACCTGTCTTCACATCTTGACAACAATTTTATATTTTGTCGCTAGGTAATGTAAATAATAAAACGAGCGCCTACCTGGTAGATGTCCGTATAGATAGATTCATGTTAGTTATTTCTTTTTGTTTCTTATCATTCATAATTAAGGGTAGTAAGGGGTTTTCTCTCTTGAGGATTTTACTTTAGTTTTTAGTTACCGTGGGACTACTGATTTTGTTTCTGGCTTTGATTATATAACCGTTGGGGTGTAGCCACAGTTTTTTAAGTGGGGGCTTTTACTAGGGTTTTCAGGTAGTTTATAATTATGGGTATTAAATGTTTTTCATTTAATTATTATAAGGAACTTAAGCTGAGGTTTGCCTTATATTTTCATCCCTTGTTTTACTGGGTTATCGGGGGAAATTAGTTGCGCTAGGCCAAAGTGGAAAACTCTGTTGGCGCCCACACAAGTTGTCTACTATTTTGTCCAGGAGATCAATAAGAGGGATCCACCCCTACCTGCGTTCTGAGCCGAAGGCCTAAAGTTGTCACCGGAGCAACCGAAACTTATGTGACCGAGTAGACAAATTAATTTATAATCTTGAATTTTTTTTTAATTATCATTTAGATTTTATAAATATATTCTTATTTGGGCTAGAGCTCAATTTTTAAGGGTACAAATGATTGTTTTTGTCATGCTCCTTAGGTAGAATTTGTAGACTTGTTTCTTTTTAAAATTTCAAGTCTATAAATAATTTCCATGTTTTTCACGGGGTAATTTTTGTGATGAAAATGTTTTCTCTAGAGGTATACTACAATCCGATCCTAATTATTACACACACTACAAAAAAAAAATAATGTTTTGTGTTGCCCTGGATATATTTGCAAATTTTTATGTTCCCAAGTGCCCAAATTAGGAATATATTCATGAAAGTACTGAACGTGCTCTTGTTTTCATGATTTTTACACATCTTATATTTTGAGCAATTATCGGCTTGTTAGTAATAAAATTTATTTTCCCATTCATGATTAGGCTTCTGCGCAACTTTTTCACGTGATCCTCACTCTCAGACCCCATGCTCCGCAGAACAGCTGAGATCTCAGATATTTGATAATATTGACCTACTTACACGTGAATCTGGATAAGTTGTCATGTGTTAATATTTTGTTCAATTGCTGAATGTCCATTCTAATATATTTGTCTTGTCTTTTAAAACATGAGTTCAAAACTGTAAATATAGTAGTGGTTTATTTTGTTATATTTGCGGTGTTTATATAACAAAAAAGAAATATCACAGACTTTGTTAAGGAGACTTATGCTGAATATAACGGTTTTAAAATAGACAAACTAGATAAATCATGGGTTCCTCATAAAGTTTGTAAGTCCTGTATTGAGTCTCTATGGTTGTGGAAAAAAGGAGAACGTTCTGGATTAGACTTTGGTATTCCTATGATCTGCATAGCCTAAGAATGATTTCGATGATTGTTACTTTTGCGTAGTAGATGCTAAAGGTTTTAACCAAAATCAAACGTGGAGATATCCAGACTTTCAGTCTACAATATGTCCTGTTCTACGCAGTGAAAATCTCCTTCGGACTCGGACTATTCACATTTCAAAAGTAATTCGCATGCCCTGAGAAACAATGATGTTGCCAAATTCACAGAAATCCGGACAGTCTACCGGTGGAAGTAAGAGGTAGGGTGAAACATCTACGCCAAAGCTATTGTCTCAAAATGAACTCAGTGATTTAATACGTGATCTCAATTTATCAAAACAAGGAGCAGAACTGTTAGCCTCAAGATTGAAAGAAAACAATTTATTGGCACCAAAAGTAACAATTTCAATGTACAGAACGCGAAAAAGTGAGTCATTACAATTTTTTAGTGAAAATGAAGAACTGGTCTACTGTAATGATATTGCGAAGCTGGGTTTAAAAGAATACAAACCTACTGAGTGGCGGTTTTTTATTGACAGCTGTAAAAGAAGATTAAAATGCGTCTTACTGCACACTAGCAATAAATTTGAATCAATTCCAAATGTCCATTCAACAAAACTCAAAGAAGGATATGGAAATATAAAATTAGTTTTAGAAAAAATTGATTACTCGGAGCATCAATGGCCGATCTGTGTGGATTTAAAAATGGTTAATTTTTTACTTGGTCGACAAAGTGGGTACACGGAATACCCTTGCTTCATTTGTATGAGGGACAGTAGAGCAAAGCAACTTCATTGGGAACAAGATGTTTGGCCTGTAAGAAATTCTTAAACTGTCGGTAAAGCCAATGTAATAAGGGAAACGTTGGTGAGCAGACACAAATTCATCCTTCCACCATCACATATTAAGTTAGGAATGATACAGCAATTTGTAAAAGCGTTGGACAAAAAAGTCGTTTTACATTTGTAGAAAATTTCCGAAGCTTAGTATGGAAAAGCTGAAAGGTGGAATATTTTATGGTCCTCAAATACGGCAATTGATGAAAGACGCAGATTTTATGTTATGTGTTATGACGGTTCCGGAAAGTAAAGCTTGGAAAAGTTTTGTGATGGTAGTCGAAAATTTCCTAGATAACCATAAAGCACCTAATCATGAAGAAATTGTACAAAATATGCTGACAAACTTTCAGACTCTAGAAGCAAATATGAGTATAAAGTTACACTATCTCTGCAATCATCTGGATACATTTCCGGATAATTCAGGGAATTATAGCGAGGAACAGGGAGAGCGGTTCCACCAGGATCTAAAAGTGATGGAGGAAAGGTATCAGGGTCGATGGGATTGTCACATGATGGCAGATTACTGCTGGTTTTTAAAAGAGATTGTCCCCTGAAACATTGTAAAAGAAAAGCTCATAAAAGGCGTTTTATGGAAATATAACATATGTTTTCGACATTTTCCTCTCTATCTCAATTTTTCAAAAAAAACATGACATTATAAATATATCTATTATTTTGTTTTCCGATTTTTGTAATGTAAAATGAAAATAAAGATTGAAAAGAAAACAAGAGCAAATCTTACAAAATAATTGATAGTTTCATGAATTGTGAGCATACATATATATATATATATATATATATATATATATATATCCAAAATGAATCTTATACATAGGGCAACAAAACCACTGTATTGTTTGTTTGTTGAATTTTGTTCTTTTGTGGAAAACATATTTTTTAATGTCACTTTGTTCCGGAGATAACAGCATTTCGTCGATAAAAGCTATTTCATAGTAAAGTGCTGCTATTCCATTTGCTTTTTTGTCAAAGCATGGAATGAAATTTAATTTGAAATTAGTCTGTTGTACTTTACAATTGCAGCTGCTTTTTTCAGATGTCTCCAAATGGGATCATATTATTCCAAGTAAATCCTCATTTGAAATTTTATTGTCAATGGTAAACATTTCGAACTGTGTTTCAATTAATAATGCAGCTCATAAAAGGCCTTTTATGGAAATTTAACATATGTTTTCGACATTTTCCTCTCTATTTACTTCCAGGTATCTTAATTTTTCAAAAAGAAACTGACATTATAAATATATGTATTATTTTGTTTCTTGTTCTCCGATTTTTGTAATGTAAAATGAAAATGAAGATTTAAAAGAAAACGAGAGCAAATCTTACAAAATAATTGATAGTTTTATGAATTGTGAGCATATATATTGTAATATTGTAGTATAGGTTGTTATTATTATTTTATTTATTGATTTAATTTTAGATATGCCCGGCGCCAGCTCACATTTCAAATAAATGAAACAGAGCAAAAAATTAAAATACTCAAATTCTCAAGGTGGGATCAGCCTTCAAGATTGACTCAATTGTAATTTAAATAATTAAACAAAAAATGTACTGATTCTGAAATCAAACTCTAATGAATTTGTTTATAAAGACTTTAATAAAATGGTAAAACCAGCTTGGCTGGAGACCGACATTGTTAGGTGAGGTATAATCCAAAAAAAAATTTAAACAAGAAAAATAAGTGAATTCACTTTTAAACAATGCTTCTATCCTAACTTACACTAATATACAAATTTTCCTTTTTAAGGATTAACTTTACAAAAAAATGTTCAAAACACAGAAAAACTATACAATTTATTTTAAAAGTTCATACCTTCATTCACTTTTGAAGCAATAACTCTTCTTTCTTCGAGAGCTCTCTAGAAGATGAAGGATCTAAATTCTCTGTTCAATGCTCTTTGTTAAGCAGATATCTCTAAACTCGTTTCTTGCTCGAAGTCTCATTCTTTAAATTCCTTTCAAAACCTTTTTTAAACTTTTTAATCAAAAAAATCAATTTTTATTTTTTCTAATCCACTCTTGTCATCATTTCGTTTCCATGTCAACTTCTATTCACCGATATCAAAGGCTTCCCTTCTATTTGATCATTTTTAACATACAGGATCTTTTTCTTTTAAATATAATATTTTCAAAATATTCCCTCAAACATCTCCATAAAACCATTCTAATGCTAACCATCTATATACACAAAATGACAATACATTCCAATAAAATATTTTAATTAACCAATTTCCATTAATGTATTTATAAACAATCTTCTTTATACTACTATAAAAATATTTATATCCCTTTCACAGCCCAATCTCATTTATCAATTAATTAAGCTGTCCAGGCATAATGTTTATAAACAACTAACCAAATACAAATCGATAAATTTATTGCTCATGTTTAGCCATTTATCAATATATACTGAATCAATATTATACATAGGGCAACAAAACCACTGTATTGTTTGTTTGTTGAATTCTGTTCTTTTGTGGAAACCATATTTTTTATTGTCACTTTGTTCCGGAGATAACAGCATTACGTCGATAAAAGCTATTTCATAGTAAAGTGCTGCTATTCCATTTGCTTTTTTGTCAAAGCATGGAATGAAATTTAATTTGAAATAAGTCTGTTGTACTTTACAATTGCAGCTGCTTTTTTCAGGAGATGTCTCCAATTGGGATCATATTATTTCAAGTAAATCCTCATTTGAAATTTTATTGTCAATGGTAAACATTTCGAACTGTGTTTTAATTAATTATGCAGCACCTATTTAGGTGAGTAATAATTTGACGTTTTTGGATTAAGACTCTTTTCCGTTAAAAAGTATTGAAACAAGTTTTCAAATGAGATATTAAAGGTTTGTATACTATTGTACCTTGCGTAGATAAAGATGAAAGATGAGTGTTTATACAGGATGTATAACGAAAATTTGACCCCCCCCCCCAGAATGTAAAAAACCAAGAGATTTTTCAAAATGTAAAAAAACAAGTAAAATTTTATTGGGAGGGAGAAGCATTTTCATACGAAGTTCATACCCAAAAACTCAACTCCCTGCAGCCCAGCATCAACCCAATATTTTTTAAATAGCAAGTGAGGTCGAAATAGGAGGTCATTTATTTCTCTTCACTACATTGTGTATTTATGAAATAACTTCTAAGATATTTTGGATTTAACTGATGTATTTGTCAGTAATTACACAGAAAACTCAAACTTTGAGATTATTGAATTAAATATTGGAAATCACCTCTGCTAAGCTCCACACAATCTATTTTTGAAGGCTTTTTCCACATTTGCACATACCGCGTATTGTATTATGTTTGATAAGTTTATTTCAATCACTTTGTAATAATAACAACAAATTTAGTTAAAAATCCTTAGATATCTTAAATATTGTATACTAAAACATGTGTACATTGTTAAAACTAACTTGATGATGACAATGACAGTTTTATTTCAGTGGCTACGGTTACAGCCACTGTTACAACTTTTATTTTTTCTTTAAAACAACCAAATAACAAATAAATCTTAAGCGTAAATGAAAAAGAAAACAAAACAACTATTTTCCAAACCTGATAGGTTTGACAACTAACTTTCCTGACCTAGTTACAGTGTTTTGATTATTAATTGGTATAATTTCATTTCCTAATCTCTAATGTTTGATGTTTTAATGTTGTTTTCAGTATTCACGGTGTTGGCCCTGCCTACTATCTCTCCCGCAATCCAGCACTTGTGTTCTTCCTTTTTAATCATTACAGTATCTCCATCTTTGAAGCTTGATCGTTTCTATGGTGCTTTGTTATAATACTTTTCATTCCTATTCCTTTGATTTTATAAAGAATCAGTATTTAATTTTGGGAAAACGTTTTCGGACACAGGTAATAGATTTCTTGATAATCTTTTTTGAAGTAGTTCTGCTGGAGATATTTCTGTTCCAGTTAATGGGGTATTGCGGTAATCTAGAAGGGACATCTGCATATCATTATTGTCTTCGTGACATTTCTTAAGTATACTTTTGCAAATACCAACTGCACGTTCTCAAGTCCATTCGACTTTGAGTAATGTGGGCTAGAAGTTATGACATTCAAATCCCATTGTTTTGCAAACCGTAGAAATTCTGAACTAATGGATGGGTTGTTGTCTGAAATAAACGTTACAGATATACCAAATATAAATAATATAATATAAATTTTAATTTTTTGAATACTGTATTAGCATTCCTAGACTCTAATAATTCTAATTCAATCCAATTTGAGAAATAATAAATTAAGACTAAATAGTTATTGCCCACATAAGCCAGTACCTTAACAAAGGGTGTATTTGGGCGTTCATGG
The DNA here is from genome assembly GCA_947563755.1 of Lochmaea crataegi. Taxonomy (NCBI): domain Eukaryota; kingdom Metazoa; phylum Arthropoda; class Insecta; order Coleoptera; family Chrysomelidae; genus Lochmaea; species Lochmaea crataegi. Next base: position 12,475,312 of record OX387424.1, on the reverse strand, counting down.
AGGATCAAGGGTTCTTTGATTGGATTTCTAGCATATTTCATACAGGGATCACAATTTTCTATGAAGTCTACAATATTTTTTCAAAATCCAGGCCAAAAAAATATTTTTCGATTCCAAGATGAGATGTATGTAACTTTTTTTTTTCGGACCGAGATGGGAAACTCATGTTTGAATGAGTACAGGACCCAAACAGTGTTGGACTCATCCCCAAGGGGATGCCTACCAACCAAACTCACCTCAAACTCGCCGTTACCCCCACCTCGGAATCACTACCCTAGCATACTTCGAGACGGGCGGAGGTCCCTCGCACACTCTCCGCTCACAACGTCGTATTCTCCCTAACTTTCACTCCCACCTCTCATGCCATATCGAGTCGTTCTCTCCCCCTAACCATGCTCTCTACTACCCCACTTACCTACATCCATTCCTCCTCCCTCCTCAACATTATCTCCACCATGTTCTCCCAATACACTGCCTCCCCTAGTTTCCTCTCCAACTTCTTCAGCACTTCCTCGTTCCTCCAACATCTAAACACATGCCTCACATCATCCTCCACTTCACACCTCTCGCACACTTAATATAACTTCAAGCCGGTCACCCCTTAGACGGATTTGAGGTGTTATCTATGTAGAAAAACGGGTCATAAAGCAAGAGGTTGTCCTTCAAAAGTAACAAGAGAAAATATAATGTCAAGCAGTGTTTCATTCAGTCAAAGAAGAAAGGACGTTGTTCTACATGTGGAAAATTGGGACATCTAGATTCCGTTTGCTGGTCAAAGCAGGACACTTTTAGCAGCTGCACTATTTGTGGGAAACGGGGTCATTCCTCCAATCAGTGCTGGTCCAAAAACAACACCAAAAGGAAGGATGTGAAGATATTACAAGGGCAAGCGTTAAATTCTATTTATAATATTTTAGTAACTATAAGTGGTGCAACTTTTAAGGGGTATATCGACACGGATAGTCAAGTGAATGTTGCTCACATTTCGGTAGCAAAAAGAGTAAAAAATATAAATTCAAGTGGTTGTAATATTTATGTTAGAGGTTTTGGAAGCTGGTTAACTTTACCGGATGGAATGTTCATGTTATAATTAGAGAGAGGTAATATCAAAATTAATACGCCAATTATATTTGTGTCAACAGACTTAAATCAGTGTGATATAATTATTGGACAGTCAGTAATTAACTCGGAGAATTTTATGCTTAAAGTTGGGGGAAACAAACAAGAATTATCCAGAAATAATGCAATAAATAATTTAACAACTCGTGTCAGGATACCCATCAAAGTTTATAATCATACGCACATACTTGGTTACAGTAGTCAACGCATATTGGTAACTTTAGATAGTATTAATGAAATTGTATTTGTACCTGCTAAAATAATTTTCAAAGACAACCGAATGTTTATTATACAGGGAGGTTTCATAAGCGGGCCGATCCAAACGCTTATTATCACTAATTCAAATTCGACGCCAATGTGTTTAGATGAGGGATAACTACTACTAGTGAGTGGGTTACAAATAGTAGTTCCCAACAAAATCATGATACTAGAAGAAATCATCGACCTTCTGTTCTCTCTTTGAAAACAGAGCAAATTAAATGTGGCATTTTAAATAATAATGAACAAAAGAACCTTTTCACTGTATGGCACAAATATCACAATTGTTTTGCACGAGATACGTTAGAACTAGGAGAAAATACGGACGTTGAACTAAACTTTGAGCTTTCTTCACACGGTCACACATAAACCTTACAGACTTTCCGAACTTGAAAAAAGTCTTGTTAGAGAAAAAGTAAATGATCTATTAAAGGGGGGAGTGATTAGGGAATCTTCCTCAAGTTTTTGAGCTCGGTAGTGTTAGTTGAAAAGGAAACTGGGGATTTTTGATTATGTGTAGACTGCACAAAATTAAATTCAGTTATAGTGAATATTGCCAAATATTGAGGACTTCATTAGCAGATTACACGACAAAAAATATTTTACCAATCTTGATATGACTCAAGTACCAGTTGCTCCGGAATCGATTCATAAGACAGTTTTTGTCACACCTGATGGTGAGTATGAGTTTGTTAGGACGCCCTTTGGATTGGCTAATGCACCTGCCACCTTTCAAAGAATGGTACATAATGTGTTATGTAAATTACGATTTGACAAGGTTATGGCATATTTAGACGACATTTTAATACCAACAGATTCTATTGATGAAGGATTGAAGATTTTAGAACAAGTTCTTGAAATATTCTCAAACACCAATTTAAAACTAAATATTAATAAATGTTCATTCCTCCAACGGTAATTTCCTCGGGTATGAAATTTATGAAGTAAGAATAAGGCCAAGTAATCATAAAGTTCAAGCAGTAGTAAATTTGAAGGATCCATCAAATATACATGAAGTTAGACAATTCTTAGGCCTTAACTCTTATTTTAGGAAATTCTTGAGAGGACATGCCGAAATTGTTGCTCCCTTAACTAAGCTGTTGCGAAAAAATGTTCCATGGCACTGGGGAACTGAGCAAATTAACGCAGTAAGTAACGTAAAAATAGCGCTTTCTAGCAAACCCATACTTAAAATTTTCGATCTACGAGCCAAAATGGAGTTACATAAGGACGCTTCATATAAAGGAATTGCAGGTATCTTATTGCAGTATGAAGGTGATGACTTAAAGTCAGTCGCCTATTTCAGTAGGGCTACATCACGGGACGAAAATCTCTATCATTCATACGATCTAGAAACTTTAGCAGTAGTAGAATCAGTAAAAAGATTTAGTTTGGTATTTATTTCACAATCGTAACTGACTGCAGTGCAGTGCGTAATACCTTCAAAAAGAAGGATATGCTGCCAAGGGTAGCCAGATGGTCGTTAAGTAATCTAGAATACGATTTCACAATTATCAATCGTCCTGGCGGAAAGATTAAACATGTTGATGCATTGAGTCGTAATCCTCCAGTTGAAGTACTCCGTTTGAATACCAATGACTGGATAATGGCCCTGCAAATGCAAGATGAAGACCTACAATTAATTAAATCCAAGCTCCAAGAGGCAACTGACTCTGATATAATTAATACGTATATCCTTAAAAAAGAAAAACTGTACCCAAAGGCTCTGGATGGTTCGCGGCTCGCTTCAATTTATTAAGAAAGTACCACGACGATATCGGACATGTTGGTCTAGATCGATGCATGGCGGTTATAAAAGAAAAGTTTTGGTTTAAAAATATAACCAAATTCGTAAAGAAATCTGTTAAAGCCTGTCTCGATTGTGATTACAAACGTGGAAACTATGGTAAACGGGAAGGATTTCTATTTCCCATAGACAAGCCAACTGAGCCTATGCACACTTGGTATGTAGACCACCTAGGACCTCTTTGTAAAAGTCATAAAGGAAACTCATATACCCCAGTAATGTTTTTGCAAGACCATCTAAATCAGTAGAGGCTCAGGAGACCGTAGATTATCTAAATCATTTATTTAGTATGTTTGGCACTCCTAAAAGAATTAATACAGACAGAGGAAAAGCTTTCACCAGTAAAGCATTTAAAGCTTTCGTGACACAATACCAAGTGAAACATGTTTTAAATGCTGTATCGTCTCCTCGGTCAAACAGGCAAGTCGAGCGGTACAATAGAACCACTCTAGATTGTCTATTGACAATGAAAATGAATGGCAGAAAGCATTACCAAATGTAATTTGGAGAATGAATAATACATCAAATAAAAGCACAAGATGTAACCCATATTTGCTCGTGTTTGGGTACAATAAGAATCGATATGCTGATCTGGGAGATTATGAATTCGAGGTAGAGGATGGAGTTAGAGAAAATGCCATAGACAAAATGTATCGCCAACCCAAGACAATGAAAGGAAGGTACGATAAAAAGCGAAAACAAATTCACTATCTTTTTCACATGCCATGATAGAAAGTGATATTTTTACAAAATAATGTATTTCCAATTTATTGGCGGGGTGATAACGATTTGAAGATAGATTGCATCATTTAATGGAGGTCAGCGAAAGTCATTTCCAACATTTAATTCGTTAATTTGGTGCAATTTCAAATTTTTTGTGTTAATGTTACCGTTAAAGTATGAAATCCGTTATTTTATAGAATACCTAGTTATTCCATGAAATAACTGATCGTGTCCGTTAAAGTGTAAAACTCTCTCGTATTTCATGGTTTAACTAGTTATTTCATAGAATAACGATCTGCAGCCCGTTAAAGTGTAAAATGATCTATATCGTGTAATGTGTGTAAAATACAAGAGCGGTGACAGTGTAGGGGGAGTCGTAGGATCATGCAGTATCTAAGTAAACACCGTGCGACGCGGTTAAAACAGATCATTGATTAATATATCGAAGAGGGCAAGGAAAATCATTGAAAAAGCCATTTTTACAACAATGTATAGCTTCTTCAATGATTTTACTTGCCCTTTTCGATAAAAACTATAACTACAAAATCTCCTACACTTTAACTGTCTTTCATTAGTTCATTTATAGAATACCTAGTTATTTCATTTTAGATTAATTATTTATTTTACACTTTAACTGTCTCTCATTAGTTAATTTATAGAATACCTAGTTATTTCATAGAATAACTAGTTAAAATGTCAAATTATTAACATATTACACACTTTAACGGACACGATCAGTTATTTCATGGAATAACTAGGTATTCTATGAAATAACTGCATTATATACTTTAACGGTAACATTAATACCGATATTCAACAAATCCAAAATATCTTAAAAGTTCTTTCATACATCTTGGAAAAAATTACAACGTTGTGTAGAGAAAATAATTACCTGTCAAATGCTGTGTCACTCGTCCACACCTGCTATATAAAAAAAATTGCTGGTTGATGCGGCGCTGCATTTTTGGGTGTGAATTTTTTATGAAAATTCGGCTCACTACCAATGAAATTTGACGTGTTTTTTACATTTTGAAGACATTCTTGTTTTTGAGTTTCTGGGGAAGTCAAGTTTTCGTTGGAGCAACCTGTATAAAAAGTCGATATTATTTTGTGCAAACTTTCTATTGCGCCATTGAATACAAAATGTATACAAAAGAAGCTTATCTTATGTACTGCCTGAAACTAATCTCATAATAACCTAGTCTCTTCTGTGGACTAATTTTGAAATTCAATTATGCCGTCTTTCAAATTTGATTTAATTGCTGAGCGACTTAAGGTGCCATTAATGTCATTAATTATTTCTACCCAAACCATGGAATTTAGAAAGGATATGTTTTTATTAGAATCTTGCTGGTAATTACTAAATCTTTAGACTTATACAAAAGTAACTGAAGATGAAATTCTCCATGAATTTAGGGTTATAGAAACAATAACTATGCTTTGAGACTTGATAAAGGTAAAATATGTAGGTCTACGGACAAAAAATGTTCATATTATGTAATGATAATAGCTCAGTCCTAATTTAGATAATCTGCTTGACATGTTCAAATATTGTTCGAAAATGCAAGAATGCACGTAATATGATGTCAAAAGTGATATACTTAGTACATACAGGGTAGCGATAAAGTATGGAACCAAGTATCTTTTAAACGAAAAGAACGATATTTATGAAAATTTGCAGGTAAGCGCAATGTGGCAAAATGCATCTGATGTACATTTTTTTGTTAATAATATACTTCCAGTTTAACCAAAAAGACCCTCAACTTCTTAAATTTGAATGAATAAGATCTTTCAAAATCTGCAAAAATTTACAAGGTGTCCCATTTAAATTCAAAATGTTGAGCGTATTTGCGTATTGGAAGAAAAGGAAACCTTTTCAGTAAGGTATTAAATAATTCATTGTTACCTAGGCAAAACTTTTCGTCCTAGGCCGAAAAAATTTTTTCGGACGCTGAGAACGACTGTATATTTTTCTCTTGTCTTTAGTCCATAAATTTTGTATAAGCTCTTTCATATATTTCCTTAGATTTTTGCGGCGACAAATGTAACATAACATCATTGGCAGCTTCTTGAACATCAGGTAGCGTACATACAAGATCTTCACTATCACTTTCTAATGCCATTTTGGAGTTTTTCCGATTTTAAAACACTCGTCTTAATGTGGATTTATGCAGCAACATTTAACAATTATCAATAAGCATTTAACAATTAACATTTATCAATTATAAGTTAAACTACTCATTTCACTATGACTCCATTTATGCAGACAATTAACAATTATCATTTATCATCTAACAATTGCGAAGTTGGCCAACTTTTAACTTTCTTAAATCAAATGTACCGAATTTTCATCTAGTGCGCAACTAGTACGCAGATCCTGAAGTTAACGTCACTCTTTTCATTGTTGTGTGTTTGTTTATTTTCAAGTAGTACTAAAAATGGATGATGCCACTCTTATCGATCTTGTTCTAAAATTTCCCGTCATTTATGACAAAGGAAGTACACATTTTAAAGACAAAAATATGAGAGAAAACGCCTGGACAACAATTGCCTCAACTCTGAATATTGATGGTGAGTATTCTCACTGCAATTTTGCGTTTCAAGTAGATGGAACGTCTTGAGAACAAAATACTGTGTAGAAAGAAAGAAGGATAAGTTTATACCATCAGGTTCCGCACTTGCACAAACTAAAACATGTCATCTATTTTCAGCAATGAGTTTTTTAGAAAAACGTGTTGTCATGAGGAAGTAAGTTTTATTAATGCATAAATATAGCAAGCTATTTGATTAATTATGTTTTATATAACTAGAAGAAGACTTTATGATTTACAATCGAAAATGTTTTTTTCCTTTTCATAATTTTTTTCAATACAAAAGCTATGTTTGGATTTTGAATTTATTTCTGATCTCATGAAACTGATTTATTAATTTCATTTTTATAGAACAGTAGGTAATATAACCGCTCCTCAAAGAAAATCTGAGCCTTTTAGATCTGCATCCCCATGGGATTCATTGAATATTATGTTTGAAAGTAATGGCTCTGAGGAAATTGTGTGTAACAGAGAGAATACTAGCCAGGGGCTAGAATTTGATGAGTCCAGCGATTCAAGACTGGGTCAATGTTCTCAAATGTCAGATGGCACTGGTATCATTAATCGATGTATAGTTTTTGTGATTCCATTGTAATATTTTTTTCATTACTTTTTTGTCCAATTTCATCAACTCATTGAGAAGATACAAGAAAATTTTATTACTTTTTTAGACAAAGAGAATGTCGAAATGGAAAAAACAAACTAAATTATGGACCCAAAAAATGAGACCCCGCCTTTGAAAAATAAGAGGAGAAAAATAGAAGAACATAATGTAATGACACAACTTTCATCGGCTTTCGATCATGTCAATGATTATTCCAAAACAAAATGAATTCAAATGAAACAACAACAAATTCTCAATATGAATCAACAATGAATTTGATGAAGTCTGTAGGGAATGATTTGATGCAAATAAAAAAGAAAAAAATTAGAAATATGGCTGAGCTGGAAATAGTGAAATTTGTTAAGAAGGCCCTATCGGATGATGATATATCCGATGAATGATAATAAATCTCATTGAGATTATTTTTTGTGATATTATTATTATTTATTATTTTAGTTAAGTCAGAATTATTTTATTTTGTTTTACGTTTTGTATAGTGATCATTCTGATCTCTCTTTATTTTTCGTTTAGTCATTTTTCCAAGTTTGTTTGAATGTTGGGTTTGTTATATTTTATTGAACAGTATTATATTTATTAATTTGAATAAAAATTGAAAATAATTTAAACTTTTATTTCAATTAAAATAGAACTTAAATAAAAAGCAAATAATTAATGTCACTTAAAATAAAACATAAATTAAAAGCATATTTAAAAACACATTTTAGACAGAAACAAACAAGAGATATGTATAGTATGTGTATTATACATTGTTAACAAGATCAGTGTCCATGAAACTTTGTGGCACATATCCTTTTTCAATTCTATCCATTTGCCATGATACACTACCCTCTGGGGACATAAAATACTCGCAAAGAGTATTCCTCAGTTCTATGGAATTTTTTTTCGAATTATTGGAGCCAACCCTTCCAACACTTCGTAAATTATTTTGTCTCTCTGAACCTCCTTGCAGTTTTTGTACATAACCTGTAGGACAATACCTTCTTTCACACTCAGGAATTTCACGTTCACTACGCTGAACAAAATTGTGAAGGACTACAGTGGCTTGCACAGTCCCTTCACAGGTTTCCAAATCACAAAATAAGGGCCTTCTGAGAATCCTCCATCTGTTGGCAAGAATTCCGAGAGTATTCTCAATTGTTCGCCTAGATCTGGAGAGGCGGTAATTGCATATCCTCTTATCTATGCTCAAATTTTGTCATGGGTATGGTCGCATGATATTTTCGTGCAAGGGAAAGGCAGAATCAGCATTAAAAAAGTGAGGAAACTTTATATTTGTGTTTGGCAAATTTTTCGGGGGTGGAATCTTCAATTTTTTTGAGAGAATGGTTTTTCCAAACCCTGACGAACTAAACACATTTGAATCATGGTTACCACCACCAGCACCAATATCTATTGAGATAAACCTGTAAAAGGCATCACAGCTTGCCATCAACACTATGCTGAAATTCTTCTTATAATCAAAAAAAGTTGTTCCAGAATGCTTTGGTTCTTGGATATTGATGTGTTTGCCAGCAATTGACCCAATACAATTTGGAAGATTCCGTCTTTCAAAAAAGCCCCTAGCGATTGCCTCCCACTCCTCTACTGAAGGAACTTTCAATACATTAGGAGACAATATATCCCACAATGCTTTTGTTGTCTCCTTAATAACCACTGAAACTGTAGTATGCCCTAAATAGTGTCCACAAGCGATTTCTTTCATGAAGCATCCTTCAGCTAGATAGCTAGAAAGTACATATTTTAGTACAATTCAGAAGCTTTAAAAAATGAGGGTATATAGATAGTTACTGTAAAGTTATCAGCAATCTGTGGACCGGCGGTAAAGGATTTTTTGAAGAATTCTTTTATTGTGCTGGTCCCACTTGCCTCAGCAAAACTTCGAAAAGTTTCGGTGTCATTCGGGTGTATGCGAAAAATCCCTCATGATCTTGTAGAACCATTGATTGAATGAGGCTCTCAAACATTCCCTTTTCTTTTCTTTTCCTATTAATAGGCTTGACAGCCCATCTCCTTTTCCTGCCTTTTTTCAATAAGAACATACTTGCCGTCAGCATCATTAATAAAAGAAAAATAGTCTCAGCTTCTTCATTTCTACTATACTTCTTCAAAATTGTTCCAATGCACAAATAGACATGAAAATGTAGGGTTATTGTAAATAACTAGAATCTCGAGCTTGTGCGCATGCTTACTATTTTCTCCTAATTTATAATTGTGTCTGCATAAACGATGGCAGTTTTACTAATTGTTAAATGATAGATGTTAATTGTTGAATGATAATTGTTAAATGTTGCTGCATAAATCCACACTTATTGACAAAACGTCAGTTGGATTTAATTATTTGTTATATCCATAGATACGCAAATGAGGTGACAGGTCTCATGTATATTTCCGTGCAAAATTAATTGTATTGATTCACTTTATTTATACATTTTAGCCATTTGGATAAAAAACAATCGGATAAAAAATATCGTATGTAATATGGATGATAAATGAAGTTTTTCGGACGATGTGGTGGGGGCGAGGAGAAGCCGAGGCCGGTAACGCACATAGCCCGAAAAAATTTTTCGTCCATATTACATACGATATTTATTATCCGATTGTTTTTTATAAAAAATATCGTATGTAATATGGACGAAAAATTTTTTTTCGGACTATGTGGGTTACCGGCCTCGGCTTCGCACATCGTCCGAAAAACTTCATTTTTCGTCCTTATAACATAATATACTATTTTGGTTATGTAACTTCAATTTTTGTTTTGTAATATCTATAGTAAGCCATTACATTTTCTCAGTAAACGTTGACTGAATTTGGCATAAACGTCACTCATGTACCGTTTGTATATTCTATTTTTCAATAATAGCAGTAATTGTCGCCTGCATTTTATGGGTTTCTTAAATAAAGTAAGTATTTAAGATGAATAGTGGTATTTGCCTGATGGTACGCCTGTTCATAATACTGCGCCTATACGAGATCATGTCAATACCGAATTCAAAACAAATGGATCGGACAGGGGGTCCAAGTGATTGGCCAGCTCGGTCTCCCGATTTAACAAAAGTTTATTGCTTTTTATAAAAAATGAGGTTTATGAAACTCCCCTGACTACTACAGAGGACATGAAAGAGAGAATCAGAGCGGCATTTCGAACTGGTAACGATGCTGAGAAATGTTGTCATTTGAACTTAGAGTGCATCATTGCATTGATGTTATCGGTGAACACTTTCGACATTTAGTTGAATATAATGGTTAGGATCATACTTTTGGTTAAAATAAAGACTCCAATAAATAAATGACTCTCCAAAGAAATAAAAATTTGGGAAATCACTTGTTTTCATTTATCTCAAAAACAAAAGAAAATATTTGAAATCTGATCGCGTTCAATTATAATTCCTTTAAATTATCAACTTTGCCACAATTTAATACACAGTTGACGTGAAAAATTTAAAAAACTTCTCTTGTTATGTACCTAGTTATGGTAGGACCTCCACCCTATATTACACCATAAGGGAGTGGTATTACATCAGCCTCGGTGCACTGTCAGCAATTATTACCAAGCATATAAATTGCAGAACATTGTAATTCAGGTCATTCTTATTTTGTCATACCAATTGTAAAGTTCATATTTGTAACATTGCAATAATAAAAATCTTTTTAAAAACTTTTCCGACTTATACAGTACGGTAATTACCTACATTCAATGTAAAATTATGGAACTGCTTATACTTTTTATGGCATATTTCCTGTTGTTATGGTTTTTGCACTTTCTCGCGTCCTCTGGTCCTCGCACTAATTACTTGTCATTTGAGGATAATATGGAGTCCGTGTGTTGTCGTACCCTGTAAATTATGCATTGAGTCATCAGCAATGTAATTATTCCAAATGTTTAATTTGGTCTGTTTTCATATTTTATGACATTTTCCACACTTTATCACAACATGATGATTGCTGCATAAATAAAAACCAAAAGATAGATAAGATATTCTTTTTTGGGAAATGAAACCTACACTGAAGAAAAAGTTTATTCAGCATTATTACGAATTCAGTTGTAGTAGGTAAAAACTTTAATACGTCTTAGGACACAACAAACGTTTGATTATAACAATAAAAAGGGCTCTAATTATTATTATTAAGGTCCGTCAACTCGAGGTAATTAAAACACTTTATTAAAAACAGTAACTGCTAGTGACCAAAAATCAATTAAGGTCCCTCAGAAAACAAAATTTTTGGGAGTATTAACTATTTTACTTACCACAATTAAACTCGTTAATTACAGCAATGGAACTGGTTGGAAATAGTGATTGAACCTGTTAATGACTAGTTGATAATGATTTTAACAGTAATATAAATATGAGGACTTTCATTTCTCGATTGTTTTAGTATAGATTTCGTTTCAATCAGTATTTATATTCTTCAATACCGAACGATCGAAGATAAATACTGATTAAAACGTCATATATAATAAAACAATCGAACAGAAAAAAATATAAATTGTGTGTAGTAAAAATTAATTTCAGATTCGTATTCAGTGACCTCGAAAACATGAAATAAAAGTGGTTTTAGTAATTAGTATAATACGACCAGAACAGCTAGAGTGTTGGATGTGCGCGAAGAAAGAGAGTGAAATATAGAACATTAACGGGTTTGCTTGCTGCAACAGTAGCGTACCAACAAAATGATCAAATACAAATAGTAGGTACATATACCATATATATTGAAATATTTCAGAAAGAGACTATTATACTTAATAATACTATGTATTTCTAATTCAAAATTAATCTATTATTCCGAGAATATATCTAATCACAAGAACTGGTGTTTATATTGAAATTTAAGTTAATAAAATAAGTATTAATAATTCTGAAAAATATCTTTTCGACGGTCTAATAGTTAATCTACTTCCTAGAATGATCATTAATTCTATAAAGTACCTAATCGGGTAAGAAATCATACAATATGCTAAATATGTTCAATGTGCTATAAGTGCCTACTGTATAATGAGATAAATATTTGCTAACGTTATTTAAATAGAAAGAAATGTTTCCTAAAATCGGATAATATTGATAATGCAACTTATCTAAATATAATCAATAATTTATATAAATGTTAAACATTCATTCTATATTTATTAAAATATGAAATAATAAGTAACACTTTTAAATAATCAGAAGTTTTATTTTATATATTTACAAATATGTGTAGTTTATTTCTGATGAATGAACGGCGCATATTTTTTCAATATTTAATAATAAACACCCTCAATTTCTTCAAAATTTCAAATTCTTTTGGTGGATTCGTAATGCTGATTGTCATAATCCTCCTCCGAATCGGAATGATCGTTTCCTTCGCTGGAATCATCTGCTAAATTTATTATACATTTTTCGTCGATCTGATCATCATAGGCTCTTTCTGCATATACTCACTTTCAAACGACAAAGCATGCTTGCATCTGGACCTCTAATCCTCTACAGAAAAGTTTTGGGAGAATTCATCACAAAATTCTGCAACCTTGTCAAATTTAAACGTTACATTCCTGTCAGCAACATATTTTTGCAGTCCAAACTAATTCTTTTGGATTCATTTCGGAATCATAAGGAGGTAATCCCTCAACCTCAGAAGGAATTTTAGGTGTTGTGCGCAAGGAGATCTTATATTTAAAAAAAATTAAATTGTTCATGGATACATTATAAAAAAATCAGGTTTATTATTAAATAATCAACTTAAACTGAATAATCAAACTTTGCTCAAACATTTTCTCCCTTTCTTCTCTGAATTGAGAAATAAGGATTACAATAATTATTGGTAGCAGAACCTTACCTCCAAAAAATTTATAATGGGAGTTCCCTGCTTCGCTTCTTCCTGCATAGATTGTATCACATTTTCAGCAAGTTCACGGGTTTTGCCTCTTGAAACTATGTTTTCCACTTTACTCTTAAATATCATTGTAAATACTGTTCAAACACTAAACCTAATAATTAATTAAACAGAATATTGAAAATGTAAAACTAATACCTAACTAAACCGAATCTGTAAATAGTAATAAATTGATTAACTGAAAAGAATACTAAAAATTCAACAACGCCACTGCAAATCTGTTGCAGTGCGTTGTCTGACAAACTTTCACCGACTGAGCTCCGTCAGCGTAAGAAGAAGTTGGCTGACACGCATACAATTCTCAACACTAGCTGTTCTGGTCGACCTATACTCCTTGGTCACATAATACTATTTCTAAGCGACTTTTTAGGGATGTCCCGCTCACCTATAACAAAAAATTCTGGATGTAATCTTTATCTATATAGGTACTTACCTATTCAAATAAAAATTCTGTTTGTCCAGAATACATTATTTCAGATATTTTAAATACAAACTGAAATTTAATTTTATACTTAACTCCTTTTTGATAGGTATCAGAAAAGTTAATATTCTTTATAGGGCTACTTTCAAAAGTAGTTCACTGCAATGAGGTTAAATTGCCTTTTGCTGGTGTCTCAATTTATCATAGAAATGTTGTTATCAGTGTTAGCACTGCATTTTTGGAATATATAGCTATAATCTAAATTGTATGTGTCGAAAATAGACTTTTACAAGAATCCCAAACAAAACGACCACCTTCAGATATTTTTATTAGCGGTTTTCAAAGTTTTAATATCGCTGAACTCCAAAATGTTCCATTTTACTTTAAAACAAATAATGAATTTCCTAAGTATATAAGTAATTAATTTTTTGAGTTTATTCACCTCTACAGCGGCTCAAAGAGTAATTCATACTCCATGTATGTTATCTATGATCTCCACCTTAAATAGACCACACACACACACACACACTGTCCACTCTGTAGCTCCAACTAACTTAACACGCCAAACGGATAACACCAGCTTTTCAAAAACAGCCGCAACTGTACAGCGTGTTCCAGAACGCCGTGCCAGACCAAAGGTACTTTTTCATAAATGGAACTCCCTGTATTTCACTTAAAATTTGAATTCTGCTTGACTCTACTATTGAAATGTATACTGTAAACTGCACAACAATATTTTCGATATAATTAAGAAACATTTTTTTTTAATCAGTCTAATATATATATATACAGATACATTCAAACATAAACGGAACATAGGGATTTAATGTATTGTCCGATCTAAATAGTCCACCAACAAAACATTTCTATAAGTTCACTTCAATGAATATCAAGTATTGATCTGGACAGCTGGAATCAGACCAATGTAATAAACCCCGCCCATTCTCCTTCCAAAATTCGTTAGTTATGTGCGAACTGCGAATTAGTATTGAATAATTATTTGATGGGGGTAGTAAACGTCGCTACATATTGAAACAATATGCTTACGTTTTATGTTGTTAAAATCGAAAATTAATTGTTAAATTCTCTTTAACAATTAATGTTTCGAGTTAAGATAATATGTTTTGAGTTCTTTTGGCAATAACGGCTTTCAAAATAAAAATAAATTCGTAAATAAAACAAAATAAGATTCTTTAAATTGTACTCTACCTACCGACTGCAGTTTACTGACTGCTAATTAAGGACCGCCCACAGTTGAGAATACGGAGTGGTGGGAATTGTACGATATGTTATAGGTGTCCAAATAAACGATTGTAATAATCGTGTTTTAATCTGTTGAAGCTGGATGTTGGTCGACTAGTTCAAAAGCAGTTCTGATACAATGCTTACAATCCCTATGTTATATAAGTGTATGGGGATCAGATTTCATATATGTAATTTTCGAAATAGTTAAATTAGAACCATTTCATCATTAGTGTTCTTAGTAATTACATAGGTAGTAAGTAGGCTCTGAAATATCAACATGATTGCTAATTCGTTTGTCAACAAAAATGCGGTATCTGCATGACGGAGTTCCTGCTGATATGTTTCCTGAAAAGTGGATTGGACGAGCAGGACAAGTTCTTTGGAAACCAAGGTCACTAGTGCTAAATAAAGTCGATTTTGTGTTCTGGGACTTTGTTGAAGATCAGGTGTATAAAATTCCTGTCACTAAGCCAGACGATATGAAAGATAGAATAAGGCAGGCTTTCCAAAATGTTGATAAGTAAATGCTTTGAGATTCAAGTCGATATTTTGAAGATCGTCTTCAAGGCTGTATCGATGTAGAGGGTGAATACTTTGAGCATATTTTATAACTTTATTGTTGATTTTCCATAAATTTCAGTATATTTAGTTAATTGATGTGAGTGAATTGTGTATTTTTGGATATCTTCAATCATAAAATTGAAATATCACAAATATTATTCAGTTTGGGTATGGGGAATACCTAATCAAATTTAAGGTAGAGATAGTAAAGTAACTTTCATTAACGGATACAAAATACAGGTGATCCATTTAAAAAAAAATTGTTAAGCAGATGTATTTGAGTTTGGGCTCGCTGTATACGGTTTAGTGGATTACCTAGACAACCATCACAGACGTATGGTAGTGAAAGATTAATTTTAAATTGTGCAGTTTAAAGAATACGGGGTAAGGCGTTCACCACGATTTTCAAGAACAAGTGGTCAGAACTTTTTAAATACACTGTATATAACCATATATCATTGCAGAATCATTGAAGTTGAGTAGAATTTAAATTTGAAATGAACTACAAATGTTCCTTTGATCTAGCACGGCATTCTGGAACACGCTGTACCAGTGAGACTAATTATAAAATAAAGGCTACAATACAAATATCATTGAGGATTTACAAGGAATTGGACTAATAAATCACCCTGTATATAGAGGTTTTTTATGAATAATATTCCATTCGCATATTTCTCGAAAACGGTACATAATAACGAGTTGGAACAGGAGCACATGTTTTTTAGGAAATTACCTAATAGTTTTTGAGTTTATTGGAAAATTTGTCAAAAAACTGACACAAATTTTTTTAACAAAATTACCCGTTGCCTCTCCCACGTTTAACGCTTGTGATGGCAATGAAAAAATCAGAACGCGGGTTTGTAGTAAATAATTCATCACGTGAAGGTTATACTATGTACAAAGTTTAAAATTAGTAGGTAGTGGATTTTTGAGATATGCTTAAAACACTGACTTCTTCAGCTTTTGGATAAAGGTGAATTCGGTTAGATGGAAATATAATCACATCTAGTATCTGTAAATAGCTTTCGGCAGGAGAGTTTCTGGACTCCCTGTATACATGTAATCGCATGAAAACATTGAAGATGACATTCCCAAGCAAGCTGCGCTGTCACTACCACTGAAAGATGAGGAAATTTGTAAATTTCTTAGATAAAACTATTCATTGCAAAAGAAATTTAATTTTAGCTAAAATAAGATTAAAGCATCAATTAATTTAATACTAGATATTATTCATTTTCTTCACTGAGAATGTGCGAAAATCTGGAAACATGAAGTAAATATCAAGCACTGGGTTAGATAAGAATATTTTCCAAAGGTTTCTTCACTTTTTTGAGGTGGGTAGTGAATCAAATAGACTAAATTGAAAACGGGACTAATTAATGAATAGTTTGGGTTGCATATTTGGAGATATATGTTATACATACTCACTATTACCCTTCCATTATTTCAATTTGAAAACAAAAACACTCGAGTCTTTATCGATATTTTAGGAGACATCTGAATCTGTTTTCTCTAGCGAAATAATAACTGGTGGAATATCTTGAAAAGAACAGTTTTCCATTTATATTATCCAGTTTGACAGTATTAGTGTGTACACAAAAGTCTACATGTCTACATGTCTGGTCTATATTAAGAAAAAGTCTTAAACTATAAGTTTCTATCGAAATGGAGGGAATTATGTTCTTTTCGTAATTACAAAATCATGATTGATATCTATTTGATGTTTAAGATTACCGGAATATTTGTTTTTATTTATCTCAATGGCTTCTTCTTCTTCTTTCTCCAAAACCCTTATGCCGTTCAGCGTTGGGTTAGCCCTTCTTTACCCATTTCTTCCAATCGCTTCTGTTTCTGGCCAGTCCTCTTATCTCTTCCATTGATTTCCCTCTTTTCTCTCCGATTTCCTGTATCCTCCCCATCCATGTTTTCCTTGGTCTTCCTTTCTTTCTTTTTCTATCCCTTCCTGCCTCTGTTACTGCTTTGACTAACCTGTTTTTGTTCATTCTCACAATGTGTACATACCAGTTCAATTGCTTGTTTTCAAACTTGGTTAAAATTGGTTCCTGTTTCAGAGGTCTCTGATTCATTCATTTCTACGTCGGTCATATTTGGTAACTCCTGCGATTTTTCGAAAATATTTCATTTCCAATGCACTTATCGAAGATTCGTGCTTTTGTCGTCGATTTCCCATATTATGACAATAAAAAATGAAATAAACATACATAATCACTTTAAAATGAGTCTGAATATATAATTCAAATCGAGAACGTGTTGTTTTAAAATGAATTTAATCTGTAGTTAACAAGAGTTATTCTGCAACAGAAAAAGCTTGAAATGTTTGCACAAAAGTATAAAACACAGTAATTTATAATTTAAAAATGTTTAGTTAGAAAATAATGTACAGATATTCAAGAAAAAGATGGCTAGATGACCACGTGGCAAATATTATTTCATCTAACTAGGAGAAAAATAAAATATGTTATGTGATAAAAATCATCTCCACGATTACTTTGAACGAAAATAAATAATGTGAAATATATTTTTGGACTTACCCCAGTAATTTAGATAAGAAAGATATAGAAACGATAAAAATGGAGGTCTTTCCTCGATGAAAGTCGGTAGAGAAAAGGGGTGTCGTTAGTGGCGTTGAAAAAATGGAAGCGACCGTTGGGAGACGTCAATTGTCTTATGGTCAGGGTTGAAGATTGGGGTGGCTAATAAGACGACGAGCGGGAATTAGAGAAATATTTGCGATATAAATTTAAACGTCGAAACAGGTCGATAGACATATTACAATCTTAAAGATAGACAAGCTTTGTTTACATTTTGGTTGTCCCCAACATTATTTAAGACGAGACTCTCTTTACATGATGCCAAATCTCGTTAACAATTGTAATATATTCAAATATAAATAACGGTTTAAATCAATAAAAATGGTATTTCATTTAATACTTGTCAGGATCAGGAAAAGTGACGAACGTGACATTCACATATCTATCAAGTCACCCTTTATACATAGTGGCCTTAAGGCTATTTGTTCCACAAATGACCTTGAAATTTCAGATTTCGATGGTAGCTGTCAAGTCCAACAACAAGTACATATGCTACAATAAAATGCGGTTGCCCCGTCGGTGGCTAATTTATGATCGAATTTATGAGTACCGTTGTAAATCATTTGACCCGAAAGATTTTTGAATTTTAACGGTTTTAAATAGAGTAGGTAGATAGAATATTTGTTTTCACTTTTATTTTATTCAAAAATACTTCCGAAATTAAAATTAGGTTATTTTCCCCTTGTGAGCACACAAAATATGAAGCACAATTATTATGGTTGCCAAATGAATGTTGAACGACGTTCAAAATATCATTTCGTAAAGAAAAAGTAGCTTTGTTTTTCTCTTTTTCAACTTTACGGTAATTAATTGCTCGGCGCATGCGCAAGATATTTTTTCTAAGAGTTTTCTTTCTCTTATATTAAAATTTGTATTTGTTGATAATTGTGTCGGTTCATTACAAACATTTCTTAATATATGATTCCGACACTCGATCTTTTCCACTGTTACCCTATTGTACGAGCAAGAACTTAGAATCTTTTTATAAGTTCTATTGTCACCATCGCTAATCATAATGTTATACTTTTTACCGTACATTTCCACACTTTTCTTAAAACCTTCCACTAAAATGTCGGATTCCATACTGGATGAACTCCCGTAGTGATTTTTAGTACAAATGTGAGAAATATTTTCTACCCCGTTAGCTCGGTTACAAAAAATACAAAACTTATTTTTTACTCCACAATAAAGCAATTTTTTGGTATGAAGTCCAACGATAGGAGCAGCTCCAGATGAGGCGTTGTAAATACCATTCCTGTATGCCAAGGACACTGATCTTCATCTCCTGAACCGATTTCTTGGGCGTATTCTGCTTCCTCAAGAGCAGCTTCACGCATTCCATAGCAGTCTTCTCCCATTTCGCAGCAATTATCTTGTGACACTTTTGATAAGTTTTATTACGCATAGCAGGAATATATAAACATCCCAATAATTTCTCCAAATTTGAATGACCTCCTCCAACCGACATAATCCCACTTACTGCAGCAAAATTTAAATCCATTTCGTTATTCAAAGGATAGTTGTTTTTCAGAGGCAGTTTTTTTCGTTAAATTGCCAGGCAATAAAATTCTTATTGATACATGTCAAGTTTACTTCGACAAAAAAAAAGCTCTCGTGTAATTATAAGTGACAAAATTTTCATTTTTTCAAAGCAAATTTTGTTACCATGGTTATGATATTTATTTAAAATGTCATTGTATTATTTCTTGTTATGAAGCGTCAAAGTAGTTCAGTTCAAAAATAAGTGTTTCTGAAGAAAAAAACAGATTTGGAATACAATTCAATGCAGGAATTGGAAAGGCAGTGTCGGAGAATATATCTCCAAATACGTGTGTCTCCAAAGCAAGTAAATTTTCCTAGTACGAGTACAAACATACCGCAAGTATATGTTTAATCATCATAACTAAAACTTTTATATAAATAAAGTTATTTTTTTGTTTATGCTCCATTGTTAAATAAAAGTACCCAAATTTTATGGTTTTTTATCTTTTTCTCGTGAAATAGTCATGTCGAATACCACTCGAGAAAAAATTGTGTAGGCAGAATTGTGCTCAAGGTTTTATTCAAATTTGTTGCTTTTCGGCAATTTTCCTCATGAAATTTTAGATGAAATCACTCGCCTCACGGCTCGTGGTTTTGTCAAAAATATCATTTGCGAATTTGCCAAGCAACAAACTTTCTTACCATCCGAAAATTTTGCCGACTAAATTTTTTCTCTTGTGATATCATATGTGATAAAGTGAAGCCCTTTTGTCATAATTGAACGTTTTTTGCGTCCTAATACGTATTAAAGTATTAACCTACTACAAGTAAATTCTTAATAATGTTGAATAAACTTTTTCCTCAGTGTATACAAAGCAAAATTTATTTTTGAGCCATCTTAAACTACAACTTCAAATATGGGGTTACTATTTACCTGCACTTACTCAGCAGTTCTAGCAGTTATAGTTTCAAATATCACAGTTAGCATAATTGATGAGGCAATAAATAATGTGTGTCCATAATTATAAACATGCACATATTCTAATAATAGGATAATACGTATACTTAACTAAAATAAACAGAAATAGTAATTGTCAAATGAAATACAATACAATCAAACATTTTTATTGCCACTTATCAAATTTCAATAGTACGTTTCAATGACGTAGTGATCAATAAATGGATCACAATGTATGTTCACATTTATGTAAGGACCGTTTGCTTTCGCAAAATATGGCTAGTAAAATTAGTTATTCTCTGAACGTGATTTGCTTATACGAAAACTTTTAATCCTTCTGAAGACTAGAATATTCACACTGTTTGTGCTCATATTAACAACTCTCAAAGTTCGTGTTTAGTTTATGAATTTAATACCTATAAGAGTTGTATTCAAGTAGTCCTTTGTGTTTACTGTGTGAAAATTGTAAGTGTTTAGACTACGTACAGATGAAAATGTTCAGCAAACGCATGATCATTTCTGGAATGAGAATCATACAAATTAGCGATATGCTTAATATTAGTTTGTCGTGGAAGGAAAGTGTTTGTGCATTCGAACGTGCATTTGATTATGTAAATCATTTGTTATTATGGCAAAAATTATACGACAAGGGATAAGCACTATATTGATTAGAGTTTTAGTATTACCGAATCGATGATGAGTTGTTCTTTGCAGCCTTGGTGATCTCGTCTGCACCCTTTTTGTTCTTCCGACAAGATGTTGTTTTGATCCGCATCGTCAATATTTTATATATACTTGGAAGGCATGTTATAGGTCTATACTGCGCAGGATCGTGAGTTTGATGCGTTTTGGGAAGCAAGTGGGTCGAACCCAGTGTCAGAAATGGTGGTGTATCTTCTGGATGTTGCAGAATATGTGTAAATGATCTTGCTATTGCTTCATGCAGACTGTCAAACTTCTTATACCAGAAGTTTTGGACATGGTCAACTCCTGGTGTCTTCCAATTACTGGTGCTCTTTATAGCTTCGGTTACCTCGCTTGTTGTCAAGTTAACGAAACGCATTGGTTCAATGTTAATTTTTTCCTCCTCAGTTCTTATCCAGTGAGCGTTGGATTTATGTTCGATAGGGTTATTATTATTATTATTATTTCCAACTCAAGTGTACTCTTGCTCAGCTCTTGCTGGTAATGTTCACCTATCCCGAGCGTGTGTAAACGCAAATGGGATTAGGCATAGCAGTTACATATTTATAAACTTGCGGACAGTGTGACAAGTATTCAAAATTGCAGCCTTCTGCAGATTATTATTATTATTATTAACACACGTTAATATTTTTTTCAATTGTTGAGTTAAAATGCAAAATTCATATTTGTAATAACGTTTTCTTTAAGTATATATGTAATATTTTAAATGTTTGTAAACTATCTACAATAACTGGGTTTTATCTAGATTTCGGGTCCGGTAAAGTTCGCGACCCTTAGAGTTTCACAAGCATTTTGTATTTATTAGAAAACCCTATAGCTATAGAACAGATTAGAAGAAAATAATGATGCACTTTTGAAAGAAAAAATCCAAAGTACTGAAAAACCTCAATTTTCGACATAAAAGTCACCTTTGGACAATAAAGTCTAGGTAGTTGACTTTAACAAATCTTAGAACAATCCTTGGATGGACAATATTGCCAGCTCTCACTCACGTAACTCGTGATGGTCTGTTATTCTTCATCCAAGGTTTTAGATTTTTTTACTGGAAAATTTGTGGTAAATCCAGAATTTCTGAAAATAAATCAATAAAATTATACTTTCTTATCACTCCAACGACCACTAATTCCTTTCTCCTTTTTGAAAACTTCATGTCGAAAAAGTATTGGATATTTATATCTATATACGAGTACATATTGAGACGAATTTATCCTTTTATGAAATGCATTTATCTGAAATTTGTATGGAATATGAACCAAATTACTAAATAGATAGATTATTTTTATATTATGTAACGGTAAATGGCTGTAACCTCAAAGGGCACCAGCTCGAAGGGCTCCGGCTAGAGACTCCTCTTAAGGGTGATTCGACCCCAAGTTTATGTCACACAAGGATAACAGAAGGGTTGTAAAAATTGAGGGCGCCACTACCTTTTTGACGATAAAAAGAACTAAAAAACTAAGGCGGGAAAGGTAGAAACGCCTTGTAAAATTTAAATGAAAGTTAATAAAGAAAAGTTACTAAAAATTACCCCGGGCGGTATCTCCCTCAACTTTTATAGTTGAGGATTTATAATTAAATAAAAAAAAAATAAAAACAAATTTATAATTTATTCTGCTACAGGAAATGAACAAGGAATTTGTACTTTTATAGTTAGGTAATTAGCTTGTATGAACTGGTTTCCTGAGGAAGATAGTCAGGTCTTGATCTAAACTGATGTGTCCTGGTCTAGGGCGGTATTTTGATCTAGGGCTGTATCCTGGGGTTCTATCCTTGGCTAGGGCTTATATCATAGCCCAGGTCTTGGCCAGTCTTGGGGTTATATCCTCGGGTTATATCCTTGGGTTATATCCTTGGGGCTGTGCTTACCTAGAAGTACAGGTGGATCAGGGATATATAGAAACTTGAATGTAGTGGCACATCATGTTAGTCAGCTTATCAGGTTAAAAAAAGGAAGGCAGTTATTTGAAAGTAAAAAAATTGATTCAATTTACTGAAAGCTTTCCAACATTATATGTCCCATGTTAAAACCGTAGAAATAGCAATTATCGGCTAAATTAAAAAAATATACTAATGATCCGAAAGAAACATAGCAAAAAGTTATTTATTTAGTTATATGAAAAAATATCGTGCTTAGAAAATATATGAAACCAGCACTGGCGTGACGAAAGAATATTTTATAGGTTAACAGATTATAAAAATGTTATTTTATAATTAAAAGAGTTATTTCGCAACTGAAAAAGCTTGAAAATGTTTGTATAAAAGTAAAACAGTGAATTATAAAAGAATATTTGGTTTAAAACTACCATATTAGTATAAAAGAACAGTTTATGACCACGTGTTGAATTTAATTTCGTCTATCTCTGTAAAAAAATAAAGAATGCATACGAAAATTATATCAGACAGTACTTTAGAAGAAGCTTATTAATTATAAATTATGATTTTGAACTCACCACAGCAACATTCATAAGATACTTAAAGATATGAAAGATAACGAAAGATGGTCTTTCCCCTTAGGCAGTCGGTAACGGAAAGGGATGTTTCTCGTGGCGTTGGAAAAAATGGAAGCGTCCGTTGGCAGACGTCAATTGTCTCATGGTGGTCAGGGTTGAAGAGTTTGGGATCACAGAACTATAATTGGAAGTGGCTAGTGACGACGAGCGCTAATTAAAAGGATTTATTCTGTAAAATCGAAACAGGTCGATAGACATGTTACAATTACATAATTTTTATCACTCTGTATATTAAGTTCCAAGATAAAACTTAGTCAAGAGTTGAAGAATGGTTCAGGGAATAAAGAGAAACGAAAAGGGTACAGTTTTACTAAACAAATAGGCCTCCTCAAGCTGTTAAAAAAACTAAATAATTCTAAAAAAACAAAAAATGATACTTGCTCATTATGGAGTTATTTATGTAATAGGTATGACATTGTGTGAAAAAAGAATAGTAGTTCCAGAATCAGTCAAGCTCTACGAATTGGAGCCAAGAACATGTGTCCTAGTCGGAATAAATATTTCGAGAGCCCTCTTATTTAAAGGTTATGTCATCAAAAAGTCCATTTCAGTCAGATTTTTGATATTGCAAGAGTAGCATATCGAAATATTGCAGTGACTGTCTTTTGTTTTTGTATCATCATGACAGCCCAATAAAATTGAAAGCATAATTGTCAAAAAGTGTTCAAGAGTAATGGGAATAAGAAATAATATACCTCCTATAAATAATGGGGCGATTCCCATCTCGGCCGATCAGGCAGATATACTGAATAAAAATCGCCCAAGTCGGCCAGAGTCTAAAATTGACCTGTTTTGGAATGGCCCATCTCGGCCAACCTTTATTACAATAATACACTTCAATCAGATTGATTAGATTTTATTAATGTCTACATATAAATATAAATATAATAGCTAACTATATTACAACAATTTATACACATTTACATTAAGTTATATGCATGAATGATAATATTTTAACATAAGTCAACTTTGAAATCCTTTTATTTTTATACCTACTCTTCAATTTTTTTAGCGTCAAAAATTTGTTTTTAGGTTAGGTTAGGTTTTAGTTTGATTTTTATACTCTTCAATTTTTTTAGCAACAAAAATTTGTTGTTAGGTTTTAGTTTTATTTTTATACTCTTAAATTTTTTTAGCAACAAAAATTTGTTTTTAGGTTAGGTTCCATTTTGTCTTCCCTGAAGCTAGTTTCCGGTTTTGTTGTTTAAATTTAAAGTTATTTATCACTGAGAGTGGTTTTCCTCGTTGACTCGTCATTTCTTTAGATGCTGGATGAACAAATGTTGCCATTTTCCGAAGTCAAATTTAAATTGTTTTTACACTCACTGGTCAAAAATCAAAATAAAACTAATAACTATTTTCGACAATTCAGGATAAATGTATTACAACTGACCAGTGTTCATTACTCTTCCACCATTGATAAGAATTCAAAGAAATTGATTTCATAGATTAGGGGTTGACATTTGTCGTGGATTTCTACCTGAAAGTGGTTTTGGCCGAGATGGGTATTTCCTAAAGTCATTAAAAATTGATCTGTCAGGTACCTTATTGAATCGGCCGAGATGGGCTACGCCCAAATAATGGTAATAAGAATTAATAGTTTATATAGAGATTCAACACATATCGCTTACCAATCAACTGACACAGATCAAAGTGTAATTACCTGTATCAATATCAGAAAATATAAAGCACGGAAATAGAAAAAAGGAAATTGCCAAAAAATATCCGCCATATGTGAACGAACACTGGTACAATTCCATAAAAAATATTAATCAGTAAATACTTTCCATCACAAAACTAATTGAACTTCAGGAAAATAAACACTATCTGACATCACTGCTAAAACTGTAACCTGATTACATCACAATCCTAATTTGTGACCCTAGTTGACTAGAAATAAGTTTCTAGTATGGAACCTATAATTGTCAAATGGAAATGATTATTCTTGAATCTATTCTTGAATATTCACAAAATTTAAGTATTTCAATTCAGTTTTTTATCTAAAATAGTATTTCATTTTCTTTCAGATAATAACTTTTGAAGTTTAAAGTGAAAATATATAGTATACATGAAAAAGTTGGCAGCATATGGAAAACTTTCTTATTGTTACAAATAAAGGTACTTCACTCTTGTACCAAATTCATATTTTTTATGTAAATCATATATAAATTAAAAACTTTTGACATCTGATATTTGCATTTTACGTTCTGTATTATGCTGAACTTTTTATAAAAAAGTTTCCCATATGCTGCCAACTTTTCCAGACATACTGTATATCACAGAATAGCATTGAATAGTGCTATATCGTTTTTTTACGGTCAACAATAATTTGTTTACTTTAACCGAAACGACAGTTCCGATCCTGTTTGGAACTACAAGCTGGGTTTGTTCGTTTTGTAGCTAACGACAATTCATCATATAGAGCGTGATAAATTGGCTGTTTTTGCGAATTCCATACTAGGTGATATTGTTGTTAAGTGAAATAGGTAAGAGATTATAGGTTGTCTGGATTGTGTACCTACTATTGTTGTATTCAAGAAATATGCCTCGCTATATAGCTGGACAACAAAAGCTACCTAGCCCCTCGTCAAATTTCCTTATTTACAAATTTCTTCATGGGTACAAAATAATTATAAAGATACCTAGTTTCATATACAGGGTGCTCAGTGAATAAAGCAACTGTTTTCAGGGTTTCTTATTTCTATACGATATCTCGTGTGTCTATCCTTCAATCTCAGTCAAATTGCTCCTATTTCCAAATACGAAGGTGTAAGATGAATAAATGCATTTTGAATTTGAGGGGAAATTGGCTTGAATAAGTCTTGTTTCCTGCTTCCAGGGTCCAAGTTATTTGGGGTTGGAATTTAAATAGCTTAGTGCCAATTCTTTTCTTAGTTGCGACCGGTTGAAATGAATATAAATAAGTGTTTTAGTCAAGTAATTCAGGCGATAGGATTGGAACCTGGATTTTACGCTTGATTATATCCAACAATTTCTTTATAAAAAAAAATTAATATTATCGTACCAAGTCACAGCGAACCATTTATTAAATCTCCTTACCGTAACCTTTGACTATACTGCATTTTTGTTGCATTTGCTCATATTTTATTTTCTATATTTCGTACAGGAGTTAAAAGAAACATATTTTGATTGACGACTGGACCATTGTAATTGGTTGAGATAAATGTTGATCAATGACCACAATTTCTATCAAAAAATATGGGCGGATAAGGCTACGTTTTTCAGCAATAATATATTGCACAATTGCCACGACTGGTCAGCCACCAACCCTCACTGGCAAGTCAATTACCAAAATCGTTGGAGTCTAAACGTTTGGTGTGTTATTTTAAATGGAAATATTATCGGACCTTTTTTCTTTGAATCGACATTAACTGGGAAAGGTACTTAGATTTTTTAATGACTGATTTACCAATTCTCCTGGAGGTTATTACTATTCAAAACAGATTAGACAGACATGTGGCACTAGCAAGATGGTTGCCCACCGCATTTTGCTGAAATTGAGACTAGTGTTAATTCCACTATAGAAAGACTGGATTTGTGCAGGGAGAATGATGGCAAGCAATTTGAGTATCTAAAATAGTTAGGTAGTAGGGTAGTAGGTGCGTTTTGTGAATTTCTGTTGATGAGTAGCTCCCTGAGTTTTTTGCATTATGTAATGTATATAATAGTATTTTATGCAACGATCATGTAATGATAGCCATTAAGACACGAGCATGTTGTAGGATACGAAACGAGCCGCAGGCGAGTTTCGTAAATAATATGCGAGTGTATTAATGGCCATTACATGAAAGTTGCATACAATATTTTTTCTACTCCGATTAATAATAATTATTTAATTAATAATTATCAAAGGTAATACCACGAGTGCTTCAAATTTTATCGATAATTTTTTCTTTTCCACGAAAACTTGTTTATGTGGCAAAAATATGAAAACAAACCTATTGATAAAATCACGAGTCCGTTAGGACGAGTGATTTTATCTAAATTCGGTTTGTTTGAATGTTTTTGCCTCAAATAAACAAGTTTGAGTGATTAAAATAAAAAATTATGTGATAAAATTTGAAGAACGAGTTGTATTTGGGAAGATTATTTTTTTCAACAATTTAAAAGGATTTTGTATCAAATGTTCAATATTCTCTTGGGTGATGGCACTGAATCGGTTTGTGTTCATTTTTCAATAAACTTCGAAGCACTTTTAGTTGTCAATAATGACAAATTCAAAGTAAAATTTTGACGTTTCAATGTAAACAAGGTATTATCGATGAGGAAGCAGAATTATCATATATAATACCACGAGAGTGAAAATTTTGTCGGCAAAATTTTTCGATTGTCATGAAAGTTTGTTGCTTGGCAATTTTGCGAATGACATTTTTAACAAAACCACGAGCCGTCAGGCGAGTGGTTTTGGATTAAATGTCATGAACAAAATTACCTAAAAGCAACAAACTTGAATACGACAAGAGAAAAATTTTACTTTACAAAATTTTTAATTGAGTGGTATTCGACATGACTATTTCACGAGAGAAAAACTAAAAAATCATATGTTTAAACGTTTTATTTATTGCAAACTTCAATTATACAAAGCCAAAAAAATAATAACATTATGAAAAAAAAAATTTATTTATGTAAAAAGTACAATTATTATAATTGTACGTTGTAGCATTATTTTGGGGATTGTTTTGCATCATAATCTTCAAGAATTTTTGCTATAACTTGTTCAGAAGTATCCTTTTCTAACGTATAATTACGTGCGTCCAGAAACATTCTAAACTGTTCCCACGCAGACTTTTTTGTCTTCATTGTATTTCGCGGTATACTTTGCTTAATTGTACTCTCTATTTCATTTATTAAATTATTTCCAAATCTTGTATTATTCATGTTAATATTACTTATTTAAATTTTTGAAACAGTTTTAATAATTTTTAGACAGTTAAATAAATAAATAAACAACTTAGTTTCCTTAGAAACCACTAACAAATATTTTATATTGAATTTTATCACAGAGTTATAGAATTTTATGCACATAGACTTGATATATTAAACGTCAAAAAATTGCCGCGACAAGACAAAAAATTGCCAGTTCAAAACCTTCAAATTTTGTCAGTTATCAATTTACTCTAGTGAAATAGTCAGTATAATACCAAATGATTGCCTAGAATAATGTAATGCTATTGGTTAAAACCACCAAAATGTCACATTTTGACAAGTGAAAAAAATAATCATATACAGGGTGTCCAGAAACTCTCCTGCCAAACGGAAACTACAGTTACTAGAGGTGATGTTAAGTCGATTTAGCTCAAATTACCTTAATCCGAAAATGCTTCCTAAGGGAGCTACGGCCCTTTGAAGAAGACGTCCTCATATGAGTTTTCTTCAAATTATTCAAAAATACCGTTACTTAAAATATTCAAACTTGGTATAATCAATAAACAGTTACAAACCAGTCGTTCGCTGTAAATAAATTTTTTTCAGATCCATCGCAAGCGTGTCAGTTCATAAAAAATGTTTTCTTCTTTCAAATCGATATCATGAACCGTTTTCGAGAAAAATAAATTTAAACTTTTTGTGTTTCTTACATAAAATCATGTTGGATTATAAAATTGTATCTGTTATATCAAGGTGGCTTTGAAAAATCACTTACTTACTTACTTACTTACTTATCAATTACTTTTGAAAATCAAAATTATTTGACAGCTGTCAAATTAAGAGTCACCTAATATAATTAATTTTAGAAATGTCAACCAGGTATCCATGGCTATATTAAATATTGTGCGAATGTCGCATTCCTATTGGCTTAAAAATCTGTATCATAATGAAAATTTGTATCATAATGAATATCATTATGATACAGATTTTAGTCTTTTATTAAGTATATTATAAAACAGGAGTAGAAAAATATTTTTTTGATGCGTTTTTACTTGTTATTTTATTATCAAAACAATTTTAGCAATATAACCCCTCTTACAACTTACTGGGTGAGCCAACAATCATCAACACTAACCTAAAAATGCCAATATCTTTGGAATGACAAGAGATATCAGTTCGCGGTTTTGACAGGTCAATAATTTATCTTATTCGTCTTTTTGTAAGCTGGTCAGAGTTATAGCATTTAATTTGGAATGTATCAGAAAATCATAAATAGAGCTAGGTGTTACATAACGCCCTCTAGTTTCCGATTGAAAAATTAAAAGTGTTATTTTGTCCTTCCCCAGGATAACCAAACCTTCCTCCACTTCAAGCCTCAGCAACGCGCTCAACACTGCCCGTTTGCTGACACTGTTGAACGCGTTTCCGACGTCGAAGAACACCAGTAGGGCCAATTTCTTGTTCCTCCAGCTGCCCTCTCTTGCCCTTTCCACCAAGCCCAGCCCAGCGCCGAGATACATGATTTTCCCTTCGCAAACCCGTGCTGATTTACCCTAAAACCCCTATTCCTACCAACTTCCTCCTGCGCCACCTAGCGAAAAACTATGGACTCAAAAAGATTTTTATTCATTATTATGAGAATTTTTTCCCAAGTTCTAGGACATATGGTTTCCGAGATACGGCCGGTCGTCACCCTTAATGAATCGCTTCTGGAAGAATAGCATCTACCTTGTACTGATGAGGCGCAATACGCCGAAACCGGTCGACAAGTGATGTTATTCCTTCTAATCGCAAACCAGAATGGTTGGTTCTATCTTAACAGATATACCAACCCCGTTTACTTTAGAAGTGTAATTCAATGTCTGTCG
The DNA here is from genome assembly GCA_947563755.1 of Lochmaea crataegi. Classification (NCBI taxonomy): domain Eukaryota; kingdom Metazoa; phylum Arthropoda; class Insecta; order Coleoptera; family Chrysomelidae; genus Lochmaea; species Lochmaea crataegi. The sequence goes on along the minus strand of OX387424.1, from coordinate 12,445,072 downwards.
GGGCATATAGCTCGAGAAGTAGTTGTTGCTTCTTAGTGGACGGTCTGCTCTTTGGAAATTAATTTTTCTAATTTTGTAAAGCGTTTAATAGTATTGAACTATTATTTTTTGAACTCACTAATAAATTATCATAGTTTCAAATGAGTATTAGCTGTAGAAGCATGACATGATAAGCATGTAAACTCGTAATTTTTTGCTTGAGTTTTTTAAATCTGCCACAAAATCTGCGACACCCTCGCCTTCCGCGATTACGCTTGGACTAGGATGTCAATGATCTTTAACCAATTTGACTATTTCTGATTACGATTTAGAACTTGGCTCTTCTGAACTAGTTAATTTAAAAAGCAAGTGGAATGTCTTCGTACCAATAAAATTTTTATTTTTTATTTTCCATTGCTTCGGATTTTACTACCAAATCGTTTAATGGAAATGTCAAAAGTCTCATTTTCTCCTTGAAATAGCTTCAAAGTAACTGCCCTGGATAATTCATCTTGACTACTTGTAACTTTGAGATTTTCTGATAGAACTTCAATAAATTTTTCAAATTGTTTTACGGTTATTTCTCAGGTTCGTTAATCTCGTCGCCACTGTTGTATTTAAAAAATATTCCCAATATTGTATTTTCTATATTTCGTACAACTTGATAAAGTGAAAATGGGGAGTGACAATTCCCATATCCCCAAAATCCTACTATATACATATAAACTAGGTAACAACTGTGAATCTTCAATGAAATACCTGTAGTATATATAGCAATTGTAATTTTTTATTTTTCCTACGACCTACATTTTCAGAATTTATAACAAGTGTTTTTGAGCTTCCAAGTATTTAGAGAGCCTTCTTATCATACCTTTGTTGCACGAGTAATCACAGCTATAGGGATAGAACTAAATGTATTGCGAACATTGAGTTCAAAATCTTATGAAGAGATGGTAATACATTCCATTTTTTATGTAGTCCGATATAAGAAAATTTAAATATCTGGTGATTGAGTAGGCCACCGGAAAGAACCATTGTTGGCCTTGAAACGTTTAATCTTAAAATGTGTTCCCAATTCTAGAACAGAAGAGCATCTCTGTATACGCACTACAATGAGCTTATCAAGTAGGGAAATCAAAAGAGGCTGACCTACATAATTTGATCTTAGGTTTCAAAAGAAGTCTGAATCAAAGAGAGTAGCTCTTGCATCATTTCTAGACATCGAAGGTGCTTTTGATAACATAGCGATGTCATCAATGAACAAATCCCTCAGGAAAAGGAGAATAAAAAATACCACATGTAGATGGATCGGATCTATGCTTGAGCATGGGAGTTGGGGGTTTACAAGGTGGAGGATATTCACCACTTCTGTGAAATTGGTCTTGGTCTGCAGGTTAAATTAACAAGGCATATAGGCGCAGAGTTTTGTGTACTACCTAGTGAAATTCCTGGAGAAAATTATGAATGTTTTACAAAAAGCCCAACGAATCGTTTAGGACTCAAACCTTTCAGTTGATCTCAAGAAAACCAAACTTGCTTTTACGAATAAAACTATTCTCCCGCAAGGTAGAGTACAACTTTCCGGGGAAATACTATAAATATTTAAATAAGCTGAATATTTGGGAGTGATACTTGATTCTAAACTGATAATGTAGGCCACACCTGGCCAGGACAACTAGGCTTTTATGACAATGCAGAAGAGGCATGAGCAAAACCTAGGGAGGTGGATCAGTGGCTGTCAAATATGATAACGCCAACGATCACCTATGGAAGGATAGTCCGGTGGAGGAGACCAAAAGTGTCTTCTGTAGTGATAGGCCAAGCAATAGGTTCATTTTTATGACAAAAATCCTAGTATAAAACGGAATGTGCCATCATGTAAAGGACATTACATAGTATGGACCTGATATATTTTCGACTCATTAATGTTCACGAAATTGTTACAAACATTTAAAACGAAAAAAAGGTCCTTTCTTTAGTTTTTTGTTGATAACACGAAAGCTTATTAAGTAATCGTTAAGGTATCACAGGATGATTTGTAGATAATAAAAATGCAAATACAACGCATTCTACAGCGAAGTGATTGAATAATTGGGAGCGAAGATAATTCGGCGATACTGGAAAATTCTTCATTTTTCAAAAATTCATATCTTCGTCGTTTTTCAAGTTATAGCGTTGAAACTATGTAGAAAACAAGTCCTATGTATGCACTCTATGAGCGCGATGAGCAGGTACCATGGGACAATAACTTTTGTTGCAGTTGCAATTGCAATTTTTTAATACAATATTTTGCAATAGGTCTGGATGGGTTATAGATAGTCCGATTTTAAATTTGAAAACGGTATTGAAAAATACAGATATAAAAAACCTTGGCTCTGGAGCTGGAATAAACGGACCTAGAAAGAAGATGAAAATACTCTTCAGCATTGGACGTTTGCCGCTACAGCCTGTATTGATGAAAACATCAAGATAAGATATAACGTGCAAAAAATTGAATTTTTACTGACAGCCAGGCCCTGATTAAAGCTATCAGCAATCCAAACACTAAGTCTAGACTGGTGAAAAACTGTGAAAAATCCCTGAATAGGCAGGCAATAGACAACACAGTGTCTCTAGCCCTAGTTCTTCCAATAAAATTAGTGGCCCATATAGAGGGCACGAAGCTTCTGAAATGAAAGTAGAAAAAATTGGAAATAATACAAATACTTTATTCAAGTGCCTGGGATGTTAGGCACAATCCAAACGAATGAATGGATGAACAATGAGAAAAAGAAGCTTCGTCGTGTATAGAAAAATAAAGTGGGTCGTGGTTGATCTGGATATTTTATGGCTAATAAAGAACCTGTTCCAGTAATTGTTTTGTTACATTTACCATGTATACGATGTAATCTTTATGAGCAGCAATACGACGAATATAATTAAAATTTTAAAATACTTGTTAATATCTTGAAAACTCTCACGTTTGTGTAGGGAAAACATATACTATCCATTTTTTGGCCAAAGATTTGAATAAATAAAATGGAATAAAAATAATTTTGTTTCCATTTCATCAATATTTCCTCTCCACCGTACGTATAGCAAATAAACCTAACATTTTGATTCCCTAAATATAATTCAGAAAAATATTGAGTTTCTTCCCGTATATAAAACATTTTGTATTATTTTCTTTCTATTGAAAAATACTTTTCCACTTGCTAAAAGTGTTATTTTGGAGAGCAGAGTTTACTTTTATTCAGTTACTTTCGATGTAACTGTATGTTTGAATTTCAGACTTTTCCTCCGTTATATACAATAGAACTTTAAAAAAAAATCAGAAAGCTTCGGTTTTGCAGAAATTTCCAATACTATCCTCATTCATGCCCGGGGAAAATAAATAATCTGATCAGTACCTCCAATGTTCATTGTTACACATGTAATAAATGAAATACCATTCGTATAAACAGGATTAAAGTTTAATTATCTACGTAGAAAAATTTCATAATTTAATGAAAATGTATCTTTTGGTGGAATAGATAGTAATTCGGTAAGAACAATCAATAATTTGGTAAAATATAGTTTGTGGTTTTCAAGATTACCGTGAAATTTAAATTATTTAAATTTCATGTCCCAGGAACTCGGGAGATTATAGAAATACTACCTAAAAATAATTATAGTACTTCATATATAATTTTTGGGCGCACACGATTTCCCGTCAGGATAACCAGTCTACCTGTTCCATAATTAGGGTACGTTAAGCCGTCACTCGAGTTCCCGTCAGGGTGAAAACTGACCTGTCTAAAAGGTGTTTATGGTAATTGCCGTGAATTTTCTGAATCATCTGATATTTAGCTATGTATTTATTGCATATTTTAATAAGTGAACAGTAAAAGTTTTAACAGAGGTCTGTTTTCAGATGTATGAAATAAGAAATAGTTATAAATGTCTTATGTTTGGCACGGAATTTAAATTCTACAATTTTATTGCGTACTACTACTGAGCTGAGTCATAAATACATTCATGTAAAGACGCTAACCTAGCCTAACCAGAAGGGGTTTACCCTTTTCACTTAGTATTACTTCAAGCATTTTGTGTATCACTATAGCGTAGAACAAACAACAAACGTTCGGAAATATGTATATTAATAAACTTAATATATATGTTTCCAAAAGAGAGAAAAATATATTCATAGCAATTAGTACTGATACACCCCCTAGCCACCCCAATATGTTATTCAACTTTTTCATTAGAATTCAGGATTACGATTCAATGGAATTTTCAAAACTATTCAGTTTACCTGGAAGCGGATTGAATAAACTGGACGGCAATTCGAGTGCGGGATTAAGATACCTGCAAGTGTCGGACGGGAACTCATGTGTATTTTATAGTTATTAAGAAACCAGACGGGAATTCGTGTGCATCGCAATTTTTTTACCTACGCCCTCCATTAACGAGCTATAGAGCCCTGAAGTTGTGAATTAAAAATGATTTTTTATTTATAATTATCAAATTTTAAATAACTTCACACTTTTTGGCGTAATAAACAAGTCTATCAGGTACGGACTAAGTTCAGTGGTTGATGCGGAAATTTTTTGTTAAATATAACTTTTTTTAGTTATAAATGCAGTAATAAACTTTTCCAACCATCGTTGAAGAGAAAAAGTCCTTTGTGATGATAAAATTAACGGCTTAAGAGATTTTATGTCGCAATGCAAACCTATTGGCGCATTCACATTTTTTTGAATGTACGGTTACAGAAAGCATCCTGTATTATTAGTAAAGTATTATTAAATCGGTGCAGTTCACATTTATATAAATAACCTTTTACATCGTTTATATATGAAAAACTTTAATGAAAACGAACATTGATTTATCAAAAGCAAAAATAACAACAAAACCTTGAAAGATTAATTATTACATTCCATTCACAGATTACAAAAACGAGTAGCCAAATAATAAATGATAATAAAAAAGTCAAACCGTTTTATAAAAATTCCAACAAATGTTCAATATGGGCCAATAGGTGTGCAGTGTGACATGAAATTGCCCGTATCTCTTAAACCGTTAATTTTATCGAGATGTCACAAGAGGACTTTTTTTCTTTAAATATATTTTAAAAAGTTCAATAGCTGCATTTATAACTGAAAAAAGTAACATTTAACAAAAAATTGTCACATCAACCATTGAACTTAGTCCGTACCTGAATTCACAAGTGCAGTGTAGATTAGTTAATGGCACCAAAAAGTGTAAACTTTAAGAAACCATTTTTTCTCTAAAAATCATAAATTTCATTGTTCTTTCGGATTATAAAAAAATTCTTGATTAATTTTTTATTTGTTTATTTAATAAACAATTTGTTATAAACAAATTATTTTTTTCCATATATATTTTTTGAAATACTTAATTTTGTTATGAAAACAGCCATGTTATATTTTAAATAACTTTTAATATTTCTGTGCCTTAAAAATTTTTTTTTTCGTAAAAAACAGCACATATCTGTCTTCATAACAAAATTAAGTATTTGAAAAAAATATGCGGAAAAAAATAATTAGTTTATAACAAATTGTTTATTAAATAAGCAAATAGAAAATTAATCAGGAATTTTTTTAGAGAGAAAATGGTTTCTTGATTTTAATATTTAATCGCAAAAATAGCTTTTTTAAGAAACCGTTTTTTCTCTAAAAATCATAAATTGTATCAACCAATAGATTTCGCAAAAAAATGTTGATTAGCTCATTAACAATGTATTTGTTTATAACAATTTTTTAAACAATGGTGATAAAAAATAAAAAAAAACATTTTATGTATCTTTTAACAATTAAAAATCGAAACATTCAAGATATAGAAAAAATATTATTTACTTTTTTGTAATTTTTAACTTTTATGTATTTTCAATAGTTAATAAAAAAGTGGAAAATCAAAATTTTTGAATTTTTCCAACGGTGATCTATTTATCAGCCTATTAAGGATAACTCCACAAAGTAAAAAAATCTTAAGGTTTTAGTTTAATAATTATCGCGGTTTTTCTGTTAACATTTAATGTAGAAAAAACAAATGGATAAATAGTGGAAAAATTGGGATACAAATTTTTTAACCGCGGATTATTGTTTATTTATGTATCCCAATAGTACTTGAATTTTATAATTCCTTAATATTCATATTTAATATGTTTAAATAATTTTTTAAGTTACTGTGTCCAAGTGACGGACCGCGCGTGAAAGTCAGACTACCCGGTTTTGGCTCTATTTTCAGGGCTCTGTAAAAATTATAAATAATGGAGATACAGTTCCGGGAGTCGGAACTTTGTTTTAGTAAATTGAATGATCTTTTTAGATTTTGAAAATCTTCAATAGTTTTGAGATATTCAAAAAAACTAAACCCCCACTTTTTTTTTTACTATATTGCTTATAACTTTTGCAATTTTTTTCGGCCCCTTTCGGAACCTTTCCTCAAACTATCTACATAACAATCCGAATCAAATGACATCTTGATCGTAATTTTCGGTAAATATACAAAAATTTTGAGGAAAATCGTACACGTGAATCAGACTATTATTCCGAAATTTTACAATTTTGAATTATAATTTTTTTTGTATTGTATATTATTATATTATGTTATTTCCAAAACTATCTGCCTTTTAATATTATTGTATTTATTTTTTCGGGGGTGAAACGGTGCGGGGGCGGAACATCTTGGTGCGAAACGGCGGGGAAACGTCCCATAAATGTTTATTAAAAAATTGAGGATCACGACGTATTCTACTGTGTTACGAAAACTAACTATCTTTGATAGACATTTCCCACCTTTAAAACGGTAGGGAAGTGACTCATTACTCACCATCACTTCCACGCTAGCCGGAAAAGTACTTTTTCCGGCTAGAAGCATGTGTCAATTTTTCTCGTACCTTTCTTTGCTTTTCTTCGGAATTATTCCGTCAACCGCAGTGTGCGCAGCTTCTCGGACTTCCGGAGGAGTACAGGTTAATTCAAAATCAGACATTATGTACTTGTTTAAGCAAAAAATTTAAGTTTCTTAACGGAAATAATATTTTTTTACTTAATTGTCAAAACCAATAAATTAGTAATATTGCCTAACAATAGTTTCATGAAATTCTTTGTCGAAAAAAATATTGAATTATGATTTAATTTTCTCAAAATTAATGTTTTTAAAAGCTTGTAACTAAGCGATTTTGAATAAAATAGTATACATAGCACGCGAAAAGAATCATTACAGTAACGGCCTGGGCTGTAATTATCTACTTCCCCGCTAGGTATGTCATATAATAATTGAAGGCATCGGGCGTAAAAAATGGTAACTAACATTTTTGAAATTCTGATATGTAGCTTTTCAAAAGTTTAGAAAATCATCTCTCAATAGTTTTTGAAATGTATTCTAAATGGATTTGGTAACTAGCATTATATCTTAAGCATCTGATATGAAGGCTGTAAATATAGACTTTTTTTGTTTCGAAAAAACTCAGTTTATTTTGAAAAAAGTTTGCAGATAACATTATTTACTTACAAAAAATATTTATTCTGAAAAACACATATCATCTTAAAACATACATATTAAACTTAAACTAACTTGTGAATGAATATCGTAGGCTATTTTGATTGCAGGTTCGTATAAAATGGATGATGAACAGAAGGAATCCAACAGAGACAAGACAAAACATGCTCCAGCTTTGCTTGATCTATTGATAGCTTCGAATTGTATTTCTTTTCAAGATCTTGAACGAAAAGCTCTTTCAAATTTGTCGGTCACCCCCTTTTTTTTAAAGAAACAGAGGTAAACGAACCGTAGTATGTATTGGACATCTCAATTTTATCAAGTTGTGTTGATGAAAATTTCATTCTTACAGCATTTCTTATGCTTGTTGATTCCGATGCCTTTGGCTGCTGAAAAAAACCTCTCATATCAGATATTTTCAAAAAATCATTTTGTGCGGAACTTAAAACTGTTTCCCATTCTTCGGGGGTGTAGATATATTGACAGTGCGCTCTGACATAGTTTTCCACACAGGCAAAATCTTGGTCTAAAGGAAGCATTGTATGGCCATTGATTCATCCCACATGTAGAAATAACCTTGGGAAGGATGCAAGCTATGAATGCTAAGATTGTAACAAAACAACTTTTTCTTGTAAAACGTTGGTCCAGTAGAAAGTTTCAGCTTTAAGATCGAATGTGATAGCATAAGTACCGTCATTTTCAGTGGGTTCTATTTTTGCCATTTTTATTGCGTCCTGACCAGTTTTCGCTTTTTTATGATGTAATTCTTCGTCAAATTTTAGTTTCTTTATAGCCTCTTGGTCTTTAATAAGTTCAGCATTTTTCAGGGAAACATTATGTTCATCACAAACCCTACAGGTATCTATTTTTGGCGGCTTGAACTTAATATTGTATTCTTCCGTGAAAATACGCCTAAATTTATCTGAGGACACATAACTTTTACCTTCATTCAGGCACTCTTCCTTGTACACCTCGTAACATTTCTCTACAGTGTATTCCATCGTCATGAAGAAAACATTGGGATTGTCATTTCGTGAACAGTGACTCTTATATTTGGGTAGCCTTTCAATTAAATTTCTAACAAATTCTATATGGTCATCACTGTACTTCTTCTTGTGATTTAAATGTGCTCCTCTTTTATCTAATTTTGGAGTAAGTGATCCATTTTTTATTGCCTTAATAATATTTTCCACTCTTCCTCTGTTTTTCTGTAATCCATGTATATTCAAAAAGGCTTTCTTACATACTTGTACTTTTGATCTGTTTGATTTCACATAATAGTAAACAGTGTGACTTCTTCTTGACTCACAGTTTCTTGGCTTTGTACTACGTCCTTTATTTTTCACTTCTAAGCAGCCAAATATGTAGGAATTTTGAAGATTATAGTTTCCCATTTTCCAGAAGTTTTTGAAGATACATCGCCTTTTATCATCAGATAAAAGAGTGGAACATTTTTTTTCGCAGCCACAATCCGCTCCCATAATTTTCTCTTGTTTTTCTTGTCCCTTGCCCCTATAGGTTTTGTATTTCTTCCCACTAGTTCTATTCTCTTTTTCTTTAAGTTGTTCACTTTTGCCTCTCTTACGTTTTCTTCCTTTATGCGCCTTACGTGTTAAATTTCCCTCTTGATTATTGACTTCTTCAGCTTCAATTGCATCATTTTCATTGTCATTGTCTATACTTTCAGTATCGTCGTTACTGCTTGACACTGAAGGTGAGTTGAGGAACTGCAGATTCAAGTTATGTAAAAAAGAATGTCTATTAGACGATGGATTCGGCTGTTACTAGGTGAAAATTTATTTATATCAAACACTAATGAAGTATGTATTAATTTCAATTTCAATCAAAATTTAAAATTTTTCATTTAAATAATGGTATCTTACATCACATATCATTATTTACATACTACACTTAACCTTAAAAATATCAATATTTTTCGTTAACTCACCTTAAATTTACGTTTTTCATCTGTAGGATTATACTCTGGATCTTGGTCAGAGTCGTACAAGTCACTTTCGCTATTTTCAGACATATTTTCACTATGCTTTTGTGCACCAAAACTACAAGCCGCACGTGAACTATCCGCCATCTTTGACACTTACCACTGTTTACATGAAAAAAATGTTACTTCACACAAATCAACCACGCAAATGTGGCGCCATCTATTAAGATATTGTGAAAAATTAGAACAGATAACCGTTTACTGGTCCCACATACCATTGTTTCAACCATAATGTCAAGATGCAAAATTTTGTCAGATACCATTTTTTACACCCGAGCCCTTCAATTGTTCAATTTCTTGAAGTTACGTAATATTGTATGATTTCAGGTTTAAAAAGTTTTTTCATCTTTTGTTGTACAGTACTGCCACAAAGTATACGTTTTTAGAAGAGGGAAGATTAAGGTTTTTGAAAAATATACAGGGTATTCCATATGAAATAACAAAGTTGCCCTATATCTAAACAAAGGGATATTCATTACTGGCGTAAACGGAAATAGCTGTACAAACTTGACATACCAAAACAAACATAATTATTTTTAAAGGTGTTCGGTAAAAACCGGGCCATAATATCTGAATAACTCTTCAAGATAGAGGCATTTAAAATGGGCTCAAATACACTTGGCCACCCAGGAGTATTATACAATGTATAGTTTACTTCAAAATATATCGTTGGCTTCTGCTCCCATGAATTACTTATCTACTTAAACCTCATTGTATATTCTCGATAATCTTTAAAAATCAATAAATGGTTACAGGGTCAAATTAAAGAGAGTTCAAACTAAATAAAATTAATAGTATTTAAAAACAATATTTCTATTCATTTGCAAATGGAATTCAATTGGATTTGATGAAATTGTACAACGAAAGTTTACCATTAAAATACTACAATATGATAATTATAAACAGAAACGTCCTACAACACAATAATATAATTTTTGGAAATTCGTTTTCACGTACTCTATATTTCTATAGTACAAAGTTTGATTAAACTTCAAAAGTTGGGGGAACAGACTCCATTTTAGGAATAATAAAAACAAAGATAAAAGCAGAGATTATTATGAAACCGAAAAATGGTGATATCGATTTATGGCCGAGTAAAAAACAACCGAGGAAGAAAAAGCAGGCGTAGTGATAATGATTCGCAAAAACAAGGACGTTAGTGGATATTTACTAAGAATCAATAAACTGCATGAAAATAGCAACGAAAATAAGGTAACGCTGGTCTACGGCAAATGAGACATAGGGAAAGGAAACCCAAATTTATTCTGATCTTAGTTAATCGTAAAGAGAAGGGAAAGAAAGAATGTGTTTTAGCGGGTGTAAACTGTGTTCATTGTGAACCATTGCAAGTAAAAGTGCATTTTTACCCCGATAACCAATTTTGAAATTCAATGAGTTCTGCTCTGGTTCTATACGCACGATTTAATTTTTAAAATTTAATTTGTAAAAATCGCCATTGACCATGTTCGTACGATGAAATTTCTTGAAGGGATCAATTCGTTTTTAAAAATTTCTTACTATTCTAGACGCACGATAAAATTTTTAAGGGATCATTTTATTTGCTATAATTTCTATATCACGGGCGTACGATGATTTTTTTTAAATACCAACTTATTTGTAAGAACTTCCATTCACCAAAGGCGTACGATGAAATTTTTGAAAGGTGTTCATTTATTTTATATCATTTTTGTTTTCACTTCTCTTACCAATGACTGCACATTCCTTCTTTATATACAGGGTGATTCATTAGTGCGATAAAGTCCAATATCTTGTAAATCCTCAAAGATATTCGAATACAATTTTTACCGATTGTAGCCAGCCTAAAGGCCCATATTTTAAAATTAGTCGCAATTGTACAGCGTGTTGAAAGAGAGCCAATTTTAAACAACGATTAAATAACATTGGAAGGCTGGTATTGAAGGCAAAACAAAATGATTGGATAGAGCTTCACCAGACCTTTTAAATGAGTTATGACTTGATACCTAATGCCATTTGAAATCATTCAAGGGGTATCTCCAAAAGGGAGGAGGTGAATCTGACGTTTCTGACATTTAGCTTTAATTTTTAGGAACCTCTTTGTTTTTGCGATTCCCTTTTTGCATATTATATAATTTTCAGGCATGCTGTTATTAACGTATACTTCTACTTGCTTTTTTCTATTTTCTATTGCAGTTTCGCAGTCATTTGCCCACCAAGGTGGAAGGATTGTTCTTTTGGTTTTTAATGGCTTATTAACCGGAAATGCTACATATGAAGCGGAGTTGATACCTTTAATGAAGTAGTTGAATTCAAATCTGCTTCAAAAGGCTATGAAGAGTATTGTTCGGCTTTATTTCTATAGAGATTCCAGTCTGCGCTACTAAGTTTCCATTTTGTTTTTGGGTAGATTATGGAGTCATCGAGGCATGTTACATCTTTATTTAATTCAATGATTATAGGGAGGTGATCAGATCCCATTGGGTCAGATAAGGTATCCCATGTACAATCGAAAGCAATGTCTGGTGTTGCACAAGTCAGATCTATTGCTGATTTGTTACTCGTTCTGGGAAGAGCAGTGGTTTTACCAGTATAAGGTCAGTATTTTCCAGTGCATTCAAGACTTGTGTGCTCCTCGTGTCGACTTTGTATGATCCCCGTGATGAGGCGAATTGAAATCCCCTCCAATAATTGATCTGGAATCCAGTAAGTCGAATATTTTGTCCCAGTCGCTGGTGCTTGTTTTGGTTTTTCGCGCGCAGAATAAGCTTGAACAGTTTAATATCCTGTCAATATTGTCCATAATTTGAATGCCGCATATCCAAATGTTCTGATTGAGGTTTTGTGAAATTGCAATTTCATTGAAAACAAGGTTATTTTCAACAAGTATTGCAACTCCCGCGATCTTTACGTACAACCCTATAGCCCTTGAAATTGTTGCTTTTTCCTGGCTGAAACCATGTTTCAGAAACTAACGCGATATCAAATTGATGTTCATCTAGACATTTAACCAAACTTAATCTATTGGCAACAGCGGATTTTGCGTTCCACTGTAAAATTTTAATTTTATTTTTAATTACTTCACCAATTATTGGAAGAAAAACTATGTATTTTTCTCATAACAAAATTTGTATCTTTATTTTTAAGATCGTTAAATGATTCAACATCGTCGAGAATACTTTGAAATAAATTGAAAATTATTTCCACAAAGTTGCCTACACTATCTTGGTTTTGATTTAAACTATTTGAGTGATTGAGAAGAAGAGGTTTATTTGGACCAAATGTAAAGGGAAACATTCTCTCATCAATTGGAGACTACGCTTTTCTTTTTTTGTTAGGCGAAGCAGCCTGTGAGGTAGACGGCCTAGAATATGTTGAGGTTATTGGGGAGTTAGCTTCAAATGACTGTGAAAGTTTATTATTTTTATTAAAATTTATGTTTTGTCTTCTTTCTCTATTTGGTAGCGGTGTAAAATTTTCCGAGTTTTCTGAAAGGTTTTCGAGTACTAATTAATTATTTGATGTATTCACTACAGAGGAATATGATCCTCTCAAGCTAGTTTTTGCTTCCAGGTAAGTTACATTACAATCTGCCATATGTTTTTTAATTTTGTGTTGTTTGACAAATTTCGGACATTGTTTAGAAATAGATTTATGTTGATCATTTTCACAATGAAGGCAAAAACTATCTCGGCATGTGTGGTCGTATGTTTTTTCTTTTGTACAATTGATACATAAAGTTTTCGTACTATTACAGTTTTTTTGAAGCGTGACCATGCTGTAAACATTTATAACATTGAATCACTCTTTGTACATAGGGTTCGACTACGCTTGCAACACTATTAATATATACATGTCTAGGCAAGATGTTTCCCTCAAATGTAAGTTAAGTTCATAAAATTGCCTTCTTGGTGTGTGTCATTGATTGTTAATGTCCTAATACATTACGTTGGAAGAAATGGAAAAAAGGCAGGTCTGTGATTAATCCTAATCAAAATATCACAATAAACCCTAATCTTTGACTTATAAAAATTTGATTGGTTGCTGTTTAGATTACGCGCAAACGCGACCTGTCAATCGGGCGAAATTACATCTTTCAAAATACGATGCAGACGTTCCTTTCGTAGCGGCAATGTGTCTTACGTCTTTTTCTAATGTCCAACTGACAGTTCTCGTCAGGTCTGTACTTTCTTGTTTACGGTAAATTATTATTTATGAAAAGTGAATATTGATCTTATTGTTATCATTTTATTTATTCAAACGCAGGACTATATTTACTAGTATTAAATTATTTTAATATGTAAATTGAATATATAATTTGTTTTATTTTGCAGTGTTTTGATATCCCAAATATTACAATTATTTCATAGCCTTTTCAAATTAGGCTGAGTATGATCCTGATGATTTTATTTATCAAATTAAAGGTTAGCTATATATCAAAATAACATACGCACACCAAGAAGGCTATTATATGAACTATAGCACCATCTGCCTAGGAATATAGGCTGTTTATATAATGACTAGTCGATTTATGGAGTAAATATTTTTTATATTAACGGTCTGAAATGCGCAGTCTGAATATAAACGGTCTGCGCGGTATATATACGGCGCGGCGTTGAATAAATGATGTTCGGCACAGGCCGTTTTACGATTTAGTGGACTGTATTGAAATATATATTTTAAATTGTAGATATTTATTGTATAAATATTGTTACAATGTTAACTTACTATCTACTGACAGGTTTTTTATTGGAGCTGACAAACTGTCAAAATCATATAACCAAACATCAAGACGTCGTGGATGCGTTTCCTTTATCGCTAAGCTCTACAAAAGAGCATGGGCGTTTTGTTTTTAACATAACTGGGGGGCACAAAAGGTTTCGGGAAAAATTTATTGGTAACACAGCAATTTTAGTTACAGGCCTCAAGTAAGTTCCTGTGTGAGTCATCACTTTCACAATTCCTACCTTGCCATCTTGGCCAAAAATTATGTCTTCAATTCTAGCCATTGGCCATTTTAAAGATGGCGAGTTGTCTTCTTTAAGAAGAACTAACATCCCTTTTTGTAAATTTGGATGCTCAAATATCCCTTCAGGCCTATTTTGAAGCATGTTAAGATAGCTTTTGTGCCGTTCATCCCAAAAGTGTTGCTGCATTTGGGTACACCTTCTCCAAAATTTCAACCTATTAGACGAAACTAGAGTTATGTTAGGTTCGGGATATGAAGTTATTGGAACACCTATTAAAAAATGTCCTGGCGTTAAATAAGATAAATCTGAGGAGTAGTAATTTGAATCAAAGGTCTAGAGTTTAGTATACCTTCAACTTGAATAACTAACGTATTTAATTCTTCATACGTGAGCATATTGTTGGCTAAAACCCTTTTCATGTGATACGCTTTTGACACCAGTTTCCCACAACCCACCAAATACTGGGGAATAACTGGGAATGAAGTTGAATGTTATTTGCTCTTGTAAAGTATAATTATGAATTTAGTTTTGATTTATGGATTGATAAAATTCTTTCAATTGATTTGAAGCGCCTTTGAAAGTTGAACCATTGTCACAGAAAACTTGACTCGGTTTCCCTCTTCTGAAAATAAATCGTTTAAAAGCGCTTGAAAATTTTTCGGTTGTCATATCAGAAACAAGCTCCATATGAACTGCCTTTATTGAAAAACAAACAAGAAGTGCAATGTGTGTTTTTGAAGATACGACCTTCCGTAATCTAGATTGTTTAATGTAAAATGGTCCGCAAAAATCTACGCCAACATTTTCAAATGGATGTGAAGCATTTACTCTAGGCTCTGGAAGAAATCCCATTAACTGATTTCAAAGGATAGCTTTATGCCTGAAACAAGTAACACATTTATAAATATTTCGATTAATCTCTCGATTACCATTAATTAGCCAATATCTCAGATTAACGCTACTAATGATGCTGCATGTAACAGTCCTTGGTGCTCTCTTTGAATTATTAAATTTGTTATGTGATTATTTTTGGGTAAAATGATGGGATGCTCCTGATCATATGATATATTTGCATTTTGAAGTCGTCCTCGAACACGAAGGATATCTTCTTGATCAAGAAAGGGATTTAAGCTAATTAAGTTAGATTTATACTGTCCTTTATTTTTTATTGACTTTATTTCATTCGAGAAACAAATTTGTTGCTCATGTTCAATAATTACCTTTAAGGCGAAATTTAATTCATTCACAGTTAGATTTTCAAAGGTTTTGTTTTTATATTTAGCATTTGAATAAAATCTAAATATATAAGCTACAATTCTTTGTAACTTATCAAGGTTTGAATAATTCTCAAAAAATGAAATATTCACCACAACTTGTTCATGGAAGACTTGAGCTCGTAATTCAGGTGAAGGATTTTGTTCAATAATGCCCAAGTTGCTGTTATGTTGAAAATTAACATTGGAAAGTCCATTAGGTCCAGCAAACCAAAGATTGGCTTTGCCAAGCTCCTGCTGCTGCAATCCTCTGGAAATATAATCAGCTGGATTGTTTTTGGACTCAATATAGTTCCATTTGAAATTTGATGTGAGGTTTTTTATTTAAATCACTCTATTTGCAAAGTATGGATTTTTGATCCATGCAAGGACTACTAATGAATCTGAATAAAGAAATACATTGAAATTTTTTATGGTTTTCAGAATACCAGCTACTCTGTTAGTTAAATTCGAAATAAGCAAGGCTCCGTTTAGTTGTAATCTTGGGATTGAAAGTTTTTCACCCTTGTTTTTGGAGGAGTTACTTGCGGGAGCAACTCTAGACTTATAACAAAAAATAGATGTGTAAACTTGATCGGCAAAGACTGCCCTGATGTAAACTACACCACCATATGCTATGGATGATGCATCACAATATCCAATTAGCTCTAATTTAACCGCGTTTAAAAAATTCAGTTTTCTCGGAACGGAGATTTTGGGCATTCCAATAAGATTTATAGCAAATTGATGCCATTAATGTAAAAGATCTTTTGGAAGGACATCATCCCAATTCAAGCTACGTAGCCATAGCTCTTTCATAAAAAGTTTTGCTGTAAGAATTACTGGACCCGCGAATCCCAAAGGATCATAAAAAGATGAAATGAAACTTAGAACATGTCGCTTTGTAACATACTCATTTGCACATAGCTTGGGTGTAATTATTTCAAAGTTATCGTCCAATGTATTGAAGTTTATGCCCAACGTTTTCACGGTGGAGCTGTGATTGTTGATATGTATATTTTTAGAACACTGCTCTTTGACAGGAATATTATGTTAGGATGGTTGGCACTCCATTTATGAAGCTGAAAACCACCACTGTCTAAAAGTTGAATTAATTGCAACTTCAATTGAATGGTCTCATCAATAGTATCACCGCCAGAGAGGATATCATCGACATCTGTGTTATTTAATAATGCATCTGAAGCTAATGGAAATTCGTTTTTATCAATTATGGCGAGTTCATGAAGACATCGGGTAGCTAAAAGTGCGCTACTTTTCAAGCCATATGTAATAGTTTGTAGTTGTAGACATTGAATCGGATCGTCTGGAGATGATCGCCATAAAATATTTTGCAAGCACCGGTGCTTGGGATCAACCCACACCATTCTATACATTTGTTTAATGTCACAAAGCAACGTGTATTCGAAGGTTCTGAAACGGACCAAAATTTCAAAGAGTTCTTTTTGGACTACTGCCCCGTTATATTGTTATATACATACATGTTTGTCAGTTATTGATATATTTGTTTTACTATTCATGCTTCCGTCAAAAACTACACGAAACTTTGTAGCAGCTTTATCTTCTCCGATTACAGGATGATGTGCCATAAAGTATGCTTGATTATTGATCAAGTCATAATTTTCAATATCAAATATTTTGGCATGACCCAAGTCTACATATTCATTCATAAAAATTTTATATTGTTCAACAAGAGAAGAATCTAAATTGAAACGTTTTTCTAGATTCATAAACCGTTTTAGTGCAACAGTGAATGAATCTCCCAGGTTAAGGGAAGACAATTCTTTTTTAAAAGGAAGCTTAACCTGAAATTTATTGTTTACTTTTGTAACTGAACCTTGAAAGCTATCTTCACAAGCTAGCTGCTCAGAATGATTTTCTTTGAATAATTTAGGGACTCTTTCAGTTTCCCAAAATTTTGAAATGAGAGTTTCAAGTTTGGAAGTTGAGTGGAAAGCATTGTAACCACAAATTACTAATACACTGTTTGCTTTGGCAATCTGCTGTTCCACTTACAACGTAACCCAATACCCAATAGTGTATTTTGAAGAATAATGCTGGAATCAGGGATTTTAAATTTACCTGTTGTTATAATTTCAAAGAAAATATCTGCACCAAGCAAAATATCTAACCTTTCATTGATGTTGACATCAGGATCTGCAAGAGTGATGCTACTAGGTATTTTAAGTTTTGAAATTTCAAACGTAAAATCACATGGGCTTGATGTAATACTGTCAATCACATGACAATTGATATCAAACAAGTGATAAAGTTTGATAAAGCTACTGTGTAGCGAAACGCGTCACTAGTTTTAAATTGAACATTAGTTCAAAATATAAAGGAGATTTAAACAAATAAAATTGTTTTATTTCATCGTATATACGGCGTCTTTCCACAAATTGACTGTAACATATTCTTATTTACTTAGGAACCGGTAGGATCGACCAATAACTGCCACTAACGAAGATAGACTCCAGATTTAGTAGATATTTAACAAAATCCTCCAAATGAATTGACAAGAAATAATTATATTAGCAAGGAGTCAGTACAGACAATTTTGCATAAAAATAAATTTCATTCATAAATATCAATATCGAAATAATTATCAATAAGTTTCCTACAATTTTCATAATTTTTTCATTAAATAGTGAAATTAAGAAGAAACACTTAGTTTCATTTAAAAAAGTAATATGAGTAGATTCCACAAAGTAAGGATCCAAACAGTAAATTCAATGAGAGTCATGAGTTAATTTTTGTCGAATATCAAATTTAATGAAATTTAGTTATAAAAATAACGGCATTGTTAACCAACATACTTTCCAGGTTTTTCTGGAACCCATTTTTGTACTAATAATTTTTTCCAATGCTGTACTACAATCCTTTCCTAAGATCTGGACGAGGGCCGTTCTTATTTGCCCACCCGTACATTATAAAATTAAGAACTACGCAAACAGTAAATCTTAAAGTTATCTTCTGAAGCTTGTGGTTTTGTAACGTTCAATTTTAACGTTAAATTATTTATTTTTAATTAGTTATTAAAAAGTGACCAACTACTGGTCTACTCAATGGTTTTTGATGACAGTACCTACGCATCAAAACGGTATTTATTTTGCCGATATTTCAAATCGCGCATGGATTGATAGGTGTTGCCAAATTAGGTTGACACAAAATATTTTAATATTGCTTATTTAAAGAAATTAATATTATCTATTTACTTGCCATTATAATTAAGGAAGAAGTAAAACTATAATAAAAGTATTTTCCACGTGGTGTACTAATTTTATTGTATCGTAATAATGATTTTTATCATTTCCGTTTCCACAATTTTTCATTTGGCATAGTGCACTGGTCTATAGTCTTTCTGCAAACTGCAAAGTTTGCTGTGTTTTGGTAAATTTGTGTACTAGTGTATATTATTTGGATACTATTTTAATTTGAAAGTGTGAGAAGGCAATTGTCAGGAGTGTTATTGTGTTGTATTATTTGGTTTGAAGTTATATTAGAATTTAGTGTGAAGGTTGTCTGGTGACAGAAATTCGTCACGATGACATACTTGGGAAAGGTCTATTTTCAATTGGATATATGGTAGACAGGCTCTGGTAAACTTCGCGACCCTCGGAACATTTACTACGTTTTCATGGAGTATTGAATTCATTTTGAATCCAATACCGATATCTGTTTTCATGATAGGGATTCAATCACGATTCAATTACACTTCAAATCGTTTTGAGATTTGACATTTTATCTGTCAATAGTGTCAAATGCCGTCGTGTTTTTGACTGATTTCTGGGATTTTTTTAGTAGTAATAATGATCAATAATCAAAACGTCAAAAAAGTTGCCCTTTAAACTGTAACTTTTGGTTTAATTGCCTCATTGGTGTCTTTTTTTTATGAAGAGGAGGCTGCATACATAAAGCGACAAAATGATATGATAATATTCATGCACCAAATCAATTTGAGCTCTGTGAATTTTATGAAAAATAATGTACGGATTATTAGATCATACAGAAAAAAACGCAAAGAAAGGAGTCTTGACTGGTGGGAGAGAATTGTGAAATTACATTTTACTGCAAAATATCTCATCAGTAATTTTCGTTTATCTAAGTATACTTTAGCATCATGTGCTGAGTACAGGGTTATTGCTAACCAGTTTGGTACACATAAGTGCATAGTGCATAAATATCTATATGCGTTTTGTGAGGCAATAATTAGAGAATTCAGGGAAGAATGCCTTCAGATGCCGAATGAGACTAACGCAAAATAGGTAATGAGTGGATTTGAGAAAATGTGTGGCATCCCAAATGTAGTAGGAGCCATAGATGGTACACATATACCTATATTACCACCCAAGATAGGCCACAGAGATTTTCTAAATAGAAAAGGCTGCCACTCCTGTCGTGGCTCATAAAACCGTACAAGGGAAGAAACTCAAGAGAGGAGGAGTCCTTCAATGTCTACCTAAACCGAGGTAGAGTTGTTGTTGAGAACGCATTTGGTCGTTTAAAAGCAAGGTTTAGACGGCTTTTAAAAAGAATTGACATTTGTTACAAATTTGCTCCCCAAGTCATTTATACTTGCTTGATTTTACATAATATTGTTGAAAGCAATAAAGATAAATTTATTGAAAACTGGCTAGATGCAATTCAAGAAGCAGAAATATTATTTCTACAGCCCAAGAAGGCAGCTACTAGGGAGCATGACTGTCTCCAAGGGGGTACTATCAGAGACAATCTTCTGAATTTCATGTTGAAATTTCCCTTAAGAAGATCAAATTTACTTTAACTAGTTATATATTTTGTTGAAAAATAATATGTTTGGTCTAGTTTATTTTTAATTTTAAAATAAAACAATAACTATTTCTTTTATTTTTGAACATTTTAAGTCTAAAGTACATGTGAAACATGTCGTACCTCAAAAATCATTTTTTTGTTTTTTTGACAATTATTTTTTCATATTCTCCATCAGAGCTACTTGAAGAACCTCTTGGTCTTGTGTGAGATGAAGAACGAACAGATGGAACCATGTAAGGGTTCATTGCCATAGTAGGGAAGGGGGTTCGGAGAATATTTTCCACTGTACTGGAAAATGTTTGTAAAATATTTGCTTAAATCATCAAATCTAGTTTTTGCTGCCTTTTTCTGGGATTTATCTTGCATTTTAAAAAATTCTGTCATTAGGGACATTTGTTTCTCAAAAAAATCATTTTCGTTACCCTTGCTTCTGCTAGAGTTGTAAGTTTTATCAATTGGGGTTCTTGATCTACTTGTATGTGGCGTTTCTTCGATCTGTATTTCAGAATCAGATTCTGGTGTCTGTAAAAAATCGCTCAGTTCCTGATTAGAAATGTCTTCTTCCACTTGTACAGATATATCTGCATCCACACCTTCAAGAGCCGATGCAGGACGACCTCCTAATATTTCCTCAAGTCGCCCAAAATAGTCGCATTCATTTTTATCCGTACCACTTTTAGCGTTGTTTTCAATACAATTATTGTATTGGGTCTTTAAAGCTTTCCATTTATTTTTTATTTGCTCAGATATATAGCCTCTTCTTATCATTTTTTGTTCGACCGTTTTGTAAATTTCAGCGTTTTTGTATCGCTTTTCATCGAACAACTTCAAAACATTTTCTTCCTGGAATATTTCCAGCAAGCACTTCACTTCTGCATCTTTCCACACATTTCTGGAAGATGACGAGCACGGCATATTAAAAGAGTGGTTTGAGTTTGAGTGGTTTTAAGGTTATATGGCTATTATTCACGAAGGTGCGTTTATGTCCCGATCTGCAGGCGAGTCACATAAACACCTAAGTGAATATTAGCCATTATATGCGAGTAGAATAATATATTTTTTCTACACCCACATGTATATTATCCATTTTCTGCACAATTTACAGAATGTAAATGTAGGCCATTCCGGTTAACTGAACGGATATGATTTCATATACTTCCTAGAACGTATATGATATCCACCAATCAGCATTTGCGTTTAGTACCCGCCAACTAATCTTTTTTCAATTTCATAAAAACGTCAAAATAACTTGTCAAAATATTTCTATGGTTTTTAAGAAAAATATTAGTAAAAATGAGTGATTCCAGTGATGAATCAATAAATAATTTTTCGCCAGATATTCGCTTAGCCGCAAAGGAGACGTATAACGTATAGAAACAGAATAAATTGAATATTTAAGGGTACTCCTGACAAACGTCAGTTTTTATGTAATACATTTGACGTTATAGATAGATGATTAGTATATTCATCGGTAGTCCAGTGGTAAGTATCCCAGCCTCTCACGCGGTA
This sequence comes from Lochmaea crataegi, assembly GCA_947563755.1. Taxonomy (NCBI): domain Eukaryota; kingdom Metazoa; phylum Arthropoda; class Insecta; order Coleoptera; family Chrysomelidae; genus Lochmaea; species Lochmaea crataegi. Next base: position 12,423,089 of record OX387424.1, on the reverse strand, counting down.
GATCAGAGTTCGATTCCCCGTTGGGAAATTTTTTTAAATTTTAATTTTATTTCTAAATAATAATAAAATAATAATAATAGTAAAATTATCAAAAATTTTTAATTTGAAGTTATATTATAGTTTAATAAAATGTTTATTTTCTAGTTTTTTTCTTAAGTGGGTCGTAGAAAAAATATACTGTTCGACTCGTGTGGATTGTCCATATCGCTCTCGGACGATTGAGCACTCCGCCTACGGCGTCGTGCTCAAACTTCGTCCTCGTGCGATATGGCCATCATATCCACACTAGTTGCACAAACTACTATTGTCCACCACTAATAATTATTACCTGTCTATAAATGAATTTTCCTCTCTTATCCAATTTAGGAATTATTATATTATTTCATAATAATTTTTTCGACTTTTCTGGCAATACATTTAAGGATACCTACTAATTATTCTGCTTCTTTCATTTTTGGCGGGGTAACATTCATTTCCGTGTCTGATTCGCTTTCCATATTATATTTTCTAGTAATTTCAATTTAAATTCAGTATAATAATTAAAATTCTTGCAATCAATTAGAAATTATTTAAAACCTCAGTTTCTTTTGTTTTGACATTATCATACGCTTATATAAAACAGCTTGATACATTTGATATATGTCTCCGTAGCGTAGTGGTTTAGAGGTCTGACTCCGTGAAATGAAGAATTGTAGGCGCGGTGATAATTCTTATCTATTATGTTGTGATATTTGTATATGAATAACCTTCAATATAGGTCCTATTTATCCGTGTCATGTGACCAGTTCATTATCCACACCTTTTATTCAGTGGTGAATAATGTACGTCATTATACTTGAAGAAGCACACGTAAAGTGTAAATATTATCAAATAGTCGTGGAAAAATGAGATTACAACAAACCTACTGCTGGACCACACAGTTTTTTTCATCGATCACCAATTTTAGTCCAAAATAATACAGTTTCTTTTTTCAATATTAACAAATGCAATTCTACTATACATATTTTCTCCCTTTATACTTTAGAGATTAATACTTTAAAATAAATGAAATGATACTTCGGAGCTCTACCCTCTCTAGTTTATTACACTGTTGAGTTACATTACATTTGGTTAATACAAGTTAGGTTAGGTTTAGATTAGGTTAGGTTTAGGTTAGGTTAGGTTAGGTTAGGTTAGGTTAGGTTAGGTTAGGTTAGTAATTGATTTTTTCCTATTTTCAGATAGTTACAGTTTTATCTGTGTCAATTGGTCGGGAAGCGAAATTAATTACAATTTCACTACAAGTATTTGTGACTGTTGGACGGGTTATAATCGGTTTGAAGAGGGGAAAGAAAAATGTGAATACCTTAAGAATCATATTGAATTCCCTTCCCCTTTTTGGTAAATTTCATGTGGAATACAAATCATTTGATATTTTTGTCTGTATACATACATATACACTGTGTTCATTTGAAAAGGACCCACCATTAATATTTCAAAAATGGGACATATTAGAAATAAATGCCGAAACACGTCAACTTTTAACTTGAGGGGGACACTTTTTAGCGCTAATGTCATAAACGGCTCTTTTTCAACTTTTCGTATGCTTCCATAAAGAGCCAATTTTAAACAACGATTAAATAACAATGGAAGGCTCGTATCGAAGGCAAAACAAAATGATTGAATAGAGATTTACCAGACCTTTTAAATGAGGTGTGACTTGATACCTAATGCCATTTGAAAAAATGTAAGGGGTGTCTCTAGTAGGGAGGGGGTGAATCTGACGTTTATGACATTAGCGTCAAAAAGTGTCCCCCTCAAGTTAAAAGTTGACGTGTTTCGGCATTTCCTTCTAATATGTCCCATTTTTGAAATATTAAGGGTGGGTCCTTTTCAAATGAACACAGTGTATACATATCCCCTTCCCATTCTCGAACAAATATTATATAGTATGTATTCCACATGAACTTTTTCAAAAAGGAGAAGGAAACTCTTTCTAAAATTTGTGACCATCTGATATATAGTCATAATTGTCAAATTTGTTGACTTTTATGTCAGAAATTTGAAAAAAATGGCGGATTATTAGTACTTTTAATTGCAATTTTCTCTTTCAAAAGTGCATCATCCGAAACATTTCTTCTTTAAAAGGGTTCTTTAGCAATAGGGTTCCTGATAATAAACAAAATTGTAGCTAAATTTCGAGGGTCGCGAACCTTACCCGACTGGTAGAGATTGTTCGTTAACTCGTTTATACATTAATAACTTTGAAAAATGCATATCCAATTCGTTTCAGAATACACACTTCCAAAAGTAGACGCTACGTAACATCATTTGTGAATTATCGACTCTTTTATTCCAGTTTAAAACCCTAAATATGAAAATGTTTTTTGATTCTATATATATACAAGTACACAATTATTTGGGGTTATGGAATGTGATTTGATTTAATAGTACTTCCGGTGTTGAATATCGCTACAGATAAATTAAAGCCAAATCGTATTTCGAACACCGACAAAGTCATAAAAGTGGTTAGCCTTTTGCACAATTTTCATTTCAAAGCAAATCAATTATTAAATAATCGTACATGAGATTGGGACATGGATTAAATGTATAAATGGATGATCGGTAATCAGATATTTGGGAATACTTTAAAATTTGAACATTTTGAACGAGTTGCGTGTGTTTGGTATATATTGGAAGATATTGTCAGTCGATAAAAATTTATAAAAATGTCAATTGATGATTTGTGGGCCCGAGTATTGTCTGCATACTTCTCCATAATATACAGGACGTTGAAGTTGAAAATGAAACCAAGGAGTCATTAGTTTGAGACTAATTTTTGGCCATTAATGAAGCAAATTTGCAGGGCTATTTAACATACGATTTCATCCACCAGTCCTTGAATGTTTGATGTCCTTTGCTTTTGATACCACTTTTATTTATTCCGATAAGAACTATGATAACTTTAATATGAACTCGGATGATACTGAAAACAAATCTGAATTATGGTTTTTGTCCAATAGACTTGAATTGAATTCGGAAAAGACACAAAATCTCTGCTCCTATTATTTTGAAGAAAACGATGTGAGTGTGGAATTACTGATTATTTTTTTGGATAGATCTCTGTCGTGGCATTGTCACGTAGACTATTTAGGTAACAAATTATGAAGCTCAGTTTGTGTACTTTGACAACTCAAACGAGTTGTTAGATTTTAAACTTTGGAAATTGCTTACTCTTCACTAGTACATTTCCATATAAACTATGGAGCTGTTCTTTGGGGAAATTCGTCGTAGGCCAGAGATATCTTTATAATACAAAGAAAGCAGTTGAGATTTTAAGTAATGCTTCCGTAATCACCGTACGCCGTGATTTGTTCATGTATGGATAATGCCTTTACAGATCTTATTTATTTTGGAAACCCTTATTGAAATCCACAAAAGTTTTGATTCCTTAACCAGAAATTTAGATATACATAATAACAATACTAGGTGGCATGTAATATTCGTACAAATCGTTTTCGTTTGACAAGATCGTGATAAAAATCCCTCAACTATTTTCTTTATAATTTCACCAAAAGAAATGGAAGCTTTGAGTTTAAATAAATTTGATAGTATTTTAAAAATGTTTTTACCCTGATTTTGTTATTACTCAGCTAACAAGTGGGTAGGTACATTGGAAACTGTCAAAACCTTCAAAATATATTTATACTTCTTGGACATTCTTATTTGTAATTAATTTTATTATCAATTGTTTATATTATAATTTTAATTTTATGCCAAGCAGCAAATATAAGATAAATTTGGGGCTTATGTGCTTCTAAGAGCCTTCCACTACCACCTTTGCAGATCTGTTGTGTGTGCCCTTCTGTCATGCTAGAGTTCCTTGCCTAGAAACATCGTTATTACTAGACTTCGAATGCCAAACCTAAGGTCCTCCATATTTTGGGAGGGGTTGTGGTTTTTCCTTCCCTATCATGAAAACCTTAACTCATTCAGGCCTTCGCAGTAGCTGAGGTTTCCTCATCTTCTTGGCAAAACCTGTTTATGGTTGTGTCTGGCAATCCGATGTCATTCCTGAGTTTGTTAAGTATACAATGCCCAACCAGGATCCTGATTGTTCTCCTATTCTGAATTTTGGCGAGGGATCTTTGATGATCTCTTTTGCCTGCCTCATTCTTGGCGCTTTGTTCCACCATTCTCGGGATTGCTTTTCTATCCAAGTACTGCTATTTATTTTTCTTGCAGCGCTTCCGCTATGCCACAGGAAGGTTCTATGCCAATGGGAGTACTTCGTGCCCCTTCTGGGGCTAGTGAGTCTGCCTCTTTATTGCCCTTTTGATTTGGGTGACCTGGTAACCAGGCTCAGGACAATCTATTATGACTGCCCAGCTATTTTAGCGTCTCCGAGCAGTTCCAGGCGAGTTTGGAATTTATCTGCATGGAACTGATTCCTTTTATAGACGCTTGGCTGACGTAGTATATGGCAATGGTATTTTCTTCAAACGCCCAGCCGCAAAATCTTTAAGTTTTGGAAAAAAACATTTTTATTATTTATAATGTGTGTATTTTCAAATAACTCTACATGTTCTTTATGACAAATGTTATACATTTTTTATAAATATTGTAAAATATGTAATGTAGTCAAATAATGCTATCTATCTATCTGATTAATTTTACAGTTGATGAGGCCTACAAATAATACAATTTGAAAAAACGGCTTATTGAATAAAATTATTAATTTGAACCATTTGATATTACTTATTCAGTATAAAAGGAAAAAATGCGGCTGTATGTATTTGGTAAGTTATCTTAAAAATACTCATCAAGTACTTACTTGGTTGGTATATTTGGGGACACCCTGTATAAATAAATGTCTTTATATTTATTTATACACAATTGTGTAATATCCGATAGGTGTAGCCAACATATATTTTTTATGTTGAATTATACGCTAAATAATCAATTGTGATGTTAATTATATCCTGATTGTCCCTAACTTCAAAAATATATACCTCAAAAAGGGATCACATCGAAGGGTTTTAACAATTTGACAATTTCAATGAGTCCTAAAATTGAAACTAACAACAAAAAGTTACAGAATTTAAGCGACTTCATTTCTAAATGCAAGATGATTTTGAAAAAATTTGCTATATTAGGCACACTATTGCACACTATTGCGGAGCGGAACGGAAATTTCGGAAGCATAGAATTAAGTTAGTAGCCGCACACAACCGCGGATCGCAACCCCGGGTTTGAGGGCTTTTTTTGGGGGAGGGGAGGAGATTGTTGCCCGAATATGCAGTGACTCCCCGGGTCCACCGCTGTATCTTGTGTTTGGTGGGGAGAACGTGCTTTTGGTTGTTGTTTGGTTGTTGTTAGGTTAGGTTGCGACTAGGAGGAAAAATGGTTTCTTTCAGTTTTTTTTTTGATTTTTTGATATTTTTTGATTTTTTTTTCGATTTTTTGATATTTTTTGATATACAGCTGTGGCTGTATGAGTCCCGACCATCGGTCATTTGGCTATCAAAGTTTTGAAGAAACTTGGATAGGTTACAAGGAAACCTCAGAAAACCTGTAACACCCATGGGGATCTAGAGGAAGGGACCCAAATTTGAGACACTTTTTTTGTAAATTTGAAAAAAAAAACATTGAACAAATTTTTATTATTATTGTACAAAATCGCTTGCTTGGTGTATTAACAAAACATCGCAATAAAGAATCTACATTAAAATAGCTAGCTAGTGAAGTTATTTAACTTGAAGTTTGTTTTTGTCAATTTTCCCATAAAATAATAGGTTGCCTAATTTGAGACACAGCCTTCACAGCTTTCACCATAGCACGAGGATCCCATTTCTTGTGTTTTTTAGGCATCTGTAATAAAACATCAAAATATATTGGGTGCCTAATTTGAGATAGTCTCAAATTCAGCACCTTTGGTATCTCAAATTAGGAATTCTCGTTATTAAAATTGACAACAATATTTTCAGGTTAGTTATGAAAGAATACAGCCAATTTTAATAAGACATCATTAGGCAACACCTAAACTAACTACTTCGACACATAAAATATTTTATTTCCACTTACGTTGACTGCAAATGCCGGTTCATTTACACTATCAAAAAACTTTAAGACTCAAATCGGAAGAAAAACGCACGTGCATAAAAACAAACGAACTGACGCGCTTAATGACTCTTTACCACTGCAGTCTAGTTTATTGGCGTAAGTTGACACCACTTTTGTTAGATGACGTTACATATACCATTATATTCGGAGCTAACTCAAATTAGGCGCCTATCTCATATTTGGGTCCCTTCCTCTACCTATGTGTACGGATACCCTTATATATTTTTGCAAAAGGTCAAGTATAAAAATGTTTCCGGTTGACTGGTTTCTTGTTTGCTTAAGATAGAGTTTGTTTGGTTTTCCCACTAATCCTCTTTATGATAGGTAATATGTTTATGAAAATATGTACTTGTTACTGGTTATTATTTACAAATTTTATTGCTTCTCAAATAATTTGGACTACTTAGTTGAATTTTAGTTATTGTAAACACAACATGCCAAGCGAAAAAAGAAAACGTTTATCTTTGGGCGGCCTCAAATTAAACGCTAACTACCTGTAGCCCCGAAGAGACACCCTTAAATTCGACGCTGCCGGAAGGATTATGTTCTTTAAGGATTAAGCTTATATTTGATAACAACTTTTGGGAATTTCGATTCAGGTAAAGTATAGTTTAAATTAACTTTTTATATAGGTAGGTAATAATTCCGTACGCCTACGTACTTACACTGTTTACCTTCTTCAATCATTTTCCTTGCCATTCTCGATATATTTCAATCATTTTTCTTGCCCTTCTCGATAAATTACGAGAGTTTTGCGGAATTATTAGTAGAGGTACCCAGCGTCGAATTTAAGGGTGTACAAGCAGGTACATAAAGTGAGAAAAAGATTAAGTGAAATTTTAGCGTCGAATTTATGCACGCCCTTATCTTTAAAGCTGGATTTATATACTCTGTTGTTCGTTGTTCGTGATTCCCGCTGCTCGAAAATAAAACATTGATATCACATACATGCGTTTATAAACAGTTGTTGTCGTGTTGTCGGTCGTTTCCACGTCGTTCTCGGATAGCTGCTAATTGTGTCAAACTTCACATATTTTAATAATTAATTTGCTGTTAAAGAACTGATTACTATCTTACTTCCTTGATATATTGATACAAACACGAAAAACAGTAACAAAACCTGAATAATCTGTAGCATCAATTTTTCTGTCGTATGACATGCGTCACCTTTGTGAGCAATCGAAAATTTTCAAAATCACCACCAACGAAAAACCATTATAAATTATTCGACTCGGGAACAACTGTGAATAACGAATCGCCAGGAACGAGGAAAACACGGCGAGCAACAAACAACGGGAACAACAGAGTTGATGAATCCAGCTTTAAGGAGATGGGGGAAATTATCCACACGAGTGAGACATATAAATAAAGTGTTAGGAAACTAGTCGAAAAATATGGTGTTGGAAAAACACAGTCAAGCGAAATTTGAAAAAATTTAAATGAACTTTTAAAGTATTTTGTTGATGGCTCTAGTAATGACGAAGTTAAACGGAAATTCCCTAAAACTGAGTGCTTTGCTGTGGATCAGGTTGCTTTTGAGATGTTTTCCAAAGTACAAAATAAAAAGATTTCTTTGTATGTGCCATTAATTGAAGTAAAGGCATTAGAAGCTGTAAAGGAATTGGAATGTGAAACTTTCAAAGCATCGAATGGATGGTTGAAAAATTTTTGCAAAAGTCGCAATATCACGTTTAAGTCTGTTTGTGGTGAGTCTACACACATCAATTAACAAGAGGTTGAAAACTGTTAAATCAAATTAAATAAAATCTTGGAAGTTTGTTCTGCAGAAGATGTTTACAATACTGACGAAATGGGATTATTTCATAGAGCATTACCTACAAAAACATCTGTTCTAAAAAATGACAACTGTGCTGGAGGAAAAGCTGCTAAAGACCGATTAACATTTTTATTTTGTACTAAAATGGCTGATGAGAAAGAACCTTTAGTAATAGGTAAAGAAAAAAATCCGAGATGTTTCAAAGGAGAATAGATCAATAAGTTACCTTTGGAATGGACTCCTAGTAAAAAAGTTTGTATGAACGAAAACATAATGAGTTCATGGTTCCATAAGTTTGACAAGAAAATAGAAAAACATAACGCATAAGCATAACAGCTGCAAATGCCTTAATATGGATAGTGGCAGCTTAGAGAAAAGTGACGACAAAAACAATAGTAAACAGTTTTTCAAAGGCTAGATTTAAAAAAGCTGGAGACACGACTAACAATGCCCAAGAAAAATTTGCAATTAATCTTTCCCACCTATCCACTTTGATAGAATAAAAGACTTCAAAGGTTTATATTACTGAACCAATTCAAGGAATTTTGGATAACTCTAATTTGCAAAGTATTAATCTAACTTCCTCTATATTAAAATTATTGAACCTCTTAATAACGGACACCTCGCAATAATGGACAAAAAAATTCCCCTAAGCTGTCCGCTATTAAGAGGTTTTACTTAGGATACAGTAAAAAATATGAGCTAGTAAGAATTTCATTTCAAATATTTCTTGACTCATATTGTAACCATGAATATTTTTGATCAAAAATCAAGTTGAAACGAATGCCTCAGGGGTGAGTATTAACTGTCGTGAAAAAAGTTAATAATTGAAAGGTGGTTTTAAAAAAACACTACTTTCCAACTTCAACGTTTTGTATCTCAAAATCTAGTCATAGGAAATGAATTTATCATGAACACTTTTGTTCAGGAGATCAATTTCTACCACATATTCAAAATTAACAAACACTTGAGATCCAGTTTGTATAAAAGAAGTGCTGGGTCCATTTCAACTCTTTATAAAAATTTTATCGTTCCTCTATGATATAAAAAATCCTACAAATAAATTAACCACTCACTTAAAATTTATCGTACTCCCATGGCAAAAAAAAATTTTCGCAAACAGATTCATCCCTTCCAAATTTTAATTTTACGTCCATGGTATCTAGAAAATTTCAAATAAGATAACAATCTTGAAAAATTTCATCGTACGCTCATGATACACGGTGACGGTTACGTCACCTACTCACAAATTTTCATGTCGGGGACGGCACAGATCTGAAAATCTTTAATTCAGTGTTAAAAGTGACAGGTAACTGTTACGCGATGACAGGTAACGGTGACGCGATGACAAGTAACAGTTACGCCGTGACAGGTGACGGTTACGATGTGATGGTGACAGGTGACGGTTGGGCGGTGTCCTTGACCCAAAAGTTTTGCCCCTACCTAAAATCGCTCAACGCGATGAAAGAAGATTTCACTTCAAATACACCTGGGCAAAATTTACCTTCGACTAATTCACAACAGTTTTTAAACATCTACATCGGCACAGTGATCAAAATTATCACCTTGAATCATATAAAAACTTCAAGTCATACTTTCCCATAGCAATAACAATTCTTTTATTTATTAATTCATGATAAAGGTCAATAGTTCAATGAAAATCTACTTGAAAGCATCACATTTGAGATAGGATTTTCATTTTATGCATCAGAAAATTCTATTTCTGGAAGAAGCTGCAGAATCACTTCCAGTGTTTTTCGATTTATCGTCGAAGGTGGTATGAAATTTTGATTTCATGCATTTCATATCTTATGAAAAACAATTTAGATGGTAATGTGGCCAGCTAATATGCTTTTATACAAAAACGATTTCCAGTGTGTAACAATAAAGTAAATTTTAGTGATTTCAGCATAATAGACAGAATCTTAAATATTTCAGAGAGGCTTATACAGGATTACATCGATGTCTCATATCCCACATATAGGTTTATATTTTTCGTCGGGAAAACCAGACTAAGCCCTCTTAGGATGTTTCAATAAGGCAGCTGTATAATCAAATAGAAAATGTTGTTCACAATAAAAACAACTCTTGGCTCTCAATATAAAAATCCTTACTTTTACCATAAATATGGTTTTTCATAACGAAAAACTATATTTTTGACGATCGGTTGTTTTCGACTGATACCATGCCCGTTTACATGACAGTAAGTAGCATTTACAGGCATTACGCAATTACTTGAAATTTTAATATTACAAACAATACTATTTCAAGACCTACGCCTATGGCCGACACCGAAATTGAGCCGAACTGGACGGAATTCCCCATTTTATTACTATATACCTTTCTGAAATAAACTATAGTTATTATAATTCCAAGTCTAATGAAATTGAATACAATAATTTATTAGTTATACTTCTAAATTGCAATAGAGGTACATTAAAATTATCCAGGATTTGCTGTTCTTTTCTAATATCCATTGTATTTCATTGATAATTTTAATGAAAAATATCAACGTCTGAGACCAGTACTGTATGAGCAGAAGAGGAAATTGAACAATGTAAAAATTACTCATCACATAATAGCTCTTAGCAGCTTCGAGAAATAACGAAGGACCACCTGCATTGCGCTGCAGGAGCTTATTACCCGTACCAGAGGCAGAGGGATAACCTATTCGAGCAATAAATATGTACTTGAAATGAGTAAACAAATAAAAGTCAATAGTTAAAAAATAGAGTATTTACTATAGTACGTAAAAAAGAGGTTATTTACAGAGGGAAATCTAATGAGTGAAAAACCCATTTGTAGGATGAAAAAACACTGCTAAATTGATAAGATAACATTAATGTACGAAACGGACGTTTCAATATTAACAACACCGCCAGTACGAACATAGTTAATGGTCGGTGGAAAGGTCAGAAAATTATGGACTAAATAATGTTTATACGGAATTTACAATATTTACATTTAAAGCTAAAACCGCACTTAGCTTTCAGATCACAGCTTTCACGTAACAGTTTTACACAAATATAGTTAAACAATTGACATCAAATTGCAGCGAAATAAAGCGATAAAAAATACATAAATCAGTGGCGAAAAATAGATCTCAAAAATACTACGAATCTTGAAATTAGCTATAAAAAGTTCTCCGGCATTATTGAACTCGCGGCAACCTTGCAATATAAAGGATTTCGGACTTCAAGACGAGCAGATATAAAACTATTAAAACTTGATGTTTTTTCCTTTTAAAAATGAATAAATGTACTTACAATAAGTTCCAATAAGAGATAGCACTATACTTAACAATTAGGCGGTACAATCCCCATTTATAGAGGAGAAAAAAAACTGTACTTTGCAAGCAGCGATAGATATACGTCTTCCTTCTGACATCGTATTAGTACGACTGTTCAATTTACCCTCGCATATGTGACGGTCGCACCGATGTTTTATACCGGTGGCGGACGGAATGACTTTTGTACGGATTTCAATGAGAAATCCGTACAAGTACTGTTATGCGAGCCGAAACTTACCTACCTTTTTTCATCCACAAACAACTACCATATCCCCCCTGAATACTAAAACCCATCTAAAGCCAGGTCGAACTGTAGCTGCAACGGTGGCTGCAAAAAACTTTAGTGGGTACGTTGACTAATTCCACTCGTGTACCGCCGTAAATACGCAGAGTTTTCGCTCAGAACGTATGAACAGCATGTCGGTTCCAAGTGAATGGTTGCCAGTGCCGCATTTTTATCAATAAACAATTTGTTTTTTGATGTTTTTGTATATTGCCGGTACGTTTATTTCAAATAAATTACCTTTCCCAGTTCCAACACTTTTTTCTCTATATCTTCCTCCCTCCTCCAAGACGACAACACATTTAACATTTTTCGCTTGCATTCTTCGGCAGATACGCTTATGACAGCATCTATTTCTTTCCAAGCATCAAATATAAGATGTTTTTTTATAATATTTTTTGTCTTTTGGGTCCCATGTTAGAGGCTTATCTCTATATAACTCAATTAAATTCAAAACCTCTCCTTCGTCCCACTCTGACATATTTTGAATATTCGTTGTCCTACACGTATTTACAGACAGACTACCCACAAACACATCCAAAAACCAACTGTGATTCTCTTTGTGTTCATGGCAAAAACGACAATCGGTGGTTACTAACGAACCGTTTGAAGCTTACTCGCGCACATGCTGTGACACGCATCTACACTATGAATTTTGGTTGCAGCAAACGTTTTCTAGTGACAGAATGCCGATTACTGACACAGGAGGTATTTGGGAATATGAGAAAAGCCTTTGAAAATAGATTGTTCGTTTATTTGGTAAAATTTTGAGTTATTACATGAATTAAAAAAAATCAATGTTGTGAAGGGATATGAATTACCTTGCAGTTGATATGCACACTTGCTATTTGAAAAATTTGGTGGTTGATGAGCGGCTCCAGGGGGTTGCATTTTTGAATATGAATTTTGTATGAAAATTTTCTTTTTTTTACATTTTAAAGGAACTCTTGGTTTTTGAGTTTCTGGGTCCTCAAGTTGGAACACCCTGTATGATCAGCAAAAAATAAATGTCCATACAACAATTTCATACTTAGAGTTTACATTTAATATTGCCAAGTACCGATTAATTGAGCAGCGTGACAAGAAGGGACATTTAGTTTGCATCCAATCCAGCGGTAGTTTTTTTTGTGTTTTTCACCGGTACTACCTCATCACATGATAAACTATTGTTGGGTAGAGGCTGAAATCTTCCTTCAATCTCATCTGGGTAGCTACGGGTCTTGTACTTTTAATAAAAGAACACATTTTTACTTTTTCGAATAAGTATTCATTACACTGTCTTACCACTTCGATTGTCTTTGGGGTTATCTTCGGTTGTTAAGTTTGGAATGAATACGCATTATGTGATATCTTACATAAATTCAATTTGCTGTTTCACACTGTATCGGCAAAACCAAAAGATTCAGAGTATGAAAAGTATTAACAAGTAGCATTTTTGCAATGAAACCTTCTCAGCGTTATATTTTTTAACAAGTTCTCTTTGATCCAGATATACAAATTGAATTTTCTATTGAAGAGCTTAGGAGTTTTTTTTGTGGTTTTCATATTGAACGAATTCACTGATTTTCATTTGGAATGGTGTAGCTGGAAAAGCGACTCCCGACGTGCAGAAAACTTGTATGGATCAGTTTGAATAAAAAAGGCACTTAATCCATTCAACAAATCCAGTTTTAATGAAAGATTATTGAATACGTTTGTTGAGTCATATTATAGTTGAGTTATATTAGTTTCTCTGAAAATTATTTTTCATAATTTGTATAATCGTATTAATCACTTAGATTTATTTGAATAAAATGATCGATCTAACTTAATTTATTTATTCATTGTTTTTTCTTACTATTAGGGACACAATAAAAATCGGTTATATGTTGTTTTGTCTGCAACTCGGCAAACGAGTACAGGTCTAATCGAGTACAGTGGAGAAGGGCTGGGTCTCTCAAAATAAAAAAAAAGTATTCAACAAAGGGGGCGCCAGACAAATTGTACCTAGAAGTACTCAAAGTAGTCAAAATTTTAAAACCAACAAAGCTTACCAAAATGTCAATTAAACATTGATGCAGATTTATCCCAAAATAATGACAAAAAGAACTTATATATGTTTATATTTGAAAAGAATCATGGAGTTATACACTCATAGATTTTGAAAATAAAAATAAAATGAAGGAACTCAATTCACTACCTGTCTATGGATAACAAGAGAAGTTATATACATTCAAATTTCTGCAAAACTGAATATTCTTCACTTTATTCTCTGATGGATAAACAAACGCAACCTACTGTATTATAATATAACTGACTGTCCTAGAAATAGGATTACTATGAGCATTGGCCAGATTGAAAATAATAATAATAATATCAATAAATGAACTTATTAAACGCATCCACTAAATAAAATATGTATATAAATTATATTACTAAAGAAAGGCCCAAGAATTTTTCTTGGTCTTCTTTATAATGAATAAATAAAATAAACCTTTATGAAGGATAATATTAGGGCAGTGTTGTATAAGAAATATTATCAATAACTTGCGTGAGTCCAGCGGTGAAAGATCTGAAATTTCCCTTTTTAATGAAGCGGATCGCCACCATACAATATTCCACGAATAAATGAAGCAGAAAGCATCTCAAATAATATCTGCAATTTTTCAAATCTCACTAAAGCAAACCAGATGTTTATAACCAGTCAGCCGATATGATGTATATCAAAACTCATGTTATGCAGAAGCCGACAAGTAAGTTAAGTAAGGTAGATATAAAGGTTGAGTGAAGTATCAAAAAATAATTCCCTAGAAAGAATATTCTAAATCAGAAACAAAATCACGAAATAGATGTGAAATATGTTTTTTTTAAATGCTTCTTTTTGATAACTAGTCTTACCATAGTTAAAAATAGACTTCATATTTTTTTTAATTATTATCACAAGTATATGACATTGTTGTATCAAATGGAATATCTATTCAACTTTGGATAATTAAAATAATTGAAATTGTTACTAATTTATGTATATAATCCATTCACTCACCCTGGCCAGGAGGTACTATTTAAATTCCTGATAGTTTAGTGATTAAAGGCACTTTTATAGCTGTTGTGATCCAAATATAAGTATAACTCTTTTCTGCAAAGAAACAAAGCAACCGAAATTTATAAACTATGAAATTTATAGATTATTAAATTAAAACGAGGAGAAATTATACAAAAAAAATCAAGAATAACAATATAAACTCTAAAGAAAAACATACCTCATCGGTGAAATGAAGGTACCGGTATCGTCGTTAAGGTATGGTTGATTGATGAAAAACTAATCCCCTCCACAAGAAATTATTTGGGTCGATAAAATCTTGGATACAAAAATCCACAGACATCTAACAAAGCCCACAAAAATCAAGACAAATTTTCAAATAATAATCCCAACAAAGGCTTTCACGCATATATCATTCAGTTTTGCTCGCACAAAAAAATTGTGGACATAAAAGTAGACTCCAATTTTTATTTACAACCCTCGGTTTTATTGTAAAACAATTTAAAATTTTGTTTATTTAGGCGGCAGTATGTTGAAAATGGGAAAATCAAGATGATAATAGATAGATATCGAGAAAATGTTTCCAAAAAGGTTGGCGCTTGCAAATTTTGGAAATTCAAAATGGCGGCCGCGCACACTCACTTTATATAATTATTATGTATATATATATATTTTTTCTCTCAATCGCTGTTCATTTTATGAGCAATAACAATTTTGAGATGCGGTTTGCTGCAATTGACAGAGTAAGTCGTAGTTTAATATACCATAGAAGCAAAATTTTAAAAATTATATCCACCCATTTTTCCGGTTTAAATTATAAAAGCAAAGGCCTTCAAAACTTTTTCAATACGATCATTAGAAGCCGAGAAAATGAAAGTCAAAGTTCGCTAGGTACTGTCAGAAAACTATAAGGAATTTCTTGTTCGTAATTGGTTCGTTAGGTTATTCAATCCAATCTGTAAATTAATCTATTTTTCTCATTTTTGTTGTACCACTGTATTCATACAAAGCCAGTTATTCCAGCGCGCAGAAGCGATTAGAAAATTTACTGTTAAACATCTGTTAATTGATAAAAGTTTCGAGACTGCTTTATTTTATTATTATTATCAAGAATGCATCAAGACTCGATAAATGATCATGCTTTAGCTACAAAATTAATTAGATGCGAATAAAGGAAATTCTAGTTTTTTCATTTTCTTCGATTTTTATTCTTTAAAATGTAGATTTGTTGGAGCGTTATTTTAAATAAAGTTGTGCTTAATTCGGAATGGGCATTTTTATAATTTTCTTTTCAAATGTATCGATTGGAACCAGGAAAAGGCAAAGGAAACATCTAGATTTGTCTCAACGGCTTTGTAGATAGTAGGTAAGCGTTCTTTGGGTGAAATGTTGGTGAGTTTATTCCATTGAGAACGGACATTCGTTTAGCAAAAATGGAAACTCATATTGAAACATTTACATATTATTTTAAAAAATTACTGAGTATCTTGAAAATGACAAAATCTGTCTTGTTGGTTTTAGTTTCAACTACACAAATGTATTTATTAAGTAACTGACAAGTTTTTTTATTGAAATGAAATAGTTATTTGTTCAACTAGACAGAGAAGTAACAGATTCTCTGTCGTGTGAAACATATAATTTCTTCTCCAATTGTTTGTACAGTATGTTTAGAAAAATCAAATCAAAATGAAAACTTTTTTATGACGAATATAACTCACAATTATTAATATTTTTTCTAATCGTATATAATTGAATCGTATTTTCTAATTATTATTGTGGATTAGACCTTAAATTGTATACACAATAATATATATCGAAAGATAAATATAATGTTAAATATCAACAATAAAAGTGTGCACAGTGAAGTTAGCCTATGTATGTGTGACGTGGAAGTGATTGTTTGATTCCATGGGCCTGCTTAAATCACATTGTCATTGCCGTTGCTAAGTAAAGACTGGGAGATTTCAAAAAAAAGGTGTAAAAATGATTTTTTTAATGCCTAGGCATTAAAAACCATTTTTACTGCCAGTAAAAGTGTTTTTTCTATGATCAATAAATGTCACTAAAACTGACGTTTGATAGTAAGTGAGTAAGCCCACTCAATCAACTCAAGGTCACTGACCTATCACATCAGGAACCATGAGTTGTCCATGTGAATTGGCAGTTTTTAAAAAGTCGTTGTTTGTTAAATTGAAACTTAACTTTAGAAAATGCTAACAAGTGAATCAACACAATAGGCAGCTGCTTCTACCACTACCACCCTTTTTTTGATAAAAAAATTAATAATTAAGTTCTAGATGATTTGAAAGAAAGTTTTCCCAAAACAACTGTCTGTCACCCATTATTCTAGGGAAGCACACATAAAATTGTTTTATGCATGTGACATGGTTTCACAGAGTTGGTAATAGATCGGGACTGTATGGAGGATGGTCCAGAAATTCGATTTTTCGTGCTTTAAAAACTCTATTGTTTTTCTAGCTGTGTGGGAACTTGCATTATCTTGGTGGAGGATCTTTCGTCGTTGGGGGTTGGTTTTTCGAAACTCATCAACTACTTCCGGCAAACAAATCGATATGTACCAATCATCAATAACACTTCTTTGATCTCGCAGAAGAATTGTTGATACATGACTCGCTTTTGAGACAAATGTCGCCACTTCGAGAACGGATAACTTTCGTCAGTTTTGGTTCATCTTGGAACACCCAAACAGCGAACTTTCGTTTATTTTCGGGTTCATAAGAGTAAATCCATGATTAATCACCACTGACAATATTGTATATATTTTTTGAGTCTCCTGTGTTAAACCGGTTTAGAGTTTTTTGACACCGATGGACTCTAATTGCCTTCTGTTCTTCTATCCAACGAGAAACATTATTTTACAGATAATTCTTCATGTGAAATTTTTGAAATGATGGTCTTTGAAATGCCCAATGATGCTCCAATTCCACGATATGTGACCTACCGATCTTTTTGGATCAGCTTACGTTCAGCATCGACGTTTTCCTGGGCGACTCCCGTTGTTGGTGGACCTGTTCTTAGATCGTCACTAAGGTTAATCCGCCCACGCTTAAATTCTCCATACCAACGGGAAATTATCGACTGATGTGATGCTCCATTGCCGAAAACAGCAACCAACTCGTCAAGGCGTTCTTGTTGATACAACTGTCTTCGAAAATTGGAAAAAATTATTGCGCGAACTTTTTCTCGGCTTAATTCCATTTCTCGACTGACTCATCAACTTTGAGAATTCAGTTTAGGTATAGCTTTAAACGAAGCGGTCTGAAACTTTGGCGTTAAGTTAACTAAACATGACAGTTTTTACATTTGTTGATAGGCGCCAACTATGTTGTTATATGCAACTTGAAAGACAACCTTTGTTAGAATCATTTCAATGAACTCACGTTTGGTCTCATTAATTTCTACGTCAATTATTTCAAACCCTCATAAATCATTTTATGTCCTGTATCAATAACTGCACATTTTTTTTGTCTGTTGCAATAACTGCGATACTGAGCAATACGCTGCTTTGGAGTACGTAAAAATATAATAAATATCCATAAACCAAGGTTTTCTCACGCATGCGCCATTCGTTAGTGGCTGCTACCAAAATAATTCGCTATTCGCTCATTCGCCGGTTGTAGACCTATCTGAGAGTTGGCAATTAACGATTTCTTGGGTAGGATAGAGCTTTGGGATTTTTCTTTATTTGGAATACTTGTATTTATTGGTAGTAAATGCTAAGCAGCTGGTGAATCAGATATGCAATTATCCAAAAATGCAATATTATTATAAAAGCGACTGCTGAACGTATATAATCGCCAGTACTTTGGTCGCAGCGATTAGCGATTGGAGAATGTATATGAAACGCGTCACAAGTTTAAGTTGAAGATAGGTTCAAATATAATGAAGATTTGTTTTATTTTATAGTGTCATTATGGATCTTCATCAACTAAAAGCCTCATCTATTCAATTTTTGAAAACTATTTTTCACTTTTTAATTCGATCTGTTGTAAAAGCTTGTTGGTGTTATTATTTAAAATACATATTTAAATTTGATTTGTGAAACCTTCGATATCTTAAGTGAATTGACCAAATTAACATTATTTCCTTTTTCCAAAAATAAGTTCAATAAAAAAAGTAGAAAGAACCAGTAGTAATTCCTACGCCTAAGTGTTGAATGAATCTTGAAGTTTGAAAGAACATTTAACAAGCAATCTAAACAGTTGACTATGGAATGATCAAATGTTTTTAAGTTTACCGAGCACGATTGTTGCCCAATGCCTTCATAATCACTCATTAACTACATGTAATGAATTCCTCAAAAGTACCTATTGTAGTGATTCGTTTATGTTTCTTCCAAAGTAATTTCTTTAATTAACCTAACAGTTCCTCTTGTTTTTGATTAACACCTAAAAGTTTAAAATTATATCGAATAGAAATTATTGGGGGTATGCAATGCTATTCGTACGATGAGGAATTTTAATTTAGACTTTTCTAGGAAAGTTTACTGTGAGTACAATATTTATGGCAGATGGTAAATATTGCGAAAGTGCGATTTTTTTACAAAATTTCATCAGTTCAATTCAGTAATTGATCATTAGTTTCAGTACTTGTACAGATTGTCTTCAAACATACCGGCTTGTAAAGTACGTAGTGGTTATTATCAAGATAACATGCTGAATAGATATAGTGGCATTTTTATTTTTTGATACTGAATAAGTGAGATTCTACGAAATTTCCAAATATAGGATGATTACAATTTTAGCACATCAGCTCCTTTTTATAATATTTCAGAATACGGTGAAAATAAAAGCTAGTGAGAATTAAATTTCAAATATTTTTTGACTCACCCTGTAGCCATCTATATTTTGGGTCGAAAATCAGTCTAAAACCAATGCCTCTTTGGCAAGGCGAAATATTTCTAATAAAAAAGGTTTTCCAAAATGAAATATTACTTTCGAGAAACTGCTACTTTCCAACTTTAACGTTCTGTGTCTCAAAAACTAGTCATAGGACTGAAACGTGCCCATGGACAGGAGATTAAAGTCTTCAATACATGTAAATTTGAAAAATATCAACCCAGACTTTAAATAACTTTTTTATTTTATGTCGAATTTTGAAGAATATCGTAGGTAAATTAATGGGGATATGCTAACATGTCCATTATAAATAGGCTTACATTTATAATATACAGGTTCAGGCAAAAATTATATTCACAATACACTCTGTGGAGTGTCGAAACAGTACCTGAATGGCCTTAAGTAAGGTGTAACGTTAATTTCGTTCACTTTACTTTCCTTCAGTTAATTAATAATAAATTATCGTATGGGCGGCGAATAGCCAGTCCTTTCTCATACGCAACACCGAGAAATGTTTCAAGGCTGAATATATTTGCTGTGGACGAGAGTCGAAATCAACGTTTCTATACGGGCCGATCGAGTTCCATCTGTCGTGGAAATATCCACTGCTATTTTGATATTCCCACTTCGACCTCGTTCGTATCTCTTCTTCTACCACTTATTAATTAAATATGAATCAAGAATTCACTATTGAAATGTAAATTCCTTTCCTGGTCAAGGCGTCTGAGCTTGACATGAACATGAGACGTAAGTCTGTTATCTTTCATATGATTTTCTGTATTTAAAGAATGACGAAGAGGGTTAATTCTTCTTTCCTGTGAACATGTGCTATTGAAGCAAACATATCGTTTCTTGAAAAAGTGCATTTATGTGAATGCACCTTAACTGGGACAGAAACTTGACCTGGGAACTTTACCTGGACCCGAAATTTTACCTGGGACAAGCCTGGATCTGAAACCAGGACTGACTCCATCTGAAACCAGGACTGACTCCATCTGAAACCAGGACTGACTCCATCTGTAACCAGGACTGACTCCATCTGAAACCAAGATATCACTATACCTATATCTGGAATATTACCAGGACTGGCACCATGGGAAGTAACACCTAGATATTTTAACGATCGCTCCTTCAACCAAGAACAACCGCTATGAACTAGTCATTTATTTTTTTTTGTTTTAAATTGTTTCCAAAGTCAATATACAACTTGTAAATTTAATAACGTTGTTCATAAAGTTTATTTTCCCTTCCAATATTCCAGGATTTGTCGCTATAATGCTGATGTGAGTAGCAAATAAGCTAGTATTATTCAGGGTGGCGCCCACTTACCTTTCTTAACTTTCATAATTTTTCCTTTTATTAATTTCAGTAACTTGATTAATACAATAATTAACTTACTTCAGTACCTTAATTAAAATAAATTTCAAGTAGGATTACCCGAGAACCCCGGTAAGACTACTCTCTGAATTTTTACTAGTTTGGTCTCAGAATCTACACCTGAGGTGCTCTCTAAACTGAGTAGCCGTTACAAAGGTTCTATAAGTAAGTAAGGATCTATTCCCATCATTTTTAAATATAGTTCACTTCGATTTCCTTATTTTTAAGCTGGGAATTCTGGAACCGTTGGCGGTACTCGACACTGAACACAGTTTACACTCACTACACCAACACTATCACTTTACACTATTTTACGCGTGTTTCGATAAGTTATCTTCTTCAGAGACTGAAGGAAAACTAACACTTTAGTGCTTCGTCATCCTTAGATAATAAATGCTATAGCGCCAAGCTGGTTAATTTGCGGGAATAAACCATCCCGGCGCTACGGACTATAAGGTATAAGTATTTGGTATTTAATTAGGTACTACATTCAACTATTTTCATACTTTCAAATGCATCCAACATTCTATTATAAAACAGCTAAAATATTTTCAGGTAAATTTGGTATAAGTTTTTCAAAAGTTTTTCAGTGTTTCAATGTTTGGTGTGAAAATGTTTTTTTTTTAATTTTTATCTGGTGTCCCCGAACTAATCTCCTTCGAGTTGTGCGGTCTGATAATGAGTTTAAGTGTAATGGGTATATATAAAAAAAGAATGAATATTTAATTATTGTCTTCGTCAAAATCAGAATCGCACTCACTTCTGCTACTTGAATCAGTTTCACTCATCTTATAAACTTTCTAGCACGACTACAGCTTGGACGCTACTGAGTGTTTTACACTGGTTGAGCGTTGCATAACCAATAGCCGTCGATATAAGACAATCGATATTGCTATCTCACTTGTCTATTACATCTAAGTAATTGGCGACTACTGTACATGCTCTTTAAAACGAACTTTTACAGTCCTCTTCATAAATACCAATCTTCCAAATCCATTATTTTATCTTTTTATCATATCACTCGGAAATGGGTGTATTGTTAATGGTATGACGCTTAATATTGACACAAATGCAACTGCATCACATTCAGTAGGACAGTGAGTCCACTTATTTATAACTTCAAGCTTTAGTAGATATCTAAGAATATATTAGTCTAAAGTTTTACAAAGTTTTGAAAAACATTTTTCAAAAACAGTGACCGTTCAACTAAGAAGATACAACTACTTCCCGAGCTATATGCCCCGACAGACATTGAATTATACTTCTAAGTCAAACGGGGTGGGTATGATTTACAAGATTTAAACAACCATCCTGGTTTGCAATTAGAAGGGACAACATACCTCGTTTCGGCGTCTTTGCGCCTCATCAGTACAAGGTATATGTTCTCTGTCCGAGAGCTTCAGGTGCCTAATCCTGGACTAAATATGACACTAAAATCACAAGTTGTGACAATAGCGACATATTCACCTCCCACCGCAAGGCAAAATTCGAAAAATTTGACAAGCCCATAGGCTTGAAACAATGAAGTTATTATTACAGTTTCCTGTGAAATTGTCGTATTTAGTAAAGCGTGTTACCAATCGATATCGAATAATATCTTTATCTACGACCACCATTAAAATTAAGCATTTACAAACTCGTATAAATACGTGAAATTACATTTTATATTTATACATACGTCTAAAGCGTGCGAAAAAGAACAATGCCTTTTAAATGGAAGTTTCATTATTACACCCAAAAGAGTGCGAAAAAGTACAGTGCTTTTTAAATGGGATAATCATTATAACACACTTTTTTATTTGTATATTTATCAAGTTACCTTAGATAATTTTGTGTTCTGTTTTCTGTCAAAGGTTCTGTAATTGTAATAATTTTGTACTGTCATTAAGAAGTGTGAAACGTAGATGGTCAATAATTGTTAGAATCTGTCAAAAATTGTCAAAAACTGTCAAAAATGGTCAAAAGTGGTCAAAAATTGTTGGATATTTGAAAAAATAGTGAATAATAGTCAATAATTGTCAAATTTTTTGAAAGTGTCAAAAATGGTCAATAATTGTCAGAAACAGTCGAAAATGGTCAATAATTGTTTAAATTTTGAAAAATGGTCAAAAATTGTTGAAATTTTGAAAAAATGGTCAATGATTATGAAAAACTGTCAAAAATGGTCAAGGATTATAAAAAACTGTCAAAAATGGTCAATAATTGTTGAAAATTGTCAAAATTTTTAAAAATGGTCAAAAATTGTCAAAATTTTGAAAAAATGGTCAATAATTATAAAAAACTGTCAAAAATGGTCAATAATTGTTGAAAAAATGGTCAAAATCTTTGAAAAATGGTCAAAAATGGTCAATAATTGTCAGAACCTGTCATAAATGCTCAAAAATGGTAAATTATTGTTAAAATTTGAAAAATGGTCGAAAATGATAAAATTTTTTGAAAAATTGTCAAAAATGATCAATAATGGTCGAAACTGTCAAAATTGGTCAATAATTGTCAAAAATGGTCAATAATTGTTAAAATTTGAAAAAATAGTCAAAAATGGTCAAAATTTTCGAAAAAATGGTCAATAATTAACAAAATTTTTGAAAAATGGTCTAAATTTTCGAAAATTGGCAATTTTATTGTGCATAAAAAGCAAGCTTCTGTCGGCGGTCCGACGACCATTCACCTTTTTTTTTTTGATTGGTGTAACCTAAAAAATCTGAAAATTAGACTGAATGTTCTTATTGCATATTTCTCGGATAAGTCAATGGAAATCATCAACGTTATGGTCCCATTATTCAATGTTGAAAACTACCATACATTTAAATTTAAAGATTGGTATAAGTAAATTTCATAAACTTATTACCTTCATAAAACGACAATCAGAGAGCCATAAAACCAAAAAAATAAAAAATTTTCACAAGGGAACAGATTTTGGATTTTATAAATGGAGCACCAGATAATGAATTTCTTATGATGAAGGTAGGCAATTATTATTAAAAAGAGAGGTTATGTGATATCTAATTAAGGGAAAGTATTTTTAATGTGGTCGTAGATAAAACATTGTATGATACTCATGCGTGAATTACTTTTGCGCACTCGTTGCGAAAAAAGGCACTAGCTACACTCGTGCCTTTCATTTTCGCAACTCGTGCACAAAAGTATCACTTTATGCACTTGTATCATAAATAACTATATTGTAACGCTTTACAAAGTTTTGAAAAACACTTTTCAAAAGCAGTGACCGTTCAACTAAGAAGAAACTTATGGCCCGGGAAGTAGTAATTTTTTTAATTGAGTGGTCACTGTTTTTTGAGAAATATTTATCAAAACTTTGTAAAGCGTTATAATAATATATTCATCGATATCTATTGGTAGCACGCTTTTCTAAATACGACTATTTTACATGAGACTGTAATAATACTTTACAAGCTTTAGAATAAATTAATAATACGAGATGAGTTAATAGATGATTTAGGTGTATATTTTGACATAAAATTGTCATTTATTGATCATATTACTATGATCACTAGTAGGGCTTATCAAATGCTAGTATTTTTTATGAAAAACGTCAAAGATTTACTAAAAAAAAAAGAAAAAATTATTCTCAATGCTTTGGTATGTCCTCTTCTCCAACATGCATCTGTAGTACGGTCCCCATATTACAGAGTCCATATATCTTCTTTAGAAAAAGTCCAACATAAATTTCTAAGGTATATCGCTTAATAAGTGCGTATTGTAGTTGGTCATTATTCTTACACTCTTACAGGGACCTTATGTATAGTATTAACTTCATGACCTTGGAATATAGGATAACTTACATGGAATCAACTCTCTCATTCAAGGAATTATCTAGCAAAATCATTTTTTCATTGTTTTCCTTTAAAATTGCTAATAGGGTCACTCGTAGTTTTAATGTTTTGGAAGTGCCCTTTCACAGTACCAACCATGGTTTTCACTGCTCAATTTCAGGGCTTGTACGGTCAGCGAATTCTTATTGCTAATTAGATCATTCATTAAATAATTTTTTCGCCTACCTTACCGGAAATCCAATCATATAAACATAAAAAATAGGACGGAAAGTATTGTTTAGCAGCCCAAGGGTGGAAAATTCTTTTCCTACGACCACATAGGAAAGTAACGTATATCGCACTATACAGTACCTCGGAAAGTGGCTTATATCAAACTAGCGTGCGAATTACTTTCCACACATGAGCGGAAAGTAACTTTCCGCACGCATGCGGATAATCAGTCAAATGTATAATTTTTATTAAGATTGACCACTGTCAAGCTGTCAAATATATAATTTTTAATTAGATTTAACTATGTAATATCTAAATTTGAAGCGATCTATTTGAAAAGTGAAATTTTTTTCATGTTCTTGATTGAAAAAAAATTTAGGACGCGGTCAGGGATCGAACCCACGTACTCTTCGTCATAAGTCCGATGCTGTACCAACTAATCCAAACCAACATTAATAATGAACGGAAAATCTAATCATCTTATAGGTATTTATTATCTAATATATAAAAAGCAGGCTTTGACAAATTGTGAGAAATGTCAAAAAATTATTCTGATTAGTGAATGTGAAGCGCATTAATTGTGAGGTCAGTTTATATACCTACCTACCTGGAACTATCTACAATAACAACGTATCCCAGACATGCATAACAATATCGTGGATACTGACAATGACATATATACAATAATTAAGAATTAATTGTAATAACCTACCTATAACTAATTAAATTTTTGTTACTAATGATAGTTATTGTTATTTCTTGAAATCAATTATGTTGACTTTAATTGTAACATTTTGTGTATTAATATGTCAGATGTTGATTACACATTATTTGGTGAAATTATAACGTGGTCGTAGGAAAAATACTGTACATTACTTGTGCGAAAGTGATTTTTCACACTCGTGTGATTGTCGCACTCGGCTATGCCTGGTGCTACAATATTTCCCACTCGTGTGAAAAATGTCACTTTCCGCACACGTTATGTAATATACTATATTGCCACGACTTTTGATGTTTCACCTAAATTTTTCAATTAAACGTGAGTGCATGTCAATTTTTTAGTGACACTTTCCTATTTTTTGGTTTATTTGGTAGCCGAAAAACAGTTGTGTGTCACACATGCAGAAAACGCTTTAGCCGCCCTTAACTATCAGCTGCCCTCGCTTCGCTACGCTCGCTCGTGCATCTAATAGTCTCGGACTGCTAAAGCTCATTTTCTTCCCATGAGACACAATATACTATAAATGTACTTTGAGGGTTTTAATGAGCTAGTGGTGTTTATTTTCATTATATTACATTGTGTGTTATTTCATGTTAATTTTAAGCTTAGGCTAGGCTTAGGCTAGGCTTAGGCTAGGCTAGGCTTAGGCTAGGCTTAGGCTAGGCTTAGGCTAGGCTTAGGCTAGGCTAGGCTTAGGCTAGGCTTAGGCTAGGCTTAGGCTTAGGCTTAGGCTTAGGCTTAGGCTTAGGCTTAGGCTAGGCTTAGGCTTAGGCTTAGGCTAGGCTTAGGCTAGGCTTAGGCTAGGCTTAGGTTAGGCTTAGGCTAGGCTTAGGCTAGGCTTAGGCTAGGCTTAGGCTAGGCTTAGGCTAGGCTTAGGCTAGGCTTAGGCTAGGCTTAGGCTAGGCTTAGGCTAGGCTTAGGCTAGGCTTAGGCTAGGCTTAGGCTAGGCTTAGGCTAGGCTTAGGCTAGGCTTAGGCTAGGCTTAGGCTAGGCTTAGGCTAGGCTTAGGCTAGGCTTAGGCTAGGCTTAGGCTAGGCTTAGGCTAGGCTTAGGCTAGGCTTAGGCTAGGCTTAGGCTAGGCTTAGGCTAGGCTTAGGCTAGGCTTAGGCTAGGCTTAGGCTAGGCTTAGGCTAGGCTTAGGCTAGGCTTAGGCTAGGCTTAGGCTAGGCTTAGGCTAGGCTTAGGCTAGGCTTAGGCTAGGCTTAGGCTAGGCTTAGGCTAGGCTTAGGCTAGGCTTAGGCTAGGCTTAGGCTAGGCTTAGGCTAGGCTTAGGCTAGGCTTAGGCTAGGCTTAGGCTTAGGCTAGGCTTAGGCTTAGGCTAGGCTTAGGCTAGGCTTAGGCTAGGCTTAGGCTAGGCTTAGGCTAGGCTTAGGCTAGGCTTAGGCTAGGCTTAGGCTAGGCTTAGGCTAGGCTTAGGCTAGGCTTAGGCTAGGCTTAGGCTAGGCTTAGGCTAGGCTTAGGCTAGGCTTAGGCTAGGCTTAGGCTAGGCTTAGGCTAGGCTTAGGCTAGGCTTAGGCTAGGCTTAGGCTTAGGCTAGGCTTACTCTAGGCTTAGGCTAGGCTT
This sequence comes from Lochmaea crataegi, assembly GCA_947563755.1. Lineage (NCBI taxonomy): Eukaryota > Metazoa > Arthropoda > Insecta > Coleoptera > Chrysomelidae > Lochmaea > Lochmaea crataegi. Next base: position 12,396,095 of record OX387424.1, on the reverse strand, counting down.
AGAATTACAAATGTCTATTGTCTAGATTGTGCTATTTTTAAAGTATTATATATTTTAAATGTATTTATACGAGGGAATGATCCCGTTTATTATTCAATTAAATGAAATTTGGGATTACCTAACATCTGTTTCAAACTATCATTTGATGTGTAAACTAAATTTGATCCCGCCCTATTAAAAATGTTTTTCCATATCTGTGTAAAACAAGGGTAAAAAGGTACTGAAATAAATATTTATAAATTCCTATTTTGATTTTTAGGAAAATTGTAGAGATTTTTCAAGCCTATTGCCATTAATTTACTTATCTATTGTTTTCCTATTATACCCGTTAATGACAGCTATACCCCCAAACAAATTATTTTAATTAATAAAGCGTTTGTTAGTCTATGTACTAGGAAATGTAGAGTAGCCATTTGATGTTGATTACAATGGAAATAATAATCAGCTGGGATACACCTGTGAGTGATGGTATCTTTTCTAAAATGTCAAATTTCAGTCTATTTCTATCTCTAATTGCTAATGTGTCTAAAAATGTTAACTTTTTCAATTTCTAAGTTTATTCAATACTCCAAATCTTTGAATTTAATTTTGAAATGAAATAGTCAACTTCTGCTTAATTTGTATATCATCCACATACCTAAACCACACTCTAGGAAGAAGATAACTTGATCGTCGAAACGCTCGTAAAATTGTGTGAAGTGTGTCTCTATTTTTGTCAAATATGGATTTAAAAGAAATCATTGCAATTTCCAATAATTTTTCTATGCAACTAATCGCCAAAGCAGCCTGCTTTGGCGATTTTATTCGACTAAATAGATTTTTATTCAACAATATTGGTAAATAGCTTTGAAAAACAGAAAATTGTTTTAATGTGCTTCCAGCATCTACTTGAAAACTTGTTAATTGAGGATGCTACTACTTGTTTATAAAGTAGACACATGCTGGGTAAAATAACTTCAACAGCCCTAGGCTAACTTCTTAAGTGGTTTATCATTGCGTTAAACTTTGTGTAAATAGTATAGCAGATAATTTAGCAGACTAATGTTTAAAAGTTTTTTTTTCACATCTCTTGAGAAATTTTGTTTAGTAAATAATATTGTGAAATATTATAGTTGGTTGACATGTATACGATATAACAGTACACTCTAAGTAATGAAGATACTCATCGTGGATATGACCCATTCTCAATATTCTATAATTACGCCGTGTCAACTTTTAGCCTGAGGGGGTAAATTTTTGGCGATCATGTCATAACCGTTAGATTGAACCTTTTCTCACTGGAGATACCCATTAATTTATATGAATCAAAACAAGAATAATACATTTTCAGGGTAAAGACTTATTGACGGAATAATCGAAATTTTTAATTTTTATTATTTTGAGCTATAAAAAAGTTGAATCAAGTTTTCAAATCTGCCAATCTCCATAATAAGTGGAGTGAGACTCAAAATTCCCGATGTTTCGGGAAATTTAGAAGAATTAGGCGAGCCCACTGAAAATACCCTCAACCTCCGCAAAAAAATCAAAACACAATAGAATTCTCTCCAAATCATTTTCAAACTGGGAATTTAAAAGAACTTCACACAGTGAAAGGTAAAGCCAGTGCCTTCAAAATAAAACATCAAACTAAGAAACCACGAAGGAGGAAAATTTATCATTTTAAAAAAGCCGTAAAAAGCCGTCTCTCAGGGCTAAACTAAAAACTGAAGACCGGCCCAAAACTGTTAAACGGCATGGCTCCAATAAACCAAATCTAACCTTATCGACAGAGGAATCAACAACAGAAACCTCCCCGAAAAAGTGTATGGAGAGCTTTCCATACACTTTTTCAGGAATTAATACCAATAGCATACTTTTTTCCCATCACGAGAAAACATATGTAGGGAAAGGAGATACAAATTTAGAGAAATCATCGTCGGACGCGAACTCCTCGCTACACCTTTTGAAGAGATCTAAAAAAGATGTAGACTAGTAAACCGAAATCCAAAAAAGGTGTACTGAAACACTCAAAATTCCTAAAAACAAACAACCCACTTTGAATATTATCGACGAAAACAATAGAACCATAACTCATAAAAGGTACACTGAAAAAAACTGCAATTCCACTATAAAACAGTGTATGCAAAACGAGAAAAAGAACACAGAATTCAACCTCTGAGTCACACAGAACAGAGCATCAATTTAACTCTGAATCCAAGAGAACCCTGACTTGAAAAAACTGTACAGAAAACACTTTTACTGCCAAAACACAACACTCTGAAGAATATGTAAGTGTGATGGAAGAAGGTGAAATCCAAGACATTTCTTCACCGGAGGGCCTTATCAACATACACGCCGTGCACCTCATAACAGAAGCCGAGATTTACAACCCCAATAAACCCCCAAATTGGAGCGACGAGGTCGAGCAAGAGGTACAATCCAAGATCAGATTTAGACCTATGTCTTTAATCAACAAAACGGTGGAGCTGAGAAAGACAACTTCGTCTTCCAGTACAACAAGAAATTGGGCAGTGGAAAGAAACTCATTAGGAAAACCAACCCTAAATTTTCAAAAAACCAAAAGTGAAAATCTAGATCCATCACAACCCATAGACAATAAAATGGAAAACGAAGAACTTCTTTTTCCTAGAAAAACATTTTCATACGCTCAGGTTTTCTCAAAAAACTACACCAAATACGTTCCTACACCCACGGCAAACCAGTACGAATCTATATCTGAAGGCGAAGTGGACAATCCCCCAGCACACAGTGACAATAAACAAGACAAAAAAAAAGGAAATGAACAAAGACAAAATTAAACAAAAAATACTGAAATAAACCCCAGAAAGCACAAAATGAAAGCATCGCCAAAACAGACCCTGAAGAAACAAAGAAGACAAATGCATTAAAGTCCTCTCTTCCTTACAACACGGAAAAAAACAACAGAAAAATGTGTTCACCCATCGTCATAGATGGTAATAACATGAACATAAAAGCATCGTAAACTTTTTGAAAAAATACGTATGTTAAATCTACAAAAAGAGCTTCATGATGACATAACTGACTTCAAACAAAACATCGAAATTCTTGAGAGATATCAATGAACATTCGTTGGATGGATACCATTGGTACACCTAAATCTCTCGCACAACAACGTAATGACGCTTCGGGATAAGCAGCATATAGTATCCAAAAACATTGATTTAATGATCACTATTATCTATAACAAGTTTCACTTTCTTAACTTTTGCTTGAAAACAACCAAATTGTATTGAATTGTTCAATATTCTCTTCACTGTGTGACGGCTGAGTCGAGGTCGATCTGAATATCTTGTAGCAAATAAAACTCGATATGCTCTAGTAACAACTCTGCCACATTCACCATGTATTAAAAGTAAATTTAGATAATTTTCCTTGTTTATTCCAAACGAGCCATTTCTATGACCGTCTTAAAATTGTGTTCGTTATTGAGAGATGACTTAAAATACATTGTTCCAATATTGTCTTTGCAATAACGTACCCACTGCAAATCTTTCCACAAAAACTTTTCGCCATTTTCAGTATCTTTTTTTTGGACAAGGTAAGTTTTCAATAAGGCTGCGAAATCTAAAAAATCGTCACATTCCATTATCTTCACTTTAAAAGGATTTGTTTTTTTACAAGCTCTTATCAGCTGAACCCAGTCATGGGGATAATTTATTTTCCATGTAGTTTTTTTCTTTGCTTTCTCAATTGTAGCGTGGTCCACATTGCATTCCATATGCGTATGCCCACTAACTAGGAACTTATGGTGAATACAGTCAAGGGTATTTTTCTCCTTTAATACCGTCATAAACATAGCTGCCACATGATTGTTTTTATTCTGACCCCCGCAAGTATCTGAATAAAAGCAGACTTTTTTTATATTCAAAGGTAAATCAATAATATGCCTGTATAAACAAGAAGCAATCTGATTTCCGCCTCTACCAGAAACAGACTCGTTCCATATGTAGCAAGTGGCTTCATTTGTAGCTAAGTTATGAACTGTCAGATTGTAAGTCCACAATTGCCTTTTGTAGAACGAAATTGAAGATTTAAGGTACGGAGTGGGCAGACACTGCTGCAAATCAAAAGCAAACACAGCTATTGATGGATCTGCCTTTGCAATATTTTTATCATTACCTTTTGCTTCATAAGCTTCATCTGCTGCAGAGTGGTGATTTGCTTGCTCTAAAATTAATCTTTCTTTTTCTTCCGCATTCGCATAAGTAATTTGTATTTTAAGTGTATCACACTTAGAACAAGTGTCTTTTTGGGCTTTTTTGAATGCCATGCCTAGCTCACGAAACTTTCTTGCATAGATAGTCATTGATACACAATTTTTCCCTATTTTCTTTGTAAAGGGCATACATTTTTGATATGTTTAAATCTGAGTGCAAATATTTTTTTGACGTTGTCTGTCTGCAATAGTGACTTTCATATGCAAGAAAGCTGCAAATATGTTCAACAACATCGATTAGACTTTTCTGGGACCACTTTGACCTCTCCGATCATTTTCTATTATGCTGGTTACGGAGAATTGCCTGTTTTGTATTATTTGATTTATAAAAGCAATGGTTTCCCCAAATGTGGCAATAAAACATTTTTTACATATTGATTTTCGTTCGCCTTTCACAAGAAGTTTTTACTTGCAAGAGAATTTTCGAACTTTGTCTGACTCAAGTTGCAAGCGTGATGTTTTTTTATCCATCATGCAAATCAACGACGATAGAAAATTGGTTCTTTTATCATGATTCCCTAATTTCCAGTATTCTTTAAAAAGTGCCAATCGTACATCATCTGGAAATTTATTTCTACATTTCATTCGGCAATCTGTTAGTGGTATCATAGCTCTCGCTTTCACAGCTTTTCCCTTTTCATTTAAATATTCTTTCCCAGTATTCCTTAATTGTTTAGCAGCCTCTCTCTCTTTTCTTGACCGGCCTTTCTTTTTCAAAGTTTTTATCTTCGTTGATGTTTTGTCGTTGCTACTTCTGCTTCCGTTGTCGCTACTTCTGCTTTTCTTCAATATTTTTTTAGAACCTTTTGTAAATCCGTCATCGCTTGTATTTTCCATTTCTTCATCGCAAGAGTCATAATCGGGATCTTTTAGGCTATCATCTGTGGAATCATCTACTTTATCTATTTCTTGGCTATCCGTTCCTTCTTGATCGGATTGGTCAGTTTCAACTTCAACCAAGCTTTTTTCAACAAACCCTTTAATAGAACTCTCTGCTACTGCTTCTTGATTTGGTTTAATTTCAAAGAGAAAATAACCATCCGTTTGTCCGGTTTGTTCAAGTAAAATGGCATTCTTATTAGCTGGATAATTTACATCGTTTTCCAAAGCATTGTATGATACATTTGGCATTGTTTGGATTATTTTCGGCTGAAACTGTTCAATAAATTCTGGATAACTTGATTCAATTTGATCTAAACTTGTATTGGGAGTTGAAACGTTGATGTTTAAATCTTGATTCCGAAGAGACTCCACCCTTTCGTAGCCATATTCAGACAAATCTTGGGTTTCAACCCATTTTTTTGTTCTTAAATCGGCTATATTAACCCGTACATCTGAGTTAGTCTGCGACATACGCTGGCTATTTTTGCCTTGGGCATCATGCACATCCGGATCTGCAAACAATGAAAAAATATTAGTATTTATTCAATTGAAATTATTAATTTTCTTCCTTATGTGAACTTGGTTCATGGGTATAAAGTTTTATTTTAAACTAGTTCTGGTGATACCTACTATTTTTTTGTATTTAAAAAAAATAAAGATACTTTATTCGTGGTAACTTTAACAAATTTGCTTCTACAATACCCTGTAATTGCACGAATTAACTCTTTTTGGTATATCTCAGTTTTACACTAAAGCAGGACCCAGATATAAACCAAAAATTTTGAAAAAATTCTTCATTACACCTCTATTACTTCTATACTGGGACACACTGTATATTTATATATTCTTAATTTACATCCAAATACGTTGCATTCACATTTAAAATGACAATACTTATCGAAAAAAGCGTATTGAATTATCAAAAAATAAAATAAAATTTATTGCATTACTTACTTGGGCCACTTTCTTCATGTTTACACAAATTGAGAATTAATGCTGTGCGTTTATTATTCATCATAAGATCCTTTATAATAAAAACAGTTTTTTAACACCAGTTCACAATTTTATTCGCGAAAGATAAAATTAAACATAAACAATATTCAATTATAACCTAAAAACAAAACGTTTCATACGTGAACAAACAAACAACTGAATAAGTTTTTTGCATCATGAGGTATTTCTCAGTGCACCATGAAATATGTCTATATGTTCAAATATAATTATAACACTGCGGCTGTGAATAACCAAGCAAGTCTACGTATTTGCTTATTACTGGAGACTAATTTTTGCTGAAAATAGAATAACTCAACTTATTCCATAAAAACCATAAATTTTCGTGATATTCGAAAAATCGCATGGTCACAGTGTAGGTAATTGAAGATATTCGACTTATTTGCTTATTCACAAAAAAGGAAATGATATGTTCAGCAATCACATGTGATTATCTCGTTTTGCAAATTTTATGACTTATCTGTTTATTCACGGAGGCCAGAGAAATATTAGCACAATTATATGTGATTATAACTTTTGAAAATGATGGAAAAGCTTCGGCTCCAATATATTAATATTTTTTTCTCCTATCTAATTCTGCAGGGCGTTAACAGAAAATTCGTTAATACTATTAAAACAAATTACCACCTGATATTGTTGTGATGGGGAAGTGAAGTGGGTTTCAGTTTCGGAGTAAAATATAGGGTATTTCATTAAAAAAACATAACTTTGAATTGTCACTGAATTATGGAATACCTTGTAACATTGTAACTTATTTTATGAAGCTTGAAGCTATCTACAATTTTCATAATTCTTTTTTTTGGTATTTTTCAAGATAACAGACCTGCCGAGCTTTATCACACTAATCAATCACCCTGTATTTTCGGTATATACCAAGTTTCCAAGAGGTTTCCCTTCTATCCCGTGAACGTTGCTGATTGTGCAATAATATTTTCTATTTGTTGTACATACATAAGATAATTTATTCAAATACTAATATATTTTTTTTTGTTACAGTATTTTCTTTTATCATCAACAGCAGCATTGGTTCCAATTCCAATCAACTTGTTCGCCGGAAAGGCATCGGTGAGTTTTAACAGAGTTTTCAAACAGTTTTAAAATGTGGTGGTGGTTTCTACGTAGATTAGGTTGAAGCGCATGGTAGCTTAACTTCTTTTTGTATACTACTTTTCCTTCAGTAGAATGTCGTTAAAAATTATAAACTGGACTAAAATATCAGACAATTGTGGTATATTTTTCATAAACGCTATTTAAATAATATCACCTCAAAGCCTTTTGTATTGTTCTCTTTAAGTGCACTTGCCGCTTTTCTAATTTGATATGCAACAATTTACAGCTGTGCGGAGTTTTCGTTTCAAAATTAAATCTCATAACGGATGAAATGAAATTATAGCGTTAAAAAGAGTGATGAGTTATAGAGTGCAGATATTTTTATAATTAAAGTAACACTCACAGACTGCAAGCAGTGAAAATGTAATCTAATATTTTATCGCAGTATACAAAGTTACCAATGATTTGATTGTTTTAAAGAGTGAGTTCCATTTAGAGCTCAAGAGCTTTACTGTCATATAGTCTAAATTCCTATGTACCAGAAATGCTGGGTGTACCATTGAAAACTTTCTACCTGGCCACGTTCAAAAATATTAAAATTGCCGCGACACGTCTATTTTATTTCCAGTGTTTAATGCAAATTCACCAAAACAACCACCTTCTCGAATTCAATTCACCACCTTATTTGGAGAAGTTTTTTAATTCTGCCACTACTTATGTAATTTTTGTTTCAAATTTTAGTTCAATTTCAGTTTATCTGTTGTGAAAAAAAAACAGTTTTGTATTAATAGTCTGATTAAATGTTCAAAATGTCAAATGGGAAGCTACTGAAAATTCCAATTTATTTTCATATATAATAGATATCACTGAAGAAAACATTTTGTCGGCAAAATTTTCGAAAGGTATGAAAGTTTCTTGCTTTGCAATTACGCGAATGACATTTTTGACAAACTTACGAGCCCTAAGGCGAGTGATTTTATCAAAAATTTCATTAGCCAAATTGCCGAAAAGCAACAAACTTGAATAAATCCTTGAGAACAATTTTGCCTACACCATTTTTTCTCGAGTGGTATTCGACATGACTATTTCACGAGGAAAAGACAAAAAACAATAAAATTAGAGAACTTTTATCTAACAATGAAGCTTATTTATTTATATGAAAGTTACAGTTATCGCGAGTTAAAGCGAGTTTTCTAGCAGCGGATTATCATCTTTCAATCTGACTCACCATCGCACCACAACCCTCTAGCGGCTGTTATTTAACCTACAAGAAATTTTAAATTTGTATTCCTATCCCCCGAGAAGCTATGCAATAAAATGTGTTTTTCATCTGCATCCTTTATTAGCCTGTATCTCACAAACTAACAGAACAAGAGAAAAATTGTAGCTTGATATTTAAAACTTTCCTTAACGATCTACCATTCACGATACTTATATACGGGACACCCTGTATAAACAGGCATTAACCTTGCACGTCAGCAAGTTCCCCTTCGGTATTTCATTTGTATGAAATTTTACTATATACAAGGTGTTTCCACAGTAATCTGAAATGTTGTTGAGGCCAATTTTTCATTTAATTTAACATGTGTGATAAGTTTTATTGCTAATAGGATTCAGGGTGCTCAAAGTTTTTATTATTTTAATAGGAGCAATATCATTGTGATGAATATAAACATTAAAGTAGTAGTGCATTTCAGAGCAATTGTTGAAAATCTGCACCTCCAGATAAAATACAAGCATCCCCTCGACTTCTAATGGATTGCAAAAGACCTTTGGGAAGGTCAGGAGTATTGCGAATAACTTTAAAGCTTTGTATGATGCGATTTTGGAGATTTTGTAGATTTAAGATCGGGATTGTGTAAATATCCCCACACACAAAAATACAGAGCATTGTGTTCAGAAGTCATTGGGGGCCATGGGTGTGGAGATCCTTGTCATATCCAACGGACTGGAAAACGATCATTTAAAAACTTCCGTACGATTACTGTTAAAGACCCACTATGTATACTTACATATTTATGTTAATTTATCTCGATACATGGTAACGGGATGTTTTCGAATATAATAAAAATAAATATAGTTGTCACATCTGACATAAAAAAAAGTCTTTTTCGATCTTTGGCCGAAGGAACTATAATAATAATTACAGTCCACTAAATCTCTCCAACATTTGGTCCTTCGAGCCGGATGAGAAAAGAATTTAGTAAGGAACTTGCAGCTGCGGTGAATTCCCTTATATGTTGAAAAAACTTGGCCGCTGATCACTGCCTTACGCATACAAGTTTCGAAAAGTGAGTCCGTTCCAATATTTCTCATCATTTACTTATTTCATTCTCTTGAATTAGCACGCATTAGTTTACGTAATTTAGAATTATTTGAGTATTTTGCTTGTCATAAATTCCGATTAGTGACGAGAAAGTCTTGATAAGGAAACGGGGTTCATTAAAAAGCAAATTAACGATATTTGTTAATCATTTTAGGGATACTAAAGACAATATAGACCAAAATAGTATTTTAGAATTGCAGAAAAGATTATCCAAAATTGAAAATATATATGATAACTTTGATGAAGTTCAAACTCAGCTGGAAGTGCTTGCAGAAAATCCCGTCGAGCAGTATTTAGAAAGGGAACAGTTTGAAAATATGTTTCAAAAAATCACAAGCGAAGTCGAATTGTTTTTAAAATCACAAGGTAAGCCATCAGAAGGTATTGTTGTTGAATCACAAAGATTAGAAAATTAGTTCTCAAATAGTCCTAATAATTCTAATATTTTGTTAAAAAGAAAACAAGTAAAGCTGCCTGATATTAAGTGGTGTTTATGAAAAATGGATTGAGTTCAGGGATACTTTTCAGTCTCTCATCAATAATAATGATCACATCAGTGAAATAGAAAAATTCCAATATCTTAGGGCTTCATTAGAGGGTACTGCTAGGCAAGTTATACAGTCATTTGAGTTTTGTAGTAAGAATTATTCATCAGCTTGGAATGCTTTATGTAAACATTTTGATAATAAAAACATTTTGATTTATTATCATTTAGATGCATTATTTAATATGGAAAAGCTCCATAAAGCATCATCAGAAAAACTACGTGAAATAGTTGATCATGTTTCTAATCATATAAGAGCACTTGAGGTTTTAGAACAAAATGTAGATAGTTGGGATGTGTTAATTATACATTTAATTACCAAGAGTTTAGATAACTTCACATTATTGTAACGGTTGAATTTGTCACTACGTCTATTGTATATATTAAGTATTTGTATATAGTAATTACCTGACCGATATTGTCTCTATGTTTCTAATATCATTTTTCACTACGAAAGTACTCCAGTAGTTAAATAGTTTCTGTCAGCCCAGAGTTTTAGGGACTACTCTGCCATCATCCTTCCGGTGAAGTGGTGCAGGCTGTAACCATACCTGTCTTCACATCTTGACAACAATTTTATATTTTGTCGCTAGGTAATGTAAATAATAAAACTAGCGCCTACCTGGTAAATGTCCGTATAGATAGATTCATGTTAGTTGTTTCTTTTTGTTTGTTATATTATAATTCATAATTAAGGGTAGTAAGGGGTTTTCTCTCTTGTGGATTTTACTTTAGTTTTTAGTTACCGTGGGACTACTGATTTTGTTTCTGGCTTTGATTATATCATCTTTGGGGTGTAGCCACAGTAGTCCAAATACTTTGTCCTCTTCAGCTTGATAAACGCTAAAGTTTATTAGGGTTCAGCTATAAATTACTGACTCCTTGACTTGAAGTCTAAAACATTTAAAGTAGTAATTAGGTTTGATAAAACTTACTGATCTATATAGACATACTTTACTTTTGAGTTAGAGGTATATTTTCTTCATTTATCTACCATATTTTGGCTTAAGCAAATACATACTAGTTAGAAATCTTCTATGTAAGATGGCATTCGAATATTTTCTGAACATCTACTTATAATCTATATTAGCTGTTATTGCCATGTGTTTTGTATGTTAAATCCGAGTGTTTGATCTTGCTTTGTTTACGTTGGTTTGGTATTGTGGTACTATGTTTACCCAAATTTAGTTGAATAAGTTTTAATACATTGACTTTATCATTTCTGTCCAATGTTTACAAGTGATTATTTGTTGGATGACATTGACAATGGGCCGTGACAGTCGTGTCTTGGATAAAAGCGTTCGTTCGTCATGACTTACATAGAAGTGTAGCACTTTATGACTTGATCTGTGCGGAACACGCTCGGTGTAGTGAGCAGTGTAGTTCGGATGTATGTTTCGGCTAGGTTCCTCTGTGGTAGTATTCTGTATTGAAGTTGAAGATGTGTCACTCACTTCTTCTTTCCGGTGTGTGCTCCTACTTGATCTTGATAGTTGGTTTCCAAAAGTGCATCGAACTAGAATCTGAATTTTTTAATGACTGGATAGTCATCCCCTGCTGGGATTTATAGGTTCTCGTTCTGAATGAGTTGTGGAATATACGGCTAGTATTTTGGTTCTACGGGAGTTCGTATTGTTGAAGAATTCCGTCCTGTTCTGGAAGCCGTTTTCACAAACCCTTATAGGGGATATATTGCACTAAAACGATTGTAAGTATTTTCTCTACTTACTGATTTCGCATCACTATGTATTTATCACTATTTAAAGGAAATCGCCAACGTTGAAGTTTTGAAATTGAAGGTGTGCCACATGCTGTTGTTGGTTCGTTATTTGTTGGTAGCCGTCCAGTAAGAGGAAAATTTTGAGTATTGGACCCTTTTTGGAAAAGGTATGTCTCATAGATTTGTAGTTTTTGTAGATAAAACAGTTGGTGGTAAAATACTACCTGTTGATTGTAAATTTTTGATTAAGACAGTCTATTCTGTTACCCTGTGTATATTTTGTTTTCTTTGCCCGCTTTAGTCTAACGAATACTATAATTCGTGGGTAGTTCTTTAAACCTTCCCTGGCTATGACCAAAAACAGTTGATTTTAGATGCTTATCGCATTCCTATTATTTGATTTAAATTCAGTGTAGTATACTGTTACTGACACTGTTGATTGTAAGTAGGCCTTATGGCTACTTTGTGGGTTTGATTCAGTTAATTTGGGGTTGATTTTGATTTGTTCGTACTTGTAAATTCTTATAAATTAGCTTCTGGCATAGGCCGAGACAAGCTTAACTTGTCGAGGTGTTTGATTGATTCTTGTATAGGCTCAGTTTTTAGCTGATACCTGTTTTAATTTTTAATGGTTCACCTGTGGGGCCAGATTATAAACACTTCACCTGTGGGGCCAGACACACACTTCACCTGTGGGGCCAGGGTATACTTACCACCCTCCAGATACACACTTCGGGACATTTGGAGTCTACCTGGTGGATAGATAATGATGTCTTCTGCAGTTTGCTGCTACTCTTCAACAACTTCTTGAAGAAGACCACATTGAGGGTAACCTGGTATCGGGGGTTTTTCTGAGTTATTTACTTATTTTTATTTTAGGCTTTACGCCAACATGTATATACATTAGCTAGGTAGTTCCTTACTAATTTATTTTATTATGCAACTGTAATGGTGGAAATTAATATTTTGCGGTGGATTTTCACAATCTAATTTTCATAATTTTATCCACTTGCGCATGCGTCTCTGCCTTGGTACCAACGCCTTGACTACGGTGTCGCCTTGTATGGAATTGATTTTATAAACTGTACGCTACTTTCCAGGTTCGTTTATAGAACATATAATTAATACGTTCTTATTTACTGGTTCACTTGAACAGTCATATTAATTTCCCACTACGTAGGCCAATTAACTGGTATATGTTGGAATTTAATTGTTATTCATGTGGGGTCTTTTGTATGTGTAACAGAGGTTCACAATATTTTCTTTAAGTGGGGGGACATTTACTGGGGTTCACATTAGCTATTAATTGTAAAATATCCCTTAAGGGTATTAGATGTTTTTTTATTTAGATATTAGAAGGAACATAAGCTGAGGTTTGCCTTTTATTTTCATCCCTTGTTTTGCTGGATTATCGGGGGAAATTAGTCGTGCTAGGCCAAAGTGGAAAACTCAGTTGGCGCCCACACAAGTTGTCTACTATTTTGTCCGGAAGATCAATAAGAGGGATCCACCCCTACCTCCGTTCTGAGCGACGTCGAAGGCCTAAGGTTGTCACCGGAGCAACCGAAACTTATGTAACCAAGTAGACAAATTAATTTATAATCTTGCACTTTTTTTTAAATTATTTAAATTTTATAACTTGATTCTTAGTTGGGCTTGAGCTCAATTTTTAAGGTTACATTATCAATGTGGAAAGAATTTAAATTACTCCAAGAGAATGTATCTTTAAAAAATATGTATGATTTTCTTAAAAGTAGAGCTGATTTATTAGAGCGTCTGGATAATAAAAGATAAGATTCTAAATTAGAAAAAAAGGTATATCAATCAAAAGACAAAAGTTTTGTCGCTACTTATAAAAATAAATACAGCATTCATTGTACATTTTGCTCAAGTTTACATAGAAATCATAAGTGATCAGTTTATGACATTTTCACTATCAAAAAGACTTCAGTTGGTAAAAAATCATAAACTTTGTGAAAATTGTTCACGTACAGGTCATGTAACTACTAAGTGTAAGCTATATGGTACGTGCAAAAAAATGTGGTGGTAAGCACAACACACTTCTTCATCAAGAAATTAATGAAGAACCGTCGACTTCAGTAATAGTCGATGAAGTTGAAAATAATACAGTGTTAACATCACATACTTCTTATAAAAATGATCTGGTTTTACTTGCTACAGTGATTGTTGAAATTTATGATAAATATGGAATATCGCATAAATCTCGTGCACTGTTAGATTCTGGTTCACAATCCTGTTTTATTACGGAGTCTTTATGTAACAGACTTAAGTCGAATAAAAGTGAAATTCAATTTTCCGTCTCTGGGTTGAATATTAATGTCTCTCATTTGAAATATAAGACTGAGGTAACTATACATTCTCTTTACGAACAGTTTTCTATGACGATTCCTTGTTTAATTTTACCTACTATAACAGGTTTAACGCCTTCCAGAAGGGTCAATATTTCAGATCTGAATATTCCTGGATCAATTGATATACTCATTGGTGCCGATATATTTTGGCGAATTATTCGTTATAAACGTCTAGAACTGGCAATAAATAAACCAGTTCTTCAGGAAACTCGTCTAGGTTGGATTATTTCTGGAAAACTAAATAACCTAAATGATGTGGAACTAAGTCTTTGTAACATTAATCAGGAATGTGACGCTAATAAACTAATACAAGATCAATTAGAGACATTTCTTGAACTCGATGAAATTGCTGAGAAAAATCCATGGTCTATCGAACAGCAAGATTGCGAAAATCATTTTGTAAATACATACTCGTCTATGAAATGGTCGATTTTCAGTTCGCATACCGCATCAATCTATGAATTAGGAGATTCTAAAGAACCAGCAGCTAAACGTTTTTATGCACTAGAAAAAAGGTTAAATAAAGATTTCGCATTTAAAGAAACGTATAGTCAATTCCTACATGAAAATGAAAATTAAGGACATATGACAAAATTAGACAATTCATCTGAAATATCGTATTTCTTACCCCATCATGGTGTTTTGAGTGTAAGAAGCTTAACAACCAAGTTACATGTTATTTTTTATGCTTCAGCTTCAACATCAACGGGAGTTTCACTTAATGATATTCAAATGGTTGGTCCCACCATTCAGGATGATCTTTCTTCCATTTTATTACGATTTCGTCAACATCGTATAGTTTTCACTGCCGACGTAGAAAAAATGTATCGACAAGTCGAAGTGGCAAAAGAAGATCGATGTTTTCAAAATATATTATGGAGAAATGATCCTTCCGAAGAAATTTCTGTTTATAAATTGAATACAGTGACTTACGGAACCGCTAGTGCTCCGTTTTTGTCAATTAGATGCCTTGTTCAATTGGCCCATGAGGTTCGTGAAACATTACCAGATATTTCGGAAATTATTTCCCATGATTTTTACGTTGACGATTTATTAAGTGGTTGTGATGATGAAAACCATGCAACGAATTTGTGTGTTGCAATAAAAGAGGTAATTGAATTTGGTTGTTTTCCATTAAGGAAATGGAGATCTAATTATGCAAATATTTTTAATAAAATCATACATAATGAGACTAGTAATGAAAATTCTTATTTGTTAGAAATTTGTAAGAATGAAACTGTTAAAATTTTAGGTTTGCTCTGGTCAAATATTGATGATAAATTGCTATTTAATATTCATTTTGAACTTTCCAATAAACCAATCACAAAGAAAACAATGTTATCATGCATCGTACGTATTTTTGATCCACTAGGACTGTTAAATCCTTGTGTTATTATCGCGAAAATTATGCTTCAAGAGTTATGGAAAGAAAAACTGAGTTGGGACGATCCTCTCAGTCGATATTTTAGCACAAAATGGCGTAAACTCATGAAATAATTTAATTCACTTAGTTTTCTTGAAATTGGTCGTCATGTTATATGTGAAAACCCAAGAGTAATTGAGTCACACATATTTTCAGACGCATCAGAGAAGGCTTACGGTAGTTGTGTTTATGTACGTTCGGTGAATGAAAGAGGTGTTTTTAGTCATATTTTCTGTTCTAAATCGAGAGTAGCTCCTATAAAACCGGTTACTATTCCTCGTTTAGAGCTATGTGCAGCTCATATATCAGCAAAATTATCTGAAAGAATGGAAAACTCTTTAAGATTAAAGATTTCGAAAAAAGTATTTTGGACCGATTCAAAGATTGTATTAGGCTGGATCAATATGTCCGCTAATTTACTAAAACCGTTTGTGCGCAATAGGGTGGTTGAAATTCAATCCCTCACTAATATTGACAGTTGGAAATATGTACCGACACTAGAAAACCCTGCTGATTTTCTAACAAGGGGCATTAGTCCAATAAAAATAAATGATTTAAGTACTTGGAGGCATGGGCTATTTTGGTTAAAAGAAAATGAATCATTTTGGCCAAAGGACAATTCTGGTGTAGAAATATTACCCGAGATGCATGAGAACGTTACATCATTAGTTATAGATAGTAAAGATTGGTTTAGTTTCGAGAGATTTTCTAAATTTAGTCGCCTTACACGAAGTTCTGCTTATATTTTGAGATTTATAAATAATTGTCGAAATGGAAAAGAAAATAGGATTTCAGGTCCCTTGAATTCAGTTGAAATCCATAGCTGTTACATTTTATTGATAAAATTAATGCAAAAAGGGTCATTTAACGAAGAATACACTAAATTAATGGATTCAAAACCTTTGAGTAAACATAGTAAATTACTTTCACTTAATCCATTTCTCGACAAAGATAATATAATTCGTGTGGGTGGCAGACTTGAAAATTATTTTAGCTTTTCTAAAAAACATCCCATAATTTTGTCTTCCAATCACCATTTCACAAAACTTTTATTTAAAATGGAGCATGAATCACTATTTCACGCTGGACCCCAACAATTATTAGTTTCTATAAGAGAAAATTATTGGCCTATCGCTGGACGAAACCTAGCAAAACTGACTGTCAGATCTTGTATAAGATGTTATAAATTCAAATCAAAAGGCATTATTCCAATTATGGGAAATTTGCCAGCTACAAGATTTTCTTCAGGTTTTCCCTTTCAAGTAAGTGGTTTAGATTATGCAGGACCAGTTTTGATAAAAAACCGAAAAGGGCGTGGTAGCAAATTAATAAAGGCTTACATTTGTTTATTTGTATGTTTCTCTACTAAATGTATTCATTTAAAACTCGTAAGTGATTTAACAGCAGATTATTTTCTGTTGGCTTTAAAGCGATTTATATCGCGTAGAAGCAAATCTCTTCATATTTATTCGGATAACGGTACTAATTTTGTGAAAGCAAATCGAGAATTAAAAGATTTGCATAATTTTCTACAAGCACATGACTCTGACATTCAGGATTAAATGACTAATCAAAGAATTGGTTTGCATTTTGGACCTCCATATGCACCTAATTTTGGAGGGTTGTGGGAAGCCGGAGTCAAATCAACAAAATTCCATTTAAAGAGAGTTCTGGGTAATTCACATCTAACGTATGAGGAGTTTTCAACTATACTCGTACTTAATTCTAGACCTCTAACTCCACTTTCTTCTGATCCTGCAGATCTCTATCCTCTCACTCCATCTCATTTTCTGATTGGACGGACTCTTACTTCAACGTTGGAGCCAAATCTGGAAGATGTACCTGAACCTCGTTTATCCCAGTATCAAAGACTTGAACAGCTAAGGCAGCAGTTTTGGAATAGATGGCGAAAAGAATACGTCGGGCAACTACAGCAGCGTTCGAAATGAAAAACAAATTCCAGACGCATAGAAAAGAGTTCATTGGTAATAATTAAGGAAGACCATGTGCCACCTTTGGAATGGTGTCTGGGGCGCATTACAGACTTGTTTCCCGGAGGAGACAATGTAGTCCGAGTCGCATCAGTCCTCACAAAACGCGGGACAGTTACTAGCAGTTACAAAATTGTGTCCACTACCCGTAGAAAATCACCAAACGTTCACCAAAGTAGATTCATCTAGCCCACTAATTGACGAATAGATTTAAGTAATGTTTTTTAAAGACCAAAGGGCATGTTAAAGACCCACTATGTATACTTACATATTTATGTTAATTTATCTCGATATCTGGTAACGGGAGGTTTTCGAATATAATGAAAATAAATATAGTTGTCACATCTGACATAAAAAGATAGTCTTTCTCTTTCTTTGGCCGAAGGAACTATAATAATAATTACAGTCCACTAAATCTCTCCAACAATTACTTCAAAATGTCGAGGAGCACCGTCATGGATAAACCATATACGTCTAATTATAAATCTTCCGACATAACTGGCAGTTTATTTTCTAGAAAATGAAGGTTATTTTACCGTTTAATCGTCCAAAAAGGAAAAATGGTCCTATTAAATAATCGTCGATAATACCTATCCAAACATTGGCCGAAAAAGAGTGTTACAACTGCTACAACTGTGAATTTACATCAGACCATTTGTGGTGACTATGAAGATTCATACTGCCATGTTTTGAGAAGTTGACTTCATCTCTAAAAAAATATAGTGGTAGAAAGATTAGGATTGTTTTAAATTTTTCTTAAAATCCATTGGCAATACTGCATACGGAGCGGATAGTCATTAGGTAGCAAATGTTGAATACATTTGACATAGCATAGACACAAATATTTTTTTTTCAGAACATTCCAAACCGTTTAGTGTCTAACAATTATTTGTTGAGCAATTTTTCTGGTACTCGATTCTGGATGTTCGTCAACAATTTGAAGAAAATGATCGAGTTTTGGAGTCATAGCAGTTCTAGGTCGCCCAATAATATTCCTCGATTTTGCAGAAGTTCCAGTTTCTTGTGAACTAAGATGCAGTTCAGTGAACGTTTCAGAACGTGGTAAGCGGTTATTTTCTAAACGCGGGTTATACCTACCTATGACCTTTGAGGTATTATCATTAGCTTATCCATACAGTGTGGAACAGCCAAATGGAATAAATTCGATAACTTATAAATGAGGGCGTGTTGGGAAAAACGCTTGGACACGTCGATTTGTATTTTTAAATGCGCATTTTTTTCAAAAAAAATTATATAGGGTGTGTCATGTGACAGTGGCCAATACCAACTTTCTTATTTTAAATGCAACCCCCTGTATATTATTTATTTACTTCGGAAAATTATAGACATAATTCGTGTACTAATGTCCTATACCTATCTTCAACTGTTTCGGAAATATTAAGTATTTTCAGATTTATTACAAAAATTATTAGTATTAAGTATTCCCTCCAAAGCCTACGAACGGATATTAAAAAAGAAACTTACTGTGCAAACCGAAAATTTTTTGGAACAATCACAAAGTGGATTTAGGAAAGGGCATAGCATCAACGACCATATTTTTACGATTAAACAAGTGACACAGAAAGCAATAGAAAGAAATTTGGAAATATACCAGAGATTCGTTGATCTAGAAAAGGCGTTTGACAGAGTGCCAAGACATATGATTAAAGAAGCATTAAATGAAAGAAACTTAGATAAACAATTAGTGAATGCAATAATGAGCCTACATGACGACAATACAATATATGTAAGAACAGACAACATGGTGTCAAAGAAATTAAAATTAATAGTGGTCTAAGACAAGGAGGAGTATTAAGCCCATTGTTATTCAACTTAATATTAGATGATGTGATGGAAGACACAAGAGAACATACTAAAAAATTGTATATTGTACACAGACATCTGCAGCCCGTTTATCTACGTGAATGCGCTTTTGCAGATGACCTTGCAATATTCGCAAAAAACGAACAGGATTTACAAAGGAACTTGGACATTTGGAAAATAAAAACCTAAAAATAAACGGAGAGAAGACAAAAGTAATGGTGACACGAAAAGAAAATACCCAAATAAATGTAAATCTTAACGGAAAACATCTAGAACAAGTAGAGAATTTCAAATACCTATATAGGAGTAAACATCAATAATGAAGGGAACCATGACATAGAAATAAACACAAGAATAGAAAATGCATCAAATAGTCTTAAAAACTCGTTCACTGGAAAGAAAGAAATCTCCGTTAAAACGAAAATGACTGTATATAGAACTATATTTGTCCCTATATTAACTTTTGAATGCGAAAGCTGGGTACTGACGAAGAGGATGGAAAGCAAATTACAGAGTATGGAGATGAAATACTCACGGAAGGTCGCAGGAATTACAAGGAGAGGCAGAATACGAAATTCAACAATAAGAAAAATGCAGTAATCCAGATAATACAAGAGCGACAATTAAAATGGTTTGGACACAACTAGATTAAGCAATAACATGCCAGTAAAACAGATATAGGAGGCAAAAAGGCATGAAAGCAGAACCAGGGGAAGACCAAGGAAAACATGGGACGATAACATAGAAAAAGCTTTGAAAAGCAAAGGCATATCTGTAGAGGAAGCACGAATCAAAGCAAGAAACAAAAACACATGGAGAGATTTTAAAGACAATGATTAGGCCAAACTTTCACACCTTAGTTTTATGGCGTCCGACGTTGTTTTCTGCAGATATAGTGTTAATTGAGCTGAATACTTTTTAATATAGATAAAGGATGGTTAAAATAATTGGTAAAAAGGACTTTGGCACGGAAAACACAACATTGCTGTATATTTTCTAAACATTATGGCGCCCTTTCAGTCGATGGACAATTGGGCGTCTCTTATATTCAGCATTACGTATATATGATAGCCTTTAGGGCGTCAATTTTGTTATTGCGTTGTTGCCGCAGTAAGTACATATCTGCTATTTACAGAAAATAGGAGGACAAATAAGATATAATGTGGTTATTGTAAGTAGGAGGGATCTATATTATGTTATTGCAATGAAATTTCAGAAGTATTCATTTCACAAGTTACAAACACTCAAAATATTGAAGACAGTGAACTTAAATAAATCTCCAAAGGGACAATTTCTTCACAAAACTGCATTATTTTCAGAATTACATGATAGTTATTATTTTATATGGTGTTTGTTAGGTACTAGTTGAAGAATAGCTATTTATGTAGGAAGTTACAAAAAATATGATTTTTTGTGACATTTGTGATCATTCAGGACACGAGTATTGTCGGTGAAAAGTTTTAACCCTAGTTGAGAACTAATATTTTTCCTGCGTAGATAAATAATTTATTTCCTTAAAATTGTGGGTTACGGGAAAATACTATAAGGGAAGTGATGTGATGGAGTGATTTTGACGTTTCGAGATTCGAATGGATCTACACGTTTCATATTATTCCAAAAAACCCATTTTTAAAAAATGTCGGTCGGTCAGTTGTCAACACGATAACTCAAAAACACTACCGAATTTTTCAATGAAATTTTATAAGTAGGTTCAGAACATAAAATCTGAGGCTAAGTTCGTAAATGATTAAAATCTGATTTACAGATTTTCGGAAAATTCAATTTTCATGCAGTTTTCTCAATTTTCCACCCGAAATAATTTTTTTAACGAATAACTGACAAATTTGTTGGAATCTTCGTATCAAAAAACCTCCTATACAAAATTTCTCCGAAATCGGAATCAAAATTTTTTTGGAAATTTCCTTCAGCTTTAATCCTGTATATTATCTACAATATAAAATGAAAGAATTCAAATGTAGTAAGTAATTGAAATGCATGTTAAACATTTTGCAGTCCTGACCCAAAAATTGTAAATTTTGGTTTATATTGAATGTATGGAAAAAATTACGCAGTATCATGTATTTTAATACGCGGAATCCATTTCTTGATGTAGTGTTATGAAATTTTTGTTATTAAAAAAATGTTTTCTTAGTTTTTTTTCAAGTAAAGTATTAGAAAACAAATTTTGGGTGAAAACTAATAGCCTCGTGCATAAGGTGAAGTCATCTGGGTACATCAACTGGTTCAAATAATATTCTAATACATCAGTCGGAGCTAGATATATCTCGTTTATCCTTAGTGCCACGAAACAACATTATCAACAAAAGAAGTAAGTAGATATCGTCAAGGACCAGATTTTAAAAATATTCATACATACAGTCTGCTCCAAAATTCAGTGACGAAACAAACACATATTTTTTATGTAACACCCTGTATTTCTTAATATCTTTCGATTCTCTTCGAAGTGCTGATTTCGAAAAACTATAGCACTTGGGGTCAAATGGTTATAGTTTCTAAATTCCAGGGTGTTGAAAATCACTTTTTTAACTTCAAAGATTTTTCAGCTAAAACAATTGATTTTTTTAAAAAGAATGGATGTCCCTATATTTACTTGGGTTTAGTTGGGTTCTTCAATCAATTTTGGAACATCCTATATATACAAGAATACTTATAAAATCTGCCTCTTGGCGATATCGGCTACTTTTATGTTTCATCAATATTGTGTATAGGAAAAGGAATAACTTTTGGCCCTTGTACTAATATTTCTGTTGTTAAAAAAAATTGAATTTTTTGTTATTAATCTAATGAAATTATGTCATATCTACCTGTTGGTTTTCCAATGAGTCCTTCAGTTGATTCTTGCTGATTTGCCATTCCAAATGAAGTATTATATACAGGGTGGTCCGTAAGTAATGGTCCAAAGTGAAATGGGAGATTTTTGGCCTGAAAATATTACAATCTCTTGCAACTTGCTTTAATCAAATATTGATAATGGAAAAGATACAGGGTGGCAAAGTTTAAATGTAAAAGATGTTTTTTCTCAGTAAATTGAAAGATTTTGGATATACAAACGTAAAAATTAAGAGATGGGTGTTTTAAGGCATGAGAAATCGTAACATGATATCCGTTTTGATGTATTTCCTAGAGGGCGCCACATGAGCTATGTTGTTGGTGTAACTGTTCGCTTAACTTTTTCATCGTTAACGCTATCTCTCTTTTTATTGAAAAATATTAAAACAACATTATTTGCGACAAAAATAAATATGTATCATTAGTCTCAAAAATTACTAGTTTTCGCATTTTAAAAACCCCCTACATAATTTTTATTTTATTTATTAGCACAAATAACACCGTACACTAACTAACGTCGTTAGTTAGTGAACAGTGCAAATAATAGCGTTAGTAGGCGCTGATGTCAGCAAATTTATCATCACAAGAATTAACATAGCAGGTGCCGATGTCAACAATACTCCTGTCAGTTAATCATTCGTGTTTTGACAGTTAATCTCATTACACTCTTGAAGTACGAAACTATTTAAACACCTTGTTTCCTGAACGCTTGATTCGTCGTGGTAGTCCCTTTCCTTGGCCAGCACGCAGTCCAGAATATAACCCCTTGGATTTCAGTATATGGGGCACAATGAAGGAAATAGTTCACAGAAACCCTATAAATAGTCGAGTTCAACTTTGGCAAGAAATCAGAGCAACAAAAAATTTTTTTACGCCAATGACATTGTTTAATATTAGGCGATCTTTCATGAAACGCATGGATAAATGTATCGAGATGAATGGCGGACATATTGAACAATTACTGTGAAATAATATTTAAATTTTGTTGTTGTATTTTTCAATAAATTGTTCTTTTTTCTCTTGATTAAAAGTTATTGAGTTCATAATGGTTGCTTTATTAATATGTCAAAGTACTAATAAATAAAATGCAAATTACGTAGAGGGTTTTTAAGATGCGAATATCTTGAAAACTAGCAACCTTTGAGACTTATGATAAGTATACATTTTTTTCACAAAAATGATGTCATTTTAATATTTTTCAATGAAAAGCGAGATAGTGTTAACGATAAAAAAGTTGAGTGCACAGTTACACCAACAACGTAGCTCATGTGGCGCCCTCTAAAAAATACATCAAAACGGATATGATATTATGATTTCTCAGGAACTAAAACCCCTATCTTCAAATTTTTACGTTTGTATATCCAAAATCTTTCAATTTACTGAGAAAAAACGTTTTTGAGATTTCAACTTTGCCACCCTGTATCTCTTTTATTATCAATATTTTATTGAAGCAAGTTGCGTCAGATGTAATATTTTCAGGCCAAGAATCTTCCATTTCACTTTGGACCATCACTTACGGACCATCCTGTATATATATTTTTATTGTTTAAAAGTATATCTTGCAATTTTTTTTAATTTCATTCAACTATTCGAGAGCTATAAGACCGAGGCAGGCAATAAATGCGGAACATAACACCCTCTATGCCACAAAGTGTTAGAGTAGACCTTAATGCCCGGTTAAGTCATGTTTACTGGTCAATGATGAACAAGTTGAACATTTATTGTGAATTTTCTTTTGTTTACTTTGGTAATTTAAAATCAAAAATTGACCTGTTTGGGGAATTTTTAATAGTACTCTTTATTTAGCTTATAATAAATTTATGCGTTACTTGGACGCACCCTATATACAGGAACGTATCTAAGAAATTAAGAACTGGGAAGTAACTTGGGACTTCGATTTTAAATGAAAAAGAGATTCATTCATATTGTTTCATGTATAATTTGCGTATATTGTTTCGCGTTTACGGCGTCCACTGACCATCCGCATACAACGTGCTAACTCTTTTTTTTTAAGAAAACTAAATATTTTTCAATTCAATCAAATTACGATTAATGCTTGAATCCATGACTTTCTGAAATACTTAAAAAAGCAAAAATAAGTAAAAATAATAGTGGACACAAAAAGTTCTCTCATAAACACTGAAACTTTTTGTCATATGTTAATTCAAGCAAGTGTTAGTGGCATAATTACTGTAATATTTATTGTCGTAAATGTTTTGATTTTGTGAATTGTTATCAGTTGTCAATTGTAATTTTTACTTTTGAATAGTAAACTATGGCTCACCTAAATGAATCACAGCGCATAGGAATATTAATCCTTAGCGGATGCGGAGATAAAAAAAGAACACAGAACGAGGTATGCAATTTATTCAACGCAAAATATCCCGACAGACCCATCAGCCAATTAACAGTAAGTAAAATAGTCCGAAAATTTGGGGAAACTGGGCACGTTAAACATATTCCAAACGCTGGGCGTCCTAAAATTGAAGACAATGTGAAACTTGATATTTTATTAAATGTACATGACAATCCTCACAGTAGTTCAACACAAATGGGTGAATATGCTGGAGTTTCCCAAAGATCGGTATTACATATTTTAAAAAAAGAAAAATACCATCTCTACAAAATTCAACTACATCAGGAATTAAACGACGACGATCCCGATCGCCGGCTTCAATTTTCTGAAATTATGCAGGATTTATGTATCCCCAATCCACTTTTCATCAATCAAATCCTTTTTTCCGATGAAGCAACATTTTTTATACATGGTACCGTGAATCGTCAAAATTGCAGATATTGCAGTCAAGAAAACCCGTATTGGATGACTGAGGCACACACGCAATATCCTCAGAAAGTGAATGTATGGGCAGGGATCATCAATGACAGAATCATTGGCCCTTTTTTCTTTGGAGAAAATCTAACAGGAAGACGCTATTTAACTTTTTTGAGAAATCAACTTATACCTGTCCTTGCTAACATGTATCCAAATGCCAATAATCCAAATTTACCTAGTGAAAATATCTGGTTTCAACAAGATGGATCCCCTCCGCATTACGCACGTGAAGTACGCCAATTTTCAAATAATTACTTTCCCGGGAGGTGGATCAAAAGACGAGGTTTTATAGAGTGGCCAGAAAGGTCGCCAGATCTAACACCTCTAGATTTTTTCCTGTGGGGTTACATAAAATCAAAAGTTTATGTCAATAGACCCCAAAACTTACAGGACTTGAAAGATAGAATTAGGCATGAAAAGAGTCTAATTACTCCAGAAGTCATCCGCAATGTACTTGATGAATGTGTCCGTACATTCGCATATTGTCAAGAAACCGATGGATGGCAGTTCGAACATTTAATTTAAAATAATTGTTAAAATAATTGTTAAATCATTAGTTGAAATTTGGTTGAATTTAAATTGAAAAAATTGATTTCGTACTAATATTTTAGTTGAAAATGTAATGTCGTTAAATAAGGAATTAAATTCTCGTTCAAATGAGGTGTCACATTATACCGATTTCTTTTTAAAAAAATTAACGATTACGTCACTACACCTACACCGGTGACGTCATCCCTACTCCATGTACGTTATAACATGGGTATTTTACAACAAAAATCGATCTGTTTCGGGATTTCCCTTAAAACTCGACGGTTCTCGAAATAATAATAATATTCCATAATTTAGCCGTTCACTGTAGAATACTATTAATAAAGAAATGCGCCAGCTCACTGACCTTCCTACCTCATATCTAAACCTTTACTCACGTTAATGTATCGGACTCTCTTAATTCGGCGCTATTAGAGGAGAGTGGTTGACGTGACGCTCTAAAGACGAGAGCATGTATTTGAGAGAATACTCAGAGTTGAGTAATGTACCAGAAATGTATTTTTCTAACTGTTGCATTTAACAATATAAGCAAGTTTCTACTGAAACGGCAGCGTTGTCAAATCTCGGGACGCTCTAAGCGCGAATAACTATCAAGATAAAATGTATACTCTATATACAACTTAATACTCCTAGCGACTCTGCCGGAGAGTTGCGCGAACTAAAAATGACTACTAAAAATTAACATCGATGTCGTAATGTCAATTTTGATAGTTTTATTTTTAATTTAATTTCTTGAAAAAGAAAATTATATCTTATACCATGTTTTTTCTCCATATTATACATATTATATATAGATATTGTGATTAACCTCGCTTAGTTGTAAGTAATTAATGTTTTACTTTTAAACTGAATTTATTTATACCTGTTGAAATATCTATAAATGTATCTTTTGTAGTTCTTTGATAATGGTGATAATAAAGATAATAAATTACCGAAAGCTCAGAACAAACTAAAAAGAGTTCACTTATTCACATCCCCCACAATAATAGTTAGACCTAACTAGTATCGGCAACGAACTATTTCCTATATATATATATATATATATATACTATGTTCATTTGAAAAGGACCCACCCTTAATATTTCAAAAATGGGACATATTAGAAAGAAATGCCGAAACACGTCAACTTTTAACTTGTTTGTTTTGCCTTTGATACTAGCCTTCCATTGTTATTTAATCGTTGTTTAAAATTGGCTCTTTTTCAAGTTTTCGTATGCTTCCATATTGTGTTATGATAGAAAGACTCTTTAAAGAATAAAAAATTTACAAATAGTAAAAAGACAACTGTTAACAAGGAAAAACTGCTATTTAATCATGCGTCAAAGCGACCACCGTTAACACTCAGGCAATGAAAGTTGAAAAAGAGCCAATTTTAAACAACGATTAAATAACAATGGAAGGCTCGTATCGAAGGCAAAACAAAATGATTTAATAGAGATTTACCAGACCTTTTAAATGAGGTGTGACTTGATACCTAATGACATTTGAAAAAATGTAAGGGGTGTCTCTAGTAGAGAGGGGGTGAATCTGACGTTTATGACATTAGCGTCAAAAAGTGTCCCCCTCAAGTTAAAAGTTGACGTGTTTCGGCATTTCCTTCTAATATGTCCAATTTTTGAAATATTAAGGATGGGTCCTTTTCAAATGAACACAGTGTATATATATACAGGGTTGGGATAAAGTATGTAACCAAGTAAATATCTTTTAAACGAAAAGAACGATATTTATGAAAATTTGCAGATAAGTGCAATGAAACAAAATGCATCTGATGTACATTTTTTTGTTAATAATATACTTCCGGTTTAACCGGAAATGCCATCAACTTCTTTAATTTGAATGGGACACCCTATATATTTTTACAGATTTTGAAAGAGCTTGTTATTTGAATTCATACAGACTGAGTTTAGTGTGAAAAAATTTGTAAAAACGAGAAATATAGCACTTTAATCAACCTCCTTTGAGTTTTCTGCATTAGAGCAAAAAACTATTTATATAAACTAATTGATAAACGAGTACTATTTAGTACGTCTTTTGTTCTCCAAGTGTCAAATTCTAATTGACGGAAATGAATTTTACAATTTGGTTCAATTAAGTGAAAAAGAGCGTATTGAAATTTTAATGATGATAGGTTATGGTGATCGTGTTAGAACTCATGAAGAAGTGTGTCATATTTTTAATAATTTGCATCCGGACAGAAATCCGCTTGAGAAATCCGCTCAACAGTAACTAAAACATTACAACGTTTTAATACAACTGGGATGGTAAAAAATTTGCTAAAACCTGGAAGACCGCGGACAGCAACGAACGAAACTGTTAAACAAAATATTGCAATCGATTTAGAAGAATCACCTCAAACTTCCACCACAAATTTCACACTAAACCATGGTATCAGTCGACGTTCTGTAGGAAAGATATTAAAAAGTGAAAAGTATCATCCGTATAAGGTACAGTTGGTTCAAGAATTGTCAGACGATGATTTTGACCGACGGCTAGAATTTTGCAAACGGCTAATGGACATCTGTAATGTCGACGATAATTTTGCTTCTAACATAGTTTTTTCCGATGAGGCAACTTTTTGTTTAAATGGAACAGTTAATCGCCATAACTCAAGGTAT
Source organism: Lochmaea crataegi (assembly GCA_947563755.1). NCBI lineage: Eukaryota > Metazoa > Arthropoda > Insecta > Coleoptera > Chrysomelidae > Lochmaea > Lochmaea crataegi. The sequence continues at coordinate 12,367,868 of OX387424.1, read as the reverse complement.
TGGTCAAATGAGAATCCTCATTGGATTCATGGAGCACATACCCAGCATCCACAGAAGTTAAATATTTGGATGGGAATTGTCGAAAATAGGCTTATAGGCCCATTTTTTATAGACGGAAATTTGAATGGTGACAAGTATTTGGATCCATTTTAGAATTTGGTGTAGCTTTGAGAAACTCTTCTCTAGGGTCCCAAAGAACAAAATGTACACGAGTTTGATTGTTACAAGCGCTTGTTTCCGCCTATTTAAATAAAGACTTTTAAAAATCGATATTTTCAAGCTTTATCAACTTTTACTTTGAAATGTTTCTTTTTGAAGATATTTATATGATCAAAGCGAAATTTTCAGGGGGAAAGATAGTAGTTTAAGATTAAGCAGCGATAATTGGCTTGGTCAATACCTTTAAATAGAAACAACGTGCTGAAAATTAGTGTTTTTTATTCATTTTTTGTGAATTTTAATCGACTCTAGCGTCTTGACTGTTGAGAATTAAAATCTTATGTTTTGCGGGAATTAAGTATACATATCATAGACAAAATACAGCCATGGGTTGACCTGAGCAGCCCTTTATAGAAGAAAACTTTGCTTGAAGTTTTGAAATTAAAAATAATCGCTTTATTCAGTTGATAAAACGAACGTGTTGACTGCGAGATAAAAATCTGAAACTCACAGAATGAAATGTTCTTACCTTCAACTTTGAATAACTGCACCACTTGTTTTGTTATTTTCATGTTTAGTGTATGTGCGAGCCGTTTTTTTACAGCAAAAACCTGGACATTTCTACTAATAGATTAAAATTACTTATTATCGAAAATAATTATGAATGGAAAAGAAGTTTTGAGTGTCAAATTGTCTCTGGAAGTAATTATTATCGAAAATGACAGTAACTGTAAACAATTTCAACTAGAAAATTATCTTTTTTTGAACAATTTACGTTTTGGTTTTAGAATATTAACAATAACAAAATTATCGGAAGCTGAATATTTCCGCGGTTTTAATTGATTTTGAGTAATTGGTATGAAGCTATGATATGATCTCGTGTTTGTAATTGTATTTATATTTATAAATCCTTCAGATAACAATGTTTCAGCAGCTTCCACAACCTGACTCGATACAAAAAAAAAATTTTACACCAGAAATCTGATTAGAACAAAAGTTGTACATCGCTTCTGGAGTTAAAATATGATGATCGATAGTTCTCTGCAAGCTCCTCACGATCCTTTTGATTGTACCGCCTGCTCCATCGCATGGACTTTTACCATGAGAAGTGGCAAAGAAATGCCACTCTGCCTTTAATCCAAAATCCGCTTCATGATGACATAAATTTTTAATTTATTTTTCTATTAAGTGGCTGCTCCATCACTGAAGTAATAAATTTTTCTGAACTCCGGATAGTTGTTTTTAACGTAATCAAGAAAAAAATTTTGAAACAAGAAAAACGATACTGTACTGTGAGTAAGATAATCACTAATCATAGATAAAGTTTTTGTTTTAAGTAAACCGTCTTCTTTAAAATAAATTACAAAGGGATGTAAAGTAGCTTGATTATTTGTCCAATGAAAATATTGTACTTCATCTTGTACCATGATTGAATAATTTTCTGAGAAATCAACCAATGCTTTACACTCTGAATTGTCTTTTAAATTTTCTTTCAGGTTTCTCAAGTACGCAGATTGATTTTTTGTAATGAAATGATGAGATTTTAAAGCTGTCAATTGTATTTTCAGCTAGATAACATACATTGTTCACTACTATCATCACAAACTATCTTTTTTAGTAATATTTTGTTCCTTAGTTTACCTTTACACGCCATTAACATTAACTTCATATTTTGATGGATCAAACAAACGCATACTGAATCTGTACCATTTGCTCCAGCTAAAACACAATTCTTCGGTCGTAGTGAAGCAAACCAAGTTACTAATATAATGAATAATTAATAATATTGGCAATTATTTTTTTAAAATTACGCATATTCTTACTTGTAAATGCAATACAGTCAAATTATAAAGATTAGCTTACCTCTATACGCATACATAAAGATATATAAAAATTCTGTAGATAAAACGGAATTTTTTGAGATAAAAACTTCTAGTTATTTGGGAAAAAATGAAAAAAATTGCTTTAAAAAAATGGCTCGGACATACACTAAACATGAAAATAACAAAACAAGTGGTGCAGTTATTTGAAGTTGAAGGTAAGAACATTACATTCTGTGAGTTTCATAGTTTTATTGGGACCCTAGAGAAGAGTTTCTCAAAGCTACACCAAAATCTAAAATGGATCGGCAACAATTTTTTTTATTTTCAGACGATTTTATATGGAATTACTCTATTACCAAATCAATGTCCGGCAGTACCTGAACCAAATTTTTCCAAATCGGTGGATAGGGAGGCGCGGATCGATAGAATGGCTAGCGCGATCTCCTGATCTAACGCCATTAGACTTCTTATTGTGGGGATATGTCAAAAGTATTGCATATAAAACTAAACATCTCAACTTAGATGACTTAAAAATACGAATCACGCCTGCGATTAGATCAGTCACGCCTGAGATGTTGAGTAACGTTAGAAGACATTTCTATACCAGATTAGCATGTTGCCAAGACGTTCGCGGCGAGCCTTTTGAACATTTCCTTCATTGATATTAATGTTTTTTGTGAAATAAAATAATTTTCATTTTTTAATGTTAATTTTTGTAATAAATCTGAAAACACTTAATATTTCCGAATCAGTTGAAGGTAGGTATAGGAAATTGTACATGAATTATGTCTAGAAATTTCTGAAGAATCTAAAAAAATAAATAATATACAGGGGGTTGCATTTAAAATGAGAAAGTTGGTGTTGGCCACTGTTTTTTGGAAAAAGTGCGCATTTAAAAATACAAATCGACGTGTTCAAGTGTTTTTCCCAGCACGCCTCATTTATTCGTTATCGAATTTATTCCATTCAGCTGTTCCACACTGTATAAAAAATGCATATTAGTCATTTTAACATTAGTATCCATAGACATCGTTATTAAATGAACACAAACGAAAGCCGAACTGCGACAACAAATTAGGAATTATACAAATTTCTTGTTTGTTTTTGGGTGGGATTCAGGTGTGACACAGTAATTGTCAAAATTTGAATGGCCACTGAGAATAAACATGTTCTTTCTTATTAGTTTTGGAAACCATTAGTGTCACTAAGGAAAAATTATTACTTGTAATCTTCTTGTGCTTGAATTATTGCCGGAAATTTTTTGCCGATAATTTGTAGAGCTAATTCATGTACGAGATAAATTTCCCGCAATTAATTCAAGCACTAGGGGGATTCGGTGAGAAAATTTTATACCAGAGTTATTTAAAAGGAAAACATTAGGTAAATAACTATTTAGACGTCATCAATTAATAAAATAGAAGGAACAATTGAAGTTTTTCGTTATTTGAACCGGTATTAATACTGTGAGGGTTTTTTACTTCGAAAAGAAATGTCGCGAGTTAGAAAGGAAACTACAGAGTTAATTAGAAAAGATGTGGAAAATTTGACTTCATCAAATACCAAAGAGTTAAAGTGTGGAGATGAAGGATGATAGCTGTCATGTGCCGATAAATTTCCACATTTTAATTTTACGTCTACATGCTCATGTGGATGAAAAATTTCCAGAAACTTTGCTGGTTACCAAAGCAACAATGTCGAAATAAAGCATCTGATTGGTATAATGAAAAAATTATTAATATTGTTTTAATATTTTGGTGTTGACGACGAGTAATAAAATTAGAAAATTACTTATCTGGGTATGGTTAGCACAGCTGTAACAATTTTCTAGATGTCCAAAATACCATTGCCAATAAACTCTCCTCCCTAGGTGTGCAGGTTAAAAATGTATGTGAAAGTTATTCAGTTTGTAGATTCAGGTAACAATTAAACTTATCATCACTGACTTTACGTTAGCTTTATGGGGTGGGAATTATTTTATAACACAATTTCTCCAAATCAAAATTTCACTACTGTTTTCCCTTCTTTTTGAGTGACTTTTCTATTTATTTCGTTGCTAGTCTACTTAGTTTTTTTTTTAATAAAATACCACCTATGGAAATGAATGTTTATCATTCATAATTTAACAGATGCCAAAACCAATATTGAAATGAGGTTAGATTATTGAATTTTCCATAAACTTCATGATGACAGTTAGCTATAGGATGGACTATATACTTTACAACTAAAAAATATAATTTTCACAATGTTGGAGCTACTCGTTCTCCAACATACTCCACGCGTTGAAAGATCCCCATATTTCGAAACAAAAAATAACAAAGAAACTGAAAACGAGTAAGAGGGGATGAATCTGGGATAGATTTAAAAACAACGAACAAATATCACACAATAGTATATACCAACAACACAAAAAAAACAACGCACAAACTTGAGAAAATAATTAATCTTGTTCATGGGGAAGACGACATACCTTCGTTATGGGTCTGGTATATATCCCAGAAGAAGTTTTCAGCTGAATGGATCTAACATTTCCATCCTTTCCAGAGAAAATTTTCACAATGCGAGCGAGGGTCCACTTAAGAGGAGGGGAATTGTCTTCCTTTAATAAGACAAGTTCATCTACTGAGAGATTTTTGTTGAGTTTAGTCCATTTGGGTCTATTTTGCAATTGATTGAGGTAATCAACAGACCATCGTTTCCAAAACGATTGCTGCAATTGGGAAATTCGTTTCCACATGGACAGTCTATTTTCTGAGATTTCCGTAATATCTTTTTCAGTGTGAGCAGTAAGGCTTCTGCCAATCAGAAAGTGGCCCGAGGTTAGGCACTGTAAATCATTGGGGTCATTTTAAAGACTACAAATATGCCTCGAGTTCATGATGGCTTCTATTTGCTTCAAAATGGTGTAGAAAACTTCGAAAGTGAAAGAGGTTTGACCAATGATTCTAACAATGTGAAATTTACAACTGCGAATGGCTGCTTCATGAAGACCTCTCCAGTGCGGGGAAAGAGGTGGAATGAACTTAAATAAAATTTCATTTTCTACACAATATTCGTTAATGGGGTTAGAGAGGTGAGAGTGCATAAAAAATTCGTGAAGTTCTTTTAACTGATTTCTGGCCCCCCAGAAATTGGTACCATTATCACTAAAAATTAGGGCGGGGTTTGCTCTACGGGAAATAAATCTTTTCAGAGTCATTATAAAAGCTTCTGAGGAGAGGGCAGTCACCAATTCTATATGTACCGCTTTGGTGACCATGCACACAAAAACACAAATATATGCTTTTATCACAGGGGCTTTACGTAGATGAGATGATTTTAAATAGGAAGGGCCTCCATAATCGACTGTGATTTTCCCAAAGGGTCTAAAGACAGTTATCCTGTCACGAGGAATGTGGAACATTAACTGTTCCTGGGGTTGAGCTCTAAATCTAAAACAGGTGTGACAATTTTTAATAACTTTTTTGATTTCTTTTAAGGCCAAAATTTCAATCTAAAATTGGAGAGTACTGTTTGGGCACCTGCATGTCCCAGACGTAAATGTTCATCTTTGAGCATGAGAGAGACAACAATATTATGAGAAGGCAACAAAATAGGGTGCTTTTGATTGTAAGGGACATCAGCATTTTCTAATCTACCTCCTACACGAAGAAAGCCATCTTCTACATCATATTTGGGAGTGAGTGAAGTTAAATTTTTATTTTGTAAGCAACCATTTTCCTTTATTGTAATAATCTCTTCTGAGAAGTGCTTATTTTGTAGTGACTTAACAATGCAATGAAGGGAATGACTCATTTCATCAACTGTCAGAGGGCCAATCAATTTTTCTGAGGGCGTTTTTAACAGAAATTTATTATGAATAAATCTCTGACAATATGCTACCACCCTTTGTAGTTTGGAAAATCTAGAATACTTTTTAAATAAGTCGTCCAAAAAATCATTAATTGGGGTTTCCACTAAAGATATAAGGATTGCCTTTATTTCTTCAGGTAATTCTGGTGGTTGACTTGAGGATTTAAAAACTGGGAGATCAACATATGGGTCCTCTAAGCAGGTGGGACCTTCCCACCAAAGTGAGTTATCAATAATTTCTCGTGAAGTGATTCCACGAGAAGGGAGGTCAGCAGGATAATCTTTAGTCGCAACATGATGCCAAACACAATCTGAAGTTAACTCTTGAATCTGAGAAACCCTATTAGCAACAAATGTTAACCAACGGGAAGGGTGGGAGTGAATCCAGTGGAGTGCAACTTCTGAGTCTGAATATAAATGAACTTTTGTAACAGTGAATCTGTTTTCAAAAATGCTCAAAAGAGCTTTCACTAATTTTGCTAACAGGAGCTTAGCTGATAATTCCAAACGGGGAATCGACAGAACTTTTAGTGGGGGCTACCCTTGATTTTGAGGCAATCAAGTGACAAGAAACTGATCCATCTAAGTAAATTGTGCGAACATAAATACAGGATGCCATGGCAAGAGAACTAGAATCAGCATAACCATGAAATTCTACATTAATAATGGGTTTGTACAAAAACAAATATCTAGGGATTTTCAATTGAGAAAGATAGGGTAAATTATCAAATAAATTTTTCCAATCTTGGAGGAGAGAGGTGTCTGTGATTTCTGCATCCCGATGTAATTTCAATAACCATAACTTCTGAATAAGAATTACAGGCGAAAGAAGGCCAAGAGGGTCCCAACACTGAGAAATCACAGCGAGCATTTTTCTTTTGGTGAGTGTGCCTTGAGGTGCTATTTGGGGAATTGAAATACCTAAGACATCAGTATTAGGGTTCCACTTTAGTCCTGAAACTTTGTTGGGTGAATCATCTAGATTCAAACAATATTCACTTGGTTTTTCATTAGTGATGCTGGCGAGAAATTGAGAACAGTTTGAGCACCAATTATGGAGTGTGAAACCGGATGACTTAAGGAGAGTGGTGAGTTTAGAGTACAATATTTCTAAGTCATTTAAGTCACCTAACAAATCATCAACATAGGTTTGGGTTAAAAGAATATTGGAAGCTAAAGGGAATTCAACTTTATGTTTTAGAGCAACTTCTTGCAATACACGAGTGGCGAGGTATGGAGCTGAATTTGTTCCATAGGAAACAGTTAATAACTTGATGCATTTTAAGGGAAGTGAGGGATTATCTCTCCAAAGTATATTTGTCAAAAATGTTTGGGTGGGGTTTATCTTTATCTGTCTGTACATCTTCTCGATGTCAGAGGTGAGTACATATTTAAACGAGCGAAAGCGTAAAAAAATGTCAAAAAGATTAGGCTGAACTTGATATCCTTTAAGCATTATGTCGTTGAGAGAGAGGCCTGTATTAGTTCTACAGGATTCGTCTAACACAACCCTGAGTTTTGTTGTAATGCTGTCCTCACGAATGACAGCATGGTGTGGCAAAAAATATTTGGGTTCTGAATTTTGATTAGTTTCAGAAAGTGGGACATACTGACCATGACCAAGATCAACATATTCATCGATAAATTGTTTATACTTGAAAAAATAGGTGCGATCGTTTTGAAATTTCTTTTCTAAGTTCAAGAATCTATTTTTTGCAGTGTCGAGGGATTGATCTTTTTTGAGGTGTTCACAAGAGGTTGTTAGGGTCAAATCCACTTGATAAGAACCATCACCGAGTTGTTCAGTAGTGGACACGAAAATTTCTTCACATAATTTTTCATCAAGAGATAAATGAGTTATTTCTGGAATTTCCTCCAATTTCCAGAACCTTTCAACTAAATTTTCAAGTTTGGAGTGATCACTTACTTGTGTGAGCATTGCTACACTAGAGGTGGGAGAGGAGGGACCTGATAAGCAGGTAAACACATGAGAATTAGAATATTTTTGGGGGCGTAAAACAGCAGCGTTGCCAGCTATCACCCATCCGAGAAGGGTGTTTTGTAACACGGGTAAGTTTTTTCGTAATCTTAAAAAACCATCACTTATTAAATCATAATAACAGTCACCTCCGATGAGAGAATGGACCTCTGCATGCTGAAAATAGGCCGGATCCGCAAGCCGAGTGTTGGGTGGTAACTTTATTTTTGATCTGTCCACTATGGCTTGGGGGAGTTCAAGAATTGAACAAGAAACCTCAAACTTGGTGCGATTAATAGTGGAGTAAAAAACAATATCAACTGTTTGGTGAGAGAGGGTGGCACTTAAACCAATGCCTGACACGTTCAACTTTTAATTGTAGGGGGTGTAATTTAACTTTTCTACAAAACTTTTACACATGAACGAATTTTGTGACCCGGGGTCAAGAATTGCTCTAGTTTTAACACGCGAACCTTGTGAATTATATACGTAAACTTGAGCGGTACCCAAAAGCACAGAGGAGTCTTTCGTACTTATAGCTGAGAGAGAGTGAGTCACATTGGAATAGTTTTGCTGATTTTCAGCAACCACTGGTGAGTTGAGAGCACGCAAATTATTTGGGTTACTTTGAAATTCTCTATTGGGATGTGGGTTGTAAAAATTATTTCTTGATGGGGTGTTTGTCCTGTGTGACGAAGAACTTGTGGAGGATTGGTGAGAAATTGACTGTGAGGGGTGAGCATTTCTTTGGGACCCATAATCTGCACTTTGAGAGTTTGGATGTGAAGAAAATCTATTTTTAGTTTGAATGGTAGGGGTATAGTGAAGGAGAGTGTGATGTTTCCTACCACAAACATTGCAACCTCTAATTTGGCAATTTATAACAGTGTGAGCAGTTCCAAAACAATTAAAGCAAAATCCTTTAGCCTCAACAAAATTTTGTTTCTCGGTGTAACTCATATTTTTAAATTTTAAACAAAAGTAAATTTTATGAGATTTATCATTACAAAATTGGCAACCACTATGGCTGTGTTGGCCGATGTGAGAATTCTTATTATTGACACTACTGGAAAGTGTTGTTTTCGTTTGCTTTTTTAAAAAACCTTCATTATTATCTACTGATCTCAAATTTTCTAAACACTTTGATCTGTCATCTGAAAATGTTAAAAATTCATTGAGTGTGGGCAATTCATCTGAATTTCTATCAAACTCAAAACTTTTCTCACTATTAAAATCTAACTTGCGTTTTAATGAATAAACTAAAATCAAATCCAAAAGCTGAGTGTCTGTTAATTTACAATTTCTCAGTGCTTTATAGTTTTTACTTATTTCGGTGAAGAAAAATTCTCGTAGCGTAGTAGATTTACCTTTCTGCACAGGTTTTATGTCTAAAATTGCAGTCAAGAGACTACTTATTACAAGAGTTTTGTTTTCATATCTACTTTGCAAAATTTTAATAACAGTGTGAAAGTTTTCATTAGTAACTTGCAAATTCTCAATCAATTTCAAAGGTTCACCTGCCAAATAAATCTTTAAATAAATGAAACGTTGAATATCCGTCAGATATTTATTTTCAATTATTAGAGCAGAAACAATTTGAAAAAATGGAACCCATTCTGTTCCAGTACCTGAAAACTGTTGAATTCTAATTTCCGGAAATTTTACTAATGGGGGGAGAGCGACAGGAGAGAAAAATGGGGATGAACATGGTGGGGTGGGTGTTTTTACATCTTCTAAGTCTTTAATCTTTTGCTGAATTTTAGACAAAACATCATAATATCTATCTTCAGTCAAATCTCTATTTTCAGTATTTTCCTCTACAGTTAAATATATATCCAACAAATCTTGTGCCCGACAATATTTTTCAAATGCACTTCTTAACTGTTCTTCGCGACCTTTCAAACTGAACACATTGTCTGTGGTATCAATGTTAACATCAACCCATTTTTCTATTCGCGTAATAGCAGCTTTTGCTATTGTCCTGTTCCCTTTAACTTCATTGACATTCATTGTTTCAAAACACTGAACTGCCACACGGGTTTGAAGTTTTATGACAAAATGTGCCTGTAGCGAGTAAAAATCACAAATTTCAAATTTACAATGTGCGAGTCATATAACGTTCACAATAACAAATGCAACTAAGTGGTGGAAAACACTAGAGCAGTGTGTGACTAACTTTTAACTATTCACAAATCAAAAAATACCTGCAAAAATGCAAATAATACGGTGAGAAACACTGGAGCAGGGTATGACTAACTTCTAGCCATACACACATCAAATTCAATATAAAATAAAATCACCGTATATTAAAATAATATCAAAAATTTGAGTGAAAGTCACAGCGGTGAGAATTAATGGTTGGAGATGAGGTTACTTTTTTAGAGAACTCTTTTTTCAGAGTACAAAATTTTAAAAACAATATCCGGCTCGAAGGACCATTTTTAATGTTGCAGTCACTCTTCGATTCCAACACTAAAGTAGGGTCGATCTTTTACTTCGTCACTATCACCCTCATTTTCTGTATGCCCAACTATCAAGTACTTGTGTGTTATCGATGTTATTTTCCAAAACTTCACACAATAAATATACATAAAACATAGATATTTTTTTTTATTCTGGGATGAGCAGTTGTCACTATAAAATATTACTTCCTTGTTGATACAATTTTCTTTCAAGAATGTGAAGACACCAGTGCCAATTCCATTAGCACCCCTTTTTGCAATTCCTTCATGCCATATTTTGCAATATCCTTGTCTGAGTTCCAAATCGAAAAGTGTGAAATTGAATACATTTAATTTGCTCTTGTAATAAAATGAGGAAACATTACCATTAGGTAACTGACACACTGCTTGTAAATCATAGCAGATTACAAGAGTATCAGATTCAGCATTCTTATCTCTTTCTTTCTCTTGTCTCGAATTATTCATTTCTCTTTTATGTTGTTCATATTTATTCAACTCCTCAGCTTTTTCATCTTCTGATTCATTTTTATAAACTTCGCAAAAATTGCATAAATCCTTTTTAGGTTTGAAAAACCCAATGTTGAAATCTGAATAAAAAATTTTGTTGTAGGTGTGAAATTTCAAGAATGCTTCCTGGAATTCTTTGCAATATTCAGTGTAGAGTCTATACATCATTGATATATTGAGAGATCCTTCAATGTATTCTTCACTACTACTTGCACGGCAATAATGAGATTCCACTCTCGGAAAACTATTGATATGTCTTTTCACCCCCTCGATAAGTTTGGCCTCAGTAACTTTACGATTATTATGCGTACCACGTCTCTCAGGTTCTAGAAATCCATGGTCATCTATTTTTTTCATTACTGTGGAGATGGCATTATTAGATAAAGCCAATGTTGATTTGAAAAAATGTTCACATGTTCTAATCTTCTGACCATCGACTTCCAAATAATAAGCAAAACTTGGTTGTCGTTTACTATTTTCTTTGCGCCTGGAAGATTTTGGTAAACGGTCAATGTTTTTATGTATGATGTTTGCCAAAATAGACGCTTTTATTATTATAATGTACATAGCCATACACATGACTACTTCTATTTTCTCTTGCCCCTTTAGGTGTTACATAGCCCCTTCTTCCATCAGCTTTTTCTCTTTGCACGGTACATAACCCCTTTATCTTCTGGGTATCTCATTTATTACAGATGTTCTGACTTATTTGGACCTCACACATGCTAAACAGGCACATACCCCATACTAATAACTCTAAAATGAAAAAAATGTTACATAGCCCCTTCATCCACTTAACAATTCAATTATCTCTTCCATCGATTTTATGCCTTTTATCTTGATTATACTCATTTTCTTCATCATGTTCATAACCTTCATTATAATTCTTCTCCTCTTCACTCTTCACTTTCTTCATTCTCATCTATGTTGAAGATATAATCACGGTCTTCCTGAATATCAGCGATGCAAGCTTGCTCATTTACTACAGCTAAAGAATTTATACCTTCCTGTTCCCCTTTTTGTATCATGCCTGTCGCTGAAAAAAAATTGTCAGAAAATTGAAAAAACATCCCATTATTACTACCTAGCGACTCTTCATGGTGAATAACTGCTTCAGAAATCTGCAGCAGCACTGGTTCATCATCGAAAAAATCAGACAGTATATAATCTGTTTCTTCAGTAGTACCATCAGTTGTCAAAACGTTCAATAGAGAACCATCCGTATTATCTGCGGAATAAAAATTATATTAAATTTGCTCTGAAGAAAACTATCGTATGATGTGGAATCACCAGAAGATTATGATGCTCACTTTATACAAAACCGTAATATCAAGTACTCATCTAGATAATTGATCATTACTTCAATAAAACTATAAGAACTAAGCGTGGAACTGTGCCCAAATTACAGAACGTGTGAACGTAGCAACATCCAAAACTTTCAAATAACAGATTTATACATCGGAATAGAGGTTAGAAAACTACTCGAATGATTTAATGTTGATATTTTACATGAAACAGAGAAAACAAACGTATGAAATATACGCATTTACCTTTTTCAGGAGTAGAAGTGATTTGTAGAGCTAATTCCACTATTTTTCTAGCCCTTGAGTTCATGTTTTTTCAACGAAACCACACAAAACAACGGTGCTCACAATATTTACTTTAAACTCACTAAGAAATTGAATGAATGAATGTCTCAGTAATGCATCAAACAAAATGTAATGTCCCAAGAATGCAATACTGGGATATCCAGCTTATCTCACTATTGCGCCAAGCATATTGATGTTTTTGATGTAGTGCAATAGTGAGATATCACTTTTAGCTATTGAATTGTTTTTTTATTGAAATATCTCAGTATTGCATACTGGGGCTATTTTATCCATTTTCACAGGATAACCCCATTCACGCATTCTCGCAGAATATCCCACTATTGCAATTTTACGACGATATATGGAGAGGAGCAGTCAAAATTGAAAAAAAAATCCAAAAAAACAACATATATTATCTAAAGTGAGAAATATATTACAGACAAAAGAGCATTGTAGCATCACGAAACAAAAATCGATTTAGAAAACTATTATAATGAATGAAAGCACAACATGCGTTCTATATTGAATAGAAATGATCAGTATCTAGAAAAACCACCTTAAAAATATGGAAAAATGAAGCTCTAGGATATTAGAACCACTAATTTCACATTAACTGTATTATTTTAGTGGCACAGAATGTTAAATTCATAAACTATCTTCTTCCTGTTTGGCCATTAAATATGTGTCTAAACAGCTTAATTCTTCTACAACAACTTACTACTGTCTGTTCGCATCGCACATTCGCTATTCGCATTTGCCTTTCTGAGGGTCTTGTAGTCTTCGAATATATTTTCAAATTACAAAAAAATAGCTATTTGTTAAATTTATAGTTTGAGTAGTAGGACGCAATTCGAATTCTATTATAAAAAATACAAAATTTTAACTCTTCCCGCTCTATTCATTTTGGAATCCGTGTGTTTGGTTCGAGAGAACTTCCACAATTTATGAACATGACATAAATGTATACCTACTAAGTGTCTGATATCCTGGGTATCAGGGCACGAAGGTCATAAACGCAACGAATTAGTGGATAAATCGGCCAGACAAGGCTGATCAATGCCATTTATTTGACCGGAACCCTTCTGCGGCATCGCAGAGTCGACAATACAATATGGCCACAAGGAAGTGGGTGGCACAGAAATCTCTAGAAGGGTGGATAATCTCACCTGGACAAAGCGGAACTTTTTCGCGTCAACTTTTACGGCAGACCTAATAAGCAAAGATAGGAAAACTGTCAAAGCCGTAGTTGGCATAGTTAATAGGCACGCAAAGCTAATGGGGTTGACAAACGAAGCCATGTGCAGATTCTGTCACCTAGAAGAGGAAACTGCAGAGCACATCCTATGCCAGTGCGACTACCTGGCGAATGTGCGGTTTCTTGTACTAGACGATGAGAAGCCACCGGCAAGAAATTACATAAAAGATTCAGTCTCGAGCATGATTGGCTACTTAAAAAGAGTCGGGCTGGAAAATGTAATCTAGATTAAGAGGACCACAAAAGATCTGAAAAGGTCGCAGTGGAATAGGCCGATTAGCCACCTCATCAAATCTGTAAGTGTCTGATATCTTAGATCATAAAATATCTTATTACGACATATCCTGGGTTACATGTAAAATTGAGATGTCCTGTTTATTTATTTATTTTTATTTATTTTTTGAATTCAATTTTTGGTTTCAAGAGAATAAAGTCTGAAATAATAGCTGCTTGAAAACATTTGCTATATCATTACATTCTTAACAAAAAATTAACCCAAGTTCGTTTGATTTTAATTCGTTTATAGTTATTATTGCCTTTACATTTACAGGTGTTAGATCCCTCCTATATACGACTGTCACTAGTGATCCTTTCCCAGTGGAACCAGTTCAAGAAGCATGTAAGCCATTTGTCAACGTAACAAATAACCAATTTTTCAGTCCTGGATATCCTAGCGAGACTTACACGAATAATACGAACTGTTTCCTCGTCCTTGAAGGTAAGTGAAATCGATTACATTTTTTTCTATGTACGTTTCCAGCTGACTCCATTTATGCTTTTTTTAAACTGAAAACAAATCTGTGGTTATAAAGACATTTTTATTTTAAGGAAATACAAAAAAAAATTTCGTTGACCTTTAAAAAAAAGGAAATTTTACGTACTAATTTCCGAATGAAAAATCGACTATTTTTAAAGGCAACTATTTTTCGTCCGCATACACTTTTCGAACGCAAACTCTTTCACTCCGCTTGAACGTTAACTTATCCAAAATTCCGGAACATAGGATTTTTGGAAAAACAAGGCGTTGGGTACAAAGCGAAAAAATCTAGAGTATTTGTCGAGATAAAATAATCAGATTTCTTCGTGATGCTCCAGATGAAACTAATCTTTTGAACATCGGACAAAAAAAGTTTGCGGTCGAAAAGTGTCTGTGGACGGAAAATACTTGCCTTCAACAATAGTCAATTTTTCATTCGGAAGTTAGTAATCTTTTGTAAAGGTCGACGAAAAAGTGTAATAGCATCTTGGCGAAAAACTGTCGAGTCTAGCCCGCATGCTAGACTCAACAATTTGCAGGCTCTACTACAATAGACAGTTTTCATCCTTGGTACATCTAATAAATTTGACATTTATGACTGGTCACTTCCCAGATAAGCTTAAGCATGGGGAAATAACTCCTGTCCATGAAAAGGTTCAAAGTATACTTTCATGAACTATCGTCCTGTATCTGTGTTACCAGTGTTTTCTAAAGTGCTTGAGAGAGTTATGTAGATACAATAGACTTTTAAAATTTTTAAAATCACAGAAGTTACACTGGCTCAATGTCAATATAACTTCCTGCCTGGAGAATCAACTGAAAGGGCTATATTTAACTCCCTGAAGTATTTGGTGGATAGGATTGACAGAGGGGAATTAATTGCAGGTATTTACTTTGATCTCTCAAAAGCTTTTGATGCACTGGACAATAACAGATTACTGTATAAGTTACAATGTTATGGGGTTAGGGGACTTCCACTACAACTTTTCCGTTCTTATCTGACTAGTAGAATTCAACAAGTGGTACTTAAGTATGAGCTTGGCAATGAGAGAAGGTCTTTCTCTTGAATGTTACATTATTTATCTTCACTATTTCATTCACTGTCCGATTACTAAGAACTTCTGTAAACTGACTGAGACTAACTCTTTACTAACTAGCTGTCTTTGTTTTACTAACTTTCAACTCACTCAAAAACCCGCGTATATATTATAGTCTTTATCAATTCTGGAAAATTCTTGTATTTTCCACGCTCGTCATAGTTAAATAAGAATAGCTAGGTCAAGAGATAGTTCAAAATTTCATTGCAAGCATACCCTCATCCCATGCAGAAGTTAGACGAGCTAGAAAAGCTTTTTTTTTAATGATGTTGATGATGGTACTGTTAGACCAATGCTTCAAATAAATGATAAAATTATTCCATTTTGATTGCGCAAATTCAAAAACTGTTCCACGCGACTCTTGGTATTGCAGTGTGTTTGAAAGAAGTTTAATTTTTTTGGAATGTGATTCGGATGAATGGAAATCATTTCAAAATTTGTGTGATCTAAAAGATGTTAATACATATAATAATCGCCTATTTGAATTATCCATATAATATTAACGTTGGAAATACTTCATTTTATGTGCTCATTTTATTGTTCTAAGTTTTAGACCACTTTTTAAATAAAATTAAGCAGTATTTCTTGTCTAGAAAGCACATTTATCTCTCTAGCTTATTTGAATACAAAGAGATATAGTAATGAAACTGAACTAACGAAAAATAAATGTTTTTATGTAGGCACGATCAAAAGTTGGCCCAAAATCCACGTATGCAACACAAAAGTTTTATTAAACTAAACTTTTCATTGTTCATTATTATCAAGATACAAGACAATCCTTAAAGCCAAATAAAATCACCTTTCTCTAAAATAAACACTCTTGTGTATACCAAAAGACCAAAACCATACGTTTGTTTTCCCTGGGACGCCATATTGAATTTTATTTGACAGGTCGCTGGTTGCCCAATTGATCTGACAACGTCTTGATCGTTATTCTGATAAGCAGGAAAGTAACTAGAAATGATGTCATATTCTATTTATCTAAAATAAATCAACTTTATTCTTCGTTTTAAGAGATTATTCTGAAGCTCTCGGAAAAGACATTACTGCTAATGTGTTGATAATTTTATGCTTTTTTATTCATATTTGACTTAACCGAGTAGTATTATATAGCAAGTTACTTCATCAGAGTTCATAAGTAGTCATCAGCAATAATCGTATAAGGTTTAATGTGAAAATCAACCTTGCATATACGAGTAGATCATTCCCGAATTCCCAACTTTGCTGAAATTGATCTGTGAGTTTCGAGTGCAAGGAAATCGAAAACTAATTAGAACATTTCATAGTGCAAACGACTTTTAACTGGTATTTCGCATTGTACCGTAAAAACGAAGAGGGTAATTTAAAAACGGTTCGAGAAGTAGTTAGGCAGCTCTTAAAATATTAATTGTGAAAGTCAGCTTGTGTATATTTATGTTCATTTATATTCTCACAGTCCTTGTGTATACTTGCTCATTAAAAATCAAATCTTTTGGCAACTGGTCAAAATGATTCATTCTTAATATGCGAGTAAATCTAATCCAACATTGTAAGTAACGAATGTAAGATATAAGGACTTATCTTTAGTAGTTCGTGATTCGCAGCATTGCTGTTTTAAACAGAGATTTCCGCTCTAAATTACTAGCATGAAGGC
The DNA here is from genome assembly GCA_947563755.1 of Lochmaea crataegi. Lineage (NCBI taxonomy): Eukaryota > Metazoa > Arthropoda > Insecta > Coleoptera > Chrysomelidae > Lochmaea > Lochmaea crataegi. The sequence continues at coordinate 12,350,759 of OX387424.1, read as the reverse complement.
TTACACACATCAGCCAGAAACGGAACGCGCCACGGTGATCGGCAATTTTTTTTGGCTTTGCACAATAGTCGGTAATTCAAATTCACCAGTGACGGTTTGTCGCTCATTTTGTTGATTTCACGATTGATCCAAAGGGTTCAATAATTATGAGTTTATTGTGTGAAGAACACTTATTAAATTAAGTTAAGTTAATATCGTGTTTGTTTTTGATACTTATATACTTATGAAAATACAGTTCAGTTTAACAATTCAATATTTTGAAATTGACATTTCAAAGGGTTGTATCTTCCAAACTAAAATGATTACAAGAAAATACTGTAACCACCCAAATTGGTCACTACACAAAATCACCAATGGATTACAGGTAAGTCCGGTTGTTCCGGTGACAACCCCTCAGGCCTTCAACTAACTCAGACAATGAGTGGGTGTGAGTCAAACTATACAAATCCAGAATCTTCAAAATATGGGCGTCAGCTAGGTATCTACTCAACAAAAGTACCCTTCCTATCCTAAACCTAGCAAAGTGATAGGAATTGAGAAAACAATTGTCCAGACTTACCACAAAAAATCATATTCGTAGCCCAAAACAAAATGACAATCTTGGCTCACCCAAGAAAAAAATATGAATAAATTACGTAAATGGATTACAATAATTATAGGCAAAGTGAAATCTTGTCTGGACCGTAAAAAAAAATAAGTAGCTAACAATAACCATAGGTAAAATAGACTATTGAATGGACTGTGCCAATTCCAAAAAATTGTAAGTAAGTTACAATATTTATAAACAAAAATGAAATATTGAATAGACTATGCCAATTCCGAAATTTTGTAAGTCAATTACATTATTTGAAAATAAAAAAAGTTATTGAATGGACTATGCAAATTCCAAAATGTTTGTAAGTCTATTACAATATACAGAGCAAATGTAAACTATTAATTGAACTAAGTATGCCAATTCCTAAATGAATATGAATATTTTACATCAATCATAAGTAGTGTAAAATATTAAATGGACTATATCAAATCCAAAATTTATGTGTAGTTTGTGCTTACTAACCAAAACAAAACAATAATATATCTGTGATCAATATGGCCATTAATCGTTTGACGGCTTAGTATACCAAGACTACTTACCGATTAAGGAAAAAGTGTATTACCCTAATATTACCCCGTGACATATACTGAACAAGTCATTTTAAATTTACATAAAACAAATAATGGATGGAACTTCTGGGTTCAGCCTGTCCAATATTTCACCCCATGCACTCTCACGATGCCTATCGTGGGTTCATGATGGAATATGATCCACCATACTATAGTCTCGAGACCACCAAAACAAAATGTTCCTTCCGGCAAGTGAATTTTACGCCTTTTCAGTCATCGTCTAAGTAAAAAGGAGGTGATGAGTAGGAACAATTATATTCCACCCGTGATTGTTGTTGACAAACATCACACTCCGAAGTTGACATTATGTCACCTATAGGTTGACAGTTCCGAAAATAAACAATACAAATGTGAAATCTTGATTTCAAAGGAATTAAAACGTTACCACCTTACAATAATAATTAGATGTCAAGAATGGTCCATTCAATGTTATAAATGAAACTAACTGTTTCTAATTAATTCCAGTATTTAATTAAAAAATTATGAAAATTATTAAAGGATATTGATAATTATTTCGATATTGACATATCATCGTCAGAATGACAGAAGTTACATTTTATGTGATACCTACTTGATGTTTAATATTTTGGCTAGACCAAAAAGTAAGTGACCTATCTTGTGATTGACTTAATATATATGAATAGAAAAAAGAAGAAGATATGATTTTACAAATATTAAAGCTTAGGTATTATTAGCCCTATGGGGATATCCTGGATATCTTTTTCCCATTTAAGATCAGTATAACTGTGCAATGATATAGGAAACCAAGGAAAACTATATCTGCTGATCTTTACAATTGTTACTTAAGAAGACAATTTAATAGTGGAGAGCTCCCTAGATTTATCTGTTCATTGACAACCTCATATTGTGGGTCTCTTAAGTATCTTCTTATTTCTAGTTCTTCAAGGAAATCTAGTTCTTGTTTCTTATCACAAATATGCAGTACTTCCTAGTTCTGTGTTAGGTGTTAATGAATGTTTTGTGTCAAGAAGATGTTTTGCGTAATGTGATTTATCTGGCTGTTTTAATCTGTATGCTCGTGAGTGTTCATTGTATCTAATTTCAAAATTTGGAATTGTTTGACCAATATAGACAGCATTACATTCTGGACATTTAAGTTTATATATTCCAGACTTTTTTAATGGGGGTATTTTTGTTTTTACATTTAACAATTTTTGACTCACATTGTTTTCTGTTTTAAAAGAAATTACTGTATTTGTTGAACAAGATATTATCTTTGAAATATTATTAGAAATATTACCAGCAAATGTGATGGTTTTGTTTTATTTAAAAGGGCCTTAGTTGTAAAATGGAATAAGTCATATATTATATGTTTCACACGGCAGAGAATCAGATTTACTGCCTTGGCTAGTTTCATTGCCTCGGCTTCGCCTTGACAATGAAATGCTAGCCGCGGCAGTAAATCTGTTACTTCTCTGCCTAGTTAAACAAATAACTATTTATTATATGACTAATTCTATTTTACAACTAAGGCCCTTTTAAATAATCGCTGCCATTGTTACAAAATAACTTTTTCTTTTAAAATAATTATGTGAACGTCCCTCAAGATCGATAATTAGTTAATTTGTTAATAACGCTGTAACTTGTTAACTATTTCACTTACAGATTCCAGCTTTGGTACCAACATAATGTCTATAAGGACGAATGATTTCACGAAACCCCGAGACAAGGCAGTGATAGGAGCTTGTTTTAAAATTGTTTATTTAACAGTGCATAAACAAATGATTTTTATATCGATAACTTTGGACCTAATTAATATTTTTTACGTACAAAGCCTAGTTTTGTAGGAATTTTGAAGGCCTAGAGAAATGGAGGTGTAATGTAGTTGTTAGAAGTTGATAAAAATTAAAATAGGTTGTTAAAAAATATAGGTTGTGCCTAACCTATATTATGTAAGATATTAGATCTAAAAATTTAATAGAACATTTCCAATTGACGATAAAAATATAATGACGGATAGTAATTTTTGATTAAATAATTCTATTGATAGTTTTAATCATACCACGAAACTGAGTTACTAAATTCTATATTCCTGTAAATCTGTTCTAGAAGCACATTAAAGAAGATGCTCCATATTTTGGTGTCGAAATTGTTATTTATGATCATTTATTACCTGTAATGAACATTAAATTTAAATCATCAATAAAGTTAAATAAGTAAGTAGGTACATTATACATACAGTGTAAATCACGACTACTACTTTATGATATATGTTATTGTGAATAAAGTAATGAGTTGGTAAATTTGTAATTTTTTTTAAATTATTTAGCATTAAAACATATTGCTCACAAACAGTAGTAAAAAAGACCTGTTTACAAAGAAGTTACGCACGTTTGTGATGCTTTTTATAATAGTCGGAGAGCTAGTAACACGTGTTTCATGAAGTGTTTGATGCACCTTGAAATTTTGTGCCATAGTATCGACTGAATAGAGGAGCAGGTAGGCAAGTGTTGACTTGTCCTACCTGGGGACAACAGGTGTAAAAAAATTTTGCCCCAAAAAAGTGTCTGTTTCAGAGGCCAGTAAACAGAAATTTAAATTTAAAATCACATAAAATACAAAAATTAATAAGGCAGACATTCAATGGTCTATTCGTTTCAAGATGTTTTGGTTCATCCATTTCACTTGTGGTTGGGGTTGGGCTTGTCATCTCCGGGAGGTTTTCAGTCTCTTCAGCCATAGTTGATGTGTGTGATCGGTAAGGATCTTATGTGTTTGGAATTTCTGTCGAATTTTTGTCCTTTTTCAGTCGGCACGACATAAGATCTAGGACGATTGGCTTCTCGAACTATTTGAGCCGGAGACCAATTACGGTGTCCTTCTTGAATGACAACACTTTGTCCTGACTTGTATTGATGACTAGGCCTTGCAGTTTTATCAAAGTTAATTTTTTGTTTCAGTCGGAGTTTTGATAATTCTCCACTTACATTATTCATAATTTTGGGCTTTAAGGAGTCTTTGTTTGCAGGTACGTGAATTATAGTTGCTCTACTAAATAAACGCTGGCAAGGTGAGGCTAGCATTTCGTTTCTTGGTGTATTTATTTGGTTCAAAAGGGCTTTGAAAACGTCGGAGCCGACTGCCTCACATTTCTTTATCAGATTTTTGGCAATGGATAAGTATTTTTCAGAAAGACCATTTGATTGTGGGTAATGCGGACTGGATGTCTGTCCATTTTTTACTGAATTTTTTGAATTCTCGCGAGCTGTACTGAGGTCCATTATCGATTTCGAGAATTTTGGGGATTCCCTGTATTGCGAACCATTTTTTGAGAATGTTTATAACTTCCTTGTTTGTAGAGTGCTTCAGTTCTTCAATATCATAAAATGCTGAGTAATTATCGCAAATTAGTAGATATTCTCTATTAACAATCGTGAAGATATATGTGCCGGTGATTTCCCATGGTAACGTAGGACTCTCTTTAAGAATTAGAGGTTGTTCACGACTTCTCCTATAACTTTGGTTTTGGTTTGATTAAAGGCATTCAGGGTTTTCGTGCTTGCTGTGCGAACTTCATCTTCCAACATTTTTGGTAGATGTTTGTAACTAATTACGTTGCAATCGGGTCCCGTGTCAAGATTACACTTCAACAATCTTCTCGCTACTTAGGTTTGTTCTATGTAGTCGTCAATATTTTTTTTGTATCTCTGTACTATAGAGTCCACGTAGAATTCGTCTTCTTCGTCGCTTTCGTTATTATCTGATTCGTTAAAGGTGAAGACTTTGTTTTTCTTATCTTTGCGTAATTGAGCTTTACACATATTAGAGAAGTCTCCCAGCCCTGCAATTGTCGATCGCTTTTACAAGTGACAGATCTTTCTGCATCAGTTTTTCTCTCAAATTATTATCTCGCACTCCTATGGTGATGTGGTTTCTTGTAATTCTCGGTTGGCATTTTCTCACTTGCGACTGTACTCTTGTGGAAGTAGGAAATGGAAGTAGGGGCTACAACCCCATTGACTATAAATTACACAAATAATTTGCCTTAACAGACTGCAAAATTATACTATAAAAATGTATCTGAAGGATACTCAATGACATAACTGTCAATGGAACAACCAAAAAAACCTTCTTTCTCGAAGGGATTCGACAAAAAAAAGTCCTGACCAATACCTCATTCCGAGAGATTAAATCCATAAATTCCAAAAAGGTCATGATCGATGACAAGTTGATAGATAGAAAGATAGATAGTTTATTATCTTTTAAAATCTCTACAATTTTATGGAAAGGGTGAGAACAATGTATCAACCTAATTACAATGATGAAATAAATATTAGTTATTCATTTATAATGAAGGCTCTGAGTCTTAGAACATTCCAAATATAGCTAGCAATTGCTTTAGCTGAATTTATTGTAATATTATTTAGTGAATCAGCTGCAACATTGATGTCGGCTAGGTAGCTTAAGGTGTCTTCGATGTCCGCTAGAAATAAGGCAAATAGCAAGGGGCTGAGTACTTCACCCTGTAACACTCCTTCGCAAATGTTAAAGGATTTAGTGTACTGTTCGTCAGACTTAACCCGAAAAGTAGCGTTAGAATAAAAAGATTTAAGTAGAAGTACAATTTTAGAACTGATACCTAGAGCAAAAAGTTTGGACCAGAGCAACGAATGATTAATACAATCAAAAGCCCGTTTAAAATCAACAAATAACACAAATATCCTGGACTTTTTAAATCGTAGACGAAATTGAATGAGAATTGTGAGAGTATAGACATTATCGTAGCAACCACGTTCTTTACGAAAACCAGATTGGGATTCAGGAAGTATCTTAAAAGTTTCTACCCAGCTAACTAAACGGTTCGAAATAATTTGCATAAATATTTTAGTAATGCAGTTTACTAATGCAATGCCCCTATAATTGAGAGGATCACTAGAAGGACCTTTTTTGTGAAGCATTTTTAGAGTGATTACCGACCACCCATTAGGAAAAGTAGAAGTGTTGAAGATAGAGTTGAAAAATGAGTTAAGATATAAGATCCAATTATTTGGTAAGTATTTAAAAAACTCGTAAGGTATGTTATCAGGTCCTGGAGCTTTATTACGTTTGCAAGAGTCTAAAGCTGAATAAATTTCATCGGTGGTTATATGGTTATCAAAATATGGACTCCTCGCATCAAAGAATAAAGTTTGGCCAACTAATCCGACCCCAGTTATTTCGGGATAAAAGGTTTCCCATGTTGCTGTAGGTAATGACAAGTAACTATTTGGATGATTCCTAGCTTTTTTTATATAGAACCAAAACGTTTTTGAATCAGTAGAGTTAGAGATGTTACCAATAATATTCCGTTGAAATTCATATTTCTTAATAATTTTTTATACTCTGATTTAATAGTTATGTACTTATTTTTAGTTTCAGTAGAAAAATTAATTTCTTGGCAAATTTTAAGTACGCTTTTAACTGATTTCTTTAGATCTTTACACTGACGATCATACCAAGGTTTGTTTTCACTAGGTTTGTTAGAAACGATTGTTCTCTTTGACAGTCCAAGATTATCAGCAGTTTTATAAATATTATCTAATAAATTTCTGTTTGCCATCTCTATATCATGAATTACATGCACTCCCATCGAATTTTGCATGGTTAGTTTATAGGCCAAAACTGAGGGTTCGCTAGTTTTAGAATAACAGCTTCATGTTTTACTGAAGATTTTTCCATTGATACAAGATACGTTTGATTTAAATAGCATGAGATTGGAAAGTGATCTGAAAGAGTCAGTGTTGAGTTTACATAAATATCATTAATAAAAGACAAATGCGAGCTGTTAACCCAAACTAAGTCTATTGTACTATTACCAATAGGGCCCGTAAAAGTAAATTTTGCTGGGCGATCAGAAATACTTCTACCATTTAACAGACAGAAACCGTTAAAATTCATGAAATCGAGTAGGCTTCGGCCTTTTGCATTAATTACAGCGTCTGAGCTTTCTCTGTTGCCATAAAAATTTGTGTTTTCAAATATTTCAGGAGGCGATGTGTCGTAATCTGAAACACGGGAGTTAAAGTCACCTCCAATAATTATAAGCGTATCATTAAATTTTTCTAGGATATCAGATAAAACCTCCTGAAACAGTGCGAGTAAATATGTAATATTCAAACTAAGATTAAAGTTAACATTACATACCACAAATTTATACTTATCGCTAGATATTAAACAAAAAATCCACCAAGGTGATTTATCAATACCGACAAAGTGAATTGCGGGATTACACAAAATTGATAAACCTCCACTGGCTCTGCCAAAGGATTTTTCTTTTATGGTAACTGAGTTGGCGCATAAATATGAAGATAAATAATTTGAAAATTTTATATTTTCGTTAACATGCCATGTTTTTGATAAGCAAATAATGGATATATCTTTAAAATCACTTAAAAATTCATCAACACTATTAATACCTTGAGAGTTCCAAAAAACAATATGAATTGATTGCTAATTGTTTTGTTTAGATGTGGTCGGTCTTACAACTTTTAGGCCAGGTTCTCGAATAGGTGAAGACTCCTCATCACGATCTCTTTTGCTCGTTTGTATTTGAATGATTTTTGGGATCCCATAAACGTATTTAATCGTGAGGTTTTGTTCAGTCTTAGAACGCAAGTCTAGTTCTGTACGTAAATCATTTGATCAAGTTGAGTAAATGCGTGTTTATTAGGGAGAACAATGGGATGTTTTGCATCATACGGGAGATCGGAATTAGTTAGCCTACCTCCCACTCTTATTACGCCTTTGTCGTCGAGAAATGGGTCTAGCAATTTCAATATACTCCTTGAAGAACCGCATTCATTTTTTTTTAAATTTTGCAGCTCTTTCTCGAAAGATTCTAGCTGTACTAATTTGATTAACTTTATAGTAGCGATCTGTCTCCTCGAAATGCAGATTTCCTGTAAATCTTTGATTTGAATTATTAGCCCTTGTACTGTTCATGAATCTCAAGCGATAAGTAAATACATTAATGAGCCTAGTCAATGAAGAGAATTTTTTAGGTATGTCGAATTTTATATTTACAGTGGTTGCAAGTGATATCGGTTTTGACTCGGGAATACCTGTCGTTGATTTCCAAAAATGCTAATGCAGAGGCCATTGATCATAATGAAGATCAAGTGATGGAGGGCCATGCCACTAAATTTCGCAATAAGATAAGTCTGCCAACTTAGCGCCGCGTGATAAAGTATCAGCCGGATTGATTTCCGAAGCAAGGTGGTTCCAATCCTTTGTTTTTGACAAACATGGAATTTCTGAGACTCGATTAGCAACGAAAACTTTCCAATTCCGAGGTTCCCCATTTATCCAAGATAGTACGATTGTAGAATCTGACCATAAAATATCTGATCAATCTTTATAGTGAGAGCATATAGACATTTAGATAGTAACTTAACGAGTAGAAGAGCTCCACAAAGTTCCAATCGAGGAATTAAAAGAGCCTTTAATGGAGCGACACGTAATTCAGCACATCATAAATGAGTTTTAATATGATTATTGCCATCTATGAAACGCAAGTAAATGCAACATGCATATATTATGCTACTTCACTGGCGTCTGTAAATCCATGAATTTGAATATTTACGGCGGATTTAACCTCAGCTAGCCGAGGGATGTAAATTGAACCTACGAGAGAAATTTCATAATACAGTTTTAACCAATCGGAATGCAGATAACTAGGCAACGTTTCGTCCCAATCGATTTGAAGTTGCCAAAGCTGTTGAATAATGATTTCTGCTCTGATCAATATAGGCTCGAGTAAACCCAATGGATAAAAAAAATTTTCAATGAATGATAGAATCGTGCGCTTAGTAGGCTTAAAATTGTGAGACGTGCGTTGAGCATTATATTCAAAAATTTCTAATGATGGTATCCAACAAATGCCAAGTAGTGTTTTGGTGGTTGAGTCGTCAGATATTATGAAAGGTGAACTGTTATTTACATTTAGTCCTGAAGTAGATATGCCTGAATCGTTCGATTGGAGTTCCAATCCATATCGGTTTAATATATCGCATATTTTTTTTCTTATAATTATAAGCTGAGCTGGGTCTGTGGCACCTGTTAAAAGGTCATCCACGTAGAAATCGGATGGTATTATTCTGCTTTCTTCAAAAAATGCATCAGAGTTTTCTATCGCTATCTGTTTTAAACAAAGTGTGGCGAGAAATGAAGCTGAGGCTGTTCCATAAGTTACTGTGTTTAACTGAAAATGTTTTATTTGTTCGTCTGGAGATGATCTCCAAACAATCCGTTGTAAATTTCGTTGGTTTCCATCAATTAATATTTGGCGATAAAATTTGCTTAAATCGGCAATCATCACTACGTCATGTTACCGGAATCGAGTCAAGATCGAAAATAAATCAGTTTGCACTGTTGGACCCACCTTTAAAATGCCATTTAAAGACAGATTGGATGAGCTTTTGCAAAGAGGCGTCAAAAACGACTCTAACCTTGGTAGTTGTGCTGTCTGGTTTTTCCACACTATGGTGTGGTATATAATATACTGGAGTCTGTGATACGGAGTCACGTAAAATTTCAGACATATGTCCAAGACCTTAATATTCTTTTTTAAAAGATGTATACGAGATTTTTAATTCGGGATTATTTCTCAAGCGACGTTCCAGTGAATAAAATCTGTTTTGGGAAGTTTGCTCAGACACGCCCAAGTTGATATAATTTTCCTTCAACGGAAGTTGTACTATAAAACGACCTGATTCATTTCTACGAGTTGTTTGATTAAAGAGATTTTCACATTCTATTTCCTCTTCAGTCACAAATGTTTGTGGAGTCGGAATTATTTCTTCTGTTGACTAGAATCTCTATAAATTTACATCCGAAAATAAAAAATTTGTCATCATCGCGGTTTGAAACCTTAGCTTTGGATTAACTGATGAATTGCCAGCTATGATCCAGCCAAGCAATGTTTTTTGTAGAATTGGTAGATGCTTGCCTAATTTAATTTGCCCAATACACAAAACTTCAAAGAATATTTCACAACCAAGTAGCGTATCCACATTAGATGAAACATTAAAACAGTTATCTGCTAAATGCAATTCAGAAAGTATTTCTAAATTAGAGATATCAAATGTATCTTGCGAATAATACTAGTGATTGCGGGCAACACAAGAAAATTCAGTTCAGTTTTAAAGTTTGTATGTTGAGAGGATATAGATATTCGTGCAGTTATAGTCGTATTGGTTTGGCTTTGGTTTGGCTACCGGAATGTTTACCGTATTCGTGTTTATTTGTAATACGTTCAGAAACGATTTAGTCAGAAAATTTGATTGAGATCCACTGTCAAGGATTAGTCTACAAGGTATTGGACTTCTGCTTTTGTCGTATGCGTGGCATAGCCGTGGAAAGTGATATAATTTTCGTTAGCGCTGGAGTCTTGTAATTGCGATAATAAACGCTGACACATCGCGAGGGTTTCATAATATTTTATTTCAAAATTTGTCCATTCTACATTTGCTTCCCGTTCATCAAATTGATCGGGAAATTATCAATGTAAATTTGTTCTATTTCAAATTGCACATTTTGGAATTTGGTTAAAAGACGTTTTATTGTACCACAACGGATTCTAATGTTTTCAAAGGGCATATCTGCTGCAGTCTAGGAGGAATCGGCGCATGAGTACCGAAAACTATTCCACCTCAATTTTTTAATGCAATCCTTTTCAAATTTCCCTACTGATGATATAAATGCATGTTGCCAGGGGGCAACACGGGGCCATATTGTTTAAACCGAAATTGTTTAAACAATTGCAAGCAATTGTTATTTTTCAACCGCATAAATTTTTTTATATTCTTTATTGAAATAGAAATAAAAAAGGTTCCATGACTTTTTACGATAAAGTTAATAATTTTAGAGATAAGAATTTTTAAAGGTTCGAAAAATCTCAAATTTGGGTACTTGACCCATGAAAAATATATTCAAAATATAAATTATATATTTTTAAATTCTTTATACAATAGTTAATAATATTCTTAATTGAGATTTCAAGAAATTCAATTGTTTATACCTGTTTTTTAATTGTTAATTTCGCGCGCTCACAAGTATGCGTCGCTTACCTTTCAGTATCGCCATCTCTCTCTGTCTCATACGCTGCATCGGCCTCTCTGTGTCCTGAATCTTTATTTATCATTTATCTTAAAAACCATTACCTTTATCAAAATTTTTGAAGAGAGCAATGTTATCAATAATTAAATTGTCTACAATTTGGTCCGAGAATTTTTTTTTCTGAAATCTATTTTACAGAAGTTATTTAGTCATGAAGAGGAATATATAATTAAAATTACTTTTTCATTGGTTTATATTACTTTTGAGTTATCATCATAGTAATCTATGCATTTTTATCAACAATATCATGCAGTCCTTCCTTTGTACCAAGTTTCAGCTCTTAAAATTGGAAAATGATGAAAATATGAATTTTCAAAAAAATAACTAATTTTCCGGTTTTTTCTGATTTTCTCGGTTCCTGATTATTCGATCAACTCGCCGCTCGACCCCTCATTTTGTTCATATTTTGATTACCTACGATTTATCCATACATACCATTGAGATTGCTTTAGTACTTTTTACGTTATATGAAATAAACCAAAAAATGGTGGTTTCTTTTCGTTTAAAATGTTTATAACAAATTACTGAAAAACATTTGCGTGTCCAAAACATATCAAAATTATACTACTTAATGTTTTTTATATGATGGCACCATTCGTTTTCTACTGTTTTTTTTTAAATATTTACCTATTGCATGGCCTAATATTATGAAAGCTCATGTTTATAAATCACAGTTATAAACAAAATAAAAATAGTGGAACTACACTCCTTACCAATGAGAAGTCGAGTCCGGGAATGAATGATGCAGTTTTCCACAAACTAAAAATGTCACTACCAAATGGCAAAACTGGTAATAATAATCGCTACTTCCCGTCCGTCAACGCCGCGAATAAATTATTGATTCCTCAGAATGTACAAGAACGAATATTATGCGTAAAGTTGTAAGCGATGTTGTCAGTGCTAATATTTTACTATGAAAGAAATAATAAGTATTTTAGTTAAAAATCAAGGTTACCAGAAATAATTGTAAAATATATTTTTTTATTGGGTAGGCACATGTGAAATGAATGTTTTCCACATTTGCCACCAATTAAAAAAATTACATAAATTATTTTTTCTCCGATTGACATTAAACGTCAGTTTTAGTGACATTTATCGATCATAGAAGTAACACTTTCACTGCCTAGGCAGTAAAAATGATTTTTAATGCCTAGGCAATAAAAAAATAATGTTTTCTTCTTTTTTTTAAATCTCCCAGACTTTACTTAGCAACGGCAATGATAATGTGATTTAAGCAGGCCCATTGAATCAAACAATCACTTCACGTCACACATTCATAGGCTATTGCGGATATTTACCATTATATTTATTATCTTTCGGTAGATATTATTATGTATACAATTGGAGGTCTAATCGACAATAATAATTAAAAAATACGATTTAATTATTATCCATAACATACGATTAGAAAAAATATTACAAATTGTGAGTTTTATCCGTCATAAAAAAGTTTTTATTTTAATTTGATTTTTCTAAACACACTGTACAAACAATCGGCGAAAAAATTATATGTTTCACACGTCAGAGAATCAGATTTACTGCCTTGGCTAGCCTCGGCAGTAAATCTGTTACTTCTCTGCCTAGTTACACAAATAACTATTTTCTCCGATTAACAGCAAATATTAATTTTGCAGAAACATATCAATTAGCAAAGTATTACTTTTCCTGCCTAGGCAGCAAAATGATTATTCTCAATGGGAATAAAACATTTGACATTTTTGACATCCAGTATAAAGTTTGTAATATCTTGTTTATCGAAAGTTCGGGACTTCTTTGCCTTGTAGCCTTCGGATGCCCGTTTTAAATATGCCCGCAACTTCAAATATCTTCCTATATCTACATTTTTAAAATTCATAACTGCCTTCAACCTGGAATATTCAGACCAAAGTGTAGAACTCTTCATTGTTCTAGATAATCCAGCAAAATAAGCAAGTAATACATTTCCTACATATTTCATCCGAGTCTCCTCTGGCAACAAATTTAACTCAATGTTTTTTGCCACCTCACTTATTTCCGGGGGAGTAAGTACTTCTAAGTCGCTATCACTGACCATAATATAAATATTCCAATATTTTTCCACAAAACTGGCAAAAATTTCATAAGTTGTCAAAACAATAATTATTATGGACATATACATTTCCATAGCAACCAACCATTCCAACAATTGCGAATTCTATCAAATTTTGTTTCAATTTATCACTACAGTAAAATTAAAAAAGATTGTGGGAATTGTAATAATTTACAAATACAATATACATATATCATTATAAACAATCGGAGAAAAAATTATATTTCAGCTCAGCAGCAAAGTAAATTGACTGCCTTAGCTAAATTCCTATGAACTATCAGCCGCGGCAGTCAATCTACTACTTTGCTGTCTAGTAAAACAAATAACTATTTTCAGAATTTTGAATATCGCAACAATTTGATTAGGAAAGAAATTCACGGAAAAAAAAGATGGAGCAATATTGACTAGCCCTGAAAATGTTAACAATTTGGTCTCTCATTCAATCAGTCTAAGGTAATGACATTCTTGTAGTATTATAGTCTACTAGGAATAGGTTCTCGAGAAGTGCACGTTCCAGGAACGGTTTTTGTTTATTTCAAAAATGCTGCTAATAACGTATTTTTTATTATATTTTGTAAGGTATTTTGATCGGGAACACATAACGAAGTGTGATATGCAAGAATACTGAATTGTATTCTTACAGCACATCTTCCTTTTTATATTCTTATAATAATTATTCAGTTTTTATATAGGCTTCGAATAATAAACACACCAGTCGTGTTTAGTAGATAATTCATTTTTCGAAAAGTAGTTTCTGTAAACTAAAAATTTAAATGGCGCAGTCAGTAGGATTGCAAATCGGTTCAACAAAAATCGTGACACCGGTCCGTATATGTAAGATTTATTTCCAATCTCGAACTTTGTGTACTTTTGTGGTTTCCAACTATTTCATCACCTTTAAGAATACTGTCAAGGGAGAAGGGATCTCATCGCCCACTTCATATTGGAAAATAATGAACATTTTATGGATGGTACTGTAAGTCGAAGAAACATTCCATTTTCCATTCATCCTAAGATAACTCAATTTCACAATTTACTAAGGAAAACTTTTAAAATTAATCATTTATATATTTAGTTTCATAAGTAAATAAATAAATAGAAGTATAAATAGAGAAAAATGTAGGATTTTATGATCGGAATTGTGATTAACAAGATTTCTTGGGTTTGAAGACCATGGTCTAATGGGGTTGGACCCAGACGTTTCAAGCTTTGTTATTTGGATTTGGAGCCATGGAGAAAAGAAACTAGATATCTTCCTTCAACACCTCAACTGCATTAACCAAAAAATACAATTTTCTATGAAAAAATAGGTCAAGAAAGGTCAGGCAAGATAATTCTAAACTAGGACATAGAGTATATCGTAAGGCAACACAAAAAGATAGATACTACCGAAATGTTGAAATGAAAAAATCGAAAAAAAAATAGTGGTTTCATCTTCCAAATAGAATAATGAAAATACCACAAGGAACATACAGAGGATAAATGAGTTAATTTCTTTTATTTACAATAACCGCTTCTACATCTAGGGTAATTAGGGACGGAGTTTACAAAATCATACAAATTACTTCAATGAAAAGTTTGTTACAGTTTGTGAAAAATGTTTAAAGAGTTTTAAGAAGGAAATAAGGTTTTTAGGGTTTCAGTTCCAATAAAATCTTAAAGGGTTCTTCCTATTTGAAAGGTTCTTCTTTCAGATTCATAAGATGGAAACTCTAATAAAATATGTGACACAGTTATAGTTTTGTCACATATGGCACATGGAGGATTACGCTCCCGAGTCAGTAGATTTTCTTGTGTTAGCCTGGTATGTTCGAGGCGGAGGCGTGTGACAAAGAACTGGTGTGACGTTTATTGGTAGTGTATTTCCATTTTCCTATGCTAGGTTTTACTTGTTGGAGTTTAAATGTTTCATGTTTCCATTCAGTATTCCTATTGTTGAGTATGTGGAGGCAAAAATAAGGTTTTAAAGCTGATGCAGTCGTGTGGAATGTGGACGGGTTTGGTTGGTTTTCTACGATACGGGAATGTTTGTATCTTCTGATTCGCTCCCTTTTATTTCCCTGTGAGATGGGGCCCATAGGAAGAATTTTGAGAAGATATTGGTGCTGGTATCTTGTTTTCTGTATTGTGAAATATACGCTGTGTTCATTTGAAAAGGACCCACCCTTAATATTTCAAAAATGGGACATATTAGAAGGAAATGCCGAAACACGTCAACTTTTAACTTGAGGGGGACACTTTTTGGCGCTAATGTCATAAACGTCAGATTCACCCCCTCCCTACTGGAGACACCCCTTACATTTTTTCAAATGGCATTAGGTATCAAGTCACACCTCATTTAAAAGGTCTCGTAAATCTCTATTCAATCATCTTGTTTTGCCTTTGATACCAGCCTTTCATTGTTATTTAATCATTGTTTTAAATTGGCTCTTTCTCAACTTTTCGTATGCCCCCGTATTGTGTGATAAAAAGACTCTTTAGAGAAAATTTACAAATAGTAAAAAGACAACTGTTAACAAGAAAAAACTGCTATTTAATCATGTGGTCAAAGTGACCACCGTTAACATTCAGGCAATAAAAGTTGAAAGAGAGCAACGATTAAATAACAAAGGAAGGCTGGTATCAAAGGCAAAACAAAATGATTGAATGTAGATTTACCAGACCTTTTAAATGAGGTGTGACTTGATACCTGATGCCATTTGAAAAAATGTAAGGGGTGTCTCCAGTAGGGAGGGGGTGAATCTGACGTTTAAGACATTAGCGCCAAAAAGTGTCCCCCTCAAGTTAAAAGTTGATGTGTTTCGGCATTTCTTTCTAATATGTCCCATTTTTGAAATATTAAGGGTGGGTCCTTTTCAAATGAACACAGTGTATGTGTTCACAAATGGAGGGCGTATAAGCCAGAGAGGAGTTAGATGGCAAATTGAAGACCAGTTAATTACAGATGGGAAAGTGTCGTTGACAGTAAATTGTGAACATTAATGTATTCTCTCATAGACTGCGTTGTGAGTGAAAAGAAGAACTTCTGCCAAGAGTGGAGTGGTAAATGGTAGAGTTGGGATTGGCTCGTATTCTAACTACATGTGAAAGACCAAGGTACTGTCGTCTATATTTAAGTGGAGCTGCTCCTGCTTCACAATTTAAACTATTTGTGGGGGTTGTACGGTATTCCGCTAATATTAATCGTAATGCATTTTTGTGTAAAGTATCTAATGGTCTTGAAACATTTGATGTAGCTAGAGAGAAATCTATTTTGGATCTGATATGTTCTATATATGAATATGTATACATATTTCAGTGAGTTGAGTGCAGGTTGACAAGAAAGGATCACTTTTTTAATATGATTTTTCCAATTAAGATACTGGTCGTATGCTATAACAAAAAAAATTCTTCAGCGTACATAAAATTTTTGTCATAGAGTTTTAGCAGTGGTTTTTGTTTTGTTTTTCTTTTAGAAAATATGATGCATTTTGTTTTCTCAGCACTGAAAGTCATGCCTAGTATTTTTGACCATAGTTCTAGTTAAAGAAGTTGTGTTTGTAGCCAATTAGCTGTACTGCTTAAGTTTTTTCTATTCATAAATAAAATCAAATCATCTGCATACAGGCGAGCTTGTATGGGTTTATCCATATTTTGAGTAATGTGAATTGCAATAAGAAACAATGTGTGGCTTAAAACCGATCCTTGTGGAGTTCCGTTCACTTGTTTTTTAGAATTGGAAATTGTTCCATTCACCTTCACTTGAAAGCTCCTATTTGAAAGAAAGTTTTCGACAAGAGTTGTTGCCTTGGTATCCCCTGTTTTGAAGGCTTAGGAGAATTTTGTGGTGCCAAGCTCTGTCAAAAGCAAGTAAATTGCTAGATATTTTTGTTTTTTGTTGAAGGCTTGGTGTATTTCATTTTCTAAGTCGATAATATTGTTCAAAGTTGATATGTTAGCTTTAAGACCAGATTGTTCGCGTAAAAGTTGATTGTTTGGTTCAAGACACCAGAGTAATCGTTAATTAATTATTTTTTCGTTGAATGTAAGTACTATCGTCCTATATGATTCCAGTAATGAAGAAGATTTGTTAAGATTTATAATAGGTATAAATATTCCAAATTTCTGGAAATGTGTGATTGATCCATATTGAGTTGAATATTCGCAGAAGTTTCTTAGTGCTGATGTGAAAATTTTGAAGAAAGATAGCTGGCCTATCATCTGGGCCAGGTGATTTATTGTCCATGAAGCATCTTTTAATTATTTCTCTGTTATCAGGGCGTTTAGTTACTTCAATTTTTATGTCTAGTTTCTCTTCATTTAACTTAGTCATCTACATAATATGCTTCGTTGCTAGAATCCCGACTATAAAGTTATTCAGGAATTTCTGCATTATTTGTGGTGATGTCAATTTCTTACTGTGATGGCTTTATTCCGTAGTTAGTATCCAGAGAGTTTTGGACTATTTCCCATAGTTGAAATATCTATTTATTGATTCTACATATTTTTGTTGATTTTTGATGACCAGTCTTGAATAGTCCTTAAGCTTTTTGTATTCTGTGAGGTTATCCGTAGTTTTATGTTTTCTGTATCGGTCCACGCGTGCTCACTCGCTTTGATTGCTTTCTCGCATTCATAGTTCCACCATGGTACGGGATTGTGTCTTTTTGTATGACGAGCTTTGACAATTTTTTTAAAGGCTGCATTGAAAATAATATAATTAAAGCTGTGATAAATGGATGATTAGTTTTGTGGCATTGTGCATTTGAGTGTGTATCGGTTAACAGAATTCCAACAATAAATCATAAGAACACCTGGATAACAACTAATAACATCGAAAAATACTCATATCTGAATGGGGCACTTTGCACTGTCTACGATGGAAAAATTGCGTTCGCTCGTTCATTTATCCAAACCATACACACACATTAGGAAATAAAAAAAAATGCATTTGTGGAGAAAAAATCTGAATGGAAATATTGGGCGAACAAGCTCTAACAATTTAGACTAGAAATAATCTTCTTTCGCTAATACTTTAACAATAATGGAAGTATCATACTTCCATTATACTGTGCGCTCAAAAACTACTTTTTTATTTCCATAACACATACAAAATTTTATATGCGGTGATAACCTAGTGCTTTCCAGTGAAATAAACATATTTTATTTCGTTTCCATGCTGTTAATAGCTACAATCATAAAATTTGGTTGCAGCGAATAGGTATGTGCATGCAAAACGAAAAAGTATCACTGAACATTCTTTTTTGTGGCCATTTCAAGCTTTAAACTTTTTGTTGAATTCAAAATATGACTTAAGATAAGTTTACAGGTCCAATTTATATATTAATTCATCTAATGGATGTATTAGGAGAAATATATCAAATTTGGGAAAATTTAAATCAATGTATTCACATTATACGCAAAAAGATTCTGATGTTGGGGTTATCAAAATTATTATATTACATGGAAATGTCTTTTTGGAAGAACTCCTACATTTGAAGGAAATATCCAGACTAGATTGACCATAATATCAATTTGAAATCAATCTCAGTTGGTGCATTCCTTAGGTAGACAGCCATCAAAACATATTCGAGCAGATAATTTTGAAATATGTATGTCACTTCTGACTGAGAAGTCAAGGGTAATTTAAACTTTTCCGTGTGAATGTGCTATTATAAAGTAATTATTTTCCAACCCTCTTATTCTGACTATCCTACTACCAATAACACAATTTTGGAATCCGTACTGCAAAGACATAACAAAGACACAATTATTTACACGAATGGATCTAAGAATAAATATGGAATAGAATAAAAACAGGTTCTGTCTTTTTTTGTGGCTAATAGTGATACAGTCAAATATTTCCGAATTAAAAACCCATGCTTAGTATTCAAGGTAAAAGCAACATCAATAGAAAAAACAATCAAACGGAGGAGTCAGTGCCAGGAGTGAAGGTTGTCTTTTATATTTTGCATATGGAAGCAGTTATATCACTCGCTTGTTGGTACATTCAAAATAGAGGTTTTGAAGGCGTTGACTGCATCTTCTGGGAAATGGAACCTTCGACCACACAGTTTATTCTTAATTTTTGGGAAAGTAAAAAAGTCGTTAGGACTTAGGTTGGGCAAACAAATCGATATGTACCAATCAGCAATAACAGTTCTTTGATATGTGGTGAGGAGTTGTTGCTACATGTTCCGCTTTTGAGACAGATGTCGCCACTATCTTTTTGGAGACACTTTGAGTACGGATAACGTCGGTTTTGGTTCATCTTGGAACACCCAAACAGCCGACTGACGTTTATTTTCAGGTTCATAAGAGTGAATCCAGTA
Organism: Lochmaea crataegi; assembly: GCA_947563755.1. NCBI lineage: Eukaryota > Metazoa > Arthropoda > Insecta > Coleoptera > Chrysomelidae > Lochmaea > Lochmaea crataegi. The sequence continues at coordinate 12,331,100 of OX387424.1, read as the reverse complement.
TTCATCACCACTGGCAATACTGTTTATATTTTTTGAGTTTCCTGCGTTAAACCAGACTAAAGTTTTTGACACCAACTGCTGCCTGTTCTTCCGTCTACGTTTAAATTCTCCATACCAACGAGAAGTTGTCGACTGATGTGGCGCTTCATTGCCGAAAACAAAAACCAGCTCGGTGGTTCGGCTCGGTGGCATTTTTGTTGAAACAACTGTCAATAATTGTGAAAAACATTGCGCGACACTTTTCTCAGCATAATTTCATTTTTCGACTGAGTCATCAACTTCAAATATTCAGTTTGGGTTCAGCTTTAAAAAAAGTGGTCTGAAACATTGGCGTTAATTTAACTAAAATAACAGTTAATTTTGACATTTGATATTTGTTGACAGGCGCCAACTATGTTGTTATATGCAACACCTATTAGACAACCGTCTTAAGTAGTGATTCCAAGTCTATATTGGAGGATTTGAGCAGCCAACAAAAGAATATAGAAATGGCGAGACTAATGCATACACATACCTATAAGTCAAATTTTATTTTATTACGAACTGAATAACTAACGATTAATACATGTTTACTGAAAATATTCCTAATAAACATATTAAACTTATCGAATAGTTTCTCGCAATGGTTGAAAGTTTTGACATTTCAGCAAAATGTAGTCAAATTTGGTTACCAATTTTTGAGAGAAAAATATCGAATAATCGGTTACCTTCGTTTCCAGGATAGTATCATAAGCTTTTAATTAGGATTTTTCATGATTTATTGTAGGAATTTTTGTAAAATATACATCATAATAATCATCTCAAAAAAACAAGAGCAAACGCATTTTATTGACAACATTTCAAAAATAAGCACAGAAACATTATCTTTAAAAATCCGTTCTTGAAATGTACACTCCACTAGATCCCATTTCTTGTAGACTATAATTCTATTACCCAAAATATTTTATCTACGACCACCATTAAAATTAAGCATTTACAAACTCATATAAATACGTGAAATTACGTTTTATACATACGTCTAAAGCGTGCGAAAAAGAACAATGCTTTTTAAATGGGATAATCATTATAACACTCTTTTTTATTTGTATATTTATTAAGTTATCTTAGATAATTTTGTGTTTTGTTTTCTGTCAAAAGTTCTGTAATTGTGATAATTTTGTACTGTCATTAAGAAGTGTGAAACGTGAATGGTCAATAATTGTCAGAACCTGTCAAAAATTGTCAAAAACTGTCAAAAATGGTCAAAAAATGTTAAAAATTGTCAAAAACTGTTAAATATTTTAAAAAATGGTCAATAATTGTCAAAATTTTTGGAAGTTGTCAAAAATGGTCAATAATTATCAGAAACTGTCAAAAATGGTCAATAATTGTTAAAATTTTGAAATATGGTCAAAAATTGTTAAAATTTCGAAAAAATGGTCAATAGTTATGAAAAACTGCCAAAAGTGGTCAATAATTGTTGACAATTGTCAAATTTTTTGAAAAATTGTCAAAAATGGTCAATAATTGTAAGAAACTGTCAAAAATGGTCAATAATTGTTAAAATTTGGAAAAATGGTAAAAAATTGTCAATATTTTGAAAAAATGGTCAATAATTATGAAAAACTGTCAAAAATGTTCAATAATTGTTAAAAATTCTCAAAATTTTTGAAAAATTCTCAAAAATGGTCAATAATTGTCAGAAAATGTCAATAATTGTCAAGAATTCTCAGAATTTTTGAAAAATTGTCAAAAATGGTATAATTGTCAGAACCTGTCATAAATGCTCAAAATGGTCAATAATTGTGAAATTTGGAAAAATGGTCGAAATTTTTGAAAAATTGTCAAAACTGGTCAATAATTGTCAAAAATGGTCAATAATTGTTAAAATTGGGAAAAATGATCAATAATTGTTAAAATTGGGAAAAATAGACAAAAATGGCCAAAATTTTTGGAAAATTGTCAAAAATGATCAATAATTGTCAAATCTGTCAAAATTGGTCAATAATTGTCAAAAATGGTCAATAATTGTTAAAATTGGGAAAAATGGTCAATAATTGTTAAAATTGGGAAAAATAGTCAAAAATGGCCAAAATTTTTGGAAAATTGTCAAAAATGATCAATAATTGTCAAAACTGTCAAAATTGGTCAATAATTGTCAAAAATGGTCAATAATTGTTAAAATTGGGAAAAATAGTCAAAAATGGCCAAAATTTTTGGAAAATTGTCAAAAATGATCAATAATTGTCAAAACTGTCAAAATTGGTCAATAATTGTCAAAAATGATCAATAATTGTTAAAATTTGAAAAAATGGTCTAAAATGGTCAAAAATTTTGAAAAATTGTCGAAAATGATCAATAATTGTCAAAACTTTCAAAATTGGTCAATAATTGTTGAAATTTGAAAAATGGTCTAAAATGGTCAAAATTTTTGAAAAATTTTCAAAAATGATCAATAATTGTCAAAACTGTCAAAATTGGTCGATAGTTGTCAAAAATGGTCAATAATTGTCAAAAATGGTCAATAATTGTTATAATTTGAAAAAATGGTAAAAAATTTTGAAAAAATGTTAAAAAATTGTCAAAATTTTTGAAAAATTGTCAAAAATTTCGAAAAAATGGTCAATAATCGTCAAAATTTTTGAGAAAGTGTCAAAAATGGTCAAAATTTTGCAAAAATGGTCAATAATTATAAAAAACTGTCATTGTTAAAAATTTTTGAAAAATTGTCAAAAATGGTCAATAATTGCCAGAGCCTCTAAAAAATGCTCAAAAATTGTCAAAAATGGTCTATAATTGTTAAAATTTGGAAAAATGGTAATTAATTGTTGAAATTTGGAAAAATGTTCCAAAATGGTCAAAATTTTTGAAAAATTTTCAAAAATGATCAATAATTGTCAAAACTGGCAAATTTGGTCGATAATTGTCAAAAATGGTTAATAATTGTTAAAATTTGAAAAAATAGTCAAAAATGATCGAAAATTTTGAAAAAATGGTCAAGAATTGTCAAAAATTTTAAAAAATGGTCCAAAATGGTCATTTTATTGTGCATAAGAAGCAAGCTTCTATCGTTGGTCCGACGACCGCTCACCTTTTTTTTGGATTGGTGTAACACTAAAAAAATTGAAAATTAGACGGGGAAAATGTTCTTATTGCATATTTCTCGGAAAAGTCAATGGAAATCATCAATGTTATGGACCCATTATTCAATGTTGAAAACTACCATAAATTTAAATTTAAACATTGATATAAGTAAGTTTCATAAACTTATTACCTTCATAAAACGACAATCAGAGAGCCATAACCAAAAAAATAAAAAATGTTCACAAGGGAACAGATTTGGGATTTTATAAACGGAGCACCAGATAATGAATTTCTTATGATGAAGGTAGGCAATAATTCAAACACAATTATTAAAAAGAGAGGTTATGTGATATATAATTGAGGGAAAGTATTTTTAATGTGGTCGTAGATAAAACATTGTATGATTCTCATGCGTGAATTACTTTTGCGCACTCGTTGCGAAAAAAGGCACTAGCTACGCTCGTGCCTTTCATCTTCGCAACTCGTGCGCAAAAGTATCACTTCACGCACTTGTATCATAAATATATATCATCTTCATTCATAATCATTTTATCAAAGATATAATCTACTGTGAATAGACGTTAAGAAATTTTGATAACAATTTTTTATAATTTTTAATGTCAAAATTTTTCCATTCATTGTCTGGATTTGGATCCAGGAGGCCAGAACGCCTTTAATAAGCGCACTGGTTGTCATTAAACCAAAGACAGGATCAACAACTTATGAAATCAGTACCATTTACTGGTAAAGCGGGGTTTACGAGAAATGGCATTGTCAATTGCCATCATTCACATATATAGGCGAGTTCCTAAATTCAGAAATTGAGAATGCGCATACCATTACATAAAACCGTTCGTAAATTGCCGATGGTTCATCGTACAAATTCAGCTAATGCGTTCGTAACTTCAGTAACTTCAAAGCTGATGCTTCCGATGGATTTAACATTTTTAGGCTAGAATAAAGTATTATTTGTTTGATTTGTGCAGTGTTGAGTCGGAATGAAGGCAATTTTGATTGATAAAATACATTCTTCAAGCACTAACAGCAGCAGATGTATTTGAAGAAACAAAATTCGAAAATTTTAACCTAACAATTAACCAAGTTAGTTGCAACTGTCAACAAAATAACTAGTTCGTTTCTAATCTATAATCCATCGAGCTCATCGATTGACGTCACTGACATAAAGCGCACATTTCCAGGCCCTAAAATGCTGATGAATTTACGAACTCGCTTTATGTGAACATGACATAATTCAGACTTTTGTTAGAATAATAACCTAATAGCCAGGTTTGTTTCGGCGTATTTGCGCCTCATCAGTACAAGGTAGATGCTATTCGTCCAAAAGCCCTGAGAGCATAATCCTGGACTGGAGACTACGTTGATACCACAACCAATACATGAGCGCGATATCAGCGACATCCCTACATCCAATCACAAACCAAAATTCTATATCGACAAAAAACCATTTCGGTTTTGTTGTTATTTACTCAATTACAGTCACCTGTAAAAAATTGTAATATATTAGTAAAGCGTAATCAATAGACGTCAAAGTTAATAGTTTTACTATTACAACGCTTCACAAAATTTGAAAAATATTTTTTAAAGAACAGACCTTTCTTTAGAACAATAATGGATGCCATTAATTTTTAAATCAATTTCATAGTGAAAAGAACTGAAAAAAAAGTACCATACATTTTCGATGTATGATGGTAATGTAATAACAACAATTGACTACAGATTGTCTCTACATACAATGCTGTTTTGTACATTACTGAAAATATATAAATATTGTTACGTCGGACCTGTACTGAGGATATGTGGAGGTCCATGAAGAAAAAGAAGAAGACATACATCTGGAATCATCTAGAACTGTCATAGAAAAGTCTATAAATGTCTTCGAAAAGTCGAGAACTGTTTGGAATATGTAAAACGTATAAAAAGCGGGACAATAATTGACATTAGTTAGTTAGTTTTAAAGTATTAGAAATTTGAGCTCTGTGTTCTGATAGTGAGACGTTATTTGTATTGAATTGTGAAAAGTTAAAGTTGTAGAAATAAAAGAAGTTTCAGAAAGTAAAAGGAGTAACATTGGTGACAGCAGTGGAATCTAGGAAATATTTGTATCTGCTGCTGGTGCTCCAGAAGCCCTGAGAGCATACTCCTGGACTTCTGGACTTCCTGGACTTCTTAGTGAAATTTCTTAGTGAAACTATGCGACGAAATACTCATTATGAATGTAGGAGATGCTTCAGCTGCGGAAGAATCGGATACATTCAGAGATTTTGCAAAAGCAGAGCGCGTTCAACGAATAGGGAGTCGAGAAATTAAGTCAGAAGGTCGCCTAGATCGCCATCCAGAAGTCCCTCGCAAAGTCCAACAAAATATAACCACGATAGATTTGCATTACTGAGAACTTGATCTCCTACACCTAGCCGATTTTCATCAATAAAACGAATAAAAGTTGACACTACGGAGCGGGCATCTATTGGGAGTCCCAAAATCCGCACCTACATTTTAAATAAAAATGAACAAAACCAATTGATCAGCGGGCACGTTGACCACCAAAAATGAACCACAACCTACTGGAAAAAGCTTAGTTCTTGAAACGGCTACAGGACACACTGTTCCTGTTCGAGGAGCAATAACATCAAACATACAGATTGGTAATACTCATTTCTGGTGGTCGATATTAAATATGAATGCATCCTCGGCATGGACATCATGCAAAATAAATATATCATAGACCTTCAAAATGAAATTTTAGTCATTGGAAATGAAGAGGTAGTCCTAAATTCGGAAGAAGAGACTTCTCAGATAAAGGTTATAGTGGACAAAGATATAGAAGTTCCCGAAAATTTTGAAGGGATCGTCTTCGCGAGACTTAGCCAAAAACCAAAAGATCTACACTTGGGTATTGTGGAAAGTGAGGAGCTAGGTAATGAAGGAATTCTGGAAACTCGATGTCTCGTCAATGTAGATCAACCAATTCCTATTAGAGTTGCCAATTTATCGAAAAATCCTTTCAAATCAAAGAAATAACAAAAGAACAAAAGACCAAAAGGACTTGGCACACCGGCGAAAAGCATAATGAAGTGCGAAAATAGCTTCAAAGAGGAAACCACCATAAGTAACTCAGTTGACGTCAGCCTCATGAGACAACTAGTTGAAAATTATGACCACCTAGCAACTGAAGAATTAAGAAAAAATTCATAACTTTATCAATGATAACTGCGACAATTTTGGACGGGAAAATCTACAGGATGCACCAGTATAGTACAGCATAGAATTTATACAGGAGATGCCAGACCAATTCGTCAAATGCCAGGGGGATTACCATTTGCTAAACGGAAAGAAGTAGAAAGTATGATAGAAGACATGATGGATGCAAATATTATTGAAGAAGCTTCTGGTCCCTGGTGTTCTGATAACTAAGAAAGATGGATCCACTAGGTTTTGTGTAGACTATCGAAGACTAAATCAGGTTACACAAAAAGATAGCTATAAGGTGAGAAGTGGTTTTCCACCCTAGACTTGAAGAGTGGATACTGGCAAGTAGAAGTAGACTCTGGTGATCAAGACAAAACAGCTTTTTCTACTGGCAGCGGTCTCTACCAGTTCCAGGTCCTCCCATTCGGACTCTGTAGTGCTCCGGCCACATTTGAACGACTGATGGAGATGGTTTTGAGGGGATAAACGTGGAAAACCTGTGTAGTATATCTTGATGATCATGTCGAAAACTTTTGATGAGCATTTGAAAGATGATAAATAAGTATTTCACAGGTTAAGAAGAAATGTTCACTGTTCCAAGCAGAGGCCTATTTTCTGGGACATTTCGTTTCCGCAGAAGGAATTAAAACCGATCCGGAGAAAATTCTAGCTATTAAAGACAGGCCTAAACCAAGGGACAACAAGGAAATAGAGAGTTCTCTTGGATTTTATTCATATTACCGAAAATTTGTCGAGGACTTTGGTCGAATTGCTGAACCTCTTCATCGACGTACTGAAAACAACATTGAATTTGACTGGACGCCGAATTGTCAAAATGCTTCCGTAGAGTTGAAGAAACGATTAACCACAGCACCGATTCTAGCCTACCCACGGGAGAAAGGAACATTTATTTTGGATCGTGATGAACCCCAACACGTCCTAGGCACCATGCTATCACAAGAACAAGCAGGCAAAGAAAAAATGATTGCATACTTCAGTAAAACCATGGGAAAGGCTGAGAAAAATTATTGCGTCACCAGAATAGTATATTCTGTATTAAGGTTAGAATGAAAATTCGATGCGAGTGGAAAGTTCCGAGCGCGAGCCGAAGGCGAGCGTGAGGAACCACGAGCATCAAGAATTTTCATTCTAACCGAGTAGCAGACTATACTTTATCCCGAAGATTTTAAATATATATTTTTATATAGAAATGAACAAGAGATAATTTATATTACTGGACTCAATCACAATTTAGGTAAACACTCAATAATTCAAGAAACATTCTACTTTGTATCAATTGTTATATTTGTACAGTTCTCGAAATGAAAAACTGGTGCATTATTGGAGGAATTTTCAACAATTGTGAGGTTAGGTTAGGTCAAGTGATAACAATAATTTTGACACTTACTCATGTTTTGCCACTACGATGACAATCAACTGCGTCAAGGCTACTGCTAATGATGCTTACCAGTGTGAGAATATTATTCTATCACTAGAGAGAGAGAATGTAAATACATTTAAATTGCATGGGGGCAGAGGTGTTGCAGAATATTTCTTCAATCTCAAGAGAGGGAATTTCAGCATTCTGTAATCAAATTTGATTTCAGAATTGGCAAATTCTGTGATGATCGTGGAGAAAAAACTTTCTGCTATTATCAAAGCCCTGGAACCATACTTTCCATTATAGTACTCCAACGTACTAGCTACACATAAATACCCTACAAAGGAACAAGCCATCATCCTTACATCAATAATTTATGGTGCAAAGATTCACGACTACTTCGTGGACGTTGGATCCATAGTTCAACCAAAAAATGTTTCATACGCATCTTGGATCACAAACAACAGAATTTGTATCTCCCTTTCCTCCAAAACAACAGTTGATAATCTGATTGCTCACTATAAGTCAATTAAAATAAATATAATCGATACCGAATCTCAACGTTTAATAACTCCGTTACAACGTCTAGTAACATCAAACGTATGCCCAACAATACCCAATCCACAAATCGAAGCAGAAATCAAGAAAATGCGAATAAAAACAGTAAGGAGAATGACAATTCTAAGAGTAGGAATGCGTGAAGCAGATTATAGTCACGTATTGAGTTTTTGCAGACAAATTCCATCTCTCCTCTTGGATAACAATCGATAACACCACCTACCGATTATTTCTGTCAATCGATAGATTAAATTGCTCCATATGCAAGGCCATAGGTCACGAAGACTCCGTCTGCTTGAAAACAAAGAGACACATACACCCTGCAGAAGAAATGGATATCGGAAATAACACTGACCAGACGAAAAAATTTAAAAAAAATTACAGAAGAAACAGGCAATACAGAAAACATAACAGAAACCACAACAAAGACGGCAACTGAAAGTTTTTGCCTGAATCACCAAGAACGTCCCCAATTATTCCTACCACACCTCAAACCGCAGCGGCTTCCTCAAATATCATCCAAGTCTCCACGCCCACATGAACACATAATCCACCACAATCAAACACCTTTTTCGCTACAAAAAGGAAAAATTCAACATCACCTGAATGTTAAGAAAGCCCTTCCATCACTTTTGCTCAACCTATTGAGCCATCCAAAACAAAAACAAAAAATGTATAAATAAACTAGTGATGAAGATCTTCCCTCCCTACTAGAGACAATTAAAAATCAAATCAACAGTCGAAGCCCACCCTTCGTTTTGAATTTCAATGAGATCTGTGTTTTGCTACAAAACACTTTTAGTGATACAAACCCTGAAATATTCGCACCAGAATATTCAAACATGAGAAATAAAACCTTAAAAAATAATATCACGCGACTTGAGAAAAAATTTTTTGCTACCAACATCTCAACTACAAATTTAAGTGACAGTGACAGAGACATTATCTCAACATGAATAAAATAATTAATATACTTCTGTGATGGATTCTTTTATTTTTTAGTGAAATTTGAACGGATTTTTCTGCCACGATGAACGATTGAAACTACTCCTAAATGAATTGGATTATGAACCATGGATTATTACCATGATAGCGATCATTTCCCCATTAAAATATCTCTACTAGAAAAGGATCCTCCAACAAGCCTTCCTTACCAAACATGGAGAATAAAAACCGCAGACTGGGGTCAATATCAAAACGAAATAAAAAATAATATCACAACATTTGTGCATGTCAATGACGTAAATGAAAATGTTAAAAATCTTAATGGTATAATTTTAAACGCGGCAAATTTCCACATCGGAAAAACCAACCCAACAGACGTCATCTGAAGCAAAATTCGAAAAATTCAAGGAAACAATAGTTATAGATCTATATCGACACTATCTCAAAACGACAGACTAATATCCTCAATAAGTGAAATTCCAAATATCTTAGCCGACACTTTCGAAAGAAACTTGAGTGATATCAATCTAAATTCTACCTTTTTCACCTTTCGTAGAGGAAGAAGTACTACTGACAACTTAGTAACACTCGAATCTGAAATTCATGAGGATTTCCTAATGGATCAAAAACTAATAGCCATATATTTAGACTTATTAAAGCCACTTGGAGATATCATATTCTAAAGACACTCCAAGAATGGAATATTAAGGGCCACATATTAGCATACATAAGAAACTTTTTAAATAATAGAACCTTCCAAGTAAGAGCAAATGGTCACAACATTAAAATGGAGCACTCCAAGGATCAATTTTAAGCCCTACTACAGCAAGCTGGACTATGGAGCTATCTTATACGAAGCAACCAACAAAACTTTGCTAAAAAAATTCAACTCTATCCAATCCACTGCCATACGGGCATCACTAGGTGTTTTCAGAACTATCCCTGTATGCGGTCTCCTAGCATTAGCAAATGAGCCACCACTGCATCTTCGCTGACAGATGCTCTCCCCAAACTACGCCGCTAGAATATCAGCAAACATCTCCAACTTATCACATTCCTCCACATTTAAAAATAGCACCATAAATTTTGCTAGAAACAAACCCTCAAAAAAAATTACCTTGCTACCAAAGGATCAGAAATATAAGTTACGACAATGAGCAGATTAAACACTCTCTGGCATAAAAATTAAATATCGCTCAATGGATCATTCAAATACCATATATAGAAACATCCCTAATATTCTATCAAAAACGAACCACCACTCCCTCCCAGATACAAAATTCCTTTAATGAATTGACATTGAAATTTTTCAAGTAATCTTTTATTTACACTGATGCATCCAAAACAATAACAGGAAATGCTGCAGCTTACATATGTGAAGATAAAAAATTTGCTCTGCATCTGCCACAAAATTGTAATATATACACCGGAGCGGCATTTGAGACAAATAATGACCGAAATAGAAACCAAACTACCACTGCCAAATAAAAGAAGAGAAAGATATAGTAAAATGTTTAAGAATTGGACATACACGCATAACACATCAACATCACTTTACAAAAGAAGCAGCACGTTTATGTCAAACATGTCGGTCTCAACTTACAGTGAAGCATCCAGATGTCCATGTCCAGAAAATAAAGAACAAAGAAGACTTACACAATTTAGGAAACACTTTTAAATCAATTCTTTCTTCAACTGGAAACAAAGTGATATCTTATTTCAAAGACACAAACTCAACATCTAAAATTTAATTTTTGTTATTATAAATGTACCACACTATTTTGTAAATGTCTCCCCAGCTAATAATGCTTAGTAGTTGTTGCGGGGTTATGTATGTTTGAATAAAAAAACTTACTTGGAAAATTATTAACAAATGAAAGTATCACCGCAAAATGTAAGCCACTAATTTTTGTAACATCTACTAAGATAATGAAATTTAAACTCTCTTCGGCATGCATAAGATAATTGTTTACAGCTTTCTATCAAATTTCAACCCTTACTATCACTTGGATTTGCATGCCATGTTGTTTTTGGATGATGAAGTAGTACCCAAGAAATTCATTTAAGTAAACCGCATCCATAAGTTAATTGTTCTAGTTTCGTGATGATTTTCAATTGTCACTATATCATCGATTATCCAGCTTGGATCTTGGACAATAGCCTCATTCTACTCGTTTTTCACATGCAACTCGATCAACAAAACGGCATATATCCGAAATAATGAAGACTACATGTGTCATGGGCTACTGGTCTATTAAAATGAATGAGTATCCAATTTATCTATTGAGGGAATCACATACAGGTCTTCTCACGACGACCGGCCACTAGGCGTTTTTCAAAAATTACATACGATAGTATTATGAAATTTATATTAGGGGGTTTTCGATATCGAAGGCCGGTTCTACAATTTGGGTGAAAACCTGGTATCTATTCGCTATACGTAGAATAACGAGTCACTATTGCGTTTTACAGTAGAGGTATATCTTTATTCCACGTATGAACCAGAGTATAAGTTATTTATTCCAATTTGAAGGTATAACCGATGAATAAACTTATTCTGCATTCCTATTGGCGAGTTTCGCGTAAAAATACCAATATTGAGTCAGAAAATGAGGAAATTGAAGATATAAGATTATACCGATACTGAAAGTTAGGTACAGTATAGTATAAGTTGAATGAGGCTTTTAATTGGAAGAATATGATAAACTGGAATTTCTTATATGCTTTTGGTTCCAGAGACAGACATCTGTCTGCAGGCGTTTTTCTTACCTAGTATTTATCTATTCAATTTACCCTAATTTACAGTTTCCCAATAACAAATTAGAGATAAATAACATCAATTATATAAATCTGAAATTAACAACAATAATCAAACATAAAAAGAAACTAAATATTATAAAAATTTATGATTTAAGTAGTTGTTGAGATAAATCAATTTAAGTATGAGTTCTCAAATATATACATTCAATTTGTCAGGGAGATGCAAAAAAATATCAAAAAGGTTGCAGCAATTGTTGTAGTTTGAATGAAAATTCGAAAATCGGAAATGTCCCCCAAATCTTTCACTACCTCTGGTCTCTCTTGCACATTCTATTCAACCATATAATCATACGTACCTATATAGATTAGACTTGAGAGAATATGACATTACCACACCTTTAGCCGAATTTAAGCTTCGCATGTTAATTGAACACGATTCACGAATTCGTTCCAAGTTATTTTCTATTATGTGACATTCATTATTTTCGACCATTTCACGAAATATCTTCATATCATCAGCATAATAAAACAATAAATCAACATCAAATATATTCAAGACATAATTTAATAAATATGTTGAATAGCAAAGGTTCCAATTAGAAACCTGAGGTACCCCAGGCAGAGCTAAATATTCTTTAGACTTGTGATCAGTACATACCACAAATTGCTTCCAATTTGATGAGTATGAAGAAAATAAATTCATCGCATCCAGTTTTTGATAATTTACATAGTAACAAATTATTATCAGGTCCGTCGAAAGCTTTTGAGAAGTCTGCGTAAATAACATTCAGTCTGTATCTGCTCATCAAAGTTTTGAGCTACATGTAAGAAATTTGTTACGGCAGAGCGTCCTTCCATAAAACCATGTTGATGTACCGATGATTAACTGAAGAATATAAGTACTCATGTGGAAACAGTTCATTATCATTTATTGAAGGGTCTAACCAAGCCCATGGTCTGTTTTCAGTGTAATGTTGTTCTGATTGTTCGTGTTCAATCAAATGACCTCAAATTAACTGATTTCATTGGATTCACTCTATTAGGTACGTTGCCATGAATACATTTTGATTTATTTCGATTTTGACGTTTCAAATATTTGATGTTTCAAAATGTCACGATTTTGTCATAATACTGACGATAGCAGGAATGAAATTATAGAAGCAAATGTACGATGTATTTTTTTCTATAATTGGCAAAAAAAATTTCTATTCGAATAACCCTTGAACATTGATAAATGCTCAAAAATTTTATAACAACATTCTCAAGCTTGTTACTTATTGGCAACAGACCTCCGCCTACGGCAGTTGGTGGGGAGTGCTTCTGTATAAACTGCAATGAGTGAAAACTAACATTATGACGTCACACGCGCTCGTGATTGTTTGGGAGCTGTCTGTGTGTCTTCGGTACTGGATTCAAAAATTATTGATTTGATATAACTTTTGAATTGTTGCAAAAAAAATTGAAAATAGTTTTGTTATAAAACTTATACACTGTGTTCATTTGAAAAGGACCCACCCTTAATTTTTCAAAAATGGGACATATTAGAAGGAAATGCCGAAACACGTCAACTTTTAACTTGAGGGGAACACTTTTTGACGCTAATGTCATAAACGTCAGATTCACCCCCTTCCTACTGGAGACACCCCTTACATTTTTTCAAATGGCATTAGGTATCAAGTCACACCTCATTTAAAAGGTCTGGTAAATCTCTATCCAATCATTTTGTTTTGACTTTGACACCAGCCTTCCATTGTTATTTAATCGTTGTTTAAAATTGGCTCTTTTTCAACTTTTATTGCCTGAATGTTAACGGTGGTCACTTTGCACGCATGATTAAATAGCAGTTTTTCCTTGTTAACAGTTGTCTTTTTACTATTTGTAAATTTTTTATTCTTTAAAGAGTCTTTCTATCATAACACAATACGGGGACATACGAAAAATTGAAAAAGAGCCAATTTTGAACAACGATTAAATAACAATGGAAGGCTGGCATCAAAGGCAAAACAAAATGATTGAATAGAGATTTGCCAGACCTCTTAAATGAGGTGTGACTTGATACCTAATGCCATTTGAAAAAATATAATGGTTGTCTCCAGTAGGGAGGGGATGAATCTGAGGTTTATGACATTAGCGCCAAAAAGTGCCCCCTCAAGTTAAAAGTTGACGTGTTTCGGCATTTCTTTCTAATATGTCCCATTTTTTAAATATTAAGGGTGGGTCCTTTTCAAATGAACACAGTGTATAAGTATGATCTTTCCATTTATCACAAAAAAAAAATTTCAAAAACCCAATTCTCAGACATGCCGACTAGCCATATTTTGGAATTTATTCCAATAATCTCCTCAGCTATGTACGAATTTGATAGCCTCTGTTCAACCAGATTTTTAAATTTTTCATTATGTTCAGAATTAAAGCAGTTTACCAGTTTCCACCATTTTTTACTGCCTCAACTTTCGACAACTGCAGGCTAGATTCGGACGGTTTAATATTCTGAAGTAAACTCAACATCAAATAATAAACTTTTAACACTAGTTTTCTTTGTTATATTCTAAATATATCGAGCACAGAATAACCTACTCACAGTGTACGTACTAGTACTACTCGTAACTGTGTCAGCTTTTTGCATTCCGAAATAATTTTATTGATATGAAAGTTGAATAACTAGATCAAAAACCAATTTTATTTCATACTGTGCTGTAATTAGTATATTACAAACCTAGGCCAGTAAAGTACTGGCCGAGGTGTGTATACTATTTTTCTGTTCGACGGAGCCGAAAAGCGGCCACTTCGTTTAGCGCGGCGGCCCGAAAGTTGATGCTTTCCGGCCGGAGGACAGAAAAAGCTATTTCCCGGACTCATTTAAGTCGGGAAATAACTCATTACAGTACCCGGTCCGGGAAATAGACTCGAGTCCGGGAAGTAACTCATTACAGTACCCGGTCCGGGAAATTTTTACTTCATAAAATATTGAATTTTCATTTTTAATACAACAATTCGTCCGTCCGACAAGCTCCAGATACGCCTATTATTAATGCGACCTAAAACAATAGGAAAAATATAATACCATAATAACTGTGCACTTGTATAAGCTCAAACACGATTTTTTTTTTAAATACTTGGAAAAAATCTAGTTTAGTGAACCAATGCGAATTTTGATGAAATATTTTTTTATAATTAATTCGAGGTCGCTGAACACGAAAATGAAAAAAGAAATCGGTGACCTCTTACCATAACGAGTTATGAATTTTTGAAGATGAGTTCAGATCAGCACTGCACTGGTTTTATTGTCATATTATAACTGCTTTAAAATGATGCATTATAACTTCTACACAATGTTAAATACACTATAATTGCCTTTTACGATATTCCTCTCACACACACATTTAATAAACACTGATATTGACATTCATTTCTTGTAAATTCTTTTTTTAATTCCACAATTATTATATCTTTTGACATTTTCATGTAACATGACTGACATATAAGTTTTGGTCTGTTTCCTCTTAGTCGTACAACTTGTACCTAGTGGCATATTGAGCCATTAGATATTTAGCCACTTGAATTAGTTGCTGAATATTTTCGATTTCGTTATCGTTACATAGAAGATATAAACAAGATGAACATCATGAACATACACCTATTTTTCCGATAGCTGGCGCTGTATTACAGTTGAAACATTTTTTCTCAAATTTTGGGAGATAATGATTTTTGAAAGATGGTTAGTTTTGAGATAAGTTTGTTGATATTTATCATTTATTTGAAGGATAATGAACCATTCAATTTGATCATTGAAGATGCTGAACAATTTTTTTTTCTCTGAATTGCACACTTCAATTAATTCTTTAAAAAAATTACCTCCTCAGTTGGTCGGCCTCTATAAACACTGCTGACAACGAAAATAGTTGCTGCAGGTGTAATTCCAAATAAAATTTTGAACATATTGCTAATATTATAACTGTTTCCCCTTTTTAGAAAATTTGAAAATTCTACTAATATCGCTTCCCGACCAACTAACACAGATCAAAGTGTATCAGCTTGTTACATTTATTAGATTGGATTTCCGTTTGAAATAATGAAGAAGATTGATCATCGCGAGAGAAGCGAGCGCGCCTTTTTCACAGTATGTTGATAGCTGTTCATTCAATTTTTTCATAACTGATTTCAGTTAAACGAAAGTTGAGCCAAATACAGCGTCAGCTATCGGAAAAATAGGTGTATGTTCATGATGTTCATCTTGTTTATATCTTCTATGTCACGATCATGAAATAGGAATTATGCGCCAAGGTAGAAAAGTGAGTTATTATTGTCGAGGTCTTTAATGGATCCGAGACATTAATACACTTTTCTACCGTGGCTCATATAGCATTTTTTTCACTACTTCACTACTGGCATTTTATTTTTTTAAATATTAGTTTGTCGACTCCCGTTTGACTTGACATGCCAGCTGTGCACAAGTTAACCTCACATTCTATTAAATGCATTGAGATTTAGTTATAACCAAGTAGGCTCTGTATTTTTCTACCTTGGTTAATAATGAACAACTTTACTACCTCAACAAAAGTCAATAAAGTTAGGTTTAGAGGCTAGTAGTGAAAAATCGAAAATATTCACCAACTAATTCAAGTGGCTAAAAATCTAATGGCTGAATATGCTATTAGGTACAAGTTTTACGACTAAGAGGAAACAGACTCTTATCTCTGAAACAGACCAAAACTTATGTCAGTCATATTACATGGAAACGTTAAAATATATAATAATTATGAAATTAAAAAAATAATGTACAAGAAATGAATATCAATATCAGTGTTTTTTAGATGTGTGTGTGAGAGGAATATCGTAAAAAGCAATTATAGTGTATTTAGCATTGTGTAGAAGTTAAAGTGCAACATTTTAAAGCAGTTATAATATGACAATAAAACCAGTGCAGTGCTGATCTGAACTCATCTTCAAAAATTCATAACTCATTTTCGTGTTCAGCGACCTCGAATTATTAAAAATATTTCATCAAAATCATAGAATAGAAATTCATTTGGAGCTTTGTTTAAAAAAATCCTCTATATTTTTCCTGGAAAATACGTTCGATTTCTTGGGCCCGAAGCCCACATTTTGTCGTTTTAGGAAGGCCAACAGTTTCCCATGTTTCGAAATATCAGTTTTTTCTTCAATTTGTAGCATCGTTCGTATCATACTGTACATTGCCCACGAAGTGGGCTTCTTTTGTCTGGTTTGTTCTCCAAAATATGCTAAGAGTACACTTTCGGAGCTGGTATTCTTCACCTTTTTCTCTTCGCACCACTTCCTATATAATTCAATAGCTTTTAGGTAGCGATGCTTACTTTTTTCTGGTACCAACCCGTGTGCTGCTGCGTCAGCAGCCTGTCGTATTTCTGGAGGGGTACAATCCATCAATTCTTCATCGGAGGACATTTTTTTCAATTTATTATTCGCGAACTTAATATCCATCCGACTTTATCTGACATTTATTTATATTGGTGACAGTTGTTTAACACATAGCAACAGTAACAATATAGGTACCTGCTTGATTATTCTGAGAAAAATGCCTGCGTGGTAATTTTTTGTTATATGTAATATTTCAGGTATGTTCAGAACGAACCAAAGATTTATTAATTTTGATCGAAATATGATGGTTGTGAATAAAATAGTATACAAACCTCGGTAGGAAGTTTCAATCCTGTCTCGGGATCATCTCTCGACAGTAATGAAATTCTTCCCACCTCGGTGTGTAATAGACTATTTTCAACCTTTTCCATTCAGCTAAATACACATTCATTTCATTGATGTGAAAATGTTACAACGCTTTTTATCCATATTCTCGATACCAAAGTAAAAAAAAACTATATTTTATTCTGGATCCAGTGAATTCTCTTCCACTCGATCGCTAATTTATCAAAACAAACTAAGAAATTTGTTATGGTAGAAAACGTCAGAAATTCCCTCTTTTCAAAGCGCCAAAACGTTGGTTGATTGGAAATACCAGCGAGATTTCTCGGAATATCTGTACCAGTCATATAAATCCATTACCAGTCATATAAATCCATTGTAGAACTGACAACCAGTTATTCTCGGTATAAAATATCGAAGAAATAACTATACAGTAAAACTTCTATTTTGGACACCTCTATATAGCGGACACCTCTATGTAACGGACAAAAACACATGTCCGGAATGCTGCAAGAATCATTTGTCTAAAAACGAACCTCTAAACAGCGGAACCTCTATATAACGGTCGCGAACATACAAATTAGTTACCAAAAGATATTATTTCTTTAAAAATTACCTCCATGTAGGGACACCTTTCCAAATTTCAACGAAAGTTAAGAATTTGTGTACGGATTCCTTTATATATTTTTGCAAAAGGTCAGGTATAAAAATGTTTACGGTTGACTGGTTTCTTGTTTTGAGCTCAAGATAGGGTGGGTTTGCTTTTCTCACTAATCCTCTTTATAATAGGTAAGATGTTCATGAAAATATTAACTTGCTACTGGATAATATTTACAAATTTTTTGCTCCTCAAATAATTTGGTCAGCCTATTTAGTTGAAGTTTAGTTATAGTTTACACAACATGCCAAATGAAAAAAGAAGACGTTAATTTTTGAAGGATAAGGTAGAAATTATCCATACGAGTGAGAAATATAAATTAAGTGTTAGGAAACTAGCCGAAAAATATGGTGTAAGAAAAACTCAGACGATCGAAATTTTACAAAACAAAAGTGAACTTTTAAAGTCTTTTGTTGATGGCTCTAGTAATGTCGAAGTTGAACGGAAATTTCCTAAAACTGAGGGCCTTGCTATGGATCAGATTGTTTTTGAGTGGTTTTCCAAAATACGAATTAAGAAGATTCCTTCGCCTGGGCAATTAATTAAAGAAAAAGCACTAGAAGCAGCGAAAGAATTAATGGTGATACTTTCAAAGCATCAATTGGACAGTTGGAATAATTTTGCAAGAGACACAATATCACATTTAAGTCTGTTTGTTGTGAGTCTGCACACTTCAATTGACAAGAGGTTGAGCATTACCTACAAAAAAAATTGCTCTAAAAATGGCAACTGTGCTGGAGGAAAAGCTGCTAAAGACTGATTAACAATTTTTTTTACTAATATGGCTGGTGAAAAAGAAGAACCTTTAGTAATAGGTGAAGCAAAAAATCCGAGATGTTTCAAAGGAGAACATATCAACCTTTGGAATGGACGCCTAGTAAAAAAGCTTGGATGAACGAAAACATAATAAGTTCATGGTTACATAAGTTTGACAAGAAAATTAAAAAAGCAGACGACAATATTATATATTCTCAAAAGATAATTCACATCACATATGTACATAATTGTATTTCATAATTTTTTCAAATAAATGTTACAGTAAGTGGCAGTTTTTTATTCTGATCTATGTGTGAAAATGCTTATTGCTAAAAATGTGTAAAGAAAGGATAAATGAAACTTTCGATCGTTTCAATTAATTTTACATTTTGGAATTTGCTGTAAAAAATATTTTTATTTTTCAATTTTGACACCATGTATCTCAAAAATCGAAGACTTCAAAGGTTTATATTACTGAACTGATTCAAGGAATTTTGGATAACTTCAATCCGCAAGGCATTAATCGAACTTTCTTTATATTAAAATTATTAAACCTCTTGATAACGGACACCTCCCAATAACGGACAGAAAAAAATTCTCCTCAGCTGACCGCTATTAAGAGGTATTACTGACTTTTATACTGGCATTGTAGAATCGGCCCTAAGATTCTCAATACGTGACCAATACAGTATGTCGCTAACGTATGGAATAAATTCATTATTTCCAAAATAAACGACTTTCGAAAAAAATCCAAAAACAGGTCAATTTTAATTTTTGAATCGTCATCACTTGATGTAGATGTAACGAACATTGCGTTACCAGTATTAACGTGGTGACATAATCGGCAATTTTTTTAAATGCAACCATGTGCCTCAAGACACCTCATTGGAAAGGTCTTCTAATCGTCTTTACAACGATGTAATTATTTGAATATTTATTTCTACAGGGTCGACCACAACTGTTTATTTACTAAAATTTTAATCATTAATTCTGATTCAATGAACTAATGTATAGTAAGGACCGTCACTGGAAACAAAACATCGTATTGTACCCAAAAAATATTTCTGTTTTTGGATATGTTACTGATAATAGTACTGAATTCTAATTTAACACTAATTGATGTGTATCAGTCAAGTGTTAAATAGTTAAAATCTTTAAATTAGCATAATTTAGTAATGAAACTCACAGAAACTGAACGAATCGAAATATTGATGATGATTGGCTATGGAGATAGAGTAGGGACACAGTTGGCAATTTATTTAATGCTAAATACCCCAACCGTGAACCCATTTCTCAATCAACAATTAGTAAAATCGAGAAAAAGTTTCGAGAAACGGGCCATGTTAAAGATCTCCCCAAAAGTGGTAGAAAGTCAATTTCCGAAGTCAAAAAAGTTGACGTTTTCCTTGAGTTTCAAGAAAATCCCCACACCAGCTCGAGACAAGTTGCGCTGGATAATAATTTACACCATTCTACTGTTGCTAGAGTGCTGAAAAAGGAGAAGTGGCATGCGTATAAGGTACATTTGGTCCAAGAGCTGTTAGAAGATGACTTTGACAGGAGAATCGAATTCTGTGAAACAATTTTGGAACGATGTAACAGAGATCGTAATTTCATACAAAATATACATTTTTCAGATGAAGCAACTTTTATGCTCAACAGCCATGTAAACTGCCTGACGTATCGATACTGGGCAAGTGAAGATCCCCATTGGATGCAGGAGTATAGGACACAATATCCTGAAAAGGTGAATGTTTGGGCCGGCATTATAAACAATCAAATAATAGGGCCATATTTTTTTGAAGGAAGCTTGACCGGTCCTCGATATCTTCAATTTCTTCAGGATTATCTATTACCACAATTGAATCAACTATTTCCAAATAGATGTGATTTGTGGTTTCAGCAGGATGAGGCACCCCCACATTACGCCTTTGATGTACGTACCTACTTAAATGCTGTTTTTCCAGATAGGTGAATAGGAAGAAGAGGAACGATCGAATGGCCACCAAGGTCGCCAGATTTGACACCCTTAGACTTTTTTTATGGGGATACTTGAAGAGCAAAATTTATCAAAGTCGCCCAAACGATATAGAAGAGTTGAAGGATCGCATCAGAACGGAGATTGCACAAATAACGCCTGAAGTTCTCGTAAACGTTAGAGACGAATTTATTGCTCGGCTGTCACATTGCATTACTGCTGAGGGTCATCAGTTTGAACATTTAATATAATTTAATTGTTTTTTACTAAAAAGTTCTCTGTATTTTAGTAAATAAACAGTTGTGGTCGACCCTGTAGAAATAAATATTCAAATAATTACATCGTTGTAAAGACGATTAGAAGACCCTTCCAATGAGGAGTCTTGAGACACATGGTTGCATTTAAAAAAATTGCCGATTCCGTCACCACGTTAATACTGGTAACGCAATGTTCGTTGCATCTACATCATGTCATGACGATTCAAAAATTAAAATTGACCTGTTTTTGGATTTTTTTCAAAAGTCGTATATTTTGGAAATAATGAATTTATTCCATACATTAGCGACATACTGTATGTAAACAACTCCACAAATGAGGTGCCCTTCATTATCTTTGCTAGGGTGGTAGTGCTGGACCCAATACAGGCAGCAGTGTGAAGATTCGTGGAGTATTTCCTACAGAAGGAAACACGTGGAAGCCCTCGAGTAAACAAAGGAGTATTGGCTGTTTTAATTGTATACCTTCGTTAGCTGTCGTATGGACGCACGAGTATCGAAATCATTATCTTCGACGTCACAACCAATAGCAATGCGTTCACAAAAGCTTCAAATGATTTGAATATTTCGGCATGTTAAATTCGTTTTAGGGGTTGTTTCTGGCAAAAAATAGTTTTTTCATGCCAGTCGTTTTCTTGCAATATATTCTTATGATTTATAGCTCATTTTTGCTAATTGAAATTTCAGTCAAGTTCCCTATTGGTAGAATGGAATGTTTCCAGAAATTGTCTTTTCAATAATTGTTCATTTCAATTTTAATTATTGTTCATGAATTTGTTGTTTGATTTATTGAATTTAACTTTTTCTTATTAGACATTGATGAAAACAATATTCTTTTCAAATACCACTTGTCCTTCTAATTTTCTTTTACACTTAAACTTTGTTATTCCAAGGCAAAAACATTCAAACACACCGATCTGGATAAAATTTCATCAATTGGTTAGTTTTACTATTTTTTCAAATAAAAAAGTCTTCGTGGAAGACAAAAAAATTATCGATAAAATTTGAAGCACTCGAAGCACCTTCGACACATTTTTTCCAACTTACTCAAAATATTGAAACCGTGTCCGTGCTCACTTTCAAAAGTTAGAAACGAGAAACCTATTCAGTTTAATATACAAAGTTCAATGTAGGTATCACTAATTTGGTAACTACCACAATTTGTGAAGTTTCCTATTATGAAGTTAATTAGAGCGATCAGTTTTCAGGCTTGTACTCTAATCCGTTCAACATGCTTGTCTTATTTACTTAATATTTTCCATCCATCATTATGATATATGAGCAAAACATTTTCTAGTTTCACACAATTAATATGATTGGGGTTAAAATTTCACTCTTTTTTTTACAATTTGTGTAGAAGTGAGAGATGGGCTGCCAATGTGAAAAAAAAACTTAAAATTAAGCAATAGTTAGTGGAGTCAAATTTTTATTGTTGGATTTTGACCCTGGAATGTCTTAGTTGTTTGAAAAATGTTTCCAAATATTGCTTTCAATACATAAGAAAGATTTTTGATATTCTGCCCCTTAACCATTTGATTTATTATAAAGTTTATATTAAAAACCGACTTATAAAAAAACATCTAGTGTGCCTAAGCTTTTTATCGTAATTGTTTTTGCTTTTCTACTTATTGACTTACACACTATTTAATTATGAAGCTAACAAGCTTTACTTCGTATTCTATGTTGGGCTAATGCATTGTTGGAATCAGAATTTTTGACGAATAAGGAATGTTGAGAATTTTGGAACCGTTAGCCATACTTGACACTGAACTCTGTTTACACTACCACTACACTAGCAGTACAGTTATGCTGTCCAGAGACTGAAGGTAAACTAACAAACCAAACTGGTTAATCCGCGGGAACAAACCATCCTAACGTTGCAGAATCTGAAAAGAGAATTAAGCTCCCAAAGCTTTCCGTCATGTTGGTAGGTAACCTTGAATCTTCGGGTGGCATGATATGTTTGTTAAGTACGTATGTATGTTCTTTGTCCAAAGTGGTTTCGATTAACATAATAAATAGAAATCTTATTCCAGGTGCAGCCATAAGAAAGGAAATAAGAAACTTTTGACTCTGAACAACACCCTGTGAACCAATATGTTTACATATTTGGAAAAGGCAGAAGAAAATAAGTATTAGGGGAAGGGTGTACAAAATGACATACATTTAAAAAAAAACAGAATTTTCTTATTAAAAAAAAACATTTTTTCAACTAAATTATGGACAAAACATAAGCTAACGTATTTGCAACACTGCAGATAAGGTTTTAACAAATTAGGACAAAATATAGACTTTTAGCAAAACATATAAAAATTAACAAAAAAAGTTCATTTTACTCCACCTGGGGAATGGGGGGGTGGGGTCAAAATGACACATCAATACTTTTTAATAATTTTTAGTTGGTACAAAGCTCACAAACAAAAATTTTTGTTTTCTTGTCTACCCCGGCACACTCAGCATGTGCCCACTTTTGACACGAACAACAGCATAGCCACAGCTCACCGTTTTTAGAAAATTTGTACAGTTCTGTACAATAAATGCATGCAGTATCATCATCTTCTTCATCAGCAGAAAAAGGGTCTCTTTCTGTTTCCGACTCGGATTCTTGAACGACTTTTCTTTTTACGGTTCTTTTTCTTTTTTCTGGGATTTCTAATTTTGGTTTGTTTTTTCCTTAGCCTTTTCTAAATTTGGAGTTGAGTTTAGAACAGAAGTGCCTTGACGTTTCCTTGGCTTCCTTTTTCCCTGGCCTGAAAAAAATGGTCCAACTGGAACTGGACTCAAATCAGCTGGAGTAACCAAAAGTAAAACGCCACTTGTTGGATTTTGCAAGTTTTTCTGAGCCGTTGTAGAAGTAGGAGGTTCTATGGTAGAAGAGGAAGGTCCAGGTTGTGCATTGTTATCAATATGAACGTTTGCAGCTGGTTGGATACTATTATCAACTGCAATGTTTGTAGTTCAGATGCTTGAAACATATAGTCGGGAAACACATCGGGGTTTATTGGGTAGATACCAGTTTTGGCAAATCCATGAGTAGCATTTTGAACACTAGCTGCTTTTCCATAGGCTTCATTTAACAGACCACCAATTTGAAACTGTGCCACAACTCGACCAGGATGAGTTTTGAGCCATTTGGTTATTTCTTGGTCATAATAGGTTTTAAGTGGACCGAAGAATGCAACATCAAGAGGTTGCATGCGGTGTGTATAGTGAGATGGCAAACATAAAAGCACAATGCCATTTTCTTTGGCGTATAGAAGAGCATCAAGATATTTGTGGCTTGAATGTCCATCCACGATTAACAAAACCTTTTCTGTGCGAGATGCCTTGGCATATTTTTGAAAATGCTGCAACCATTGTAAAAATACTTGACCAGTCATCCAGCCAGACTCCTGGGGAATGCATAAAGTTCCTGCAGGTGTATGGTCAGTTAATTCTTTCTTCATATTTTTTCGCGGGAAAATTGGGGCAGGCGGAATATAGCTCCCGTTAGTACACATGCAAAAAACAACCGTGACGTGCAAACCTCTTTCGGCGCTGGTAATTGCACCTACTTGTTTCCTACCAGTTGTAGCAAACACTTTCTGCGGGCGCTGTACGGTAGATAATGCAGATTCGTCGGCATTATATATCTTTATGGGATCAATATTTTCCTTTTGCAAGGTGTCCTCTAGCACCTTAAAAAACTAAGCCACTTGAGGTTTATTAAATGCCTGCGCTCTTGCTGCAGATGTGGCTTCGGGTTTACGCAGTGTTATATCTGGATTTTTTCTGCGAAATTCTCTTAACCAGTCCTTTCCAGCGCCCTTTTTCTGGTTATTAAAAGAATGTTCAAACCCATTTTTACTGCTAAACTATAGGCTAACTCTAAAACGTCCCGTCTTGTTGGTCCAAAGAACTTCGACTCTAGCGATTTTAAATGTTCAACCAACTGCCTTTCTATTTCTATTGGTAATGTTGGTTTAAATCTGCCCAGTCGTTTTTCCCCTTTTCTGTAAATTTTTATTTTTTTCTGCAAAGCATGTCTCCTTAGGGTGGCTTGAGGTAAATCGTAAAGTTTTGATGCCTTGAGCCACCCCATTTCACCGTTATTAACAGCTTCTATTGCCTTTAGCATAATTTCGCGGCATAATCGGCAAAAAAACGCATTTTTATCCATTTGTAAGGCACATTCTCTTTTATCATGTATGGTCGGGCAAAATGACATAGCATGTCATTTTGCCCTCTTTACACCTATGTCATTTCACCCCACGCAAACCCAATTCAAACAAATACAATTTTTGACAAAACAATAACTTATTAACTTAATTTGAAATATGCAAAAATAAAAGCAATAATTCTCATAACTTATCATACATATTTCAACTTACCAATTTATCACACTAAAAATGTTGTGCAGCTTTTAATATAGCGCGCCAAAAACTTTTTGATGTCAAATATTGAAAAATCGGACGTGCTTCCTCTATGACCGATGAAGCGGAACAAAATGTGAACTGGCATGACTGGAACCCACGCTACAATAACATATTCGTTTCCGAACACTCCCGAACGATGAGTCCAGTATATACAAGCACTGTGTTATTTTACCCGACTATGTCATTTTGTACACCCTTCCCCTACTCGACCAGTGTAAGTTGGCACTCGAGATATGCGCGAACAAAAAGTAACAGACACTGCTCGAATAAAGATAGATATATTAGTACTGTAACTGCAAGAAATCTATTTTTAGCTATGAGAAATATTCATAATAATATTTTTCTACTCCTGTTTTATAATATACTTATTAAAAGACTAAAATTTGTATCATGATGATATTCATTATGATACAAATTTTCATTATGATACAGATTTTTAAGCCAATAGAAATGCGACATTCGCACAATATTTAATATAGCCATGGATACCTGGTTGACATTTCTGAAATTAATTATATTAGGTGACACTTAATTTGACAGCTGTCAAATAATTTTGATTTTCAGAAGTTCCTTTTATTGTTATTGTTTTTTATAATAAATGATAATTATTAATTAAATAATTCTTATTAATCGGAGTAGAAAAAATATTGTATGCAACTTTCATGTAATGGCCATTAATACACTCGCATATTATATACGAAACTCGCCTGCGGCTCGTTTCGTATCCTACAACATGCTCGTGTCTTAATGGCTATCATTACATGATCGTTGCATAAAATACTATTAATTATTTGTTATAATTATTGGCATATTACCTGAATTGTGGATTCATGAATAATCACTTGACAATAGGGTGTTTACAAATATTTATTTATCTTAATAGGAGATGATTACAAAGTTAGGATCTTATATCTCCGGACGAACTTTACTTAAATATTTTTAAATAAGATATTAACGCTTACAATAAATTACTGAATAAAATTTACTCACTAATTTTTTTAATGGCGTACCTGAAATGAGATTTTTATTTATTATGTCAACCGGTACCACTGTGGACAAAGAACATACTTACCAATTATTACAAAAATGTGAGAGGTTGTTTATAGGTTATGATTATTTGAAAATATGGGGAAAATTTATGAATCACCCTTTATCTTGGTTTATAAAGAGCGATAGACCCATAAAATATAGGTTATTTAGAATCACTCCAGTGTGTATTTCCCAATCAATTTCTCTGTATAATACACTGCGATTTGACAACCTTCTTCCTTTTTGGAAGCCGTTTAATTAAGCAGATACTGTTTGCAGAAAAAACCTTGTATTTTACCATTTGTTGTCATAACATTATCTTTTATTAGAGAACTCTCTCTCATAGCTGTTTCGCGCTTCGGTGTTTTGGGATTACATGTTTTATAATTTAATACGGAAAAACTCTCACCTTTTTTAATAAATACTTTTTTCTCATAAACAGCAGCGTGTATCATTTTTCATTCAGGAAATGAAAACATCTATTTCACAAAGGCAGCATCAGTTTTCATAGCATACCAACTACACCATTTTTAAAACCATTATGAGCGCAAAGGTTTCACAGTTGTGTGTCCACTCTGAATGGCATTTGCCTGAATTTTAAAAAGGGAGATCACCAGCTGACATTATTATATATTATAATACATTAAACGTATAATTCTTTCATGAGCATTGCCATTGTCAGAGTCTCCATGAATAAAATTATACTTCAGAAAACAAGAGAAAATACGCCTTAATATGAATGTAAAAATCATTATGCCATCGAAAACACAACATTTAAAAGAAAATGCAATTCTCGAAACGCAGTCCTTCGACGACATAAATTATAGTTCAAAAAAACTAAAAAACACGATTCATAGGTAATCGAACTCAAAAGAAATGAATAATTCTTAATTTAAGAATAAAATGATTAACGAGAAAATTAATTGCTCAACTTACGTTTAGCTGAAATCAGTTATGGAAAAACTGTTGTCATGGCAACGATTGTCATCATAACGAGAAAACAAAAACACAAATAATATGCTGAGGAGATGCGTGGTTGCCAAATCAACAACCTCAGCGTGGCTGAAACTAACTTTACGAAAAATCCGTTGTCATGGCAACCGTTCTGATAGTGAAGGAAGATTGAAACTCCTAATTTTACAATGCTGATACCCGCGGTTGCCAAGTTGACCACTTCCGCTCATCTGAAAGTAGTTACGGAAAACTGTTGTAGTGGTAACCATTGAAATGGTGAAGAGCAACGGAAAATTCAGACACCCTGGTGAGGAAACGCAAAGGTACAGTATCATCCAGAAAATTTTCATTGCGCTAAGTTAATTCTACTTGAACTATGGGTCGCACGTCAATGATTATTGTTTGTGCAACACTCTGATTTAAAAATGTCAGAGAACTGTCAGTTCAATAATGTCTTCGCTTAGTGAACTTTCGCTTCCGAGAACTCTAAATGAAGCATTTGAATTTGCTCGCAGTCATGTTTTAGTGCCAGCAAGACTATACTATAAAACTAAATACAAGGGCCATAAAGATCGGCCTGAACTCTTCTCCCATTATTACTATAGAGAAACTGATTTGGGAATTTACTGATGTCCCAAATCAAAAAAATGTAGACCGGATATATCGGTAGCAAAAAAGTCATTTGTCTCCAGAGAAATAATTTAGGTGAGTTTTATCTATCACATTGCATCATTCTCATTTCAAAAAGTCCATATCAAAGGGTATAGTTCGGCTATGCACATAATGAGAGTTATAAAAGGATTTCATTGGGAGTTGGGGAAAACTTGTCCAGTGCTACTCTTGCAGCGAGAATGCGTCACTGCAGAGAAATACACAAATGCAACTTTCTTTACCAAAAATTGTAGGGCATGGATTTTACAGGTTAAAAAAATAATTCACGTGATTATCCACATTATTCTGAAAGACGGGCTCAAGTATGTATACTATCAGGAATACATACACAATTTGCAAATGGAAAAATTGAATGAAGAGCTCTAAACAGCAATTCCAACAATAAATCATGATAAAAGCTGGTGAAGATCTTATGTCATTATCCTGATAACGTGATAAGGTAATTGATTATTGGTAAATTCTCTCTTCAACAACGATAAACAATTTTGAGTGCATTCTGCTGTAATGTCAGTAACGCATTTCTGTGCATTTAGTTGTATAATGCAATTTCTGCAATTTTTCTTCCGACTATTGGGTCCTTTCAATATTCTGTTAATGCTGAATTCTATTGGAGAGGATGCTCTTTTTTCCAAGCACCTCCAAATTTTCAATGAACTATTTGTGTAAATTCATTCTGATTTTCAATAATGTAGATATTTCACCTAAATGAAATTTTCATTCGATTCAGAATTTTTCACATTATCGAATGTATTAATTTAGAATATTTCAATTTCAATAAAAATAAATAATTTGTGTCAAATGCTTCAATAGCAAATTTTTATTAAAATGTATATAAATAATCCTAGATAATATTTTCGCAGATTGGTGTAGAGTTTTTGTTAAATAATTATTTAAGTAATTAAGATTCCTTGGCTAATACGTACTTTAATGCTACCATTTCTTTTAACGGATTCTCATTAAACGAAACCAATCAATTATTCAAATAGAAGATTGCTAACAAATAAATTGGATTCATATCATTATATATGGATGGAAATGTGAATTGAAAATATTAAACATCAATTTTTCCAGAGAACAACGATAGTGACTAATTTTTTCCGTTTTCAATTGAGTATTTAAAAAAGACATGTATAAAATAAAATATATCTCCATTTTATATCACTCCCCTTACCCATTTGTAATAAATTCACCAACAATTCACACTGAATCTTTTTTGTTGTTCCACGTCCATGGCTCGTGTATCCACCAACAAAACATTCTGAATGAAGTTAGTTAGGCTGGAGATAACGCAACTCTCATTCGCATGGAAAACATCGGAATGTATTTGGCTATCCATCACAAATTTAATATGGGTGGTTAGTCGCATTCGCTATTTACGACAGAATTGGTGCTGCACTGTTCGCACGATAATCTGTTGAAGCTGGATAATGTTCAATGCCGAATTATGCGACAAATACGCGATTTTGGGTGCGAAATGTGACTGCTCACACTAGGATACTCACCTCATATGTAGGGACAATATTGTGGTTTAGTTCAATTATCATGGATAATTTAAATTATTTTCTTGCATGATACAATATGTCATTATAACAAATATTGCTCTATTCACAATCATTTTTATCAAAAAATATCAAACATTTTACGCAACCATTTTTTGCAGTCTCCAACTTCAAAATAATATTGATTGTCTATACCTGGTTTTTAAACTAAGTGGAGCGATTTGAATTTCAGTTGGCACTTCTGCTGCCTAGTGATTGGTCAGACTGCCGCCCGTTTCACACAGCTCGTTTGATACAACTGACAACGACATTGGTTACTTTTGTGTTTATTTATATATTTGCGAGCAGTACAATCATAAATATACTACTCCATGAGTACAATACATATACACGACCCTTTCGGAACACACCTCATTTTTATAAAAAGAAGGCTTTTAGGTAAAGTGTCCTTTCCAACTGCGGTAAAGTGAGTCTAATTTCATAAATATTTTTAAAGTTCTCTTTATTATTTTACGTCTTGTTTTCTCATTGTGTGGTATCACTGAAACTAGGGGATTTCTTTTTTTTGCTCTTTTTTTAACAGATGTCTTAAATGTCACAATGACATTAACTAGTTTAGTTTGGAGCTTTGGAGGCATTTATATGTGAAATGTCGTGGGAACCAATGGTGATAAGGGAAAACGGCTTAGTTTTTATTACTGATAATAACTTAGGCCATTAGAATAAGTGGAAAAAAGGCATAATTGAATGCATGAAATCTTAGTGTTAACAGAAACTGCTCCATTGGCTGTATGACTTAACCCCTATAATTTTTATAACTTTTTTATGAATGCACAAGTAACTGTCAATATTCACAGCTATTTCTACAAGCCAGGCGATGTCCTATTTGCTTTAAAATATATGCCTTTGTCGGCTTTGTTAATCGAAATATTTCGTTTATATTGTGACAAGTCAATTTGTTTTGTTGCATGTTGTTTGAGGTTATATATATATATATATATATATGAATAAATAAATAATAAATTATATATATATATATATATATATATATATATATAAAAAAGAAGCAGTAGGGTAGTTACGGCTGACTAGTTGAAAAATAAACTATAAAATTTTTTTATGGGGCACAGCCAAAATGATTTGTTGATGGTAAAGAAGACTCTTTTTTACTAATCCAAGCTTTCGATAATGTTTATTATCATTTTCAAGGCTAAAATTATAAATTATTTGTTACAATTTAGATAAAGAATATATTTTTTATAACAAACTTACTAGCAAGTGAGTTAATTCCTTTGAGAATGTAAATTCGTTTGTAAAACATGGAAACTAATCTTGACAAACTATTATTGAAAATTTACACATATTTTTAAAAAAATTAAAACTACTAAAATTGTTAAAAATGACAAAATTCAGTCATCTTGGTTCCATTATAAACTACACAAAACAAGTAACTGACCAAGTTTTTCATAATGTAGAAATAATAAAAAAGTCATCAGCTCGAAAATATAAAATACCTGTTTTAAGAAAAATACATTGTTACCAACAAAACTAGTACCAACTGAAATCAAGGCACCAATTTTTGAATAATTTAAGATTTAATTTATATTATTTTAATTCAATATCTTTGAAAATAGAAAAAATTAAAATTATTGATATATCTGTTAGTGTTGGATTTGAAATCTACATAACATTTCTTACTTTTGTTTTTATTTGATTTTATAAATCCCTTTTTGCAGTTGCCAATTGCAAAAGTCCTACTAGTGGAAAGAAATTGAAAAATTAGGAATTTCACTCAACCAACTTGCAGTCACTAACCTATCACATCAGAAACTATGAGTTGTCAAAGTGAAATGGAAGTTTGGTTTAAGAAACATCAGTTTGTCGAATTAAAGTCAACTCTCAAAAATTGCAAACAAGTGATTCAAACACAATAGGTAGTTGCTAATTACCTATCCTCTTTTTTATAATTATTAAAAATATTTTTGAATGTTATAAAAGAAAATTCTGCAATCCTTATCGAAACACTGTCTGCCACACAGTATCTAATTCTAATAGAAGAATTCTAATAATAACAAACTAAATATATATTATTGTAATTTTTTTTTTCTCTTGATCTAATTTGCATTTCTGGTGAAGATGGTAGTGACGGTTTTTAGTTCGAAGATTTAAATATTATAATTTTCATCTTCCTAACAATATAACATTATAATTCTATTTAATTGTTATTAATTTCATTTTAACAGATATACAAAATTAACAGCTCTCTTAATTTGTAACCATGTCACATTAATAACACGAATTTTTGTTGGTTTGCTTGAGATACTGTGTGGCAGACAGTGTTTCGATAAGGATTGCAGAATTTTCTTTTATAACATTCAAAAATATTTTTAATAATTATAAAAAAGAGGATAGGTAATTAGCAACTACCTATTGTGTTTGAATCACTTGTTTGCAATTTTTGAGAGTTGACTTTAATTCGACAAACTGATGTTTCTTAAACCAAACTTCCATTTCACTTTGACAACTCATAGTTTCTGATGTGATAGGTTAGTGACTGCAAGTTGGTTGAGTGAAATTCCTAATTTTTCAATTTCTTTCCACTAGTAGGACTTTTGCAATTGGCAACTGCAAAAAGGGATTTATAAAATCAAATAAAAACAAAAGTAAGAAATGTTATGTAGATTTCAAATCCAACACTAACAGATATATCAATAATTTTAATTTTTTCTATTTTCAAAGATATTGAATTAAAATAATATAAATTAAATCTTAAATTATTCAAAAATTGGTGCCTTGATTTCAGTTGGTACTAGTTTTGTTGGTAACAATGTATTTTTCTTAAAACAGGTATTTTATATTTTCGAGCTGATGACTTTTTTATTATTTCTACATTATGAAAAACTTGGTCAGTTACTTGTTTTGTGTAGTTTATAATGGAACCAAGATGACTGAATTTTGTCATTTTTAACAATTTTAGTAGTTTTAATTTTTTTAAAAATATGTGTAAATTTTCAATAATAGTTTGTCAAGATTAGTTTCCATGTTTTACAAACGAATTTACATTCTCAAAGGAATTAACTCACTTGCTAGTAAGTTTGTTATAAAAAATATATTCTTTATCTAAATTGTAACAAATAATTTATAATTTTAGCCTTGAAAATGATAATAAACATTATCGAAAGCTTGGATTAGTAAAAAAGAGTCTTCTTTACCATCAACAAATCATTTTGGCTGTGCCCCATAAAAAAATTTTATAGTATATATATATATATATAGGAAATAGTTCGTTGCCGATACTAGTTAGGTCTAACTATTATTGTGGGGGATGCGGCAATGTGAATAAGTGAACTCTTTTTAGTTTGTTCTGAGCTTTCGGTAATTTATTATCACCATTATCAAAGAAAACTAAGCGAGGTTAATCACAATATCTATATATAATATGTATAATATGGAGAAAAAACATGGTATAAGATATAATATATAATATATAATAATTTAATTTCTTGAAAAAGAAAATTATATCTTATACCATGTTTTTTCTCCATATTATACATATTATATATAGATATTGTGATTAACCTCGCTTAGTTTTCTTTGATAATGGTGATAATAAATTACCGAAAGCTCAGAACAAACTAAAAAGAGTTCACTTATTCACATTGCCGCATCCCCCACAATAATAGTTAGACATATATATATATATATATATATATATATATATATAATATATAAAAATAAATATATGTATAAAGTACTTTACCGCCATAAAGGCCAGAATTCGGCACTTTTCGGTTAATCCTTCAAAAATCATTATGAAACCGTCCCTAAATGTTTTCACATCAAGTTTTTCATACAATATTTTTCTATATCAAATCTTTTAGTTCTACTTTTAGTTTGTGCTATATCAAAGCCTCAAATGTTATTAAAGAGTAATTTAAACATACAATTGCATTTTCTATATACGTATTTATCCTCAAATTATTGAGACATTTCACATAAACTGCTATTATAACCATAATTTTTTTCTCAATAATTTGACATTTGGTTACTACTTCCGCCATGGCCTGTGGCCAATGATGATTCGATTTTCAGATATGCCTTGATCCCTTATTGGCTACGACAATTTCGAGCAGTACAATACATATACACGACCCTTTCGGAACACAGCTCAATCTAGTAAAAGTATAAAAAAAGTGGTTTAATAAATAACAAAAAGAATAATTAATATACCACAACAAACCATCAGAATATAATTAGCCCTATTCCAATTTCCTTGGTATTTGACCTTGGTCTTCGAGGATATACCAAGAAAACAATTAAAATACAACAGATGTCATATTGATAAATACAATCGAAGAAATGTCTTTCTAGGAAAAAAGTAGACGACTTCAATTTTCCAGACATCAAATCCTTCTAATTTCTTCCTGTAATTCATGCACAATTCAAATCTCATTCAGCTATTACCAAACCCACAAAATACAGAGTGAACCAAGAACCTTGCACACTTGACCTATTACTCACAAATGATGAACACCTGTTATCTGAATCACTGTATCTCTACGATCTGAATCAAATTACGTTGTTGTTTCTTGTCGATTGCAATTAAATTGATTTTCTTATAACCCTAAAGCTTACAGTTCTTTCTCATCTACAAATTTTACCAGAGTATTCTCACATCTCAATGACACAAATTAGGAAGGTATTTTTTCTTCCAATCAGATCAAAGCTGACTTTGGACCTTATTTCAAAGTACTGATCAGTTCCCTAGGATTGAACACTAGAGATAAAATAACTAAAAAAGCTAAACTTAGGCCCTGGATAAATAATAAACTCTTGTCTATGATAAGACGTAAAAAACAATTATGGAGAGGAGAGCCTCGAGTGACTTTTCTACTCATCGTCATTTCTCCAATCATCCTAGCACGGAAATACTTTCTCTAATGTAATCACGCAAAAATATATCCAAATACACCATTGCCATACATTTATGTAAACAGTATGAATGTCTCACTTTCCGATATTCCTTCCTATTTTCGGCATGTGGAAGATAAACTTGAGTCGCAAAAATCCAACTCATCACCTGGCGTAGACAATATTCCATCTCTTATTTAGAAAATTATGTGGCAAGGTTCTTTGTCATCTTATATTAAGTATAACGAATGCTTCCTTCAAGACTCACACACAACCACCTCTCTCAACAAAATATTCTCCCCTCCCAACAACATGGTTTTACACAAGGACGTTCAACTCTAATAAATCTTTTGTTGTGTTATTGTGTGTGAATGTAAAAGATTGGACTATTACCTCAAATAACGGTTCACCTACAATCGTTATTTATCTTGATTTTGTCAATACCAGGACGATTAAATTACTACATAAGATTGCAGTATCAGAGGAAATTTGATGAACTGGATATCTGATTTTCTCACCTCATGAGTCTAAGGACCACCACGTTGGGCGCCATTTTGTTACCTGATCAAAAAGGTCCTGTTCATCTCAGGGTGGGAATCGAAATAAAAAAAACCGATTCAGTGTAATGTTGATTTAATATATAAAATATTGTTGGTTATTAGATGAATGAGCAAAAAAACAAGGCCTTGCCTACTAATGGTAACGCCAAAAACTCCCTGAAGGATTTCCGCGATTTCCGCCGTATTCTAGACACTATTTATATGAAGTTAGCCTTCAATAATTATTTTAGGTTACTTAAAGGCATGGTTACATTTATAAATATAAAGAAAAGTTTTACACTATCCAATCTAACCTTAGGGTTGGTTGGATACAGAATTATATTAAAGAACTACACTTTGTATGCATACGCTGGTTTAAAAACTCTAGTGATTGTACTATTTGTTATTAAATAAATCTACAAATTGTTCTCAACAGAGGGTAAAGACACCAGGAAAACTAAAGTTCCTCAGTAGGTATGACAAAATATTCTACGTATAATACTTAGTTTTATAACTATGTTTGTTTCCTAGTCAAATGTGGTTTCTACTCAAATCCCTGGATTCCTTGTTAAAAGTGAGGTATGAAGGTTACCTGTTAACGATCGGGTGCTGTGGTGTGTCCCTCCAAAAGAACTAGAACTAGACTATATCCTAGAGGTAGAGGTGCGTACAGGTGTATCCGATATGCTGACTGGGTGCAGATAATGTACCATATATATATATGATGTCGATGCAGGAATGATCTGGAAATATCGATGAATAAAATATAGCCAAATAAAGAAGAGAGAAGAAAGAAAGATGTAAGAAGAATGAAGTACGAAGAAAGAAGAAAGAGGTACGAAGAAAGAAGAAAGAGACCTAAAAAAGGAGCTTGTGTAAGTATTTGGTAATAATTAAATGTTATGAGGGTTGAGTATAGTAAACTGAAAAATTAAACTCACCGTAGAAGTTGTGTGGCCTCAAAGTGGTTTCGCCTACGGATGTGGAGACAGGAATTTAAGCTGAGCGAAAATAAATATCCACTTATAAAGAGTAGTAGAGCTCCAACAGGATCACTCTAATAAAATCTAAGCTCACTCAAATATATTTTCCAAAAATCAGCAAAATTGTTAAACCATGTGGTCTATCACGAACCTCACATGGAAGAAAAAATAAAACCCATCTTCTATCTACGTATTTATGGTCTTAGAAAAAAAAGGTACGTTCTTTTCATTTACTTCTTTATTACCAAAGTACTTAACACCAGAGATAAGATCTGATAATAGAAATTGAAAGGAGAAAACTATTAATAGATAAGGAAGGTCAATGATCTTCAATCAGTAGACCTATGAATAGAAGGGTGACATTATGATGAATGATCTGAAATCCCTTTGAGAGGATTTATTTCTAAGATTGACAGATATGACAAGATTGTCAAATACTCACTTTGGTACACCATGTAAACGAAATAACCTTTAAGCCTTTTATATTTTTCAATCACCAACTTTTATGATCTGGTGATCATCCTATGTTCAAATAAGGTATTCAGTAAATTTAGAGTATAAATATTTGACCTATTATATCTCATGTTGTTATAAATAATAAGTGGTAAGTACCTATTTATTATTTTTAGGTGCCCTTCAGGGAGACGCTTGAGAAAAGTGAAAGGATTCCTGGAGACATTAACTGTATTAATCCTACTTAAAACAATCAGGATATGTTTTTAATAAACCAGCAGTTGGTAGGTACAGAGTTTATTTTTGGATGTTTGAACGAGAGGCACAAATAATTCTTTGTCCAGTAACAGTGCGTGTCAATTATAAATTTCGTCCGCTGAAACCTGTCTCAAGTGGAGTTTCGCAAGGATTTGTTTTTGGATCATTTCTATTTTTGTTATATACAGCTGATTTCCCTAGACATATAAAAAATTTCTGTCCGTTTTACGCAGATGATGTTGAAATATATATGTAAATCCTACAACATATCACCAGTTTCTTCAATCAGACTTGAGTGTAGTGTTTAAATGGTGTTTAGACTGGTTATAACCGCTAAACAATAACATATTATATTTCTTATAATAATATGAACAAAGGAATTGTCCAGAGATGAGCATATTATCTCAGTGTGCAAGAAGAGCAGCTTTGAAATATTCTGGTTATATAAATCTTCTGGTAAAGTGCCGTAAACATTTATCAACTTATACACGGCCTACGTTCATCCTCTTATGGAATCCTGCGGACCTGTATGGTATCTTGTCTTAACATCTGAACAGAACAGACTTGAAAATGTACAAAGATTACTCAAAAGACTTCCTCTCGACAGAATACGACTCAGTTATAAACAACGCCTTGCTTCAGCCGACCTTTTAGTGAACGCAGACAACGTGGTGGCTCTATTGTATCATTTCGAGAAATATTCAATATATTTGCTTGCTAATCTGTCTCACATTTTCCATTCAATTCCAATAACGGAGACATCCATATAAGTTGAAAAAATAAATGGTGGAAACAAGAAATCGACAGGATATTTTCATACAGGAATAATTCACCTAGCAAGCTCATGTGTGCCGTCTATTAATGCTTTTGAAATTCAGTTCAACCAATTTGTTCAGCTCTCTTAATTATATATATTTTTATTTTTTTCATGTTACAAAAGTTATCGCCTATTTATAGCAATATTGTTTATTATATGAGCTTTATACAACTTCGTTCCACAGCTCACAATTTATTCTAATATTAATTATAACAATAATAAAATAGAAAATATATAGTGGATGAGGTATTGTTAGGTTTATAACAATTGCAAAACAAGGTGCAAAACAAGTATGATTGGAGACGTACTAGGTCTACCCATCATTCCATTAAAGAAAACGACTTCAATGAACACAGTTAATTGAGAAATCATTGATGGTTATGTATTTGTTCCAAAAAACCATGAGAATTGTATACCTTGCTACTACGAGTATAGTAGCAAACAACGAGTTCACATTTGAAATTTCCGACTGCGAATTATGCGACGTGATGGAAAGGCAGATTTGTATTTGGCACCGACTTTAAAATTACAAAACAATTAATAGTTCCATAATATACAATAATTCATTGATTACATTAAGCGAAGCAACAAATAAGTATTGAATTGTATGAAACATATCATTTTCTGCTTTATAGCATAAGTTTGTCCATAATAAATTGACGAATTTGAAGCACGTGTTGTTTGCAATGGAAAATTTTTATTAATTGAACTCGCCTGGCATCGACAATAATAATAGTTTTGTAGAACAACAATTATGTTTGCGTAAACATTTATTTGCATCCATGATAATACTTTTGATTTGTTTTATATGTGTGCGATTACTTTCGAATGACTTGTGCCGTTAGCTGTTTATTATTTGAATTATCATATAATTACTGTAATTTCAAGTGATCATAGAGTTACTGGTTGTCGTGTCAAAGAATAATGTTGAATCATAGTTTAGTTTAGTTTAGTTTATTTATTGGCAAAGTATGACACTAAAGTGCTTTTACAGGTCAGATATAACAAAAGTGAGAAAAAATGTTACAATTGATATAAAAAATTATAAAAAAATAACAATATTAGCACAAAGCTTATTAGGTAAGATACTAATGGTAGCAATACATAGGAAGACAAACATCAAAATATAAAGACGAATACATTTACATATTAAAATCACTTTCTAAATACTCCTCGATGGAATAGAAGGCATTTTTTAAAAGATATGTTTTGACATTGGTTTTAAAATTGTTAAATTGTCCCTGGATACATTTTTGGATAGGCTTCTTATTAGGAAAGTTATTTTGGACAGCTTGGAGCTTAGATGATTGATATGAATGTTCCAAGTCAACCCTGGATCCAAGTGGACCCCCAAAAATTTAACCGATGCCTGACTTTCCAGGTTTGTTGAAGAAGTTTGCAAAGTAAAGTTCATATTATGAGTCTTGTCGGCATTTAGATTCAATTTGTTAGCCAAAAACCAATTCTTAATCTGGTCATCTTTATTTTGGGTCCATTGCAGTATAGGGTTTGAGGGGTGGTAACGCATCAACGTAGTGGTGTCGT
Source organism: Lochmaea crataegi (assembly GCA_947563755.1). NCBI lineage: Eukaryota > Metazoa > Arthropoda > Insecta > Coleoptera > Chrysomelidae > Lochmaea > Lochmaea crataegi. The sequence continues at coordinate 12,291,762 of OX387424.1, read as the reverse complement.
CTGCAAACAAGATTACAAGCAGAGTGATGACATTGGCGAAGTAAGGCAGGTCATTTATGTAAATGAGGAACAGCGGAGGACCCAGCACAGAGCCCTGCGGAACTCCGTGCTGAATTCTCCGCTTTTTTGATTCCACATTATTGAAAAAAACATATTGCTCCCTCTCCTCTAGGTAGGACTTGACAAGAGCTACACTGCTTTGGTGAAAATTATAGTGAATTAGTTTTTTATGGAGGATTTCGAAAGAAATACAATCGAACGCTTTTGTCAAATCAAGGAAGGTAGCATAAGTATTCTGTTTATTCTCAAAGCCTTCAGCTACAAACTCAATTAGTTGATCTATAGCTAACGTAGTACTTCTTTTATTGCGAAAACCAAACTGGTTTGGTGAAAAAATGTCATTTTGTTCAAAATATTCATTCATTTGATCTTTAAGCAGTGCTTCAAAAATTTTTGCTCTTATTGGCAACAACGATATCGGCCTGTAGTTGGTTAGATCTTCGGGATTACCTTTTTTCTCAAAGATGGGTATAACTTTTGCTAGCTTAAGATGAGATGGGAATTTACTTACACGAATGCAGTGGTTAAACATGTCAGTCAAAGGTTTACATTATATATCCTTAAGATGTTTGATAATTTTAGAGTTAATATCATAGCAGTCTTTGCTACTACTGTTATTAAGGCATGAGATTTTATCTAGAACCATATCTTGACTGACTTCTCGAAACACAAAGCTATATCCTGTAGATTTGCTTGTTAAATAATCGTTGTAGGAGCAATTTGTAGTGTGAAGGTTTTTGATTATTTCATCAGCTATTGAGTTAAAAAAATTATTAAAGACATGAGCATTAAGCCGAGTACCCTCAGGGATGAGGGTAGAGTTCCTTTGAGAATTTATGATTTGCCACATTGCTTGAGATTTATTTGCTGAATTGTTAATAAAGTTATCATGGGCAGTTTTTTTGGAGTTGGTTATCGTTTTCCTATATTGAAATTTATAGTTACTGACCATGGTTCTGGGGACCAGAATTGGATTTTGTTTGTGCATAAGACTTAATGTTTGTAGCCTACCTCTCATATTCCTGAGATTGTCATTAAACCAGCTTACTTTACAAGAATAGGTTGATCATTTTGAACCATCCTAGATTTAAGTGGTAAGTTTTTGTCAATTGCATCGGTTAAGACACTAAGAAAATTGCCTAATTGGGCTTCAACATCACAATTAGCTTGTGTTATAGAAAACCAATTAAAAACTTCCAGCTGATTGTATATATTCTCAAGACCTTCACTGGTAATAGGTCTGTAAGTGATCCTATTGCTATGATTGTAAAAAAATTTAAGAGGTGTATTAAAAATTATTGCAGAGTGATCAGAGATACCTTCCAAGGCACTAGGAGAGAAATCGAGATTTGACCTATTAAAGTTTACATAAACATTATCTAGCGTAGCTTCCCCCCTAGTTCTAAATCTAAATCATATGAGTTGAAAAAGAGGTTAAGATACTCAGCCTCCTTATAAGTTCGGCTGTTCATAGTGAACATTAAAATCACCAATTAAAATAGTATTACCTGTGAGGTCTAATTTATCCAGAACCTGTGACATAACTTCTAAATATGTATTTAGTTCCCCCCTAGGATATCTATAGGCTGTTAAAATGTTAGTATTGATAGAGGAAATGTGAATCCCAGCTACCTCGCAGTGTAGTTCCCTGGAAAGGATTGGTAAATTGAGTTCTTGACATTTCAAACCTTCTTTAAGATAGATGCCAACACCCCCATGTGCTTTATTAGTTCTACAAAAACTGGAAATGGCCATGAAGCCTTCAATTTTTATTTGTGAAAACTCATTAGTATGAAGCCAATGCTCATTAGTACAAAAACAATCAGTCTTCGATTCCTCGAGAAGTATTTCGAAATCAGAAATTTTGTCCCTCATCCCTTGTACATTGGCATAAAAAACTTTGAAATTTGTATTTGACAGTCCCTTACGACTTCTTCCTTCCTTTGGTGGGTGGGCAGCTTTTGTAAGCGTTGTATATTTGGAAAGCTGGCTTTTCGGAGAAATGTTTAAATTACTTTGATTTGCACAATTAATTTGCCTTTTTTTATTTACCTCATTTGAGTAATCAATTTGTCTTTTTTTAATTACATCATTTGAGTAATTTGAGTAATCACTTTCGTCTGGGCAGATTTTCAGATCCCCTTTCATTAAAAATTTCCTGTATCGGCTCTATCGCCATTGATAACATCTCTAATATTAAAACTTCATAGTATTTTTGGAAATAGAGACGTCACACGCGTTACTGTTGCTCAGTTATATGCAAGGTGATTCATTAGTGCGATAAAGTCCAATATCTTTTAGATCCTTGAAGATATCCAAATAAAATTTAGAACCATTGTAGCCAGTCAATATACAATTTTTTCAATTGGATTATTATATGGGTACATGAAAGTTACTTTACTATACCTACTTAAATTTTGATTATATATTTTCTATACTCAAACTGAATGGTTTTTGTTATATTTCAATTTTTGTATTAAAAAAATCCAACAATTTAAAATTTATTCACATCAATATGCTGAAATTTATAAGAAAAATCAACAATAAAGTTATAAAAGATGCTCAAACTCACCAGCCTCTACATCGATACAGACTTGAAGCGGCCTTCAAAAGATCGACTAAAATCAAAGCATTTTCTGATTAACATAAGACCATCAATGCTTATCGTACTGTTTTTGATCTTTTATAATATTTTCCTAAAATGATACACTTTCGTTAGTTCACACTTCCGTTAGTTTGTTGTAAATGAATTATGAATTATGTAGCTGTGTTCAATGATATGTAAACAAAATTTTTAATCTTGAAATATCACAAAAACTATTCATTTTCGATGAGGGGAATACTCAATTGAATTTAAAGTATAGTGATGTATGTACTCTCATTTAACTATATAAAATACAGTGTGTGATCCATTTACAAAAATTGTAGAACCGATGTATTCGAGTTTGTCCTCGCCCTGTATACGGTTTCTTAGATATGGAAGCAGGTCTAGCGAATTATGATACAAAACGACCATCACAAAAGTATGGATGTAAAAGATTACTTTTAAATTGTCCAGATGAAAGTACGAGGGGCGCAGTATTCATTACGATTTTCAGGAACAAGTGGTCAGAAGTTTTTAAGTACACTGTATAACCTATTACAACCATATATCATTACAATATCGGAGTCAAGCAGAATTCAAATTTGAAGTGAAATACAGAGTGTCCCATTCAATAAAATGTACCTTTGAGCAGAATTGCGACTAATTTTAAAATATGTACCTTTAGGCTGGTTACAACCGGTCGAAATTTGATTTAAATATATTCGATGATTTACAAGATTCTAGACTTTATCGCACTAATAAATCAGTCTGTAGATGTTAGATTTTCTTCGCGTCATTTCACTGACAATCAAAGGTGGCAAAACAATATACAGTACAATTGAGATAAAATCGGAATAAAAAATAACGATATATGAAACAAATAAAACTCTCATTGAAATAAAATTGAAATTATGATATTGCTGATACCTAGAGGCCAGGAAATATAGACCGAAAAAGACCATTTCAGATTTTACCATTTCGTACGGCTGATTTTTAGTGTACAGGTGGTATGAACGATGTACAAGACGATATGATATTTCCAAATTAAATTTCACGTTGTTTAAAATGATTTTCGTGTCGCTGAACGTCGCTCAAGCTAAAGTAGATCGATAATTAGTTAATTTGTTAATAACGCTGTAACAGAAAACTATTTCACTTATCCCTATATCCCCTGGCCTAGATTGTTTATTATTGTTAAGTTAGCTATGAAACTGACACAAAAATCAGGGCGCACTGAAAATAAAATTATATACAATGAATACAATCATATTCCATGTCTAAGACTTTTTGTATTGGCGAAAAAACGTACAAATATTGTTGTCTCAGTAAGTATATCAGTTTTCGTATGCGTCCTGTGCGAACCCTGTACAAGCTAACAAGCGTATGTCACGGCGATTGCGGAGCTGACGGATACAGAGTTTAGTCAACATGGAAGGAACAGTGATTAGGTGCGAGTGCTTTGATGCTGGAGACATGGAGCTTGACGTCGGTTTTGTGCTCACTCCAGCATTCGGAACATAAAAGATTCCCCATCAGCTAATCTTGTAAAATCGTGGGTTCGACGATTTCAAGAAACAGGAAAAGTTACAAACAAACAATACTTTGGTAGCCTGGAAACTGTAAGATCACCGCTAAGAAAGTAACAACATTTTAGTTGTAATAAGTCAACGCGTGAATCAAAATTTAACGATGAAATTATATGAGCGCTACGTACGCCTCCACCAGCATTAGGACGATGAGGTCAAAAATTGAAATCCGCATACATTGTTTGTATATTTGTAGTAATCAAAGTAGTAGAATCTTTCCATTTATCGAGTATTATTTATTTAAAAACAGAAATACCCACTGAGACATTCTGTATAAAAGTTTACAGGTTTATATTCATACTTAATGTTTGAAAAAACATTTTTACTTACAACTAAAAGATTTTAATATAGCAATTAATATATTTATGTAAAATTATGTGCGAAGTATAGATTACCAGAGTGATGGTTGCATAAACCAAGCATGACATATTTGTCTTTACAGATAAACCTCCACTGTAACATCTCCATGAAAAATTAACGTAATTTCCAGTTGCGGAAATGTCAAGCTTGTTGTTTGCAAAAATAAACTCCCTATGTTGGAGGATCCTCCTCTGCACCACATAAAGTATGTCGCTAATGTATGGAATAAATTCATTATTTCCAAAATTAACGACTTTTGGAAAGAATCCAAAAACAGGTAAATTTTAATTTTTGAATCGTCATCACATGATGTAGATGTAACAAACATTGCGTTACCAGTATTAACGTGGTGACGTAATCGGGAATTTTTTTAAATGCAACCATGTGTCTCAAGACCCCTGATTGAAAAGGTCTTCTAATCGTCTTTACAACGATGTAATTATTTGAGGGTCGACCAAAACTGTTTATTTGGTAAAATTTTAGTCATAAATTCTGATCCAATGAACTAAGTTATTGTAGGGACCGCCACTGGAAATAAAACATCGTAGTGTACCCAAAAAATATTTCTGTTTTTGGATATATTATGTTACTGCTAATAGTACTAAATTCTAATTTAACACTAATTGATGTGTATCAGTCAAGTGTTCAATAGTTAAAATCTTTGAATGTTATAAATGAAACTAAATGTTTCTAATTAATTCCACTATTGAATAGTGGAATTAATTAGAAACAGGCCCAACCGTGGACCCATTTCTCAATCAACAATTAGTAAAATCGAGAAAAAGTTTCGAGAAACGGGCCATGTTGAAGATCTCCCCAAAAGTGGTAGAAAGTCAATTTCCGAAGACAAAAAAGTTGACGTTTTCCTTGAGTTTCAAGAAAATCCCCACACCAGCTCGAGACAAGTTGCGCTGGATAATAATTTACACCATTCTACTGTTGCTAGAGTGTTGAGAAAGGAGAAGTGGCATGCGTATAAGATACATTTGGTCCAAGAGCTGTAAGAAGATGACTTTGATAGGAGAATCGAATTCTGTGAATAATTATGGAACGATGTAACAGAGATCGTAATTTCATACAAAATATACTTTATTCAGATGAAGGAACTATTATGCTCAACGGCCATATAAACCGCCAGACGTATCGATACTGGGCAAGCGAAAATCTCCATCGGATGCAAGAGTATAGGACACAATATCCTGGAAAGGTGAATGTTTGGTCCGGCATTATAAGCAATCAAATGTAGGGCCATATTTTTTTGAAAGAAGCTTGACCGGTCCTCGATATCTTCAATTTCTTCAGGATTATCTATTACCACAATTAAATCAACTATTTCCAAATAAATGTGATTTGTGGTTTCAGCAGGATGGGGACACGGGATTACGCCTTTGATGTACGAACCTATTTAAATGCTGTTTTTCCAGATAGGTGGATAGGAAGAAGAGGAACGATCGAATGGCTACCAAGGTCGCCAGATTTGACACCTTTAGACTTTTTTTCATGGGCATACTTGAAAAGCAAAGTTTATCAAAGTCGCCCAAATGATATAGAAGAGTTGAAGGATCGCATCAGAACGGAGATTGCACAAATAACGCCTGAAGTTCTCGTAAACGTTAGAGACGAATTTATTGCTCGGCTGTCTCATTGCATTATTGCTGAAGGTCATCAGTTGGAACATTTAATATAATTTAATTGTTTTTCACTGAACAGTTCTCTGTATTTTAGTAAATAAACAGTTTTGGTCGACCCTGTAAAAGTAAATATTCAAATAATTACATCGTTGTAAAGACGATTAGAAGACCTTTCCATGTGTATTGAGACACATGGTTGCATTTAAAAAAATTGCCTATTAAATTAAAATTGACCTGTTTTTGGATTTTTTTCAAAAGTCGTTTATTTTGGAAATAATGAATTTATTCCATACATTAGCGACATACTGTAAGCTCTGTAAACTCATTTATCTTCATCGAACGGACCACTTCTGTCGCCAATATACCCCAATAAATTGAATCGACTTTATAATAATCAACATTTCATTTTAGTTTCAATTTTTAGATGCCTCGGCCAAAATTCTTCTCAGGTTGTGATTCAAATATCCCTAGACTTTAATGGAATTGTTAATGGAATCCTTCCTCAATTAACCTGATCCCTCTGAAGATTCAAAAATAATTCACCAGAGGCCGCAACTAGTGGGTGTACATATGTTTTGATTTTCCATTTGACAGTAACGTTGAACGTACCTAATAAAAATTGAATTAACGGAAGATGATATACCTGGAGCGAAATTAAAATTTGCACAAGTTCATACATTCATTCATTCATTTATTCGTTTGGGTTGTCCTCAACAGCCCATGCACTTCAGTGCTTTCGTCTAAGTTCTTGTAAGTTCTCACAGAAGTAAAGGTTTCATCATAGAGTTCACATTTTCTGCACATAGATTCACTAACTATTCCCATTTTGTGTAGATGTTTCCTAATGGTGCAGTGACCAGTCACCAGGTCGGTGAGTGTCTTCAAATGTCTCTTACTCAGTGTCAATAGCCTGGCTGTGGGTTCCTTGTCTACCTTGTTCAGTAATCTCTTTGTATGGAGGTGCTCTTGTGTCAACCCCCATTTGGGTTGGTGTTCCCTATCTAGTCAGCTCCCGATTTCCCCTCTCGTGCAATATTTTGTGATTCCACAAATATCCTGTTTTCTCTGAATATTCAAAAATAATCCACCAGAGGCCGCCCTAGTGGGCGGTACATATGTTTTGATTTTCCATTTGACAGTAACGTTAAACGTACCTAATAAAATGTAGCTGAAGCGAAATTAAAATTTGCACAAGCTAGAAATCATCTTGAAAAAAACCCTCATGCAAAAAGAGTCACCCATCATCAAAGGAGTCAATGATTGGGTAGGAATTGTGGAAAACAGCTTAATAGAGCCAGTATTTCTTCCAAATAATTTGAAAATTATTTGCAATTTCTACAACCACAGGGTACTTGGAAGAGATAAATGTCAGAATCATGCCAAATATGTAGTATTTACATGATGGCGCTCCAGTACATTACAGTGACGAAGTAAAGTAACATATTTTCGAGCAATATCCTGGACGCTGGTTTGGAAGAGGCTCTCATGCACCTATTGCTCCACCCAGAGGTTCAGATCTCAACCCTCTCGACTTCATATGTATATGCTGTAAAATTATTAAAGAACAACAACAAAGGAATAGAATCCTTGAGGATGCAAATCGATTTCGTCAGAAACCATTGATTTTCTAGAATATTCGGTTTTCGTTTGTAAAACGGTGCCAACTGCATATTCAAGAAAATGGAGGTCATTTTGAACATTTAATAAAAACTACACATTTGTAAATAAGTAAGTAAAATTATATAGTAATTTTAGTACCTGCGAATAACATGAGAATTCACTTTTTGATACTCGAAATTTTTGTAGCATAATGAAAAAGAGTCCGTATCTCCATAAAAGCTGGTATTTCTAAAAAGCACTAAGAGACAAAATAATTCAAATAATAATGTGTTTAATTAATGGCGCAGCCATAATTGTTGAATTATAAAGCACATGAAAATTTGGGGGTTTAGGGGATCTTAACTCCCATAGAATCTTAACGGATGCAATGATTCCGTCATTTTTGTTTGGAAAGATGCTCTAATCATTATAATATGTCAAACAACTCGAAATATTTTTTTTTTCGGGCCGAGATGGGAAACTCATGTTCGAATGGGTCCGGGACCCAAACAGTGCTGGACTCATCCCCAAGGAGATGCCTACCAACCTAGCCCACCTGAAACTCGCCGTTACCTACGCCTCGGAATCACTACCCTAGCTGACTTCGAGAAGGGCGGCGGTCCCTCGCACACTCTCCGCTCACATCGTCGTCTTCTCCCTAACTTCCACTCCCACCTCTCATGCCATATCGAGTCGTTCTCTCCCCTGACCATGCTCTCTACTACGCCACTTACCTCCATCCATTCCTCCTCCCCCTCAACATTATCTCCACCATATTCTCCCAATACACCGCCTCCCCTAGTTTCCTCTCCAACTTCTTCAGCACTTCCTCGTTCCTCCAGCATCTAAACACATGCCCCACATCATCCTCCACTCCACACCTCTCGCGCACTCTAGTCTCTCTTTTTTCAATCTTGTGGAGGTACCCTACTCTCGACCCATGTCCAGTGAACACCTATGTCAAGAAGTAGTTGACCTCCCCGAATTTCCAATCCATTCAATCTCTCCTATTCCCAATCGCTCCTTTTAGCGCGCCCTCATACTCCTCCCACGTTCTCTCCATTTCCTCCTCCATCCATTCCTGTACTTCCTCTCTGGTCGCACCTCTTCAATGTTTATTTCTGGCTCTAGCCATCACGTCCAATGGGTAGGTCCTTGTCAGCACCGCTGCTGCCAGTCCACCCACTGTCCTGTACCCCTGCACTATCCTCAGCAATATACCTCTCTGCACCCGCAGGAGTGGCCCAACCCTCGCATTCACTCCCGCTCTTTCACCCCACACCTCCGCACCGTACAGCATACTCTGCTCTACCGTCCTACCAATTATCCTCCTGTTCCACTCTCCCGGCACCTTCACATTACACATCAATCTCCCCAGCCATGCTGCCCGCACTTTTCCCTTCTCTGTCGCCTTCAACATGGTGTGTTCGGAAGGATAACTGACTATCCAACCACACCCCTAGGTATTTCACACACTCCTCCATACGAATTCTCTCTCCCTTCACCATAACCCCCACTTCCCCCGTCTTGCTCCATCCCTTCACTAGCAGCCCCACCGTCTTATCTTCCGCCACTTCTAGTCCGCACCGCTCTATCTTCTCCACAATCTTCCTACACATTATTTTCGCCTTTTTTTCTATCTCCGCCTCTCCCTTTGCCGTACATACCAGTTACACATCGTCCGCATACACCGTAATCTCACATCCCTCTTCACATACTATCCCATCAAACACACACTTCCATAGCGTCGGTCCAAGAACCGAGCCCTGGGGCACTCTATTCTCCGTATCATACCTCCTCCTACTATGTCTACTATCACACGTCCCGTCAGGTAGTCTTCCACCAGGTTAACCAAACCCTCCCCCACAATAAGCCTCAGAAACGCGCTCAACATTGCCCGTTTGCTGACACTGTTGAACGCGTTCCCGACGTCGAAGAACACGAGTAGGGCCCATTTCTTGTTCCTCCAGCTGCCCTTCCTAGCCCTTTCCACCAAGCCCATTACCCTGCCCAGCGCCGAGATGCATGATTTTTCCTTCGCAAACCCGAGGTGGTTTTCCCTAAAACTACCATTCCCACCAACTTCCTCCTCAATCCTATCCTTTATTATCCCCTCCATCAATTTACCCATACCACACAGCAGACTGATGGGCTTGTAGTCCCCCGCCCGCTTTCCCTCTCTACCCGCCTTCTTAAGTAGTATCACCCTAGCCACCTTCCATAATTCTGGAAACTCTTCCTCCCTTAGCACCCTGTTGAAAAGCTCGCAGAAGTATTCCCTATTGTCATCCAACAGCCTCTTCATCATATTACCCCTCAGGCCATCTATCCCTGGGGCTTCCTTACTTTAATGTTCCTTCCCCCCTCCTGTACTTCCCACTTCTCCACCGGACTTATCCCCCTCATTTTCCCTACCCCCTAGTATCCTGGACTTCCCGAATCCTGCCTCCTTCTCCCTCTGTGAACAAATTGCCTATAACCTCCTTTTCATAATCTTCCTCTAGCACTTCGTTCCTATTTCCACCCATCCTCTTCACCGCTATCTCATATGCCTTTCCCCATGGATTGTTTTCCAGATCCTTCAGTAACTCTTCCCACTTCCCTCTTTTTTCCCTCTCCACCCTACGCTCCAGTTCCTTTTTCTTCTCTTTGTATCTCGCTTTTCCCTCTAACCTTCCTCTTGCCCTTAGCATCCGTCTTCGTTCTTTCTTACACTCCCTCCACAGCTCCTCTATTTCCTCATTCCATCAGAAATTAGCCCTCTGATCACGCCTATTGCCCCTCTTTCCCTCTCTTTTACAGCCCTGTATCACATTGTACAATTCATCTACATCATGTCCAAGTCCCCTTTCTATCTCCTCTCCTACTTTCTTCCTCATACTCTCTGCCTCGGTCTTCGTCCACCTCCATCCCCACTCTCCCGATAAATCCTTTTTCCCCTTCCTCATATCCGTCTCCACATACCTATGTATGCTCAAGCTTTCCTCATCCTTCAGCACCTTCCAACTACTCACTTTTTCCCACAGTCATTCATCACATGCTGTTATATCAATGAATGACGAACCCCCGTCACCACTCACGAAGGTGGGCAGTAGTCCATTATTCAGCACCGCCAGCCCGTTGGATGTCAACACTTCCTCCAGGATCTCCCCTCTCCTATCCGTTCTCTTCCCCCCCCCCATGCAGTATTCTTAGCATTGAAGTCCCCGGTCACCATTTTCCTAATTATCCCCCTTTTCCCTTTTGACACCCTCAGATCGTCCTCCAATCCTGTGATGCTCCTATCATATTCTTCCAGGCTGACATTTGGGCTTTTATACACACTGTACACCACCATGTCACCCATTCGCACTACCACCCATCCGTTTCCTTTCCTCACTTCATCCACCCTCAGTCCATCTCCCACCACTCTTATTCCTGCCTCTCCTGTATCATCCATAATCCATCCCTGCTTTCCCACATATCTAGCATTTACCTCAGATCCACACACCACATCCACTTCCCTCCTAAAAATCAATTGATCCAATATATCATGCGCTATCCTGCATTTCTCTAAATGTATCTGCAGCACCCTCCATCCATCCCCTACATTCCTTCTTCCCGCGCACTGCACTTCCCAACTCGAAATATTTGGAAAAATCAATTTAACTTTACTTCAAAGGGCTGTAACTTTTTTGGTATGCACATTTGTACTGAGGTTAGGTTAGGTTAGGTTTAATCAAAATATTTTGGACCGTAGAGTGACTGGTTTAATTCATGACCCACCTTTTTGTTACACCCTTATGCAATATTTATGAAAATCAAATTATCGATATAAATCATGTTTTTCGTCAAAGATAAAATAACCCTAACCAAAACTCCAAAATTATGGACGCCGTTCATATCACATTCGGACTAAAAATTTAATTGGATCGTTTATCAAAGATAAAAACTTTTTACTTCAAGTAAAAATTTGTAAAACGTTTAATTTAATAATTAACTGAAAAGCTGGGTAGATCCACATACGGGTATAAGCACAGACAATATTTCCAGTGGCAATTCGACGTTGAGATGAAATGCTTCCAAAGTAGGCGAAAACCAGCTATTCACTTCACAAATTTCTCTTTGAATGTAACTTCTGAATATTCGAGTGTTTCAGTTGTTTTCGAGTTTTCCGTCTATTCATATGCACTTAGGAATGTTTTGACATAATATGAATATGAAATTATAGGGAGAATATATTTGACATCCGTAAAATATGGTTAAAATGAAATCGGAGCGTATCTCTCAAGTACGTTTATGTGAAATTCGAATAAACATAATATATTCACCACATGAACGATTGGATTAGTTTTTGTGAGAGGTATTTCAGAACCCTGCACTGCGACAATACTGTCTGTTGTTTCTCAATCCAAATTAAATTACCCTATTAAGTTCAATTTTCCCAAGGAAGTTGACAATCTGAAGAAGTAAGTCTATCTACGTCCTCGAGGCGCACAAACGCAGCTCCTAGGGTCTGTAGTCTGACACGTTCAGTAGCCACTGCTGGAGCACAGTGCCGTTATTGCAGCTTAACTGTCAAATAATATTTTTATTGACCTGTTGAAGTAGCTATTCTCACACACAAATCAATCGCGAAAACTTCCACTTGAAAGACTCTTGCATGCTGGCCAAAACTATAAACAAGTTGAGTCTTTCGTAGGCTGCACCATGCAACGGATCTAACTTGGACGTCCACATGAACGATCACAAGTTGTAATTTCTGTTAGCAAAAAAGGATTCCTTGATGGATTAATCATAAAGCACTTTCTCCGGATAGTAAATTTGAATAGAAATATATTAATATTAATAGACCGGTAACCCATGACACATGTAGGCTTCATTATTTCGAATGGATGCCATTTTCATCATCTGGTTCCATGAGAAAAACAAGTATAAAATGGCTATTCCCCAAGACCCAAGCTATAGTGAACATTGAAAATATTTTGATTGAAAATTTTCACGAAACTAGAACCACTAACTTATGAATTCCGTGTATTAGTATGCATTCCTTAGAACTACTTTATCATCCAAAAATAACATGGCAAACAAATCCAAGGGTTAATAAGGGTTAATTAACGAGGGTTAAAAATTGATAAAAACGTGGAAAAAAAACTATTGAGTACCTACCTGCATCGGTTAGGTTAATAATTATTGGGCATATATACTTCATATCTGAAATCTATTTGTTTTTAGTTTCTTGTCAATCTGCTTTCATTCATTGCTATTTCTACCTTCGAGCGAAGTGAATAATAGTGAGTAATGTCGGTGTCAGTTATTGAAAGTGAACGTGGGAGTAGTTTAATTTTGTTCGAAAATTTTACGTTTTCCAAAGACAAGGTCTTGAAAAGTTGAGTAACATCATGGAGGGGTTGCCAAAGGAAGCTGCATTGTAAAGTAAGGCTTTATACTATTGGAACGGTGAGCCTGATATGCAGGAGGGAAGATGCGCAAAATCACGGAGCATTCGAAAAGGAAGTGAGCAGAAAATCTATTTCAAGTGGCATGCAAGAGGAACGCAAGACAATATATCAGTGAAAGGCCTTCAAAAATCATTTGTAGAGCTTTAGCAACAAATTTGCTACCGTCTTTTACAACTACTGATGTTGGTTGCATTAGAAGAAATATCTATAGCAGTCGCGGCAAAATCCTTCCAGTCCGATTCCTAAGAACATAGAAGAAGTGCATGGAGTTCTCAGCAGCGCATATGGCGAAACGCTGTTAACCAATAAAGGTGAACAATTTTTGTTTATTAACAATATGAAAAAAAATATCATTGTGTGTGAAAGCAACATACGTGTTTTGACCGATATGGATATACCTACTGTATATGGACAGAACGTTCTCATTCTGCGCACTCTTATAGTTTTCCACAATTCACGGCTCCAAAATGGCCATTATGTTCCATTAGTTTTTCACATGCTTATACCTACTAAAATGCAAGATTTATGAAAAGTATGGTCTTACTTTTGATCCACGGCAAATTTTCGTTCATTTTGAAAAGGCCATCCACCTAGTATTGAGGTGGGTTTTGCCACATGTAAAAGTAAACGGTTGCCGATTCCATTTACATCAATCATGGTATCGATAGATTAAGTCAATCGGATTAAGTTCTGATTATGAATCAAAGACCGAAATAGGAATCTGGTTCAAAAACACTCTCGGGCTGACTTATTTGAATCCAAATGAAGTGGAGCACTGTTCTGTCTTCGATTTATTGTCGTACAAACCAGAAAGTGAACTTTTGGATAAATTTTGTGACTACCTATTTGTCAGAGACGTAATATCGTCGAAAACGCAAACTTTCTTCCTACAATGTGGGCTGAAGAAGGTGCATCGGCTACAAGAACGACTAATTATTTTGCGAATCGTTTCATGCAAAATTTAATTCTTCCTTTCACGCAACACATCCCTCCATATATGTCTTCCTTGAAAAGTTAAAAGAATGTCACATTGAAACGTATGTAAGAATACAAAGTTTTGAGGTTAGTACCAATTTCAAAGACAAAAATGTTAAAGCTCAGTTAGCATCACTTGAAAATTTGGTCAGAAGATATAAATCAGAGAAATAAATCGACTGCATTACGTAAAATATACATCTTATAATAAACATAATGTACATAACATACGCCTTTTCTCAATTGTGTACTAGAAATGTACTTTGTATTTCTAATGTGTTCTATTATATATGTTACCGGCAATGTCCGTTATGCAGTCATACCTAGGTTTGCCTAGACAAAGTCCGCATTGCCGGAAAACTAATGCCCTTCGAAAAAATATCAAATAATTTGTATTCCACATGAAGTTTTTCAAAAAGGGAATGTACTATATATACCATTGGTTTTCCGGAAATGCGGACTTTGCCTAGGCAAACCTTGGTATGACTGCATAACGGACTTTGCCGGTAACATATACATATACTCGGGTGCTCTTTCGAAATAATAACCTAGTCAATGTAAAGTGCATTATTCATATTTATTTATATTTTTTTAAATTGCGTACTAAAAATGTGCTTCGTATCTGTACTGTATCCTATTATATACATACAGTGTGGAAGCCAAATGGAATAAATTCGATAACGAATAAATGAGGGCGTGCTGGTAAAAACGCTTGGACACGTTGATTTGTATTTTTAAATGGGCATTTTCTCAAAAAAAAATTTTAGGGTGTTTCATGTGACAGTGGCCAATACCAACTTTCTTATTTTAAATTCAACCCCCTGTATATTATTCATTTTTTGGATTCTTTAGAAAATTCTAGACATAATTCATGTACAATGTCCTATACACCTATCTTCAACTGTTTCGGAAATATCAAGTGTTTTCAGATTTAATACAAAAATTTAACATTAAAAAATGAAAATTATTCAATTTCACAAATCCGCTACATTATACTCAATACTTATTTCCCATTTAGCTCCTGATATTTAGAAAGTAAGCAAAAAGCATTCCTGCGTTTCTTTTTACTAATATGAAATAAAAAAAATACAAAAACAATTTTGTTTATTTTCGTATAAAACTCATAGCCTTAGCAATTTGTTGTCTGCCTGCATGACATTAGTGATCAGTGTCAGTGCTATTGTCGTTTGAATTTCGTTAACTGTACGTAATAATATCAGAAAAATGGTTCAGTTAACAGAAATGCACAAAATAACCATTCTACAAAATGATCGGTTATGGAGTTAACACTCGGACACAAATGGAAGTTTCTCGCTTATTTCACGAAAAATTTCCAAATTTGCCGCCTATATCCCAAGGAACAATCAGCAAAATAGAAAAGCAGTTTCGCGAGCTTGACCATGTAAGACAGATGAAAAAAGTAGCTGCCAATGCAGTAAGTGATGAAACGAAATTGGATATTATGCTTGAGTTTCAAGGAAACCCACATAATTCTGGTCGAAACGTTAGCCACATATCAATTTTTCGAATATTAAAGGGAAGTAAAATGCTTCCCTATAAAATGATGCCAGCTCAGGAGCTCGTGGAAGACGATTTCGATAGGAGAACGTATTTTTGTGAACAAATGATGGCAATGTTAGATACCAATGTGATCCAATTAGATGTTTTGTTTTCCGATGAGAGCACATTCACACTTCACGGTCATGTTAATCGTCAAAATTGCCGCTATTGGTCTAATGAGAAACCTCACTGGATGAGAGAAGAGCATACAAAATATCCTGTAATATGAAATATCCTGTATTTTTTACTTTCACAGGCCAAAAAGATGCAATTAAAAAAACTGAGAATAGATTTCAAAAACTAAATGTAGCAAAATTAAAAAAATGTAATGAGAAATGGGCTGAAGTGCTAAATACAAATAATGACCCTCAGGAAGCTTACAATCTTTTTTTTATAAAAATGAATTAATACAGTTTCCTGTAAAATTGTCGTATTTAGTAAAGCGTTTTAACAACAGATGTCGAAGAATAAAAATATATTATTCTACGCTTCACAACTAGTTTTGAAAAATATTTTTCAAAAACAGTGACCGTTCAACAAAGAAGAAACAACTACTTCCCGGGCTACATGCCCCGACAGATATTGAATTACACTTCTAAGTCAAACGGGGTTGGTAAATCTACAAGATTTAAACCAACCATTCTGGTTTGCAACTAGAAGGGATAACACAACTTGTAGACCGGTTTCGGCGTATTGCGCCTCATCAGTACAAGGTATATGTTATCGTCCGAGAGTTAATCTCGGACTGAAATGTGACTATAATCAACAACGGTACATATTGTCCAGTTTCCGTAACTGGACAATATGTACCGTTGTTGATTATAGTCACATTTCAGTCCGAGATTAACTCTCGGACGATAACATATACCTTGTACTGATGAGGCGCAATACGCCGAAACCGGTCTACAAGTTGTGTTATCCCTTCTAGTTGCAAACCAGAATGGTTGGTTTAAATCTTGTAGATTTACCAACCCCGTTTGACTTAGAAGTGTAATTCAATATCTGTCGGGGCATGTAGCCCGGGAAGTAGTTGTTTCTTCTTTGTTGAACGGTCACTGTTTTTGAAAAATATTTTTCAAAACTAGTTGTGAAGCGTAGAATAATATATTTTTATTCTTCGACATCTGTTCTTTTTTTTATAGTTTAAACACTCAGATAATGAAATGCACAAAAATGATAATTAAAAAAACTTAAACCCTGGATCATACTGGGCTTAATCTCCTCTATTAAGCAGCGAGACAACATGAAAAAAAAATTATTAAAAAACTACTCTCTTGAACTAGAAAACCGAATATAAACATTATAGAAATAAATTAAATATCCTTATCAGGAAAACTAAGAACGACTACTACCAGTTAAAAATTTCTGAAGCTGGTAACAATTTAAAAAAGGTCTGGAATACAGTCAATGACATAACAGGTCATTCAAAAAGAACCAACCAAATAGAAAATTTAACAATTCTAGATAATAATAACATCCCAATGACTAATAACATTAAGGCAGAAAAGCTGAATATTTTTTTCTCAAACTTAGGTAACGACATGGCAAATAAAATTTCTAATGTAAACCTACCTGAACATTTTCTTGAAGGTGAAAAAAATAATCATTGTATATTTCTAAAGCCAATAACAATTAACGAAGTAATTGAACATATCTCAAATCTAAAAAATAGTTGCTCACCAGGCCCTGATAAAATTGATACATCTACAATAAAATATATCCATGAATACATTGCGTTACCACTAAAACACATTATGAATCTATGTTTTCAGCATGGAAAAACTCCTCAACAATGGAAGGACTCAATAGTCACTCCTATTTTTAAGGCGGATGATCCAAGTAAATTTACTAATTATAGGCCCATGTCAGTTATTAATAACTTTGCAAAAATTTTTGAAATGGCTTTAAAAAATAGACTAATTGATTTCTTTTATACTCATAATATCATTACTGATAGACAGTAGGGATTTATAAAAAACTCTAATACGGAGAATGCAGTTGTCGATTTTTTAAAGAAAACTGTCCGTGCCTTGGACAAGTCATTGACATGCCTGGCGGTTTTTCTTGACTTGGCTAAGGCGATTGACACTGTCTCCCATGAAATCTTATTATCTAAATTAATTACATACGGCATTCGGGGCCTTGCATTAGATCTAGTGTCTAACTATTTAACCAACAGAACTCAACGAGTAAAAATTGGCAATACGGAACGGTGTTGGGACCAATACTATTCCTTGTATATGCTAGACGCAGATGCCGAATTCGCCAATTCGCCGAAATTAATACTCAGTCCGCGATGTGATCAAAGTGAAATGATCAGATGCCGATAACAGATTCTATTTCGGAATTTGTTTACTCTAATTTATACATTTCGCGAACTGAGCAATTCAGACTTGCTCAAATGCCGATTATGAATTTATTTTGGCAGATGATTATTTTTATTTTTTTTTGTCAATTGTACTATTAAGAAATAAGCAGTTCTCGATATGTTGCATTTTCTAAAAAGAAAGAGTCGAATTTGTTTTGCGAAAATGCATAATTTTCATTTTTTCGAACTATACCTACTCGGCAATTGGACTCCATAAATAGGCGTCTACAAAAAGGTTGACTCTTGAGATTTTTGAAGCGATATCAAGCTGATAAGAATAGATATTATTCATTGATCTATGTTAAAGGTCGGGAAGAGGATTAAACCAAAATAAATTCATAATCGGCATTTGAGCAAGTCTGAATTGCGCAGTTCGCGAAATGTATAAATTAGAGTAAACAAATACCGAAATAGAATCTGTTGTCGGCAACTGATCATTTCACTTTGATCATATCGCGGACTGAGTATTAATATCGGCAAATGGGCGAGTACGGCATCTGAGTCTAACATATACATAAATAATATTGCAAAAATCAAAAACTTGTCTGGAGACCTGGAGTGGTTAAATCATAATAAACTAACAATAAATGTTAAAAAAACCAAATTTATAACATTCAGCCGAACTATTATAAAGCAACCCGATGGTATTGTCATAAAACTTCATAACCATAACTGTCAAAATAATAACTGTCATTGCCCTTCTATTGAAAAAGTAACTTCTATAAAATACTTGGGAGTTATATTAGATCAATGTGTACGTTGGTCTGAGCATATAATTCATGTTAGTAAACGATTAAGAGCTTTGTGCCATAAATTCTACATATTAAGGGATATCCTTTCTAGAAAAAAAACTAATAATTCTTAATAACGCTTTAGTCGAATCCATATTAAGATATTGTGTTGTTGCTTGGGGGGTGCTTTTCAAAGTAATCTAACACATCTACAAACTGTTCAAAATACTTTACTGAAAATTATATTTAAAAAACCCAAACTTTTCTCTACTCAACAATTATATAGTGAAGCAAAGCTCAACTGCTTTTTATTTATCAATGTGTTTTGAGAATGTACATAAATTGTGAGCATTTAATATATAAAAATACTTGAATCACCTGCTCTGCAGTCAACAAGGATATCCTTACTGAGTTATGTAGAAAGACTTTAACGCAGAAATCTTCCCTATTCCTTGGACCTAGGTTCTTTAATTTAATTCCATTACATCTAAAGCAAATTCCAAAATTAAAGTCATTTAAAATCAATGTTAAAAATTACATAGTCAGAAATCAACTTAAATTTTTAGAAATAATAATGTAATTCAGATGATCTATTCCATGTGTAAATGAATAAAGATATTTGTTTTCTCTACTTACCTCTTGTTACTCAATCCTACATTAAAAAAACGTTAAACAATGAAAAATCAGTTATTTTATTTTCTTTTTTTCTGTTTCTTTTTTTTCTTCTCTCATTGTTTCGATCGACCTATGTCAGCATATCACTTGCAATTTTTGTAATTAAATGTACCGAAACTAGCAGAAGGAGCAATAAACAAAACAGGTAATTTTGCCTAGGTGAGTTGCTCTTTTTTGCTGATTCGTCATTCTTTTTGATACAATTTTTTTATAATATTACTATGTACTTTAAAATTAAATAAATTGAAATTGAATGGAGATAAATTTTTAGAACTGCTCCAAAATAATGTCGGGCCAACTTTGACAAACTTATATCCTGATCCAGCAAACCCACAAGTTCCTGTCAATATAATATGGTTTCAGCAAGATTGAGTACCGCCCCATTACCAAATGAATGTTCGGCAGTGCCTGAACCAAATTTATCCAAATCGGTGGATAGGGAGGCGCGGATCGATAGAAAGGCCAGCACGATCTCCTGCTCTAACGCCATTAGACTTCCTTTTGTGGGGATATGACAAAAGTATTGTATACAAAACTAAACCCCTGAAATTATATGACTTATAAAGGCGAATCACGCTTGCGATTAGATCAGTCACGCCTGAGATGTTGAGTAACGTTAGAAGACATTTCTATTTCAGATTAGCATGTTGCCAAGACGTTCGCGGCGAGCCTTTTGAACATTTCCTACATTGACATTAATGTTTTTTTACATTATTAGGAAATAATTAGTATTACTTATTAGACTTTTAGTGTAATGTAGCGAATTTGTCAAGAAAATAATTTTCATTTTTTAATGTTACTTTTTGTAATCAATCTGAAAACACTTAATATTTCCGAAACAGTTAAAGATAGGTATAGGAAATTGTACACGAATTATGTCTAGAATATTCCGAAGTTTCCAAAAAATAAATAATATACAGGGGCTGCATTTAAAATAAGAAAGTTGGTATTAGCCACTGTCACATGACACAACCTATTTGATTTTTTTTTAAATGTGCATTTAAAAATACAAATCGACGTGTCCAAGCGTTTTTACCAACACCCCCTCATTTATTCGTTATCGAATTTATTCCACTTGACTGTTCCACACTGTATATACTTCGAAATAATAACCAACTCAATGTAGAGTGCATTATTTATAAATCATTTATATTGTTTCAATCAATTTCTATTTATAATGTACATTTAATGTCTTTTCATAACTGCGTATCATATATACAATATACATTATACACGAGTGGGCCACAGAAAACAGTCCACCCGGATATTTGGCAGTATTCCTTAGATTTTAGGAAAATTAGAAAACATGTCGATTTTTGCTCTAAGGGGGACACATTTTTACGATACAGGCATCTGTCATTTGTCAACCCCCTCCCTTCTACTTCACCAACCCCTTATTTTTAAATAGGAATTATACCTTGTGCGGCACATCATTAGAAAGGAATTTCGATGGAGTAATCAGACATAATGATCGTCCACGATTTTTTTCACCATCACCATCTGCAAAAAAAAATCATGATTATTTAAAGCACAACACCTCTTGAAAATGACACGCAACACCTGTGGTTTTCTAATGTGTCATTTTTTCTGTCACATCAGAAGTAAATTAAAACAAATATCGCAAAACAATATGAGAATTAATTGTAATACTATAACGAAAATTAACTGAATTAGAAGTTATGATATAATAATATTGAATTAGATGTGGAAAATGGTGTCCATCGACTTCCATACAATTGTAGAGTCGCTGTTCGAAATTACGTCGAACGTTTTGAAGCATTTCAGGAGTTATTAGACTGCATTCATGTACTATTAGTCGTATTAGTTCTTCCAACGAAGCGGGTTCGGTTTTATAAATTTTGCTCTTTAAATAACCCCACAAAAAAAATCGAGGTGGGATAAATCGAGAGATCTTGCAGGCCTGTTTGACCAAATTTTATCATTAGCTGTAATACGTATGAGTGATAAAGTTGCTTGTCTTTAGGAAGCTGATTAAATAAATTCGCTGTTCTTCCTGCACACTTCCCGTTTTCAAAAAATATGGAAATAAGCTCAACTCGTTCTGCAATAGAATATACCATTTTGGAAGTATTCAAAAACTAACTAATAACAATGTTAAACAAACTGTCTTAGTATCAAATTACTAATTTTTTGCAATATTTGTTTCAAATTTGTTTTGATGCGACAAAAAAAATTACAGATTAGCAAACCATAGGCGTTGCGTTTCATTTCTAAGAGGTGTTGTACTTTGAATTAATTAAGACTTTTTTTGCAAAGATGGTGTAAATATCGAAAAAAATCGTGGACGATCATTATGTCTGAATACTCCATCTAAATACCTTTCTAATGATGTGCCGCACATGATATATTCCCTATTTAAAAGTAAGGGGTTGGTGATGTTGAAGAAAGGGGGTTGAAAAATGTCAGATGCCCTTAGAACAAAAATCGACGTGTTTCCTAATTTCCTTAATATCTGAGGAATACTACCAAATATCGGGGTGGACTGTTCGCTGTGGCCCACGCTGTATATAGATAGATGTTCCTCCAAAATAATGAGCTAGTCAATGTAGACTGTATTATTCAAACATATTTATTGTTGAAACTTATTCATTTTATAATGTATATAACATGTCTATTTGAGTCTGCGATAATTTACTTGGTATATTTAATGTTTAGGTATATGTTATATGAATGTTGCTTTTGAATAATAACCTATAGTCAAAGTAAAGTGCACCATTTGTTTTTTTTTGGTTCTGATATAAAAACCCGGCGACCAATTTACCTATAGGGATTAAAGGAACACTTAAATTCCGGCGACCAATTTACATGTCGGATTAGTGGAGCCGACTTATAGGACGGTATAGTGACTGCTACATTGGGCAGCTATTGCAACTCAACGCTCCGTCTTATATATTTTTTGTAAATTGATGTTATTTATCATCAGCGCATTAAATTGTATGCCACGATGGAAAAATACATGGAAATAATTAGTTGATTATTAATACTTGGTACACACAAGTTAATTGTTCGAGAATTCCCAATATTCTTATTCATTAACAGTAGTTTATAATAATTGGTAACACTAGGAATTGGGATCCAATGTTGCAGTTAGCGTTAGAATAGAAATGTTTCACTGTACAAAAAGTTTGAAGCATATGTTGATTGTTCTTAGTTATGACTTTTACATCATAGTTGGAAAATTATTAACAAATGGGAGTATCGCCATAAAATGTATGCCACTAATTGTTTCAACATCTACTAAGATAACAAAATCTAAACTCTCTTCGGCATACATTTTTTCACCTTTTTATGAATTTTCAACCCTCGCTCATCAACTCTTAGTATTACTTAGTATGCCATACTGTTTTCGGATGATGAAGTAGTACCAAGGAATGCATCAAAATACACAGCATCCATAAGTTAATTGTTATAGTTACGTGAAAATTCTAAGATTTTGAATAATGAAGCTTACATGTGTTATGGGCTACCGGTCTATAATATTGACCAATATTGAGTATGTCAGCAAAACTCAACCAGTAACTCGCAGAAGCTCGTTAGGTGTGTTTTTAGTTACCTAGCGCACGGAATTCATTTCTCGAGTTCTTGAGGCGTTGTTTTTTTCCGTCTCGACAAAAGACAAATTTTTCGAGAATTCTCGAGAAGAAACCCCAACCGTGCCAATTCTACCCGAGTCGAGTCGATTCAGTGCTTGTCCTGCTCCGATACATATTCGGAGAGGACGGTCGTCAATTTTGAAACACCTTTTATATCAAGTTCGACTTTTAATAACATAGGTAAGTTTTTCTCACGAGGGTGCACAGTGGTGCTATATAAATAAATTAAACGTTATCAGTAATTATGTTTTATACGCGTGATAGCAGTGAAATTAAAGAGTTAATAGACGACATAATTAAGTTAAATTATATTAACTATTCGTATATGTTTCCAATGTCTTGCACCGTTACTTTAGATTTTTATGATGAATCGTTACCTCTTGATCGTATTTAAATTGTCACTCGGTGAATGTCAATGATTAACTTATTTTATGAATTCACAGCACATTGTTCTTAGGAGCAATAACAATTAATAGAACATTCGTAGAAATATCTAAGCCATAGATAGTTAAGGATGAGTTCAGAGTATAATGAAAGACTACTTTTGATTAAAGGGTCAATAGAGACCTGACCTGTTATATCCAATCAAAACTAATCCACTATTATGCAGCTGAGATCTTTGTGCTAGCTACAACTTTGTTATTTACACAATCCCCTTAAACTTCTTACAAAATTACTAGGACGAATTTTGGAAAAGGAATGAAACCGCATTCTGTTGTCAGGAATTAACTTCTAACTATGGATTGCTCCTTTTACAGGGTGTCCCGGAAATGAGAGGCCAAAACTTGGGAAAGTCAGTACTTCATAGAATTTTTTTTTGTACGGACCTCCTTTGTAGAGTTATAGGGCTTTAAAGTTAGAATTCATTTTATCCGTACCAATAAGTATACTAATGTTGCAGAAAGTCAGGATCGGACTTGGCTCATCGGATAAAAGGTCAGAACTTTTAAAGTGACAGGGCAACATACTTTAAAATACTGTTCTCCAACTATTTTTCTGAAAAAAAGGTACCCTTTGTCCAAATCGATAACATCAGTGGTTTCCGAGAACTATGGAATTTCGTAAGACACCGCAGAGCACATTCAGATTCTATCATTATTTAGGAAATGGGTTATAACCAAGTAGGCTGCCGTCAATTATTTGTCATTTAACCATCCTTTGAAAAATGTTATTTTATCAAGTAGGAAGCTGTCAATGTATGTATCATATGCCTCAACCATTCTTTAAGTAATGTTCAGCAGAACAAATTAACTCATAATTTTCATAAAAACGTATATTGAAAGAAAGAATTATCCAGAGTAACATAATAAAAAAATACAAACAAGAATTTCAATCTAATAAATGTTCAAAATGTGCACCTCCTATCTCCACACATTTATTGAGCCTACGAATAACGTTTCGTTGTACTTGAAACAACATTCCTGGATTGTTCCTTATAGCATCGCAATGGAAATGAATTCGATCCAACAATTCATTCCTTATTTGTATAGGTGTTGCATATACCAAACTTTTCAGGTAGCCCCAGAGGAATGAATCCATTGGAATTAGACCCGGACTTCGCGGGGCCATGCAATTGGACCTCCCCTTCCAATCGATTTTTGGGGGTATGCAACGTTTAAGTGATCACGTACCACAATACTAAAATGAGGTGGAGCACCATCGTGCATATACCACATATTGGTTCTGGTTTGTATAGGTACATCTTCCAATAGGTAATTTAAATGATTTTCCAAAAAGTCTAAATACAACTGTCCATCTAAACGACCATCAATTATAAATGGACCAACTAAGACGTTTCCAATTATCCCGGCTCAAAAATTTACCATAAACCGTTGTTGATGCCGTGACTGAATTATGCCGTGTGGATTCTCATCGGCCCACAAATGTAAATTATGAGAATTGACAACGCCATTTTTCGTAAATCCCGCTTCATCAGTAAACAATACTGATTTAATAAAATCTCGATTATGTCTTTGTTTTTCTAAAAACCAGCGCGCATATTGAAGGCGTGCTGGATAGTCTCCTGGAACCAAACCCTGTACTTTTTGAAGATGGTACGGACGTAAAAGATTTTCTTGAAGTATTCTATGCGCGGTGGTTTTTGAAACATTATGTTGGATCCCAAGTTTTCTAACACTTGATGTAGGGTTGTTATCTACTTCATCTAGGATATCCTGCTCTAAAACAATACTTCGGATATTTCTTACGGGACCCACACCACCTTTTTTCCGTATAAATGTACCTAACAATAAAATGTATTACCTTTTAAAATGCATAATTGCAATATTTCATAAAATCATAACTTTTTCTCGTAAATTTCTGTCAACACGATCAAAAGTTTTTCTGTCTGGTAAAATTCTATTAGGAAAATGTTCAGAATAAAGTCAACTTGTTTCGCGAGAATTTCCAGATGCCTTTCCATACATTAAATGCATATCTGCATATTCATTGAACGTATATTCTACCATTTCAAACAATACGGAAATAATTGAAATATTCTTATCTAACTCCGAATATGGCAAATAAATTGACAGCTTCCTACTTGTTTATAACTCATTTCCTAAATAATGATATAATCCGAATGTGCTCTGCGGTGTCTTACGAAATTCCATATTTCTCGGAAACCACTAATGTTATCGATTCGGATAAAGGGTACCTTTTTTCCAGAAAAATAGTTGGAGAATAAACTGACAGTATTTCAAAGTTTGTTGCCTTGTCACTTTAAAAGTTCTGTCCTTTTATCCGGTGAGCCAAGTCCGATCCTGACTTTCTGCAACATTAGTATACTTACTGGTATGGGCAAAATAAATGAATTGTTGTACTTGACAATCCACCAAATTTTCATCAAGTTGGAAATTATAGTTTTGGAGTTATGAATAAAAATGTATTTTCAATTTCAAACTTTAAAGCCCTATAACTCAACAAAGGAGGTCCGTAGAAAAAAAATTATATAAAGTACTGACATTATTTTAACACCACCTACTCATTCCCAAGTTTTGGCCTCTCATTCCTGGGACACCCTGTATAGATATTTTCCTATAACTACAGAGGATGGTAACTTGAATACCACTGAGTCCAGGGCTTTCCACGAAGACCGATCACTAGACGTTTCTTAAAATTAGTTCTCTCTCAATTTTTCATTGATTTTAAGATATTTAGCTTTTCATGATATTTTTTTAAAGAGTACCCATTCATTTATTAGTGGATTATGCACAGTTAAATTAGTAATTAAAAAACAATTGAAGAGTAGACAGCAGTGGCGTAGCGTGGGTTTTCGCCACACGGGGCCGACCGGAAATTCGCGTCTCCCCTTATTTTAGTTATTAGTTTAAAGTTTGAATATTTCATTAAACGGACCTTCTGTACAAGTATTGGAGGTGAAAATAAACTACCACTACTTTGGAAGAAACATACATCTATGGGAGGAAATGGCGTATAGAGCCCACAGGAAGTTGGAAAATAAGAAGTGTTTTGTTTGATTGAATAACTGAGTACTCGCTATCGCTTGTTAGTTAATCTGTAAAAAAATTAGTTTCTCGTTGGATACCGAATCTGTTGACGGAAGAACAGAAAGCAACCAGAGTCAATTGGTGTCCAAAAACTCTAAACCGGTTTAACGCAGGAAACTCAAAAAATTTATACATTATTGTCAGAGCTGATGAATCCTGGATTTACTCCTGTGAACACCAAAATAAACGTCATTCGGCTGTTTGGATGAACCAACACCGACGAGAGTTATTCGTGTTTCCAAAAAGATGGTGGCCACATTTGTCTCAAAAGCAGGTCATGTAGCAACAATTCCTATGCAAGATCAATGAACTGCTACAGCCAATTGGTACATACAAGGTGTCCCAATATTTTTTTTACAGGCTGTAACTCAGGAATTAACTAATAGATTTATTTGAAAGTTGGGTAATCTTTTTGGGACCTACAGTAATTTCATCCGAGGTATCCAGGGTATCTGTGACGTCATCATAGAAGCAGGGACGTCATCGCAATGAAAAAAATTCAATGGAAGGGGGGGATCAAACTTAGCTCAAATGAAACAGCTTTTTATTTCAAATTCAACAGTGTACCATAGTGAGGGTACTCAAATGGATAATTAACCAAACTTTCAGTTTAATGCTTATTTGCAACAATAACCAGAAAATTTTATAAAATATGTTAGAAATGTCCTCCGTCTACAACAACACAAGCATTGAACCGTCTAAGTAGTTCACGTGTACATGCCGGATGTATCATCTCTTGCGTACGGTTATTACAAGCTTGTCTAATTTTATTTTTTAAATCGTTCGTGTCTACAGGTTTTTCATTATAAAAAAACTCTTTTAAGTATCCTCATACAAAAAAATCTAGGGGTGACAGCTCCGGCGATCGTGGAGGCCATTGAAAGGGTCCATGAGTTCCAATTCATTTGTTTGGAAATCTAGCATTAAGATAATTGACTACAATACCGCTATTATGTGGGGGTGCGCTATCTTACTGCCATATCATATCTCTTCTTTCATTCAAAGGAATATTCTCCAGTAACACAGGTAGGTCATTTTCTCTGACCATTGAGATAGCCTTCAAAAAAATATGGGCCCACTAACAGACCATTGAATAATCTACACCAAACATTAACACCCCATCTGGTTTGAAAGCGACCTTCCCTTACCCACCGCGGATTTACCACTGACCAATAATGAGAGTTATGTCGAGTCACGACGCCATTATTATGGAAACGCGCTTCATCACTCCACAAAATGTTACTCAACACATTGGGAGTGTCTTGCACCATAACTTGCATGATGGCGATAAAGGTTAATCTCCGATCCAGATCGGTAGGTCGCAACTCATGTGTCAAATGCAATTTAAATGGATGGTAATGGTGGGTTTTTAAAATTCTATGGACTAAACTTGAAGAAACACCAATTTCTGCAGCAATGGTTCGGATGGACACATGGGGATTAACCGCTACATATGCTAAAACATTCTCCACATTCTGTTCGGTCTGTATTGGTTTGTTATGATTACTATGCTTTGAGTTTGGAAATGACACTTGCCGCATCTTCTCTTCAACCATAGCAAAAATCACATGAGAAGGTGTTCCTCTTTCGGGAAAACACTCCTGGTATAAGGCCTGAGCATTTCGAGAGTTTTTCCTACACTCACCATAGATTAGCAACACATCTACATAATCATTCGGTGTGAATAGGAATGGCATTTTGACTTAGGAGTTTTCACACTATGTATTGTTTTAAAACGGTACTAGGTATGAGTATTTAGAAAGTGACCACAATCAATGTGACATTAGATTTTACTAATATCAATCAAAAAGCGAATAAGGTAGAATTCCAACGCCAACTGTTTTCTTTAGCTTTTATAAAAACTAGTTAAAGTAAAAATAGGCCTATCTGAAGTGAATCCGGACATGATAATTGCGGCATTTAAACGATCACTGGTTATTGTTGCAAATAAACAATAAATTGAAAATTTGTTTTAATTATCCACTTGACTACCCTCACTGTGATACACCGTTAAATTTGAAATAAAAAGCCCTTTCACTTGAACTAAGTTTGATCCCCCCCTTCCAATGAATTTTTTTCATTGCGATGACGTCTCTGCTTCTAAGATGACGTCACAAATACCCTTTATACCTCGGATGAAATTACTGTAGGTCCCAAAAAGATTACCCAATTTTCGAATAAACCTATTCGTTAATTCCTGAGCTACAGCCTGTAAAAAAATCTTGGGACACCCTGTATATATATTTGTTTGCCGTTGATGAGTTTCGAAAAACCAACCCCAATGACTAATAATCCTCGACCAGAAACAATACTAATCAAGACATCTGCCCCGTTAGGTAGGTCAAATTAACCGTTTTTCTATTTAATTTTTCTTATCAAAGCTTTTTTTCTTTAAGATTATACAAAAAACTTTTGTCAAAACGAGGATCTAACGTGAAGACGAACCGTCTGTTTCTTACACCGAATCGACAATGGCAAAAGAACATCCCAGTTGGCAGAAACGAGATCGCAAAATGGACAAAGCTGTCTGTCCAAAATCAGGTCTCGATAGCGAAAAGTTCAAATTTACAAACCATTCTTACCGAGCACTAGTGCAAAATTATCGCCTAATTGTATGCTCATTGGCTAAAACAACCATTAAAAAAATAGTCGGAACATTGTTGAAATGTCAAATTTGACAGATGAAAAAAATTTTCGGTGGTAATACCACGAGTGCTTAAAAATTACCGATAATTTCCATGAAAGCTTGTTGTCAATAATTCCACGAGTTCGAGGAACGAGTGGAATGGAAATTATCCGGTTAATTTTTAGGCACAAGCGGTATTTAGGGAGAATATTTCTCGAATAAAAATACAAATTACTGTATATCTCTACTATATTCAGATAGATAATGTAACGTCTCTAACTTAAAAATCTCAATGAAAAACAAATTATTTAAGCTCGAATACTGGAGTCTGTACTTTTTTTCGTAGCAAAATAACATAAATTGTCTTCATACACTATTCTTACTCTTCTCCGTGTTTTTGGGTACAGTTTTAATGACATTTTTGTCAATTTCCCGTTCTGTTATATCTCCGAATCGATTCATGACCTCTAAGACACTCTTCTTTGACGTTTCACGTTTATTATTTTAACGTTGTCTGATAACGGTTGTCATGGCAACGTGGAATTTCGGAAATTTTTTTCAATTTCCATTCAATAATTTAGCATTAAACTGACTTCAAATAAGCTAGTTTTTGACTTACCTATTGTTTTCATTATATTATTCTACAAAACTATTAATAATAATTATTAGAAATTGAGAAAAACTAAAACAGTGACATTTGAATCGGTGGCGATCTTCTCTGTGACATTTCAATGTCATGATTTATTTTTGACAGTAGGTACTTACCTATGAAACAAATGAATTATTCAGTTTTTAAATATTGAGAAAAAAGAATACAACTTGTACAGTCGATGGAAAAGTTCTGTAACTAACACGAGTATTAGAAGGGCGATTAACAATCACAAACATTTCGATTGTTATGAGCCCTTATTAATACACTTGGTTGGCTGGTTACATAACTATATCCTCACTAGTACGGTGAGTGATACTTGTCCGAAGGGCGCGAAACGATGTTCGGACTTCCGTTTGAGTTCGGAAAAGTCACTTCTCGCATATGTAAGAAACAATATTTTTGTAACGAGTTGGCGAAGAATTCCAAAATTACAGACACAAAATATCTAGAACCAACAAATTTATTAGTTACCTTATGGTTATTTATTTATTCAAGCTCGCAAACATCATTCCTACTGAGTGCTCATTGTGGGAATGAAAACTATTCATAACAATATTTCACTATTTGTTTGTATTATTGTAATGTCACCGCCTATAATCATCACATAGCGAGAGTTAGAAGCTCATTACATGCAAGTAAAAAAGTTGCGAGCGAGGTGCGTAGCGACGAGCGCAGTAATTTTACAAGCATGTAATAAGCTTACTACTCAAGTTATGTACTATACTTTTTCTACGATTATTTCAATTTATAAAAATAAAAAGCCTAAAAAGTAACTTTTATTTATTTAACAAAATTCGGGAACAATTTGAATGAAATATTCATTTATAATAATTAATTGTGAAATTTTGGCAATTATTTATAATTATACCATTATCCGTGTTTGGCGGTTGTTCAATAATACGCAGTGAATGGTGAGATGACGTAAACTGTATGGTGTGTTCTTTTTGGTATTTTCAGAGTATGTAAAGGTCTGTAAACTACTTTCAATTGAATTTATAATTCTATTGGCTGTTGACGTCTTATTATTCATTGACTCATCGACATATCCTTCGGCTGTTCTTGAAGATTTCCATCCGCTATGTCGCTTAAGAGCCATTAAATCACCACCGGCATGAACCAAAATACTTACAGAAGTTCGCTATTTTGGAATTTGGTCATCTTAAATATTTGGCTATTTGTTTAGGAACACCGTCTTTTGTGTTTAATACTACCACTTGTTGAGAGATCTACATACTTTGGTTATCGTATCAGGTATTTTAACCAATAACATGATACTTAAGTCATCGATGTCACTAATTTTAAGATCTTTTAACTCTCGTTCCCTACAAGCTCCACATATTCCAACAATGGGGAATATATTTTAATCAATGAAGAATAATGTTGGTTAAGTGTGCAGACAATATCATGTTGTGTCAAAATAGTTTTGAAATCAACATATCAATTCAAAACTGAAAACTGTTCGAAACAAGTAGGCGGTGCTATGACGTACTAACCCCTAACATTATCTGTCTAATTCTATTATATATCCTCTGGACACCGTAGTGTAGTGTTGTCAAAGTTACTCATCGTTGGCTTTCGTATATTTCAGCTGTTTTTTCCCTACAACGTAATCAACTAATGATAAAATTGTCATTTCAAAACAAAGTAATTTGTTGGAATTATTATATTTTGTTTGTATTCTTCTTTATCTCAAGAACAAGTTTGACCATTTTAGTGCGGCAACACTGTTAGTTACGGAATATGACATTTGTTCACAGAATCACTCTCAGCGTGATTGACGTTTTGTTCTGTGATCTGTGACCTTAGTCGTCTTTGGCTGTGCATTTTGTTTGTTTTGTCCGTTTGTCGTCTGTTTGTAAGGTTATGGTTGCCGTTTTTGCCTTGTATTTCCAATATTTTTCAAAAACAGCATACAAATACAATGAAGCATAAACTCAAATTTGATTGACTTTTGGTTTGTCATACAAGGAACCGTAGGTAAACGGATTTACTATGATAGAACTTATGTAATTGGCTGGCTCAAGGCCGATAGGCGTGTAGGGGCTAGTACGTCATACTGCATTACGCCAATCACAGCAGCCTTTACAAATAGAGCGTGAAATTGTATGTTTGAAATGAAAATTATGTAATTTATTGCATTATTCATATTATAAAGCAAGTAAGTTTTAAACATGGAGATCACGATCCTACTGTTTTTGAAAATTAGTGGTCTTTTCCATTGCAATAACCTTAAAATAAAAGTATTATAAGTAGGTATATGTATGCTATACTTTTAAATAACATACCTTTATAATTATAAACAAGTACTGTACATCAGGAGCTTCATTTAAAAAAAGTTTCATCTGATTAGGGTGTTAAATTTTTGCTTTTTTGCTTTTTTGCTTTTAAAACATTCTGATTACCTTTTTGAATAAGCTCGCAATTTCGGGTAATTTCCAATATTTAAATCATTTTTCCAAGTTATAACACTTCTTAACGTAGAATATATTGCCCATAATGAGGATGGTTCAAATTTCTTAGCAATTTCTCCAAAATAAGCCAAGAGTACGTTTTCAGAGAATTAATTTACATTATTTTTGTTGTACGGCAATCCATAAATTGCTGAAATATCTTTTCATATCTTCCTCTTGATTTTTCTGGTAATAGGTTCTCGGTAGTGTTCGCAGGTAACTGCATAATATTGGGTGGTGTGCTACTATATTCATCTTCACTATTCAATGAACTCATTTTTTTTTGTTTATAAATTCACTATATTTACACTGACAGATTATTCAATTGAATCTTTAAAAATAACGACTAATAATTCATTTCCATGGTAACTCGACCAACTGATTTACAAGGCTTATATTATACATTTTTATAGAGCTGAAGCGTAATTTTTTTCATTACGTGCTAGTCATTACGAGTCAGTAGCTGTTATGGTATATTTACTGAGCATCCAAATAGTACGTAATATGCAATTTACGAGTAAGAGAGAATATAAACAATATACATTTTATTCACTTACCTACATTCGTTATTACTTGAAGACCATGATATACATGACAATCTATAAAAGGTTTCTAGTCAGATTTACTCGTCGTTGTGAGAAAATATATACTGAACATCGTTACCTACTACGAATTAATCAGCAAAATCGAATTGTCAACCCAGTTCCTACTTTACATCTATAATTGACTGGAAGCTCCTCTAATTACCTACATTAAGCTTAAATTTTGGAAAAGAGAGGTGACAAGCGTAGAATCTGGAAGTGATTGTAGGGATTCCAGATAGAACAAAGTTAATGGATCACGAGCTACGTTTGCAAGAAAACCTTAAATTAAATTAGTATCTCGATTGAATTTAGGCGTTCACCATTATTTAATATTCAATGATAATAGTATTTATTGGGAAAAATTTGAACTGTTGGTGGTAACGCATCGTTTTGGGCAAGTTTACGAATACTCATCAGTACTATCAAAACATTACAAAAACAACTAATTACTTGAACTTAATTTTTTTTTCAAAACCAAATCAATGTGATTTGCTTTTGACGTTTTCAAAAGCCAATGGTCACTTTCAATTTCAATAATATGCAGTCATTTCAGACAATTAACACTTTATTTTACTGGGAATGAACTGCCGCGAAAATAATTCTGTCACAGATTAACCCACTCACATAAACCAACTTGCTTTTAAAAAATCAGGAATTCTTGGAGATGCCACAAGATTGTAAAATGAAAATGTTGAATTTTGGGTGATAGGAATCATGAAAACACACGTTCTAACACACGAGTTTTACTTTTATCGAAATTAGCGTAACATACGAATCAAAAATACTCAATGTCAACTTCTAATGTCTGTGCTGACAACATAGTGTCACTAAAAAAATAACGTTGTTAGCCGGACAAAAATAACTGGTTCACCAACACTTTCCCTTATTTGAAGTTAGGGCTGATTAGGATAATCCCAAATTTTCTCGAAGAACTTGGAGTCTTGGGCGGGGTACAGGTTTCGTTAAGATGTCTGCCAACTGATGATCAGTTCCAGCATGGACCACAGTCACTATTCCATTCTTGATCCGGACTCGAATAAACAAGTACTTCCTTTGAATATGCTTGGTTCGAAAGTGGAATTCGGGGTTTTCAGTGAGTTTTATAGCTGACTCGTTATCAATTCTGAGAACAGGAACTTCAGACAAACCTATTAGTTCTTTGAACAACCGAGAAATCCAAATGGTTTCCTTCGAACCGAGATTTGCGGCAACAATTTGAGTTTCACAAGTTGAATCAGCAACCAATTCTTGACGTCGACTAAACAAGTGATCGGTGCTCCTGCGAATCTCACAATCACTCCACTTGTTGAGAGCATAGTCTTTGGACAACCAGCAAAGTCGGCATCACTATAGCACCAGTAAACGAGTTTCAGGTTCACACAGGTATACTAACTTCAAGTCAATGGTACCGGCTAGGTAGCGAATTACTGGTTATACTCGTACAACATCCTCTTCTGTTGGATTTTCCAAATGACGAGATCAAACTCCCACATTGAATGCAATGTCGTAGCGGGTTTCACGGGCTACATAAAGTAGAGCTCCAACAGCCAAATGATAGGGGAAATCAGGAGCGTTTTCTTGAATGCTGAGCTTAACCATTGGTTTGAGAACTGGATTGCATCCTTCCATGTTGAATCGTGAGAGGATTTTCTTGATATATGCCGATTGGCTGACCATAATGTCTCCACCACGTCGAATTATTTCAAGTCCAAGAAAGTAGGACACTTCTCTCACAACAATCGAAGAAAATCAGTAGCATTTGCAAAAGTGCCTTAGAGGCAATGCTAGAAGGGTCGTTCAAGCTTTATTAATTTTACCAACCAACGTATAACAAGTAATATCTATCCTACAAAAGCGTTTTGGTCGTCCTGAACAAATTATTTCCATTTTACTTGAGGATATTAAAAAACTAGCACCGGTTAAGGAAGATAAATTAAATTTGCTCATAAACTTCGCAGACGAGGTCAAGTTTTTTGTAACCACCATCTAAGCTCTTCAGCAAGATGACTATTTACGTAATCCTTTTTTGTTACAAGAACTAGTGAAGAAACTTCCATTATCGTATCAACTGAACTGGGTAGAATATACATCTGATTAAGAAACACGCTTTATTAAACTCGTTGAATTTTCACTGTGGCTTGACAAAAAATCTGACGTAGCTTGTCAACTCGAAATTTGTAAGCAACCTAACAAATCTTACAGTTTTTGCGATGACAAGTACAGGTCGACAGCGACAGGTTATCCTAACCGTAACCAAAGAAAGACAGTTTTAGCTACAGGACAGTTCAAAAAAAGGGTTTGCGTATGCTGCGAAACTGAAAATCATAAATTAGAAAACTGTTCGAAATTTAAAGCACTTGCTGATGAAAAATGGAGTATTGTAACGAAATATAAATTCTGTTTTTCTTGTTTGTTCTCTTCTCACAATTTGAAATCCTGCAAATATCGCAAATCATGTGGTGTAAATAATTGAAGAAACCACATCACAAGCTTTTGCATCATGACAGAGTACCTACAAGAGAGGACATACCGCAGACTACAGAACCACACCAATTACAAAGTCCACCTGAAATAAATTGCCATGTTTTGGAAAATAAAAATGTTTTATTGAAAATTTTGCCCGTTGTTCTATTTAATGAAAAGACTACTATCAACACATATGCCCTTTTGGAAGACGCTTCAACAGTTACGCTGATTGATCAAGATTTAGCAGACGATTCAAATCTTACCAGACCACGACAACCCTTGAGCATTCAGTGGACAAACAAGGAAGTCAGGGACAAGCTGATTCGAGATCAGTTTGTGTAGACATGCCAGGACAATTAGAGGCTTATCCCTACCTAGACAGACAATCAACATAATCTCCATTAAAGAGAAGTATCCCTACATTGACAATCAAATTCCGGAAATGACAGACGCTCAACCGCGAATTCTTATTGGACAGGACAATAGCCCACTACTGATATCCAGACAAAAAGTGACTGGACCGTGGAATGGCCCTGCACTAAGTCGCACTCTTTTAGGATGGACTATCCATGGTACTTGTTTTCTCTCACAACAGGTCGAAGAGAATCATGAAAGGTTTGTTTGTCATGTTTACGATAAAAAAAAGATGACCTGGATGTACTTCATGACATGGTTGAGGCTCAGTGGAAAATCGATACGTATTACGAATCAGACAAGTAGGGAAAATCCAAAGATGACATCAAGGCACACCAAATTTTAGACCAAACGATGCGCAGAGTTGACAATCGGTTTGAAACTGGACTTTTATGGAAGGATCATGATGTAGCTTGACCAGAGAGCAAAACCAATGCTATACGTGGACTGCATTGTACAGAACGAAAAATGGACAAGGACCCAGACTTTAGAAGAAAGTATTGTGAGAAGATTTTGGAAATGGAAGAAAAGGATTACATCCCGGAAGTATCCGAAGACGACTTAAGAATTCCCAACAAAAAGGAGTGGTTTTTACCACATATTGGCATCCATAATGCCAATAAGAATAAACTAAGAATAGTTTTCGATGTTTGTTTAAATAATTTTTCGCTAACTGGACCCGACTTGTATAATTCCCTTCAAAATATTCTTCAAAATTTTCGTATCAAGAAATATGCCTTTGTTTCCGACATTAAAGAGATGTTCTTAAGGGTATTAGTTAGAAAAGAAGACCGAGCAGCCCAAAGAATATTATACCGTGGCATGGATAGACAAAATGAGCCAAAAGTTCATGAAATAAACGTGGTATTTTTTGTTGTCTACAAGCGGGCCGTGCCTAGCACAAGAAGCAAAAAATAGAAATGCTAAGGAATTTGAACAAAGTCACCCAAAAGCTGTCTATGACATTTTAAACAACCATTATATGGACGACTACTTAGGAACAGCAGATACTCTGGAAGAGGCCAAACAGCTAGTTCAAGACGTAATTTTTATACACAAGCAAGCTGGATTCTTGGTCTGTAATTGGATAGCCAATTCCCCAAAAATTTTAGAAGAAATTGATGGAGAATAACTTGCAGGCAGTTACAAAAATTTGGAGAATCAGGCGACAACGGCAACAGAGCGAATCTTAGGTGTTTGGTGGAACCCGGAAGAAAAGA
Source organism: Lochmaea crataegi (assembly GCA_947563755.1). NCBI lineage: Eukaryota > Metazoa > Arthropoda > Insecta > Coleoptera > Chrysomelidae > Lochmaea > Lochmaea crataegi. Next base: position 12,254,657 of record OX387424.1, on the reverse strand, counting down.
GTTTTTGTTTCAAGACCCAATTTCACAAAGTTAACAAAGACCTTTTGGACAAGAAAAAGAGACCTACAAAGCGAGAAATGCTTAAGATCATCATGTCGATATTTGACCCGCTAGGATTTTTATCCAATTTCTTAATTCAAGAAAAGATATTTTTACAGGAAGACTGGAGAAGCAAGATTAACTAGGACGACGAAATTGGAGATAACCTAAATTTGAAGTGGAAAAAATTTATAGAAGATTTAAGGGAAATATCAAAATTTAGGATTCCTCGACAGTTTTGCAGCTTAAACAAAGAGCGGAGTAATATAAAACTGCATATGTTCAACGATGCATCTGAAAATGCGATGTCTACAGTGGCTTATCTTCGTTGGCAAGAAAAACATCAAGTTCAAGTCTGTTTTTTGACATCTAAAACGAAAGTTTCCCCATTAAAACCGATGTCAATTCCTCCAAAGAAAATGTGGCAGACGAAGCTACGAAAGCTTATAGCAAGTATGATTTTTCGAAAAATAACCGTTGGATTTCTGGACCGTCATTCCTTTTACTTTCTCATGATCTTTGGCCTCAAGAATCCGTGGAAAACAAGACTGACTTCAAAGAGACAGAGGAGAGAGAATTTGTATTTTTAAATTTATCTGTCCAGACGCAAAATTTATGTATTCCTGATGTATCCAGATTTTCTAGGTGGAACAGACTGCTTAGAACCACAGCTTGGCTCTTGAGATACAAATTAAAATGCAAGACAAAAACAAGGAAGAGTGGCGAACTAGACGTAGAAGAAATTGCTACAGCCGAAAACCTCTTACTCAGACAAATGCAAATAGAAAGTTTCCCCGAAGAGATCAAGAAACTTAGAGACAACCTGAAGATAGACACAACAAGTAGAATTTTCTCATTCGACTGTGTTTATGAAAATAACCTGGTAAAACTTGGAGGAAGATTAAACAATGCTGTATCACTCACCGAAAATTCAAGAAAACCTGTTATCCTAGATCCCAATCACCGAATTACCAAGTTAATTATTCAGAATGAACACGAAAAGGTATTTCATCATGGACAAGAGATAGTAGTCAATAACCTTCGAGAAAAATTTTGGATAATTTCAATCAGGAAAGCTGTCAGAAGTTGCTGGGCGCAGTGTCAGAAATTCAAGAATAGAAATGCGACACCGAACGTTCCTGTTATGAGTCAACTTCCCGAATTTCGATTGGAACCAACTATCCGACCATTCATCAAAACGGGAGTAGATTACTTCAGCCCAATAGAAGTTACCGTCAAGAGGAGTCATTAGAAACGTTGTGGTGTCATCTTTACATGTATGGTGACGCGTGCAGTGCACATTGAGATCGCCCATGATCTCGCAACAGACAGTTTTATCCACGTACTTAGACAGTTTGTATGTAGTAGAGGATATCCAGATCAAATCATCAGTGATAATGGCTCAAATTTTAGAGGTGCAGACGCAGAGCTGAAGAAAAACATCAAAGCCCTAAATCAAACTTACATTGTGAAATTTTGTACCCTAAAGAAGATCAAATGGACCTTTAATCCCCCATCAGCTCCACATATAGGAGGGGTTTGGGAAAGGATGATTCGATCAATCAAGACACATCTACATGAAGTTTTGACGTCACGGTATCCCCAAGAATATGTTCTACGAACAGTACTAGTTGGAATAGAACATATACTCAATTGCAGACCATTGTCTCACATTTCTACTGATCCTAAAGACCCTGAACAATTTTTCAATTGAACCATCATATGCTGTTTTATCTTGTGCGAATATCGACGAAAGAAATATCAACTTAGTCAGTGAATGGAAGTACGCTCAAAAACTTGATATAATTTGGAAAATGTGGTTCCGAGAATACCTACTATCCTTGATCAAAAGATCTAAATGGCACCTAGAACATAGAAATATTGAAGTTGACGACGTAGTTCTCATTAGTGACCCGAGTAGCCCTAGAAACACCTGAGCTATTGCTACAGTATACGAGGAGCGTGGTCAATTCGAGAAACTTCGAGAATTAACGAAGAGTTTTAAAAGTTAGTACAGAGTTAGTTCACAGAAAGTTTTTAGAAATCAGACAGTGGCTGAAATAGTGAATTATTTAAGATAAATAGTGAAATATTCAAGTGGTAAAAATAAATTAGAAATATTATACCGAGTGTAAATAAATTAGTGGACAACAAGTAAAGTGTGTATATAAATTGAGTTAAATACAGTGCGTAAGTGTTTCTATAAATAAATTAATATTAATTAGCAATAGTATGGTGTAAAATTTTATCCTACCGGTAAAAACTATCTAAATAAATAAGAAAAACATCACATTGGTGTCAGGTGTGGGGTAATATAAATATATAATTACGTAAAAATGGCTGAGAGACTAAGTGACCTGAAAGTGACGGAACTAAAAGCAGAATTGGAAAATCGCGAGTTGAAAACGTCCGGAAAGAAAAATGAATTAGTTGAGAGAATAAAAGTAGCACTGGAGAGTGACGGATTGGATCTGGAAACATTTTTATTCAACGTCGAGGCTTCCAACTTAAGCTCGTCAATTTCTGCTTACATTTCCGTTATGGACGAGAAGATTTCTGCTAATATGAAGGACGAGATTTCTAATATGAAGAACGATATTTCTGCTAGTATGGATGAGAAGATTTCTACTATGAAGAATGATATTTCTGCCGATATATCTAATCAATGAAAAATGATATTTCCGCTGAAGTCGAGAATGAAATTTCGCCTGTAAAATCAGTTATTGAGAAAATGGAGAATAAGATAAAAACAATGGATGAGAAAATCCAGGAGAAAAATGGCAAATCCAAGAACACAAGACATGCCAACAGAAGAAAAAAAGATCGAACGAATAAAACCCTATAAGCCAGAAACACACCCCAAGATAGAGGACGTCGTGGATCAACTATATTAAACAGTTTGAAGCAGCCGCTAGAGCGAATAATTGGTCCGATAAGGAGAAGGCAGTAAACTTAACCATCGCGCTTCGGGGAGATGCCTTAGATGTGCTTCAGACGATACCCCTTAAAGAAACGGATGACTTCGAGCAGCTGAAGAAGAGGTTGAACATGTGATATGGTCACGAACATCTAGAACACTCCTACCAATCTCAGCTGAAGAACCGCAGGCAGAACCGTGGTGAAACTCTTCAAGAGTATGAAGTGGATATCGCCCGACTAGTTCGATTGGCTTATTCATCAGCACCGGAAAACATGATGGAATGTCTGGGCATCTAGGCCTTTATTGATGGCCTACGTGACCCTGATATGCAGAGTTTAGCCCATTCCAAAACATTGGTCGATGCATTTACTGCTGCTCTTGAATATGAAGCAGCCACGAAGGCTCCAAGATATAACAAAGTTAAGACCATTCAAGAAGAAGGTGACGAAGATAGACGACCAGGTCGTCAGTTTGATAAAAATCGTGGTAGACAAAAAGCCGAAGAAGATTAGATGCTGGAATTGTGGCGAATTGTACGCATGTAAGCGCCCTAGGATTCCAGCAAACTACGAACCACCGACCCAGGATCGTTCCAAAGATTCTCTTATCGAACATCGGGCTGATCTGGAGCCCAATTCTTGACATCACTCGCTATCGAGCGAATTCGCACAATACTACAATGCAATTCTTGAGATGATTCGTTGAAGGGCGTCCTTAAGCAAAATGAGAAATTTGGCAATACCGTATATAAAGCTTTCTCTCTTCTTAACGCTGTCAAATTATTCCAATTTTATGGTTATGTTTTAGATATGTCTGTAAGAAATGAATCGAAACATGATTAATAATGAATTACGCGGACGTGGAGGAATAGTTTCGGAAAAGCAAAAAAATTATGTTGCAATATTTGCAAGGGAAGGATCAAATAATAGGTGGTAACTTCACAAATAACTTCGAAGATTCCGTGGAAGAGTGGACTAAATTGGCAAATATTTTAAATAGTATTCCCGGGGGAGAAGATCATTCATTGTCGTGAACGGATTCGAAGGATCGCGCGGAACTCCGAAATTTTGATCTATTTCCGCAAACTATGAATTTTCCATTAACTATACGCCCACTCTCAGTATAAATAAAAAAATTATCTATGGTTATCACGTACAAAAATGTGCTCGCTGCATAACGAAAACTATCAAGCGAATGCGCAAAGCAGAGAGCGCTCAAGATTAGTATTTTAACGAATTCGTTAGGAAGCGAGTAACCTTGAGTTTTGCGAATGGTCAAGAATTGGGGTTCTGAGCCGCCGAAATGCCGACTCCCTGTCTAGATGGCCGTGACCAGCAGACTGCTCCCACTGCAACAAGGCGGAATCTAGGGAAGCTGCAGCTTCAAGAACTACAGTAGTCAACGAAAAATGGTCACCCACCAGAATCAGAAAAGATCACTCAGAGTCCACAGGTCAAACTCCTGCGAAAATCCTATTTGGACGCCAAATGAGGCTTCATTGTGACCTGGAATTTAGTTGTCGACCTGGAAAAGATCTAGCGGGAGGAGATTACGTGATCCAGTTGAGAAAAAGGATAGACGACGTGCACGAATTGGTTCGAATAAATCTTCAAGTTGCCAGCGACAGAATGAAAAAACGGTACGACACGCAGGCCACAGAAGTCAGTTTCAAAGAAGGGGACAAAGTATGGTTACACAACCCGACGAGGAGAAAAGGCTTATCTCCAAAATTACAAAAATCTTGGGAGGGTCCGTACTTAATCAAGAAGAGTATCAATGACGCCATCTATTGCATAAGCAAGATCCCCAATGGAAAACCGAAAGTAGTGAACCAAAACCGACTAGCACCATTCCAAGGAGACCATAACAAAGAAGGAGGAGTGAACCAGATTAGGGAAGATCCTGACCCTGCCTTCGAAGAATTTATGGGCGCATATGGAGGTACCGGTAAAGCTAGATTTGGAGTCACTACAGAGCAACGATAAGATTTGTTCACGCTCCTGGAAGATTATTCAATAACACACAACATCCCAGCCAGTATAAAAAACACACGAGATATGGCAACCATCTTTCTAAAGAAGTTTGGTCAATTAGAAAAATTTGCAGAACAGATTTCAACCTCTGACAAGACACTGAGACCCAAACACAATTCACGGTACGTCTTCTACCTAGTAACAAAGAACGAATTTCAAGATCGATCCACCCACCGGAATGTGTGGGTAGCGCTACGAAGCCTTCGAGACCATGTGCTGGAAACTAACGTGCAGAAACTAGCTATTCCCAAGATAGAGGGCAACCAGTTGGATTTGCGAGTGATCAGGAATATGTTGGAAGTGATCTTCGAAGATGCCGGTGTCCACATATTAATCTGCAGCTATACTCCCGTTATCAATATCCGATGAACACAGTGCCCTGTTATTTCCTTACGTCCGGAAAGTATAGAAATGGGTCCAGTTGCCGATTTAAACATCCAGTCCCGGCTACACAGGAGTTCCAACAGAAACTTCCTATCAAGGAGCGGGCAATGTTACGAAGTCACCAACTCAAAGCCGACCCTGTCACCAAACTCTATATTTTGGCGAATTCGAGGCGTCTGTTCTCGAACTGATGTCCTCTAAAGTCTTCTGGTACAGCAGTGTTTACGCATACGAGAAGCGTGGTAAATTCAAGAAGCTTCGAGAACTGAGAAATACTATATATACGCGAGTTTTAAAAGTTACTACAGGGTTAGTTCACAGAAAGTCTTTAATAACGACAGTGAACGAAATAGCGAATTAAACAGATAAATAGTGTAATATTCAAGTGGTAAAATTTGAACTATTACACCGAGTGTGAATAAAATAGTAGACATTAGGTAAAGTGTGTATATAAATTTCAAGTTCCATACAGTGTGTTCCTATAAATAAGTTGATAGTAATTAGCCATAATAGAGTGTATAATTTCATCCCACCCGTGAAAACTATCTAAATAAATAAGAAAAACATTACCGTATGATATGAATTTTAATGAGTTACATAAACAGTACAAAATGATGGGATGGATGGAAATTTAAATTTGAATATATTTAGTTAAAATAGGAACAAAAGCACTATTACCATAATGATTTCAACTATATAGTGAACTTAAATTTTATTTACATAGAAGTAAGGTCTAAAAATTTTTTCCTAGTTATGTATTGAAAAAACCGGTTTCCCGAATATTCATCAGTTCATCACTCACGTACTACGAATTTGTATTCTCAAAAACGAATGCGACCATATTGAAGAAAAAACTGTTGTCATACTTCTAGAAGTAAAATATTTTGCTGCAAGTTAGAAGCATTAAACGGAGTTACTATCAGTTACGAGGGATGTCTTTTAAGTGTTACATCCAACAACATCGTTGGCGCCTGTCAACAAATATCAAATGTCAAAATCAACTGTCCTGTTTAGTTAACTTAACGCCAAAGCTTGAGACCGCTTCCTTCAAGCTGTATCTAAACTGAATTTTCATAATAGTAATCAACTATTTTCTTTGACATCTTTCGAATATTTAAAGTTGATGAGTCAATCGAAAAATGGAATTAAACCGAGAATATCTTCGCGCAATATTTTTTGACAATTTTCGAAGACAGTTGTCTCCTCAAGAATGGATTTACTCCTTTGCATCCCAAAATAAACGTCAGTCGGCTGTTTGGGTGTTCCAAGATGGAACAACACCGACGAAAGTTATTAGAAGTGTTTCCAAAAAGATGGTGGCGACATTTGTCTCAAAAGCGGGTTATGTAGCAACGATTTCTCTGCAAGAGCAAACAACTGTTACTGCTGAGTGGTACATATCGATTTGTAATAAAATAATTGCTGAGTTCCGATATACCAGCCACCAACGACGAATGATCCTGCACTAAGACAATGCAAGTTCCCACACAGGTTGAAAAACAATTCAGTTTTTGAAGCAGGAAAACATCGAATTGCTGCATCATCATCCATACAGTTTCGACCCAAGTCCTATCAACTTTTTGACTTTTGCAAAAATTAAGAATGAACTTTGTTGTCAAAGGCTCCAGAATTGATTGCAGAAGGTGCAAAAATGCATTTCTCTTGTTGGAGAATACTTTGAAAAACAATGGTGTTTAAAAGTTATCCACTGGTTTTTTAGTTTTATATGCAAAATATAAAAGACATCCCTTGTATTTGGTCACCAAAAGGTTTATAATACATCTGGAAAGATTATTAAAATACCTAGGATTCATATAGCTAATCTAGGAAATGACTTAATTACTTAGAATTTTATGGACGTAATATATGATACATTTAAGTATATGCAACAGCATTGGTTTTATAAGGAAATAGTAACCTTTATATAAAATCTCGATACAAACTTAAGTAACGAGCACTGTAGGTTTCATAAAATGGAGTTTCCTATTCCTTTCACCAAACAAGAGGTTATATACCAACTTGTTACCAACCATTTGAATTACTTCGATATGTGATATGTACAAAACCAGAAGAGAAATCGAACACTCTAATAAAACCATTATAAATTTGGCCGCCACCTAAAAATTCGCAAAATGTTTATTGGGATCTCCACAAGTGATATTAGTTCTAAATCTTGTCGTATTTGAACGTAAGTTAGCTTATCCACCTTGGTGACACATCTTAAACGACTGAGACATTTCTGCAGCTTGTAATGTATTTTTTTGTTTATTTTTAAGTGTGCATGTTTCACAGCCCTACGTATTATATTCAACGCATACTTTATTACTATCTACTAAGAGTGTAGACATTGAAATATTTTTGGTATAAAATATTTTCGTTAAACAGTGAAATTAATTGAAATGCAAGCTTCATCACGAGGTGCAAAATTAAAGCTGCAAGCTCAGTGGAAGCCGACTACGATAGGAATACCAATGGCATAATTTTAGGTAATAATAGAATGCATTAATTCCGCAATGCAGACAATTCCTTTTTGGAAATTCAACGATACGTCGTATAGGATAACGAAGAGGCATTAACCCAAACCTCATGTATTGTTGCTGTACGGGATTGAATTAAATCTCCACTTTTCTAGAAATAGTGAAATGCTGAATTCATGTTAAGTAAATGAAATAAAAAAGAAATTTAATATGCCACGTTTTTAAAACGAACTAAAAAGTAAATAATAGTAATAATAATAAACGTGGGGCGCATGCAACAATTCTATGAAAATGAAAAAAGTAGCTGTGTCGCATGCGCCCTTAGGGCGTTTTAAAAACGTTGTATATTAAAAAATGTTTTTATTCCATTTATTTTTTACTACACACTATAACGAATAAAAAAAATTATCACCGTGTCCAGGAATCGAATCTTACGCCTACAATTTATAATTTTCGCAGTCAAACTTCTATACCACTGGGCTACGAAGACGTAATATTTTCATATCAACCAAGTTGTTGTATGAAAAAGTGACGTTTTATCAATAATTCTCCATTTTTTTAAAATTCTTTACATATTTTCTTTAATTGTCATCCAATTCTAAATTATTAAGTCTCTAGCCCATCGGAAAATGGGTTTGACCCGAACAGACATACAAACAAACAAAAAGCGAGTTAATAAAAACGAGGTAAAATACTACCAATATTATTTATAACGTAAGTCTTAAAAGCTTTGGCTCAAATTACCTTTAAAAGTTTTTTTGGAGTGAATTGCCCCAATGTATGCTTCTGGCCAAGTATACCATGATAATTTCATATTCATGAACTGGAAAAATGATTTTAATGACATTCCTCAAGACCTTTCCAACGACATCATGTCTCCCATGGTCATTTTCCGACTTTCAGGAATCAGCCATGGTCGAGGAGAAAAGTGTTTAAACATAAAGTCTAGGCCTAGTTCAACTTTTTGCGTAATATAGGCAAGTATTATTACAGTTTCCTGTAACATTGTCGTATTTAGTGAAGCGTGTTACCAATAGATATCGAAGAATAAATATATTATTCTAACGCTTTACAACAAAGTTTTGTAAAATATTTTTCAAAAACAGTGACCGTTCAACTAAGAAGCAACAACTACTTCCCGTGCTATATGCTCCGACAGACGGACATTGAATTACACTTCTAAGTCAAACGGCGTCGGTATGATCTACAAGATTTAAACAACCATTCTGGTTGGTAATTAGAATGAACAACATAACTTGCAGACCGGTTTCGGCGCATTTGCGCCTCATCAGTACAAGGTATATGTTCTCGTCCGAGAGCTAATCCCGGACTGAATCTAGCACTATTGGTAATACGCTTTTTTAAATACGACAATTTTACAGGAAACTTTAATGATACTTTATTGTTTCAAGCTATCGGCTTGTTGTAAGATTTTCGAATTTTGGTTTGTGGTTGGAGGTGAAGATGTCGCTATCGACACATCTTTAACATTTCCGTTACTGGAAAACATGTATTGATTGTGATTTTAGTGTCAGATTCAGTCCGGGATTAGCTCTCGGACGAGAACATATACCTTGTACTGATGAAGCGCAAATACACCGAAACCGGTCTGCAAGTTATGTTGTCCCTTCCAATTACAAACCAGAATGGTTGGTTGAATTTTGTAGATCATACCGACCCCGTTCGACTTAGTAGCCCGGGAAGTAGTTGTTGCTTCTTAGTGGAACGGTTAGTGTTTTTGAAATAGTAGTTTACCTAACAAGTGCGGAAAGTGATACATTCGATACGATTGCTGGCCGAACGACGCGTCTGCAATTGCGTGCGGAAAAGTCACTTTACGCACGTGTTGGGTACACTATTTTTTCTACTAACGTACGGAAAAAACCCAAAAGTTAACATAAAGAAACATTTATAAAAAGGGTCAGATGTTCATTATTATTTGATATTCATTTGATGACGCTTATACCAGGACCATTAAAAAATTATTGTTTTCCTTTGTTCTAAAGCGTTAGAACAATATTCTTTGATATCTATTCGTAATATAGGTATTGTAGACTGTATTTAACGGTGATAGCGGCTTTCAAGCATCTTTTTCTCTTGTGATGTGACTAATCAACTTCAAAATCAAACTTTGCTCTTCCCGAAAATTATAAAAATGAGTAACCAATTGAAAAAGACGCAAAAAACCGAATATGAAAAACATTGAAATACGACAATTGAACGGTCAACGTAACAAAGAACGTTTAGGTCGACAAGAGTTAAGAAAAACTTGAATGGCCTCTCATTGTCTTATCCATTTCACTTATGCACGACAAAGTATCTCAAAAAATCCGCTATTTACAAACATCAAACTTGGCACATTTCATAGCCCTGCAGTGATAAATTTTACAATAATTCCAACAACTAAGGTATTTGAAAAAAATGTGTCCTTGTTTAAATCTGCTATTATGCACCTTTTTCGAGAAAAATCGATTTTCTTTTTTTATATATTTGGCATTCAATATACATTACGTCAAATTGCTTTAAAACTGAAGAGATATTGTTGTTGCGTAAGTCAGGTGTAATAATTATGGTTTTTCATCAAAACGGCTAATTATTCCTATGAAGAATATGCTTATATGCATTCAATCTATGATCAGGTGCGATGAACCTAATGCTTCTGCAGCCAAACGAAGATACGCGAGTTATGGACATTGACACTTATAACTATCTATGCTATAATAAGTGGACCCAACACCCGGATATGAGTAGACGGAGAAATGCTTATTTTGCTATTCGACAATTTACACAATATTTGCTTATATGTTTTTTATTAAGTTTGATCAGTCTGATTTTTATATTCATAATCGTAACATATATTTAAATCCACGAATAGTTTGTTTATTGTTGTGCTTAAAGTGATAAAGTGTTTTTAAAAATAAAGTTTATCAATAAAGAAACTTAAGTGGCGCAGTCAGTAGGATTTTCGTCAGGAAATATATCGTAGAAAAACCGTGAGATTCAACTCTTTGGACGAAAACCAGAATCAAATTTGACTCCTTTTCTAACGACGAATCCTTAATCGAAATCGACAATTGTGAAGAGTTGGACTTAATTGATAATTTTAAACATTTAGCTATAATGGCACCACCAGTTTTAGACATTAAAAATTTGTCAATTATTCCAAATTTCACATCAACACAATATCCCACGCCAATTTCAACATTTTCAACAAACACTCCAACGAAATTTCCAACAAACACCCCAACAGAATTTTCAACAAACACCCCAACAACATTTTCAACCAAGAATGTCTCAAATGGCAAATAATTTTTCACCTCAATTTCCCAGAGGACCAATACAAATTGAACGTTACCCAAATCCTAGATATCCAACAAATTCACAAGTTTTTGGTAAAACTCCAAATGTTTGGAAACCAAATCCGAATAATGTTCAGCTTAGATCCGTACCTATGTCTGTTTCAACAAGAAATACCACACCTTAATTCCGAAACACTAATAATTACCAAAATTTCAACCAGAAACCTAATTTCCATTCTGAAGAGTTATTTAACGCAGAAATTTCTTCTGAACAAGTAGAAATAGAAAATTATAATTCAAATTCAAAATTTCGAATATGTAAATGATGACAATTCTGAAAATTTTCAGGTAACTCATAGTGCATATGAAATTACTCAATAGAACTCAATATTTCCACAGACAAAAAGAATTACCCTACATTCGAATCTCCAATCTCTCTATTAAACTACTTATAGATACCGGCGCAACAAAATCTTTTCTGAAACCGGAACTTGCTGAAAAATTTTTTGAAGATAAAATTTTCAGAAAACCTTTTACTGTTTCATCAGCATTTCAGACATCAAGTCAACAAAATTGTGCAATTATTCCAATATTTTCTGAATTTAATGAAAATGATAATTTTAAGTTTCATCTTTTTAATTTTCATGAGATTTTTTATGGTCTTATAGGACTTGATAATATAAAATTATTAAAAGTACACTTAGATTTTGTTAACTCACATTTAATTACTCCCGAAACTACTTTACCCATTCATTATATAGAAAGTAATTCCACTACCTTCAAGATAAAAATTGATCCTTTCACTTGTATTTTGGCAAAAGTACCTGTTTCTCAAACAGAAGGAGACATTCTCATTTCCAAACAAATAATAAAAAACTGTGAAATTCCATCTTTTTTATTACACGTAAATAATGGCACAGCTTTGGTAGAAATTCGTAACAATACAAATGACGAAATTATTTTTTCTCTATCTAAGCCATTACAAACTACGCCTTTTGAATATAATTGCTTTGACTTATTTCACATTGACATCCAACCAGACGAAACACATGCCCAATATGACATTGCCGAACTTTTAAGAACAGATCATTTGAACTCTGAAGAAAGAGATCAAATTATAAAACTATGTCGAAAGTATTCAAGAATATTTCAGAACATTATTCGACCTAGGAACTCGCCCTGGTCTAACATTTGGGTAGTGCCGAAAAAAGCCGATTGTTCTGGTAAATAGAAATGGAGGATTGTAGTATACTACCGAAAATTAAATGAAAAAACTATTGACGACCGCTATCCAATTCCCAATATAGCGGATGTACTAGCAAATTAGGTAGATGTAATTATTTTACGATTTTAGATTTAGCTAGTGGATTTCATCAATTCCAAAAAACTGCTTTTAATGTCGAAAATGGACATTATGAGTATATTCGAATGCCGATGGAACTAGAAAATAGTCCTGCGACATTTCAACGTGTTGTAGACAATATTATGAGGGACTTTCAAAACGAAATATGTTTAGTTTACTTAGAAGACATAATAGTTTTCTCGACATCCCTACAAGAACATATTACAAATTTTTTGAAAGACTTAGAGACACAAATTTTCAAATTCAAACCGACAAATGCGAATTCCTGATAAAGGAAGTTGCTTATATTGGTCACTTAGTAACACCTAACGGAATAAAACCAAATCCAGATAAAATGTATGCAATACAACGTTACCCAATACTTAAAACAACCAGAGATATAAAATCATTTTTAGGTCTACTTGGTTATTATATACGATTTATAAAAGACTTTGCCCGACTCACAAAACTTTTGACATCCTGTTTAAAAAAGGAGCGAAAATTGAACATACTGCTGAATTTATTAGATGCTTCTAAACTTGTAAAAATTCACTTACCAACGAACCTATCTTACAATATCCGGACATTTCTAAAGATTTTATTTTGACAACAGACGCTAGCGGTTTTTCCTTAGGGGCAGTATTATCGTAAATATCATCTGGAACAAAAAATCCTAGTGCTTATGCTTCCAGGACTCGCAACGAGTCTGAACAAAATTATAGCACTATAGAACGTGAAATTTTAGCTATCGTATGTGCTACAAAATACTTTAGGTCATATTTGTTTGGGAGGAAATTCAAAATATATTCTGATCACAAACCTCTTAAGTGGTTAATGAATCTGAAAGAACCAAATTCTCAACTTGTAGGGTGGAGGCTTAAACTCGAAGAATTTGATTACGAAATTGAGTATAAAAAAGGTTCTGCGAATTCTAACGTAGACGCACTTTCTCGGTTTGAAATACATACAAACGAGCTAATTGACTTTTACACAGAAAACTTTGACGATTCTGTTTTAAAAAACCAACGAGACGAATATCAAGATAACCAATCCATAATTGTAAACGTAGGCGAACCTCCAGTAATTACAAACGATGACGATAACGACACTGTTCACACAAGCGAAGAGGACCTTATTTTAGGAACGAAAATTTCCGAAAAATGCCTTAACTGTTCCGACCATCAAATAATATTTAATTTTGCTTTACCCCCTCCCACAAATTTCAATTAAAGATTTTAAAAAAGACGTTATAAATTTTTTCAAAAATTATATTAATCCAAAATTTACGACACGATTACATCCCACAAGTATTAGAAATATTACGGTCAACTTTTAAAAATTCTGCTTATAAACTAATTCAATATAATGAAATATTAACAGACATAACTGACAAAGACGAACAACACGAAACTATAAGACTATTTCACGAGGATAAAAATAACCACCGTGGAATACTTGAAACCGAAACAAGAATAAAACGGACATATCTTTGGCCCAAAATGAAAAGACTTTATGGACAAATGTGATATTTGCCAAACAAACAAATACGACAGAAATTCGCCGAAGCAGAAGTTAATGATAAGTCCAACACCCTCAAAACCACTAGAAATTATATTTTGCGACACTCTTTCTGCCCAAGGTGAAAAATCTCTAATAATAATCGATACATTCTCAAAATACGGCCAAGCATATCCATTGCCGGCATTAAACGGGGTAGAAATCACAAGAGCGTTTTTAACATTTATGTCTCACCACGGTGTCCCGACTTTAGTTGTAATGGTCAGTTGCACCGAACTCAAAAATTCAATTGTGCAAGGATTCCTAGATGTCCATGAAGAGAAAACCCACTATGTTACCTCAAATAGTACACAGAAAAAAAGGAATGTTTGAATATAGTATTTCGATTTATTTGAGATAGAAATACTTGGTTTTAGTAATATTCATTTCACTCAAACATTATTGTTTGGAATGAAATAAATTGGTTTATTTACAACTATATATGCAATGCTGTCATTACTAACGTCATTGAAGGTTAGAAAGTGTCATATTACACACCTCTACTTCCCGTCCTCTAAAATATTGTGATCGTTGAAATTTTTCTCATCTATTCTAGATGAATATTTCTTATATTTAAAAATATAACACATTGACAAATATTATAATACCTATTTAATGGCAAACAATAAAAACCAACTTATTCTCCATTGAGCTATCCACATAACCTTCTGCCACAGTACTAGATTTCCATCCTCCCAGCCTTTTTAATTGGAGTACATTTGCACCACAGTTGGCAAGTAACGTAGCGGCGGTTCTTCTTAGAGCGTGGCCTGTAAAGCCTTTCGAGTCCTCTAAATTCTAAGAAGTAGCAATTTTTTGGGAAAAATTAGCTATTGTATTGTGCCCACTTGGTTGATTTCTTAATATTCCTCCTCTAAGCTGAACAAGAAATCTATCGATTTCTATGTTTTTTCTCAAATTCATGTAGTCTCGAATGATCTTCACCCATACTGGATCAGTAATGAGAAATGATCTACTTCTATGTGTTTTGGAATCTGGAATTTCAACCGAAATTTTCTCTTCAAAAAAAGCAACATCGAAAATTTTCATTTTCACTAATTCGTCCGTCCGACAAGCTCCAGATACGCCTATTATTAATGCGACCTAAAACAATAAGAAAAATATGATACCATAATAACTGTGCACTTTTATGAGCTCAAACACGATTTTTTTTAAATACTTATTTAAAGATAACAAATATTATTACCTTTATCGGTAGAAATTCATTTGGAGCTTTGTTTAGAAAATCCTCTATATTTTTTCTGGAAAATACGTTCGATTTATTGGGCCTGAAGCCCACATTTTATCGTTTTAGGAAGGCCAACTTCCCATGTTTCGATATATCAGTTTTTTCTTCAATTTGTAGCATCGTTGGTATCATACTGTACATTGCCCACAAAGTGGACGGCTTCGTTTGTCTAGTTTGTTCTCCAAAATATGCTAAGAGTACACTTTCGGAACAGGTATTCTTCACCTTTTTTTCTTCGCACCATTTCCTATATAATTCAATAGCTCTTAGGTAGCGATGCTCACTTTTTTCTGGCACCAACCCGTGTGCTGTTGCGTCAGCAGGCTGTCGTATTTCTGGAGGGGTACAATCCATCAATTCTTCATCGGAGGACATTTTTCTCAATTTATTGTTCGCGAACTTAATATCCATCTGACTTTATCTGATATTCATTTATATTGGTGACAGTTGTTTACCACATAGGAACAGTAACAATATTCTGAGAAAAATGCCTGGTAATTTTTTGTTAAATGTAATATTTTAGGTATGTTCAGAACGAAACAAAGATTTATTAATTTTGATCGAAATATGATGGTTGTAAATAAAATAGTATACAAACCTCGGTAGGAAGTTTCATTCCTGTCTCGAGATCATAGCTAACCTCGACGCTTCGCGTCTCGGTGAACTAACTAATCTCCCGACAGTAATGAAATTCTTCCCGCCTCGGTGTGTAATATACTATTATTCCACTCAAATAATAGGTTTATTTGAATTTAGGTTTCGAAAATTATTCAAAGCAATGCAATTATTTGATTGAATGTAGTATTTCGATTTATTTGATATCAAAATACCTGGTTTGAGTAATATTCATTTCACTCAAAAATCATTGTTTGGAATGAAATAAATGGGCTTATTTCTCTCAAATATTATATTCTATTTCAATTTCGGTCTGAATTTTTTTTATGAACGCAAAACAGTATGATATCGACCGACGTCAAGTCGAGTATCCATTAGTGTGTCGTTGTTAAACTATATCTGTGTTATTCAGTTTGTTTTCATTATCCCACTGTGTAACGAGCGAATTTGTCACTAGGTCTATGGTATATATTAAGTATTTGTATATAGTAATTACCTGACGGATTTTGTCTCTATGTTTCTAACATCATTTGTTCACTACGAAAGGACTTCAGTAGTTAAATAATTTCTGTCAGCCCAGAGTTTTAGGGACTACTCTGCTATCATCCTTCCGGTGAAGTGGTGCAGGCTGTAACCAAACCTGTCTTCACATCATGACAACAATTTTATATTTTGTCGCCAGGTAGTGTAAGTTTTGTGATCGTACGATACAAAACGAGCGTCAATCATGTAAATGTCCGTAGGTAGATTCATGTTAGTTGTTTTTTTTGTTTGTTATAATTCATTATTAAGGGTAGTAAGGGTTTTTTCTCTCTTGTGGATTTTACTATAGTTTTTAGTTACCATGGGGCTACTGATTTTTTCTGGCTTTGATCATATCACCTTTTGGGTGTAGCCACAGTAGTCCAAATACTTTGTCCGCTTCAGCTTGATAAATTCTAAAGTTTATTAGGGTTCAATTATAAATTACTGACTCCTTGACTTGAAGTCTAAAACATTTAAAGTAGTAATTAGGTTTGACAAAACTTACTGATCTATGGAGATATACTTTACTTTTGAGTTAGAGGTATATTTTCTTAATTTATCTGTCATATTTTGGCTTGAGCAAAGACATACTAGTTCTGTGTAGGATGGCATTCGAATATATTCTGAACATCTACTTATAATATATATTAGCTGTTATCGCCATGTGTTTTGTCTGTTAAATCCGAGTGTTTGATCTTGCTTTGTTTGAGTTGGGGGGGGGGGGGGGTATGGTGCTACTATTATTGATCAAATTTATTTGAATAATCCTTGATACAGACTTTATTATTTCTGTTCATTATTTACAAAGTGGGATTATTTGTTGGATGACATTGACAATTGGCCGTGACTTTACGAGTCCATAGACAAATATTGTCGCTCCGTTTTTTTTGGAATTGTTATAGCGTTTGATTGATGCTACTCAGAAATGTAGGCTGTTTTACTCGCGAATGCGTATTGACTTACATAGAGGGAAGAGTAGCACTTTATGATTTGATCTGTGCGGAACTCGCTCAGTGTAGCTCGGATGTATGTTTCGGGTAGGTTTCTCCATGGTAGATGGCTTAGTTTCCAAAAGTGCATCGAACGAGAATCTGAATTTTATTAATGACTGAGAAGTAATCCTATTTAATCGCTACTGGTTTACTTGAACGGCCATATTAATTTCACACTACGTAGGTCAATTAACTGGTATAGTTTGGAATTTTATTGAATTATTTGACTTTTGATGTGTAACAGTTGTTCACGCTATTTTCTTTTTAAGTGGGGGGCATTTACTAAGGTTTTCCGGTCGTTATTAATGGTAAAACACCCTTAAGGGTATTAACTGTTTTCATTGAAGAATTATAAGGAACATTGCCTTTTATTTTCATCCCTTGTTTCACTGAGTTATCGGGGGAAATTAGTCGTGCTAGGCCAAATTGGAAAACTCAGTTGGCGCCCTTACAAGTAGTCTACTTTTTTTGTCCGGAAGATCAAGAAGTGGGATCCACCCCTAACTCCGTTCTGAGCGACGTCGAAGGCCTAAGGTCGCCATCGGAGCAACCGAAACTTATGTGACCGAGCAGACAAAGTAATTGATAATCTTGCACTTGTTTTTTTATTATCATTTAAATTTTATAAATAACTTCATATTTGGGCTCGAGCTCAATTCTTAATGTTACAACTGTGTGCAAATGGAAGGAAAAAAGAATTTCTTAAAGAAATCATTTACAGGACTTGTTTTCAAAGGTAAGTTGATTCTCAATTTATTGTCCAAAGGTGTATTGTTTTAAAATACTTTCATTAAAAACACATTAAATACAAATACCTAAAATCAGGAAATTATTTTTATACTATACAGGGTGTACCTTAAGTAGCGAATTACTCGAAAAATATGCATTTTTAGTGAAACACATGTAATGGGAAAGTTGTTCAGAATTATTTTCTCCACTAGATGGGACATACAAATTTGGCCATGGCTCATGTTTAGGGCTTTGCGGGGGACCACAACAATTTTTCAAAATGGAACATCCTATTTTTGTCGGCTAATTAGAACCGAACGGAAAAGTTTATGTTTGAATATGTGTTGAAAAAATTCTTTTCGGGTCCTACTGGGGCGCCTTAGTAATCGAATAGTACGGAATTTCAGTAAAGCATTGGAAAAAGTTGTTAAAAAGAGGTTTTTCCTCTACTAGATGGGCTTCATTAAATAAAGGCTCCCTAATTACATTCCCATTAAAACGTGTTGTATACTAGAAATGCATATTTTTCGAGTTATTCGCCTGATCTGTTACTTAATGTACACCCTATATTATGTCTATTCCAAATGTTGCCAGAGTACGTATTAAACTTGGGGTTGATTAATTCATTAATTTGATTTTAAGTATTTCATTCGATTCAGTATTTTATTTGTTTCGATTTAGTATTTAATTTATTTCGATTTGATATTTCATTTGTTTCGATTTAGTATTTTATTTACTCTGATTAAGAATTTCAATCATTCATTCATCTACTCCGTATATTATTTCATTTATGTCGAATAAGTTTATCATTTTAGAACAGAAATTGGATTATCTTTCCACATTGATGGAACTTCGGTAGAGCGATATTAGGGAATGCGATCCAATATTGGGCAATCGGCTCAAATTGATAAAGGGTTTAGATGACCTACGAAAAAAATTAAAACCCCCAGGAAACGGCTCTCAGACTGTAAGTATACCGCTTGGTTACTTTTTAAATTCATGATCCTTCAACATCATTTTCAATTTTTTTAGTGACACCCTCAATTTTAAACTAAAATGATGTTCTTGAAAAAACCCAAATGCGTGAAGGAACAAAGACAGGCACATTTCCTTGTTCGTGTTTAGGTCCCCTAGAACTGCTTTACTAGCTATCTGTCAAAATCTCGAGTTCCATTATTTTTCTCCAATAGTCCAAAACTTTTTCTCAAAAAAGAGTCGTTCGAAAGTAATTAAATCGAGTAATTATTTTTCTTCTCGAATATTTCAATCATGTGGTATGAAATAACTGCAATGTATAAGACTCGATAAGTTTTCAGATCACAGAGGATGAAACTATAATAATTGAGTCGATTTTGGATGGAACACCAAGCAAACAAAGAAGAATAGAAGATTTGATACCTAATGATAGTTTTTCTTTTATATTTCCGATATAAAACGACCTGTATATATCAGTGGTTCAAAACGTATTGTAATTGCAAAAATGGTTTTCGTTTGTCGTTTTATAAATATAATAACAGTTCAAAAAAATTGGTATTTTATTTAATTCCTGTCCATTGACCATACTTCGGAAACAAAGTATTCGTTAAAATTCATTCGTTCTAATACATCTTTCCCGGAAAGCGCCTTTTTCAAAATAATATGCCTTTGAATAAAGCTTCATGGTGATAACTTATGAATAATTCCACCAACTTCTAAAAAATGTCTACATTGTACAAAGTAATTGATTGGTATAAAGAAAATACAGATATATTTATATGTCTCCCGGTTCCCGGAAAACCAGTCCACCATTTGATTCCTAATGAGATGGAGGGGTCGACGTAATTCTTCAAATAGTGAGTGCTATTTTTATTACCATGTTAACTCATCAAATTCAATAGAAATTGAAGGAATACGGAAGTTACCACAAAAAAATCGTTATCGAGGTGCACTCTCCGATGGAGCGTGTCTCCTACGGGAAAAATGAATAGGAACCCCTAGGATAACTTTTACTCAATATTGGTTTCATTTGTGGTTCACATTCTTCGGGCAAGTATTTTATATTTTTAAACGAATTCTATCAATTCTTAATTTATCTAATCATTTGTTTGATTCAAATAACTATTCTCCATTTCATATTCTAAAACAATGTCACAAAAATATATTTTTTTTCATTCCAGCGGGTATGTTTTTGAACCATACAATATATTTTTTCAATTAAAGAAATATTTGTTTCACTTGAGTAACTCACACTCTTCATTCAAGTATAATTTTAAATCAATTCCTAGTTATACATTTGTTTCAAATAGCAATATTCTTGATTCAATACTACGGATTCTGAAATTAAATCATTATTTATACAAAATTAATAATTATTTTTTATTTTAACAGTCTGGTATTTAACCAAACAATATGTATTCTAAAATTCAAGTAAATATTTGTTTCATTTGAGTATTTAATATTCTTGAATATACAATAGTAGTTTGTGCAACTAGTGTGGATATGATGGCCATATCGCACGAGGACGAAGTTTGAGCAGGACGCCGTAGGCAGAGTGCTCAATCGTCCGAGAGTGATATGGACAATCCACACGAGTCGAACAGTATATTTTTTCTACGACCCACTTAAGAAAAAATCTAGAAAATAAACATTTTATTAAACTATAATATTACTTCAAATTAAAAATTTTTAATCATTTTACTATTATTATTATTTTATTATTATTTAGAAATAAAATTAAAGTTTAAAAAAAATTTCCCAACGGGTAATCGAACTCTGATCTACCGCGTGAGAGGCTGGGATACTTACCACTGGACTACCGATGAATATACTAATCATCTATCTATAACGTCAAATGTATTACATAAAAACTGACGTTTGTCAGGAGTACCCTTAAATATTCAATTTATTCTGTTTCTATACGTTATACGTCTCCTTTGCGGCTAAGCGAATATCTGGTGGAAAATTATTTATTGATTCATCACTGGAATCACTCATTTTTACCAATATTTTTCTTAAAAACTATAGAAATATTTTGACAAGTTATTTTGACGCTTCTATGAAATTGAAAAAAGATTAGTTGGCGGGTACTAAACGCAAATGCTGATTGGTGGATTTCATATACGTTCTAGGATGTATATGAAATCATATCCGTTCAGTTAACCGGAATGGCCTACATTTACATTCTGTAAATTGTGCGGAAAATGGATAATATACATGTGGGTGTGGAAAAAATTGTTTATTTGCTTCCATGGTGGAAAACATTCTCAGATGAAAATGAATTATGCTTGCATCAAATGAACCCGAAGAATTGAATGGAAGCAATATAACAATTGACTCCACCATATGTTTTCTTGAATCAAACAAATATTGGTCTTCTAATCCAAATGCACTAGCGTTTTCTTTTAAATAATAGTTTTATTTCGCTATAGCGCATCATTAGTGCAATAAATGACGGTAACATAAATATTCTTAATGATATGACCTATGCTATTTTAGGCTATAATAATTCGATACACTCTGTAACGAAACAAAAGCCAATCGACATACTAAATGGACATTTTGATTCAAAAGAATAATTTGATATAAACCTTGATCAAACCCTTATGAATAACTACGTTCAAGAACATCGACAAGTTACGACGGAAATTTATGAAAAATTGAATGAAGCATTAACATCCCAAAAAGAGGCGACCATAACCTACCACAACCAAAACCGACATTACAGTACGAACCTGGCACTCACATATATGAGAAGAATGCAACACAAATTAGGAACAAACTTAACCTATAATTTCATAAAACAACAACCCTCTCTGACTAGGGGATATAATTAAAAACAAATAAAAATAAACTTTTACATAGAAAAATCTTAAAAGACCAAAATCTTATCAGAAAAAATAGTTACACGGCGCTACTAGTCCTTCCAGTCCTATTCCTTCCACTAGTAAAAGGTCAAGAGAAACTGATCACTAACTTAAATAATAATCCTGGCATCCTACCGTATAAATTAGACACAGCAAAACTAAAAGCAAGTGTTCACACCTTTCTTCATTATTACGATTTATCTTATAGACAGAGAAATTGAAACTTTAAAAAATGCATATAATAACATTACATTACATTAGCGATTCAATCAGGGCTTAGCCACCCTTATTTTCAAGAGCTCGATTATTTTGATCGTGCCCTTCTTTATCAACTAAGATCTGCTGAACAAAAATTTCACTCTCTAATGCAATTGTCTAGAGTAAAGAGAGGTCTCATTAATGGATTAGGTTCTGTAATTAGAAGTATGTCAGGTAATCTTGATGCAAATGATGCAACGTAAGCAATATTTGACTTACAAAATAATGAAAAAGAAATTGTGCAAAAACCTAATCAGCAAATTTCACTTACAACTGACATTATTGGAAATTTTAATGATACAGTATCACTTATACAGAGTAATCAAGAAACAATATTTTCTGGAATACAGACAATGCGTAATTCACTCAATACATTTATATTTCAACAGATATCAAAGAATAAATATATATTCTACGCTTTACAACTAGTTTTGAAAAATATTTTTCAAAAACAGTGTCCGTTCAACGAAGAAGAAACAACTACTTCCCGGGCTACATGCCCCGAAAGACATTGAATTACACTTCTAAGTCAAACGGGGTGGGAAAATCTACAAGATTTCAACCAACCATTCTGGTTTGTAATTAGAAGGGACAACATAAATTGTAGACCGGTTTCGGCGTATTTGCGCCTCATCAGTACAAGGTATATGTAATCGTCCGAGAGTTAATCCCGGACTTTCTATGTCTCTATAATCACCAACTATACATACCTTCGAGTTACGGAAATGTAAAAGTTGCGATAATAGCGACATCTTCACCTCAAAATCACAAACCAAAATTCGAATTTGACAACAAGCCCGTTAGCTTGAAACATAAATAATTGTTACAGTTTTCTGTAAAATTGTCGTATTTAGTGAAGCGTGTTACCAACAGATATCAAAGAATAAATATATATTATTCTTTGATATCTTTTGGTAAGACGCTTCACTAAATACGACAATTTCACAGGAAACTGTAATAATTATTTATGTTCAATTCCATCCAATTCAATTGTAATATCTTTCTCGAACAAAAAAAATTAAAAGATTACGTTATTAAAAATACTTCTACCCGCCTCCTACTGTGACTTCAATCCCTTTAATCATTATCTCTGTGTGCGAGTTAGCTTTGAGAATTTCATAATTCCGAATGCTCCATAATCAATTTATTGCAGGATTTCAACGTTATTTAAGCAGTCTATTGTATTGCACAATTCACCACATCAGTTAAGATCAGCTTTAACGCCAATGGAACGGACGTTTGGCAATTGTATGAGGTATTATGCAGTGTATTAGGTTTCAATCTAAAGCTTTAGCGTACGTTACCAGGCATATTTTGGGAATATAATAGTCCGGGAGACCAAACGGATGACAAGCATATAGGTAATCTTTCGTAACGTGTCAAATTAAATCTCACATTGCTGGAAAGTTAATTTAAACTTTCATTTTAACGATATTTACGTTTTTTGCAAACATATTTTTTTTCTCAAAAGTTCAATACTTTTTTATTCGTCTTCAAAAGACCTACAAAACTGTATGAAAAAAAATATTAATTAGGTCATAAGTTATGAATATTCAACACATAATTATTTTCAATGAAAAGTGTCTTGAAAACAAAATCAAAAGTCAGGGGAACGCTACTTCTCTCGCTCGTGGAGGCGTGAAGGGGAATGTTACCTACTATTTATTTAAAATAATAAGGCAAGATAATTTGCAACGACTACTCGATGAGGAGAGCACCTCAGGTGTGAATTCGGAGACCAAACTAATATCCGTTCAGGGAGTAGTCTTACCGGTTCGCGGGTAATACTACTTTATTTAAGTTATTGGAGTTATATTGAAATTAATAAGATAATAAATGAAGTTAAGAAACCCAATGAAATTAATAAGTTAATAAATTGATTAATAAATCAAGTTAAGGAATTTAATTAAAGTTAATTAAGAAAGGTAAGTGGGCGCCACCCTGAATAATATAAGTCGACTTGTTCTTCACCTCACAACTCTCTATCAACAAACCTGGAAATGTTGGAAGGGAAGGAATATGAACAACGTTTTTAAATTTACAAGTTGTATAATGACTTGTTAAAAAAAACCAAATATCACAGTTAGAATGAATATGAAAAAAAGAACAAATAATATGTTGTTGTTGAAGCAATCCAGTTGTTTTTACTTCCCTTTTCTTTATCAGTAGAGAAGGTTTCTTCCGGACAGGTCCAGGTTGAGTGACTTCCTCCAAGGTATTTGAAGTGGGAAAGTTAATCCATGGAAGAGCTACCTCATGGAAAGCTGCTTCATGTAACAGTTACTTCATGGAAAATTCCAGGGAAAATATTCCGGGGAAAAATGCTAGTAATAAGATACATTGTATCATCTTCTTTTTCATGTAAAATTCAGGACATCTGCAGTAATTCGTGTTACAAATACTTAAAGAAATTTATTTAAGAACGTGGTTCATAAAAAAAATATCCTGTATTTTAGGGCATAGACCGAATGCGCCGATTGATGATTATTTTAATAATCTCATAGTCCTTTTGCGCCGGAGCAATCTCAGGTAACCATAATCCCAGGGTCGACTTGCGCCAATTGCCTCTACTGGGGGCCGTAATGGTATGATACATATTTTACAAATTCAAATCTTTGGATATGTTCTGCTTTATATAATTCGACTTTTTCTGATAAAAATTGCAATCTTTGTTTATATTTTTGGTTAGTTATTTTTGTACACACACTGTTTATTTTTATATAAATACCTAACCTAACCTAACCATTTTCATCGGTGTAGAGCTTAGCTGTACAATTTTTATTCGCACATCTCCACCTTAACCCCTGCTTTGTTAAACCACACGAACGAAATTTAAAATTCTCAAATATAATTAACTTTTTTCCTTTGTTACTCAACACAGATTCCATCATGGTTTCGTGATTAAAACAGAAATATGTCAATACTGATTACTTTTCTTGTACAAGAACTTATTTATAGAAAAGTACAGAACTCCAGATTGCAAATATTATATTTTCAAGAATCTACCTTCTTAATCCTTTAATTCGGATGACACCCCGCTGTGGATCATTAGACCGATAGCCGGCGCAAGTGGACGGTCGGATTAATTACCCTTTCGGGGCATCTAGTTTAGTACAGGTAAAATCGGCGCTTTCGGTATATACCCGTATTTTACTATTAAAAAAAACAAGAAAATCAATAAAGAAAAGTGAAATCCTATGATAAGATATGGTAATATTAAGGAAATCTTATTTAATTCCATTCATCAAAGAAACAATATCTAGATAACATAAAACTAAATTTTATTTGATTACTTTATTTCTAATCAAAGAACGCGATATAAAAAAAATGTAATGTAGAATGTTATCCGGAAATATTATATTGTAAGTTGATAATTAGATTAAATTAATTAATTAATTAAATATATATATATATATAAATATTTTTGAATATCGGGGATTGCAGCCAGTAGTTATAAATGTACACTCTTTAAAGGTTTAGTGAAAGCTTTCGGTAAATTTTTTTACCTTCTTCAGTCACTTCTGAAATAAATAAATAAAAAAAATAAAAAATAAATAAAATAAAATAAAATATTTAGTATTTAACTATTCAGCCGATTCTATCTTTTACTATATATATACTATACTATATATATATATATATATATATATATATATTTTAAAGACTTCAACTACTATACATGTGAACCTTTTATCAACTGTATAAGAAAAACTATACCAAAGAACAAGATAAAAAAAAACCAATATCGATGTATGTGTGTGCCTGGCGCTTATCACTAGGAGGAACACAAAAAAAAAATATGAAAGCAGAAATCAGAAAAGAAAAGCATATAAGTAAATGCAGTTAAACAAGTTACCATTCAAATTGAATGCACTTTATATAGGTGTGAGGTAAACCTCTCACCACAAATCAAAATTTTCAAACTTATTCGTTCATGGTTCACAGGAAAAAGAAAAATTATTTCTTATACTCGCTATTAAATATCATCTTGAGACATGCGATGAGCAATGGACATACGTTGCATATCCCTTTCGTGTTCACATGCTCCACTTCGAGAAAGAATTCACATATCGTTAATGTGTTCTTAATTTCTCTCTCTATAGGAGAGAAGAATTGAAATATTCGACCAATAGCAGTGTATACGAATCCTTCCCAACGGAGGTTATCCGTCGCACATTAAGTGTAAAAATTAGCCTTCCAGCGGTGATCGATGAAACAGGTTTTCGACGAGAATCAGATGTTGGTAAGAAAAAAGGACTGGCTACTCGCCGTCCGGTAGATATTTAAATATTCCAAATAAGTTTAAATAGTGGCCAAATATAACGTTACAGGAAGTCGATCGAGGAGTCGAGAGGGGCCCCTAGACGCTCAATTATATTGCACAATATTACTTTGGGCATTTTTTAACCCATACGCTTCAATATTTTTGTGCAATGTCCACCCCCTCATCAGTTCGAAATCAGAAAGAAGTGGAAGCAATCGAATTAAAAAGTCTTTAAAAATAATAATAAACGAAAAGCTTGTTTGGAAATTGTTTCATAATTTCCAATCAACACCTTCTATGCATTATTTCTAGGCTTCTATCACTGTATTCTACACTTTTAATTTTCGATAGTGCTAGATATTCGCGATATAGGTGCAAAAATTCGATAATTAATTCGCGGTCTTCATTACGCTTCGCCATGGTACTCAAAAATGAACTGACTACTTAAATATTGTGCAAACTTGTCCCTACACGCACAAATGTTGGAATATTGTTCAATTAATTTCAAACAAGCACAATATTTTATCAATACTTGCACGATTAACACAATATTCTCTTCCGACGCACAATAATATTGGGTGAACTCCAATATTGTGCTGTAACGGTAAGAGGCGCCAGCTTGGAGGGCTCCAGCTAGAGACTCCTCTCAAGGGTGATTCGACCCCAAGTTTATGCCGCACAAGTATAACAGGAAGGTTGTAAAAGTTGAGGGGGCCACTACCTTTTTGACGTCGATAAGAATACTAATGAAAAAACTAAGGCGGAAAAGGTAGAAACGCCTTATAAAATTTAAATTAAAGTTAATAATGTTAGATTAATTTGATATGGATGTATACTCTGTGGTCTCGGTTATGTCACCTTGAACCATAGATCTGTATATTTATTTATCGAGAGGGGGTTGGACCTACTGTTTTGTGGGATGTCGTGTGTCTTTTTTGCGAGGGAAAAACGGGGTTGTGGTGTGGCCCCAGAGAATAAAAAGTAATAAAATCTCAAATTGTCTAAGTGCTCGACCCACCTATGCCCTTAAAAATAATTAAAAAAGTGACTTAAAATTACCCCGGGCGATATCTCCCTCAACTTTTGCAGTTGAGGATTTAGAAAAAATAGAAAAAAGAATTTAAAAAATTTATATATTTGTACTGCCACAGGAAACGAAAAAATTGAAGGAGAATTTGTACTTAGGTACTTAGCTTATAAATATGAAGTGATTTCCTGAAGAAGGTAGGTAGGACTTGCCTCTACAAAGTCTTGAGAAGATCTCGAAGAAGATAGGTAGATATCCTAGAGTTGTATCCTTGCCTAGGGGCTGTGCTTACCACAGCAAAATTATTAAGATACGAAAGTTATAAAACGATAAAAAATGTGTCTTTCCTCGGAGAGAGTCGGTAACGGAAAGGGGGTGTCCCTCGTGGCGTTGGAAAAAATGGAAGCGTCCGTTGGCAGACGTCAATTGTCTTATGATCAGGGTTGAAATTTGAGATCACAGAAATATAATTGGAAGTAGCTAATGAGACGACGAGCGGTAATTAAAAGGATTTATTCTATAAAATCGAAACAGGTTGATAGACATGTTATAGTGCAATATAATTGATCATCTAGGGGGGCCTTTAAAACTGGCAGCGGACCTTCAAACTCGACTGTGCAGCTACAATCGCAATTTTCTCGGTAAAAAAGTGGTTTAATATGTGACTTTATTTTACAACTGTCATGTTGAATAGTCGCTGCCATTGTTACAAAATAACCTATATCTACGACTATTTAATAATAGACGCATTATGCTTGTGATAGTAACTACATAATGTAACTCATTTTATGCACCTGTGGAATATGAGTTTCATATTCAACACCCGTGGAATACAATTTTTCATACGTATTCCATAACATGACCGCGTTACAAAATAGAATCGATCTTGCTTGGATACTAGAGCCACTGAAATAAATTGATTTTGACAAATAGTATATTAGACGTTTGCAGTAATTGTGCAGTTTTCAATTGAGATTCAATTGTGTTTAACATGACAGTGAAACTAGCTCGTTAAAAATTTGCTTATAAAATTTTGCATAAATAATTTTTTTCAAGTCCTCACTTTCAAGCTAATCAAGATTTTTCTCGTACAAAGCTAAGTTTTTTTAGGTCTTTTGAAGAAGAATGAAAAAGTAATTTACTTTTTTTTAAAAATCCGAGGTAAAAAAATAGAAGCGACAATCGTAAAATATCGTTCGTTTTTATTGACTTTTAAGCAGTGTGAGATTTAATTTGACACTTTGGAAACTTCATATCGTGTTGTAGATCGTTCATACTACCTGTACACCAAAAATCGCCGTACGAAATGGTAAAACGTGAAATGGTCATTTTTGGTCTATATTTCCTGTATATCCAAGACAACGTTGACGAACTCATTATAATAGCTTATTTTGACGACAGTTCCGAGTGTGATATTTCAGACTTAGACGACGAATATTGTAACACAATTTTAATGTCAAAACTTTTTTGTAAATGCAGTAGTAACGATGATGAGGCGGGTAATATTAGTAAAGTATAATGAATCATTCTGTACATACGTGATTTTATCACAACTGATATTGATTTCTATTTACTATTTTCTTTGATTCCTATGTTCTTTTAACAGTATTTTTCATAATATTTTCATTCTTTGTTTATTATTTTATTATTATGTATACAATTGTTGAGATAAATACAGATATTAACAGTTTACAGTATTGTTGCGAGGTCACCAGCTCAAAGCCGGCCCTGTCTCTCGACTGTAAATTTTGGTGGCTGCGCACAGGTCCAGAACATTCTAGTAAATCGTTTTGTTCACGCATAGGACGGGCGTGGAAGTTCAAGAATCTTCCAGAATTGATAAATACTATATATACGCGGGTTTTTGAGCGAGTTAACAGTTAGTTCAGAATTAGTGAAACGGACAGTAAAGTTTTAGTTCACAGACAGTTTACCGAAGTTCTTAGTAATCGGACAGTGAATGAAATAGTGAACATAAATAGTGTAATAAATAGTGTAATATTCAAGTGGTAAGAATAAATTAGAACTATTATACCGAGTGTAAATACATTAGTAGACATTAAGTAGAGTGTGTATGTAAATTAAGTTAAATACAGTGTGTGTTTCTTTAAATAAATAAATAGTTATTAGCCATAGTAGTGTGTATAGTTTCATCCCACAAGTAAAAACTATTTAAATAAATAACAAAAACATTACAGTAAATACCAAATAACTTTTTTATAATCGACCTTTTCCTATTTGGTACCTAACTGCTTTGTCTGAAATAATTTTTCACGTACCAAAATGTACTGCTTTTCAAAAACAAATACGTACAATAATTTTTATAATTTACTCCTGACGATGCAAATTTTATTTGTGAAACCGATCGGAAGGTATTATATTTTATATTTATGATGTGAAATTTGTTATTCATTAAGTTTATTCAATAATAATGGAAGGATTCCATGTAGTAAAAGCTGAATATATCCTTCCTGTACACACTTTACTTTATAAATCTCTTGTGAACATTTCATCATCCATCACTGATGCTCCTACCCTTGAAAATATATATATATATACATATATATACATATATATATATATATATATGTAAGAAAATTTCCATGTCCGAGAACGTCATTTGTTGAGGGCGACTTTTGTGAACCGCAAACAAGACTTCAATTCGATTGAAATTGTTTGATCTGTATTATGCATGACAAAATATATAGTAAGAGAGCTGGCACCAATTTTTGGGTAGGTATTTGAGGCAAGCTGGAAACGTGTCCTATACCTCTCCTATTAAACCCGAACACGGAATTGCAGACCTGGCTGGTAAGTAGCGCGGCTGAATTAACCCCTAAATTCTTAAAAATATAAATTTTTTGGCCAAACATATGTTTGAGGCAGTTTGAAATCCTTATATGTTATAGTTTAATGTTTCTAATAATGACTCTCTCACACTACAGCTTTCCTATAGCTCTACTCACTCGCACCTATACATAACTCTTTAGATCACCTAGCAGGCAGAAAGTCCCACCAAAATGAACTGTCCTTTTTATAATCTTATTTTTCAACTTTGAATGAAACCCTATTAAAATTTCAAGCTGCCTCAAATACATTTTTCATATTTTTTTGCAAAATAATTTATCACGCGTCTGGCAAGGTTGAAAACCTGAACAAATCGTCTGGCTTATTTTTTTCTCATCTCTTTAAATATTAAACTACAACAAATTTCAAATTGCCTCAATCATATTTTTGCCAAAAAAATTGATATTTTTAAAAAATTTAGGGGTTGATTTAGCCCTGCTACTCACCACCCAGGCAATTCCGTGTTGGAGTATAATAGACGGATGGGACAAGTTTTAAGCTTGCCCAAATACCTACCCAAAAATTAGTGCTATCTCTCGGACTAATATTGGAAGAGACGAAATTTTTCCAGCTTCCGATGTTTCATCGCCGCGCAATACCTGTAGAAAATGAGTTTGCACTGTTGAAACAGTCAGTACCTAAGAGAAAAATAAAAACAAAACTGAAATATAAAAAAAATTGCTTTAATTTGCATCAAAAACAAACCAAAATATTATTTATTTTCAAACATGTATCGGTCTGATTTTGATTTTGGAATAACAAACTGTCCAACCATTAATTGTTTAAAAAAGTAAATCATTCAATAAATCCTGACATCTCCACTTATTTTACAAACATTTCGGAAATTTATCGATATTCAGAACATAGACAAAAGCAGACTAGAATCCATAATAATGAATATGGCTAACCTCATAATTACAACAATTCACAACGAGTAAACAGTTTATGTTTACTTACTTGAAAACTATAGGCCATTGTACCAATAACACAAATAGATCAGACCTTTATATTGGATGAATAGAAATTATAATAATTATATTATCGTTAAATTGTACTTATTAAATATAGTGTGTTCATTAAGTACGACGTCGATATTTCAAATGCGATGCAAAAATCACTTGGGATCTGAATATGACACCAATTAAGCTTCATTTTAAAATTATTTTGGCTTCAACAAAGTGTTCCAAAAAAAGCATGCCACATAAAAACATTTATTTCTTAAATAGAATGGTAGGGGTATTTTGGCACTTTCTGAATCATCATTGAGGCTACATTACTGGTTAATTGTTTTTGACTATCCTATACAACGTTGCCAAGTTATTACGAAATTCGTCAAAATTTATCATTTTACATTACCTCATTTAAACCGATATACCAACAAGTAATTTAAATACAATTGAACATGAACCTACGTAATGACCAGAAAAACATCGATAGAATTATATTTGATTTCAATCATACAGGGTATCCAAAATTTCAGAGTGGGTATTTTCAAAATTTTCAAATGTGATACCCTGTATATTATTGCATATTTGGAGACCCCATTTTAATCCCTTCTCAACAATGCTCATACATGATACCCGATTCTGGCAGATTTCTCAAAAAAAATGCGTTATTTGTAAAACGATCGAATTTACATTCACTCATGTACAGTAGGCTATGAAAAAATATTGAAATTACGAAGGATATCAGGTAAATACTTTTTCATTATACCTTACTGAAAACCCTATCTTGACATGCCTATTAACAGTACCGAAAATGACATTTTTCCTGTGCGCTAACATGCGTTATTGTTCAGTTCCTTTAGCAACACTAAACAACAATTGTATTATGTCAGCAGATGTCAGTGTTTTGAATTATAGCAGAGATTATAGTATAGCATAGTAAATACTTACTAGTTTTTGTATTAAGAAAAGTATAATGAAAAGTATCGTTCAATACACATCCATAAATGCTTTTCCCGTGCTTGCACGACTTCCTGTCGCGCGCACAAGGGAAAAGCCTATTTTCTGGAATCGTAATGAAATGTACTATGTTTCCTTTGTTCAACTCAGCTCAAATTAAACAAACAGGTACATAGTCGTTTAAAACAAAGAAGTACATCGAATAATTGAAATCTGGAATTAAGAATGTCCAGTCAGGAAGTCATTAGGTGATGTAAATTCCAAATAAGTCTAGAACTATCTAACTGATACATGGTGTGATGTAATGATGTCCAACTTAATTTCCTACAATCCCTGCCCAAACTTTCATCCGCCCAACATCGGCAATTTCACAAAACTACAGTCTTTTATCAGGTTCATCTTTTAGTAATTCCTGGAGGATTGTAAGTTTGTAGTGATGCAATTTATGTGCTTTAAGAATTCGTGCTACTGACGACTGGCTAATTTTTTACATCATTAGATATCTGCCTGGTAGAGATATTAGGGTTTTCTTGGACAGATAGTGGTACATTCATTTTGATATCTTCACTAAGGGCAGTTTGTCGCTTTTCTTATATGTCGGTTTTCCCTAAATACAGTATTTTAGTGGCAGGTCGGGATATTTTTCTCTAAATAGATGCGTAACTTCCGTTTGTTTTCCTGCTCTATCTTCATATCCAATATTTGTAAAATTTTAATCTTGTGCATTTCAGTTGAATAAATCATATTGAAAGATTTCTCGAAAACAAATGACTTTGATAATAATCGATAATTTGAACCTATGTGCAGAAAATGTGAACTTGATGATGAAACACCTACTCACATACTCTGCTTCTGCGAGAACTTACAAGGACTCAGACGGAAGGAATTTGTAGAGGAAATAATACAACCATTACAACTACTGAAAATTCCTCCAGACAAACTAGTGGCCTTTATAGAAGACACTAAGCTTCTGGAATGGAAGTAGATAACATGGGAAATGGTACAAAGATTCAGTTCAAGTGCCTGGGCTGATGAGCACAACCCAAATATATGAATGAATGAATGAATCGATAATTTTCAAGGTTTAACACATTTGTTGACATGAAAAACCACAGGAATACCATCTTTTTGTTTAATACCTAGTTATCTGGGTTTTTTCATAAAACGATAATGTAGTTGTCCAAGTCTCAAGATATGACATTTTCCAATCTGATTTTTTTATCATCCATCCGTTCATTAATTAGAAATGTTCAAAACGAATTTCGATCGCATTTAGGATATTGTCAAATAGTCAACGAGCAACATTATGAGCATTTGCTTAATTGAAATAGTTAAATTAATGTATTGATTACTTGTTTTTTATAACTTTGTTACTTTTGGTATCTTGTAATTGGTGAGTAATAAAAATTTGATATCTGGCAGTTCTGTACAACTTTATACCATACATCATATCTCTGAATTGAGTCACCTTGTATACATCATCATTGTATGTAAAAAATCGCGATTGGAAATACTAATATAATATAATAATAATAATATAATCTGGTCATTTTTCAAAAAAATAACTTATTATTTGAACTATTGAAATTATTCCAAATTACAGACTCTCTCTGTATATTGTATTGTGTATAATATCGACGTTTAAGTGAAGGTGATCTCGACAATGATTAAAATAGCAGTGCTGACTAAGGCCGGGAACAGACGAGCGTTTATTTTACGTGCGTTTCGGACGCACGTAATTTCTGACGGACGTCGGAAAGGATGTCACACGAATGCGTAAACGTGCGTAATTTCTAACGTACGTTTTATGTACATAGGAAACGACTCGACGGTCTTGGTTCATGATGAACGCTGTTCAAATGTGTCAATTTTCATATCTGGTGGTACAATACTTAAAAAATAAAAAGAACCGCAGCAACAGAAAGTGGTGGGTGCACCCTATCAATTCTGAAAGACATTTATATGGTCATTTCTACACCTTATATGCACGTCTTAAAGCAGATGAAGATAAATTTTTTAACTATTTTCGGATGTCTATAAAATCTTTCGATGAATTGTTGTATTCTATAAGAGAGTACATAATAAAGCAGGATACCAACATGAGAAGCGCAATTCCACCAGAAGAAATGCTCGCTGTTACTTTAAGGTACGTAAGACAGTCAATACAATTTGTTACATAAACATTAAATTTATTTTGATTATACAAATAAGTATTTAAGTACAAATAAATTTTTGATTATAAAATTTATTTTTATTGATTTTAAAAAATAAGAACACTAAGAAAAAAACTTATGTAAGGTCTAAGTTTGAATATTGAAGATTGTCTCGGTCATATTCGGCTCGCGAATGTGAATCATCAGTAGAATGGTAGCTTGGTGAAAAATGTGAAAAATATGTAGCCGTTGATGACGGTCTAGATTCAAGTTGATAATTTGTATTAGTGTTGGCATACGAAGCAGTAGACTGTTGGGGGGGGAACGAAATAAAATTATTTGGTCTAGCCTCTATTGTCGCAGATGTACCTTGTTGCAAATTTTGCAAAATTGCCATAGTCTGCATTCTAAATGTAAATTTCTTGTCCGCATTCAGTTTTCGAACTGTGGGCAGTAAAGATTTAAAAAATGACAGGTCTTCATCTTCAATCAATAAATCTTGCCTTGGTTGATGTGCCTCCATAAAACTGACCAATTTTTCTTCAACGAAGTTACTTTTTCGTGTACATCTTTTCACGTTTACTGATGGACGTTTTGTAGAAGTTGTTGGGGTAACTTCAACTACACTTTCTTCATCATTCTCATGGCCGCTATTATTTCCATTACTCTCAATATCGACAGAACAATTATCCAGTGTTGGATCTTCTGGAATGCTGGTGTTTGTCGTCCGTAGTTCCATAGTCTTCTCTAAAAAACGTAGTTGTTCTTCATAAATGTACTTCTTTTTATCACTCGCGCCAGATCCCGATTTGCACGCTTCATTATTTTTTCTTCGATTTCGGACGTAATTGTCTCTTATGCTTCTCCATTTCTTCTCCAAATCTTGTGCTGTAAGACAATAATAACATCAATAAACAGATTGAAAAACATAAATCAAATAATTTATTGTAAATTTTCAGGTATCTTGGCAGTGGGTGTAGTTTAAAGGATTTACACTATAACTTCAGAATTGGACGTTCAACAGCAGGCGAAATAGTAAAAACTGTATGTCGGACAATTTGGGATGTAATGAAAGGAAAATGTATACCTATTCCTAACGACTTGGATTGGAATAATACAGCGGAGGGTTTCCGAAATCGAGCTAATTTTCCCAACTGCGTGGGGGCTGTAGACGGAAAGCACATCCGAATTATAAAGCCAATCGCAAGTGGATCTTCTTATATCAACTACAAACATTACTTTTCCATCGTTTTATTAGCTGTAGCTGATTCAAATTATAATTTTATTTACGTTGATATTGGATCCTATGGTAAAGACTCTGATTCTACGATTTTTAGAAATTCGTCTTTATATAGAGGGATAGAAAATAACACATTATTGCTTCCTAAACCAAATGAAGTGCCAGGTGTTGCGATACCTTTACCGTTTGCGTTTGTAGGAGATGAGGCTTTTGGATTATCACCTAATCTTCTTCGGCCATACTCTGGCAAACATTTGTCAGTGCCAAAAAGAGTTTTTAACTACAGGTTATCAAGGGCTCGGCGTTATGTGGAATGTACTTTTGGAATTTTGAGCAATAAGTGGCGCATTCTTCACAGGCCAATTGATGTAGATGTAGAGTTTGCTATTGACATAGTAAAGAGTTGCTGTGTATTGAACAACTTTGTACGCAAACGCGACGGTTACAGTTTTGACGATACTCTAACTATTGTTGGCTTAGAAGATTTTATTAATGATGAGATAATAACCGTAAATAGATCTATTAATCGCTATCGAGATGCACTTGCAAATTATTTTGTTAGTGAAGCTGGAGAGTTGCCTTGGCAGTATAATAAAATCTAGAATTAAGCTCTATCAATTGATATCTACCTCGATATTTACTATAGGGCCTATATTCAAATTTGGTGTTTAGTTGGTCACAATTGTGTTTCAAAATGTTATATGTATAGATAATCTACTTACCTAATATTTTCTGTTCTGCATCTGTTTTACTGGCAAAAGTTTCAAATAAATATGAAGCAACTTCTTTCCACGCATTGTTTTTTTTATTCTTATCTTTATAATCCTCAGAAGAAGAATCCCACAAAACTACCCGTTTTTCAACTTCACTTATTACAAGTTCAGGGTCAATCATATTTAATATTATTTCTCACTGAAATCGAAAAATTATATGCTATATTACGACAAAACGGCCGTTGAAAAAACACACTAGACCTGTGTGTGACCGAAATGGTATAAGCAAATAGAAAGCTACAACGCACGCAGACACGTTTCAGCATGTTAAAGACGTCGTCTGCGTTGAAACGGACGTTAAACCAGACGCGCGCTGCTGTGTGACTAGTTATATTGTAAGTATAATAATGCTGAAACGTACGTTTTAACGTGCGTTGAAACGCACGTAAAATAAACGCTCGTCTGTTCCCGGCCTAATTGCTGTACAAAGATCTGCGCTTTAAACGTACGTTCTACTCAAAGTGTACTGATTGACTCGCCTCGTTTAATGTTCGAATCTGAATCAGAGTCTGTCCCTCTACAAATTTCCGAGGTTTACAATCCTTCGCAGATAAATTAGAACACATCAATTCTTAAGAGAATGTTGAAACGGATAAACTAACTATTCATGCTTACAAACACAACATTTTACCTATTGGTTTTCCAAAATTTCATTTATTCGCTCACATTCACAAGCCTGGTACAGCTTTTGTTAAAATTTACACAATGTCAACTTCCCACAATATCAAGTTCCCACAAAAGTATTACCAGATTCGATGAATATTTATTGAAACAAAACAGACACATCATGTGGTGTTCGTTATTTATGTTCTGTACAAAATAATGTTTTTTATTCTTTTTTAAATAAAAATCGATACTAATCAACCGAATGGAAACAATTTCATTGTCTGCTTGGTGACTAAAATTGCTTCATATTCGAGAAAATATTGAATAAATAATTTTCATCCACAATATGATTTAGTTTTATGGAAGCAAAAAATATAATCAAAATAGCTAGTACTGTGATGAAATATGTTAAATTATAAAATATTTTCAAAAATCCATCAAACCTAAATTGGAAATGTATAATTATCAATCCTCATCTGATGCGACAACGCTTCAATGTGGTAAAATATATAAACTGGAGATGAATAATTTTATTAATCGTTATTCGCAAATGATGGTATTTATTTTATCCGAAAGCAAAATATGACAGAATGATAATATATATTTTACAGATAATATTTCACAGATAGTACAAACCATTTCGATTATTACTATTTTAAATGGAACTAACTGTTCCTAATTAATTCCACTAATGGAAAAATTTATGAAAATTCCAAAAAATTATTGATAATTAGACGTCAAAAAATAATAGTTCAATACTATTAAACGCTTTATAAAATTGGAAAAATAATTGCCAAAGAGCAGACCGTCCACTAAGAAGCAACAACTACTTCTCGGGCTATATGCCCCGACAGACGTTGAACTACACTTCTTAAGTAAACGGAGTTGGTATATCTGTTAAGATAGAACCAACCAATCTGGTTTGCGATTAGAAGGAATAACATCACTTGTGGACCGGTTTCGGCGTATTGCGCCTCATCAGCACAAGGTAGATGCTATTCGTCCAGAAGCTCTGAGAGCATAGTCCATATCCATTATTGATAATTATTTCGATATTGACATATCATCGTCAGAATGACAGAAGTTACATTTTATGTGATGCCTACTTGATGTTTAATATTTTGGCTAGACCAAATAGTTACCTATCTTCTGATTGACTCGATATATATTGGAACGGTATATGAACCGTCCATAATAGACAAACCGTCTTCAAATAAATACCACATATGTATTCAGAGTTTATTAATCATATATTATTGTCACTATTAAACCTTAAATTTATCATGAATCTTAAGGAATAAACCAAGGACCTGATTACAAATTATTTAACAAGCGATAGAATGACAATTTAGCTTGTCATATCTGTGTAGATGTACAAAGTATTATTAACAAAAATTTTAACACATGAAATGATAAAGTATAACATCTATAGCAAACTTAGAAACATAAAAATCATTCCAATCTGTGAAAGCAATAAATTTAATTGAAATATACATCAAAATTAATAGTATCAGAAAGTAACCGGAAAGGATGTTCATAACATAAGATTTCCAGGTAGAGAAAATTAAGTTATTGTTAATAATATTTGAAATCATAATGTAGTCTTATGAAATGATACAATATCACATGCTAAATAGTTGTTGGTAATCAATAGGGATGAAATGCATGGTACTATGTA
Source organism: Lochmaea crataegi (assembly GCA_947563755.1). Taxonomy (NCBI): domain Eukaryota; kingdom Metazoa; phylum Arthropoda; class Insecta; order Coleoptera; family Chrysomelidae; genus Lochmaea; species Lochmaea crataegi. Next base: position 12,215,904 of record OX387424.1, on the reverse strand, counting down.
TTCAGATATAACATTTGTATGAAATTTAATTTATTTACCAATAAAGATGGGTGAAAACTATGCATGGATTATCCTGATCACTCCTTGTTGGAAATTCTTACAACAATAATGATAGAAAGTTTGTTTAAAATATCTAAAAGTTGTAAATTATTGTATATTTGAGAGGTTAAATTGAGGTAGTTCAAATTTCATTCTACGGTATTAGATGTAATTTGATGGAGAATGGATGATTTAACGCATGAATTAATTTAGGGCTATAAAATTTTTTCAATTTTCGTGGCTAAAAGGGTAACTAGTGCCCAAGGCCAAAAAACAAAAAAAAAAAATTTCCTCGAAATTCTGTATTTAAAACAAAGTGCGTGATATAAGAAGTAAGAAGTGTTGAATAATAGTCTAGTCTTTCGTTATAAACAATTATATAGGGGGAAGAAGTGTATTTAGCAACAAAAACTTAATTTAAATTTCATTATTATGAACTGTCAAATTAATATTTGTTAGCTTAATTTCGGACTTAATAGCAATTTTGAGAGGGAACGACATGCATTGGGATAGATGGTAGATCATAATCTTCAATTTTAATATGTTTTAAGTTAGTTTTCATAAAAATTCAGTAATTTTTATTATAATTAGTGAGGTTATGTCAACCAAAATTAGCCAGGCAGTCTGTTTTTGAACGTTGTACAAGGAACCTCGTTTCTCTTGGGCTCCGCCGTCATTTGATTCATGACGTAATTTCATAGGTGACCCAAAATCAACAACGGTTTTTTTGATCTGTCAAAGAAAGAAGGAAGTGACATTAAAAGAGTTATTTGTGTATTTAGAGCGTAAAGTTACAGATTGCCGCTTGAGAAAGAAAGTTGCCGCGCGACGAGGAGCGGAGCGCGGCAATCTTTTGAAAGCGGAAATTTTACTTTACGCTCGAAAAATACACATAATTTTTTCTACAGTCGCCCTTTCAATAATTAAAACAGTTTTTTATATTATCTTATGTTATAATAGGAGTGAGAATAATCGTCATTTTCGCTATTCATCATGATTAACCTTAAAAAGATCTACTGACTAGGGATTTTAAAAAATAATCAATTTTTAGATAAATCGATTATTATTTCCTTATAATCGATTTTTATAGTAATATTAATCGATTTTTAGTAAATCGATTTTATAAATTACTTGTTTAAATCGATTTTTGGAAACGGCTCCTATTATTAATTGACTAGTTATCAAAGTTTTGACAACTTTTGACAATTATTGACCATTTTTCAAAACTTTAACAATTATTGACCATTTTTGACAATTATTTTGACCATTTTTCAAAATGATGACAATTTTTAACCATTTTTGACAGTTTTTGACAATAATTGTCCATTTTTAAGTTTTTAACAATAATTGACAATTTTTAACCATTTTTGATAGTATTTGACAATTTTTCAAAATTTTAGACCATTTTTCAAAATTATTGACCATTTTCGATAATTATTGAAAATTGTTAACAATTATGGACCATTTTTCCAAATTTTTGACCATTTTTGACAATTATTGACCATTTTGACCATATTTCAAAATTTTTGACAATTATCAAGTATTTTTCAAAGTTTTGTCAACTTTTAACAATAATTGTCCAGTTTGATAGTTTTTGACAATTATTGGCCGTTTTTGACAATTTTTCAAAATTTTTCAATAATTTTAACAATTTTTCAAAAATTTTGACCGTTTTTCAATATTATTGACCATTTTTGACAATTATCGACCATTTTTCAAAATTTTAACAATTATTGATCAATTTTGATAATAATTGTCCATTTTTGACAGTTTTTAAAAATAATTGACAATTTTTAACCATTTTTGATAGTTTTCGACCATTCTTGACCATTTTGACTATTTTTCGAAATTTTAGACCATTTTTCAAAGTTATTGACCATTTTTGATAATTATTGAAAATTGTTGACAATTATGGACCATTTTCCCAAATGTTTGACAATTATTGACCATTTTTGACCATATTTCGAAAACTTTAACAATTATCAACTATTTTCCAAAATTTTGACAATTTTTAACAGTAATTGTCAATTTTTGACAGTTTTTGACAATTTTTGATAGTTTTTGATAATTATTGGCCATTTTTGACAATTTTTCAAAAATTTTGACAATTTTCCAAAAATTTTAATAATTACTGAATGCTTGATGTCAAGAAGATGATTAGCGTAATGGGGTTTATCAGGTTGTTTTATTATGTATGCTTGTAGGTGTTCATTGTGCCTAACTTAAAAATTTCGAATTGTTTGGCCAATATAGACAGCATTACATTCTGGACATTTAAGTTCATATATCCCAGACTTTTTAAATGGGGATATTTTGTTTTTATATTTAACAATTTTTTACTTACATTGTTTTCTATTTTAAAATAAATTGTTGTATTTGTTGCTGAAAATATTGTCGGGGGAGCATGAGTGCGCAGCACGAGTTCAATCTTCTTATTGCTCTAGCTTCGATAATTAATCGTAGCACGAGTTATATTTGTAAGAGAATATAATTATTACAATCAGATGAAAACAAAAATTACGCAGCAATATTTGAAATGTCAAAGTTGACAGTACTCATTTTTTTCATTAGTGGGCCATATTAATAAACAATGAGGTAGTAGCATGCAGTGATAGAACTATCATCAGTTTGATAGCCTCTTACTACACTATTTCAGCCAATTAAAATTGTAGAAAAAGGGTCAGATGACACGTGAATTGAATTCTCTTTGGAATATTATTAAAAATATTACCAGCATGTGATGGTTTTGTAATTTTGTATTTTTTGGTTGTAAGGAAATATTGGTTGTAATGCCACTTTTTAATTTTTCATTAATTTATTTATTTATTACATGAAATGAATCAGATATAGCTTCAACATCTCAGTCAAATGGCTTTCTCTATGAAAAATAACAAATTGCCAATATGATCAAAAATATGAAACCTTCAAAGGTTAAACATCAAACAAAAAATGACATATCAGCTTCAAATTCAAAAAGTAGAAAGTATAAGTGGAAAGATAACGTTTGAAAGACATTTATCAAACAAATACTGAAGATATTGATCTAAATCTAGACAACGCCGCTTGCAAGATTTTAGGATTAAAAAGGGATCCTCACACTGCCGTCTTCAAAATATCAGCAAATTACGCTCTTGAGTCTGAAAACCTTACAAAACGCAAGATTCTTTCGAACATCATGTTTTGATCCACTCGGTATGGTAAATCCGTTGATTGTCAACGGTAAGATCCTGATGCAAGAACTGTGTTAATTGAAACTCACGTGAGATGAAATTATCACTGATTTGCAAATACTTAAAAAGTGGAAAAAGTATAAAAGATAATTTGTCACACATTCATGATATAGCTATTCCTCATTTCGCATTTCTTTAACAATCCATCTTTTTGCTGATGCGAGTCAGATGGCATACGGCGCTTGCTTTTATTCAGTTGCCGTTTATTTTGATAATTCAATTTCTTCAAATCTCATCACGGCTAAATCACCTGTCGCACCTTTAAAAAATAGCAGGTAGCTTTAATTTATATAAAAAATTCACCTGGGCAATTTAATGTTTTCGTCACTAACAGAATATCAAATATTCAAACTCTCAGTAAAACATTTGTATGGAGACATGTTAAAAAAAATTGAACCCAGCTGATATGCTGTCTCGCGGAATTTTTAACAAGTCATCACTTTCCTTTTGATGGACCTGGATGGACCTGATTTTTAATGTGACCCGGAAATTGATTTTGATGAAAATAATACATTTTCGCCTATAAATAATATATAGAATTATTACAGTCTCCTGTAAAATTGTCGTATTTAGTAAGGCGTGTTACCAACAGATATCAAAGAATATTCTTTGATATCTGTATAAATAATATACCGGACAAAAAAAAATTCGATAAGGACATTCCAAACATTTGTATTTCGCTGGGCTCTTCATATTCGAGCCTCACGATTACGCAAGGCACCAGTGATTAAATGTTACTTCGCTATATTCATTTGCATGGCAACGAAAGTCATACATATTGAGGTTATGAGTGATTTTACAACGGATGCTTTATTGCCCGCAGAGAAAATCCACATACCATTTACAGTGATAATGGTACTAACTTTAGGGGCGCTAATAATCAGCTTAAAGAACTTTACAAACTACTTAATCCACAACCTGCTTTTGACAACGTTAAATGTTATTTAGAACAAAACGAAACCCAATAGAAATGTATTCCTCCTCGTTCTCCGCACTGGGGAGGAATATGGGAATCTGCGGTCAAAAGCGCTAAATATCATTTGGTTCGATTAATGGGTAATTCCCAATTTACATTTGAAGAATTATATACCATTCTTACATAGATAGAAGCAATTCTGAACTCACTACCGTTGTATCTATTGTCATGCGATCCAAACTACTTACAACCTCTGACGCCTGGTCATTTTTTGATAGGCACCGCAATGACCGCCTATCACGACATTGACTCAATTGAAACGCCAGTTAATATATTGAGATTCTGGAAACGATGTACGCAGATACATTAATCTTTTTGGAAGCATTGGTCTGTTGGTTATCTGAATCATCTACAACTCCGTCCCAAGTGGTTACGCCCAGTCTCAGTAAATGATTTGGTAGATATTAGTAAAGAGCAAGGATACTCTTCCGTTTCGGTGGCCACTTGCCCGAGTCATAGAGACTATCGCCGGTAAATATGTAAAAATCCGCGTTGTTTGTAAAAACCGCTCACGGTGAATAAATAAACTCATACCTTCAATGGTATCGGAAAATTGAGATAATGTTATTACCTGTAGTGTTTTCAATTTGTTATTTAAGTTTAGGTTTTAATCCACTTTTCATTTTATGAATTCTGCTTTTTTTACGCGATGAAACAACTTGCCGCGCGCGCCCCCCAAGTATGGAGAAATTCATAAAACCTCATGGTAGTTTTCCAATTACAGCATTATGCGGCATAGTGCTTAACGGTGAATGTTCTAACTACAGCAAGGACTCGCACAATTGAGCATTTTGAAGAGTACTGCTTTGATGTGATGCGCGCACTGATACCAACTAAGTATTAGAAAATATGAGAATTTTTCTTTCTATAAGTTGGCGTTGATAAGAATCTTGCTTACACTATTATTAATAATATTGTTTATTTAAAATAATTTCTAAAACTTTCAACGTAATTTTTGTAAAATATTTATAACCGAATTTACATTGTTTTTGAGAGTAAATCTAAATATGGATGAAGGTAACAAACTCCCTATTTTTTAGTATTATGTTTAAAGTGTAAATAATTTTCATTTGAATAATCAAATCGAAAATTGTCCATACAGTTTTTTTTTACAGGAATATACTTTTGCCAGCATTGCAATGGTTGCTAAGTCTATGAATGTTTTTGTCTCACAATACTGAACCTTATGCACTCTGCCGGTGCACTTGAAAACTAATGCACGTTCCAATTAAGCATTAACACATCTCGGCATCTTGCGCCACTGAGTCGCATTATTTGCTGTATTTGGAAAACTACCCATTTCTCCAAGTGATTCAGTTCCCACCTCTAACCTCCAATATGCACCACGCCGCAATCTATTATTTATCCCCACTTTAGACGACCTCTCTAAAATCAGTATAATTCGATACTCCAAAGTACCCAGACCGTGTTAGGGAACTATCACTCCCCTCAAACGCTGATTAAACCAACCGAACATTATCTCCGGTCTTTTGCAGTAACGTAGATTCAACTCCTGTGTCCGCGAAATTTTTGTCACTACGGCAACCTTGTATAACCGGCCGGCCGACCGACCGGCTTTTGGATCGATTTCAAACAATTTTAACGGAATATGAAAATATACAGGGCGATATAGAATTAATGAATGAGGAAGAGCACTTTCTAAATACCCAAAGAACAGAACGGGAACAATTTGAGCAAATATACTTTGAAAGTTTGAGTAGGTGTAAGGTATTCATAACAGATTATTATAATCATTTTAATGAAATTAAAGATTCTAAAAGTTCTGCCAGCACAAATAATTCCTTAACTAACAGTTCCACAAATGGGAATAATGGGTCGCAGTTGCAGGGAGTGAAGCTTCCTGAAATAAAATTACCTAAGTTTTCCGGTCAATACGAACATTGGCTGGAATTTAGAGACACATTCGACTCTCTAATAAATAAAAATGCAGCTTTAAGTGAAATTCAGAAGTTTCACTACCTGCGCTCGGCCTTAGAAGGTAGTGCTGCTCAAATTATACGTGCTATTGAATTCTCGTCAAATAACTATACAGATGCTTGGTGCACTCTATTATCTAGATATAACAAGGGGGGTGTACTTGTTTACAATCATGTAAAATCAATTTTCGATATTCCGCAAATGGCACATGAATCGTCAACGGAATTAAGACGTGTGATGGACACGGGGTCCAAACATATGCGGTCATTAATAACGCTTAAACAACCGGTTGAAAGGTGACACACACTGCTAATTTTCGTATTAACCAATAAATTGAATAAAAAGACAGCTCGTGAGTGGGAGGAAAGGAGAGTTAGAATTTCCAATAAAACAAATATGCAAAATAGTGATGAAATTATCTTACCATCCTTTGAGGATTTTTCGAATTTCATGAAACAAAAAACTGATCTGTTAGAAACTCTAGGTTTAACCGCGGAACGGTCAGCGACAAGGGGTTCTCGCGCCACTCATGCAATAAGCCATAATACTAAAGATTCGGATTCTACACGAACTTCAAATAATGTACAATGTGCATTCTGCAAAGATACTAATGTTCAATGTTTTTAAATTTACCGGTTAACGATAGGTTCGAAAAGATTAAGGGTCTTAACCTTTGCATCAACTGCCTGCGTGGCAATCATACAAGTAAACATTGTTTTTCCGGAAACTGCAAAAAATGTCGCGGTAAGCATAATACACTTTTACATTTTGAACCAAAACCAAAAGCAAATACGATGCCAATTAATAGTAGGGAAAATCAAGTAACGGGCCAACCTATTTTTGCTCAGCCAAAAATTGAAAAAACCGCTAATTATGCAGTTAACAATATCACATCTAACATTAGGGCAAATGTGGTGTTGTTATCAACAGCGTTAGTTCACGTTCAGGGCAAAACCGGTGATTTACAAACATGTCGTGTACTCTTAGACTCAGCTTCTCAGTCCAGCTTCATTACAAAGGAATGTTGTGAGAGACTCGGTGTGGATTGTTCTTCGGTGGATATATCAGTCATCGGAATTAACCAGGTCACTTCTACCATTGATAAGATGTGTACTATTTCTCTGCACTCAATGTTCAATTCATTCAAATCACTCGTTTCTTGTCTTGTCATTCCCATTATAAATGATCAATTATCTTCAACTGGCTGATCCGAGGTTTGCAACAGTAGACAAAATAGACGTTCTTCTAGGAGCCAGTAACTTCTATAATTTAATGTACATAGGACAGGTTCGTCTAGGGGTAAACAAACCTACTCTTCAAAAAACCGTTTTCGGATGGGTGGTCTCAGGATCAACCTATCCAACCATTCCTTCACAGACAACTTGCAAACATGTGTCCAATGCTGATCTTCAGAGCCAACTGAAATTGTTTTGGGAAACGGAGGAGGTCTCTTCAGAGAGTCAGGTTGTATCCAGCGATGATCAACAAGCAGAAGAGATCTTCCAGAAAACCACTTGTCGTGATCCCTCTGGTAGGTTTATGGTGCAAATCCCATTCAAACAACCGCCGTCACTCCTGGGCAACTCTCGAATTACCGCGCATCGGAGGCTAAAATCAGTACAATGGAAAATATCAAAAAATCCTTTTATGACCACTATGTATACCGATTTTATGCAAGACTATCTAAATCTGGGACATATGAGTCCTAAACCCTGCAACCCGGAACTTTCATATTTTTAACCCCATCACGGAGTTTTTAACGAAAACAATCAAACTACGAATCTGCGGGTCGTATTCGATGGATCGGCACGAACCGACTCCGGTGTATCGCTCAATGATTTGCAATTTATTGGTCCTTCCATTCAGGACGACCTTCTATCTATTCTACTCAGGTTTCGTCAACATCAAGTTGTTGCGTGTGCTGACATTATAAAGATGTTTCGACAAATTCTCGTAGATCCTTTACACAGTCCACCACAAAAAATACTTTGGGATGAGACCCAAGACATACAAGAATTCGAACTAAATACCGTTACTTATGGTATGGCATCCCCGCCTTGGCTAAGTGTTAGGTGTTTAAAACAATTAGCCTTGGAAAATGCTGATGTATACCCTAAGGCGTCTGAAGTTATTGCAACGGACGACCTTATTACCGGGGGTGATATCGAAGGAGAAGTTATAAAACTTTGTGATGAAGTCACAACTATCCTTTTGTCAGGCTGTTTTCATTTGCAGAAGTGGGCTTCTAATAGTAAGAACCTCCTTGATAATGTGCAAGCTAAAAACCCTCAAGTTATCTTCAAGCTGGGGGATGGTGAAAAAACTAAGACCTTGGGTATATTCTGGTCTCCTTAATCCGATCTACTCAAATATAACATAAGTCCACCTTCCTTTACGTCAATCACTAAACGTCTTGTGTTAAGTGACATTGCCAAAATTTTTGACCCCTTGGGGCTCTTGGGTCCTTGTATCATCGATGGGAAGATTATCCTACAAAGACTTTGAGGCTTGAAAACCTCTTCGGACGAATCCCTACCGTCCCATCTAGACACAAGGCGGAGAGACTCTCGTATACAATTGCAAGATTTAAACCGATTGGAAGTACCTAGATGCGTCGTGTGTTCAGACTGCATTGATTTTCAAATTCATGGTTTTTCTGATGCCTCCATGGAATCTTATGGTGCGTGCTTGTATATCCGGAGCATTAATCAAGATGGAACTGTAACTGTGAGGTTACTGTGTGCAAAAACTAAAGTGGCCCCCCTAAAAACCCTTACTATACCCAGATTGGAACTGTGTGCAGCTCAACTCCTAGCCGAGCTGTTTCGAAAGGTGATGTCATCCATCAAGGTAACGGTTTCTCAAATGTTCTTCTGGAGTGATTCCAGTATTTCCTTATCCTGGATCAAAACCGAACCCCACTTATTACAAACCTTTGTCCAGAATCGAGTTGTACGGATTCAAAATCTATCAAACCCTAGTGATAGGAATCATGTCGTTAGTAATGATAATCCCGCTGACTTATTATCAAGAGGGTTAAGCCCTGGTGAATTGGAAACTCGTTCCTTGTGGTGGTGGTCAGGTCCAACATGGCTTAAAACTCCCCAAGAGAAGTGTCCAAAATCTGCAATTCGATTCAAGGGCGACTTACCCGAAATGCGGAATCCAAAAATTGCTTGTCACTCTATACAATTATTGTGCGATGCGGATAAAATTGGAAACTTTTCGTCATACAGTCACCTGCAAAGAGTCGTGGCCTGGTGCTGGAGGTTCAGTTCAAACTGCAAGAAATAATCCACGAAAGAGATTTTTAAACACTAAGTGCAACCGAGCTAAAGAGGTCCACTGACTCATTAGTACGAATTTCTCAGCATGAAATGTTTAAAGAAGAAATCACAATTTTGTCAAAAAATAAACCTTTACCGATCCGAAGTAAGCTATTGTTTATGATAAACCCATTTCTCGATTATTCAAATATTCTTAGAGTTGGTGGACGTATTCAACAATCAAATCGAAAAATGGTCGTGGCGCGAAGGTCACTAAGGCCTATATTTGTCTGTTTATTTGTTTTACAACAAAATGTATACACATAGAGTTGGTTAGCGATTTGACGTCAGAATCCTTTGTCGCGGCGTTTCGTCGATTTATAGCAAAACGAGGGAAACCGTTTGAAATATTTTCCGACAATGGGACGACTTTTGTTTGGAGCTGAATCTGAAATAAAGGAACTGGGTAAATTCATTTACTTTAATCAAAATAAATTGCAAGAATCTCTTAACACCTTTGGGGTGAACTGGAAATTCATTCCTGCCTTCTCTCCTCACATGGGTGGGATTTGGGAAGCCGGCATTAAATCGACGAAATCTCATTTAAAAAAGGTTTTAGGTAATGCCAAATGTACCTTTGAAGAATTATCCACAGTTTTGACGGAAATTGAGGGCATTTTAAATTCACGGCCTATTACCCCACTCTCTCCTGACCCTGTTGATTTCCAAGCCCTTACTCCCTCTCATTTCCTCATTGGACGTGCACTTTCTTCGCTACCAGATCCAGACATGACGCAGTTACCTGTGAATCGGTTATCTAGATTTCAATTCATTTAACGCTTAAAGCAGCTATTTTGGGATCGATGGTCCAAGGGATATATTTCGGAGATGCCGTCTCGCACCAAGTGAAAGTCCAACCAAGGCTCCTTGACAGTCGATTCACAGGTATTGTTAAAGGACGATCACACGCCACCATTAAAGTGGCCTTTGGGACGAGTTCACAAACTTTATTTCGGCCACGATGGTAATGCACGAGTAGCGGACTTTGGAACGGGCTCCAAAATAGTGCGCCGTTCATTCGCAAAACTTTGTAAGCTTCCTGTGGAAGACGAACACTAGTGAAATTCCTTTGACATGGTTTTATTTTCAGAACATTATTTAGTTTCATAAAGTTTATTCGTTTGTCTTAAGCATACATTGTATTAATGTTTTTTTTGCTATTATTAGTTGTTTTATGCCTAAATTGTATTCATTTTTCTTGATGCTATGTAATAACTACATTTATTCTATTGAAAGTCAATCCTTTCAAGGCCGGGGGTATGTTTCCGCGAAATTTTTGTCACTACGGCAACCCTGTATAACCGGCCGACAACAATACTTGCCACGTTTTTTCCCTCTCTCTATGTCAACCATTGAACGAGCAACATGTGAATTAGTGTTAATAAATAACTGTTTGTTTTACAAAAAATATCATTTTAACCCGTGTGAAAAGTACTAATTCCAACAACTCCTGTAAGTCGTGAGGAAGCCAGTTTACTTATACTTTTATAGCTCTATCATTGTAAAACATTGCAGAGAGTAAAGTGAATTAACTGCCCTGTAAGTGAGGAAAGTGAACAGTAGATGCTGCCAAGTGGTTCAGCTTGGCAGGAAAACTGATTAATGTATTTATTTGTAACCTGGAAACTGTGTATCTGCGCATTTTTCAATAAATAAATACTCGATTGTCAATCTAACTAACATCAATTTGTGTTCCTTGTTCAATTCTCGGGTGACCGAGTGGTCCTTCACCCGCTACTGTCGAAGGGCAATGGAAGAGTAAGGGTCGCTCTACCATCTACGCACCAGCAACGATATAACTATCCACTGCTCTTTTGCTTCCACCTTACTCCATCCAGATATGGATCTTAAAACTTAAGGTCAAAGCAATGACAGTTCAATCGCGACAATCATTTTTTATTTACACGTATTCACCATTGTTAAGTACTTAAAATTATTAGAATATGTCATGCAAATAAATAAATAATAATTTTGCCTCACTCAATATTTTTCGACTTTCTCCGCGTTGCCAAAATAATTTTTTCTACACCTAGATGTATATTATCTATTTTCTGCACAATTTACAGAATGTAAATGTAGGCCATTCCGGTTAACTGAACGGATATGATTTCATATATATCCTAGAACGTATATGAAATCCACCAATCAGCATTTGCGTTTAGTACCCGCCAACTAATCTTTTTTCAATTTCATAGAAACGTCAAAATAACTTGTCAAAATATTTCTATAGTTTTTAAGAAAAATATCAGTAAAAATGAGTGATTCCAGTGATGAATCAATAAATAATTTTCCACCAGATATTCGCTTAGCCGCAAAGGAGACGTATAACGTATAGAAACAGAATAAAACGAATATTTAAGGGTACTCCTCACAAACGTCAGTTTTTATGTGATACATTTGACGTTATAGATAGATGATTAGTATATTCATCGGGAGTCCAGTGGTAAGTATCCCAGCCTCTCACGCGGTAGATCAGAGTTCGATTCCCCGTTGGGAAATTTTTTTTAAATTTAAATTTTATTTCTAAATAATAATAAAATAATAATAATAGTAAAATTATTAAAAATTTTTAATTTGAAGTTATATTATATTAACATATTGAAGCAAACACTTGATCACGTCATTAATTAAGCTGAATAGGGATATATTTTAACAAAACCATTATTATACAGTGATTCATAAGTAATGGGCCCAATTGTAACTATATGTTCAGAAAAAATAAATAATATTTCATTCAATAACAATGGGTCTCAGTCGGCTCCTTATTGAGATACGGGATTTCATAAAGTGGAAATTATGATATAGATTGTTGTTAATAGATCAGCTATTTCATTAGATAATGACTCGAAAATTGGGTATTCGCTAGTTTAAGTGAGGGCAAACAAAAATATCCGAGACTATTTTAGTTAACTCGCAGATGCCGCCATATACGCCATAGTGGATAGATTAAATCAGCTGGTTACCCAATTTTTTTGACTCATTAATTCACTACTTGATTGATTTAGATAGCTTCATCAGTCCTGACCAATAATGCTATTCTTCCTTGATCCTAAAAATATTAACTGTCTTCGAAATATTTGAATTTTACTAATTCACCGTATTGCCCCCGAAGTTGTACTTAATTAAGATGAAGACAATAACGGTTTGGCTGTCCCCAGTTACATAAACCTTTCATGATATTTGCTGTTCAATAAACAAAAAAGTTTTACTGAACACGGTGTTTCCATCAACATTCCATGGCATGCTTGTGTCCTTTCTTTTACACTTAAATAGGAGTATTATGTATTACCTTTTTTATTGGTTTTTTCGATAACTTATGTTACCGAAACCACACCACACCACTTTTGATATTTTTCTTGTTCTAATTTTTCCGTTTTTTCGTTAAATGAGTTCAGCATAAACTATGTATAATTTCAACATTTTAGCTATCGATTGCTGTAATTAGATATTATATTAATAAAAATCCGCAACATTCTTTTTTATTTTTGAATATTTGGCAAAGTCATCCGCAAATTGATGTGATATTGCCAATGCCTTTAAAATGGACTTCTTAGCAATTTTAGGAAGTGTAAAGGGTGTCTTTGCTTACCAAAAGTGTCTTAAAAAAGTTTGTTGAAGACAAGGTAGGTATTAGAGGCGAATAAAACAACAAACTATAGGACAATAAAATATCTTTATAGAATACATAACATCTATCTATTCTTTATAAAATACATAACATCAGTCTTTTCGTGAATTTATAAACTTAAAAATGGATCTGAGATCAAATAAAGGACTTAACCCGTTTGCAAACGTCCAAAAAAACAAGCATATTATTAATATTATAAAAACTTAAGACAATATTAAAACAAAAGCATCCCCTGGAAGATGTTGGTTTCTCTAATTTCTTGACAACATCCATTTCTTTTACATATGATGTGTCCTCAACATTGGGATAGACAAATCCATTTTTCTTTCTTCTCAGATACTTCACTACAAACCCATCATCATCTATTTCTATAACTTCTCCAACATAATGTTTGACAATTTTCCTAGTCGGGAACGCTACAATCACAAAATCACCATTGGAGGTTTTTTTCTGGTTGATGAGTGAAATAAGAGGCAGGTCATCGTCTTCAGTTGCATCTTCCAAAACCTCCAAACTATTGTTTCTATCCAACATTTCATCCTCCAAAAAACTTTCGGTTTCATTTACGTCATCCAGATTTTCCTGGCTCACAGATGTAGATGGTGCGATGGTATTAAATTAAAAATATTAGGCGGTTTGGCAAAGTCACCATCGTTGGCAAAGTCACACTGCTCTACGGTACATAAAAATAAACAAATCTTACTTTATTACTTTATAATTTTTGTGTCGTCTATTTCTAATGGCAACATCACATAAATTCACTTTATTTTAAAACAAAATTTCCTTATTTGCAATGCTAAGAAGAATTCGATACACTATACTTACATTGATGATGAATATTAATTTTTGGAATAGTGTCTTTGATTTTATCAATTATTTCCAGGGCAACCATGTAGTGAACTAGTGATATTCAAATATCTTGAAACCGTTTAATATTTCCAAAATGAAAGAAGTATAGCATTTTCATATGAAGCTATCCTAATTGAATAAGTGAGTAGTTAATTATTGAGTGACAAAAAATGAACAGCTGATTTTATCTATTAAATATGGCGTATATGGCGACATATTTGTGAGTTAACTCAAATCGTCTCAAGTCATTATCCAGAAAAATATCTGATCAATTAACAAAATCTATTTAATATTCTTCACTTTAACATCCCGTGTCTCAATAAGGAGCAGAGCTAGACCCATCATTGTTGTTAAGTGAAATATTATTATTTTTGTCTTCTGAACGTATAGCTATAATTGAATCACTTGAACCAGTTCATTCCATCCAATTCAAAATATTTGACAACTGTTTATTTCCCCATTCTTCCGTTATTCAATAATCTACCCATTCAATTATGTATCTATCTATTCAACAATCCAGCGATAGATGGCGAGTGCCTTTGTAATTTCGGAGAAATGAAGGAAATACATCGATAGCTCATCATTACACATAAGTGAAATGATTTTAAAGTGAATATTCCATTTTTGATTGCTTTGTCAACAATCTCGAAGCGGTCCCGATTCTAGTTCATGAATAAATAAAAATGATAAGTGATTCATCAATGACAAACTCTAAACTTTCTATGTTTACTCACCACATTTTTGGACCGACACGAATGAAAAAGAAATTTTCAAGAGTCGTGACGAAATATCAATTATTTATTCAGTATATGATCATTTTTATATATTGATAATTCAATACAAGTGCTATCCTACCGAGCGGCAGAAAAGGGAACTTGTTTGTTGTACATTGTTTTATAACCTCACTTTCTTTGCCATTGTTTGATTTCAGTTTAGAAGTTGTCTTTGGATTTCCGTTCTTATTATTATATTTGTTGCCGTAAAACTACTATTTGTTGAGAATTCATAGGTAGAGAGCGATTCATAGGTAGAATGAGTTTTGTAGTTTGTTGCATAATTGGTGTACAAAGCTACAAATAATATATTAATATCACTCTTGTTATCCACCTTTTAGGACTATTATTATATATAAGCCAAAAAATGACTTCTATTGAAATACCTAATGCAAAGAACACACTTTTATCAATTTAATCACTAGTATTAAAATAAATGCTTTATTTCATTAAAGTAGCCCCTTTCCGATCTCCGTTTTGAAACAAGGAAGCACAAGAATGGCACTGAGAAAAACAACTGTGGAGATTGGCACTTTTTCCTACACAATGTAGGACACAAACATGCCATGGAATGTTGATAGAAACAACGTGTTCAATAAAATTTTACGTTTATTGAACAGCTTGAAATATTTTATTGTTAGGTAATCTGATTCATTCTTGTTCTAACATAAGTAAATATGCCTAGACATGATCACTTTTCAGACGCAGAAATGGGAGATATGATTTGCGTTTTTGCAAGAAAAAGTTTTTCTGGTTAAGCAGCATCCTGAAAATATCATGAAGAGTATATCTAACTGGAGACAGCCAAACCGTAAGATATTCCAAAATCTTTATAATCGATTGGGTGAAACAGGTTTAAGACTTTTTCAATATTGTTTTTGTTTTTATTAAATAGCGTACAGTAAAGTACAACTTCGGGGGCATTATGGTGATTTAGTAAAATTCAAATATTCCGAAAAAGGTTGATATTTTTAAGTTTAAAGAAGTATCAAAAAATTCAAAATTGAAATCTTTGTATGTTGATTTTCTAGATGAATATTCTCAATTAGATCACATGTCCGAAGTGATTATCCCAGAAACCAAACCCAATCTTGAATATTTTTTACCACATCATGGGGTCTTGAATGAAAATAATCAAACCACTAAATTGAGAGTGGTATTTGATGGTTCCTGTCGAACTAGTTCAGGTCTCTCGTTTAACGATATTCAATGTGTAGGACCGAAAATACAAGATGATCTTATTTCTGTACTTTTGAGATTTAGGCAACATCAAATAGCTTTCTGTGCGGACATAATTAAAATGTACCGACAGATTCTAATCAAGCCTGATCAAAGGTCGTTGCAAAGAATTGTCTGGCGTCGAGAAGCCACTGATGAAACTAAGGTGTTTGAACTAAATAGTGTCACATATGGAACAGCCGCTGCACCGTGGTTAGCGATACGATGTTTAAAAGAATTATCATTAGAAAACTCCGTGAAGTTTCCTGAAGCATCGAAAGTTGTGGCTTCGGACTTTTAGGTGGATGACATCTTGACAGGTACTGATTCAGTTCAAAGTGTACAAATATTAATTGACGACGTTTAAACTATTTTATCAGGTGGTTGTTTTTTACTTCAGAAATGGGCTTCTAATAGTAAAGATGTTTTACAGTATGTCCAAAGCAAAAATCTCATTGCATTACAAAAACTTGGAGATGCCAAAGGTATGAAAACTTTAGGATTGTACTGGGATGGTGAAAATGATACCTTAAAATATAACATAGGGGCAAGTAAACAAGATCAAACCGTAACCAAAAGGTCTGTTCTGTCAGACATTTCACAGATTTTCGACCATTTAGGTCTGCTAGCTCCATATATCGTTGTAGTAAAAATTCTTATGCAACTATTGTGGATGATAAAACTAAATTGGGATGAGTCATTACCTTCTGAATTATATACAAGGTGGGTTAATTTTAGGCAAAATTTAATATATTTGAATGACTGTCATATACCTAGAATAACTATTTGTGCTAACCCTACCGTAATCGAACTTCATGGATTCTGTGATGCGTCTCTAGAAGCATATGGGGCTTGCATTTATCTTCGAAGCATTACCAGCGCAGGGGAAATTTATGTAAAACTTTTATGTGGAAAATCAAGGGTTGCGCCTTTGAAATCATTAACCATTCCTCGACTGGAATTGTGTGGTGCACATCTTTTAGGTCAACTAACCGATTTAATTCGGAAGTCGCTAAGGCTCCAAATTAATGGACAATTCTTCTGGAGTGATTCTGCCGTTGTCTTATGTTGGATTAAGTCACAACCAAATTTACTACAATCTTTTGTGCAAAACAGAGTCTCACAAATTCAGTCTTATACTCACCCAAGAGAATGGTCTCATGTTAAATCTAACCACAATCCTGCCTACCTCTTATCCAGAGGAGTTCTACTATACACTTTATTGACTTCTTGTCTCTGGTGGTCTGGTCCTCTGTGGCTATCAAATCCGAGGCAGATTGCCATGCCTCAGAAGTTAAAACTCCAGAAAACATACCAGAACTTAGGAAACAAAAATTAAGTCTCTTGGTATCAAAACCCACTGAATATTTTCCCTTTAACAAATTTTCCAAGTTCAATATCATACGAAGAACCATGGCTTATGTCCAGAGATTCATTTTTAACTGTCGAAATAAAGCCTCTCTACGAAAGTTTGGTGTATTGTCAGCATCAGAGTTAAATTCTTCCGTTTTAACATTGGTTAGATTGTCTCAGATGGAGTGCTTCTTTGAGGAACGATATTTCCTTCAAAAAAATACTAAAGAAATCGCGTATCCTTAATTTAAATCCATTTCTGGATGGCGAAAATATTATTCGTGTAGGTGGACGAATACAAGAGTCATCTTTTCATGTCGATAAGAAACATCCAATGCTGCTCCAATCATTTAACCAAACTTATATTCAAACATGAACATCTCAAACTTTTTCATGCTGGTCCTCAGCTGTTGTTAGCTTCCATCAGAAATCGATTTTGGCCCCTTTCTGGTCGTGATTTAGCCAGGAAGACTGTACACTCCTGCATAGACTGTTTTAGAGTAAAACCTTCACAAAATAATCCTATAATGGGTAATTTACCAAAATCAAGGCTGAGTCCTACATTACCTTTTACAGTAACCGACATAGACTATGCATGGCCCATCATGATAAAAGATCGCAAGGGACGCGGAGCAAAATCATGGAAAGCATATATATGTTTATTTATTTGCCTTTCTACAAAAGCAGTAGACTTGGAATTGGTGCGTGACTTAACTTCAGAAGCTTTTATTGCTACTTTTCGTAGATTTTGTGCAAGACGCGGTAAACCCTCTCAGATGCTTTCAGATAATGGTAGTAACTTTGTAGGAGCTCGATCTGAATTGCATGAACTAGCCAAATTTCTCTTAAATAACCAAAACTCTCTTCAAGAAACTTTCAATGATTTAGGTGTTTCTTGGAAGTATATACCTGCATATTCACCTCATTTTGGAGGTATTTGGGAAGCGGGAATTGAATCGACAAAGGGTCATCTGAAACGTATAATGAAAAATGTAACTTTAACCTTTGAAGAGCTTACAACCTATCTCGCAGAAATCGAGGCGATATTAAATTCACGTCCTTTGACTCCATTGTCATCTGATCCTAGTGATCTTTCGGTGTTAACACCGTCCCACTTTCTCATCACTAACAACTATACCGGATCCAGATTTTCGAGACGTTCCAATTAATCGATTATCTAGATACCAGTTTCTGCAGCAAATGCAACAACACTTTTGACAACGATGGTCTCAGCGAATTACAGACCCGTACCAAATGGAAATCTAACCACCAACAGCTAAAGTTGGGTGCTCTAGTTCTAATAAAAGAAGACAATTTGCCTCCTCTCAAATGGAAACTGGGCAAAATAACGGAGCTTCATCCTGGAAGTGATAGTGTCGCGAGAGTAGCAAGTATTGCCACTGCGAACGGAACAATCAAAAGAGCCTGGTCGAAGATATGTGTATTACCAATTCCTAATGATGAGGACAATATATAAAAAATGTTATTATTGTGTTTTAAGTGTTTAAAAAAAATCTTTTCCATGAACATTAGAATCCCAATTGCTGATTGACAGACTGCAATTAATTTAAGCTGTTAACGTTTTTACCTTGAGAGTTATTCACCTTCTCAAGCGGGGGGGAATATGTTAAGACTTTTAATTAAAATATTTTGTATCGGAATCTTATACGCATTCTGTTGTCATGAAAACAAGTTTTGTTATTATTGTAAAAAAACAACGAGATGTCATTTTTGATATATGTCAACAAATTTGAATAAAACTATAATAAAAACCAATTTCGAAAGTATTAATCCCGAGACGGGAAACTATAACCTGAACAAAGAAGTATAGCATTATTGGGCCAGACTGATTGGGCTATTCAAATTAATTAAGTAGTGAATCAATGAGTCAAAAAAATTGGGTAATCAGTTGATTTCAACTATCCAATATGGCGTATGTGGCGGCATCTGCGAGTTAACTAAAATCCTTTCATGAACATCAACAATTTTGAGATGCAGTTTGTTGCAATCGACAGAGTAAGAGTGGTAATTCAATAGATCACACATGCCAAATTCTCAATATTTCATTTACATATTTTTGTAACGCTTAAACTAAAAATAGTTTCCGTTAGTTTTTTCAAGATTGCTTGTTGAAAACAAAATTAATACGATTATTAGAAACCGAGAAAACGGTCAAGTTCGCTAGGTACTATAAGGAATTTTAAGTTCGTAATGGTTTCGTTAGGTTTTGAAAATTTTGCTATTATGGTCTCTTGAACTGCCACTCTTAATCAGTCGATTGAAGCAAACCGCATCTCAAAATTGGTAATGTTCATAAAATCAATAGCGATTCAGAAAAAATTAAAACAGTTTGCGAGGCCGCCATTTTGGATTCTCAGAATTTAAAAACTCCAACTTTTTCAGAAACACTTCATCTATATTAACTCACATTATAACCTTGAATGATCTTGCCGTTCAAATAAACACAATTTCAAATTATTTAACAATTTTTGGAAAACAGTGTTGATTTTTTTTCTGAACATACTTTTACCGTGTTATCAGTTATAGCAAAACTGAAAGTATGAAAGCGTGAAAGACTCCAATTTCGAGTGCTCTACGTTGTTCTTGCAAGCTGCGTCGAAATCTCCAACGGAATTTATTCGAGAATTTAGTAAAATGGTTAGGGGTCGATATGTTTTCGATTAGGAACGTAATATTCCTCCTCGGAAAAATTTGATTTTTGTGTCACTTCCCAGGACTAATTAATAATATTCAAGTTTATAAAACGATTTATTAACAAATATGATAAAAACGGAAGTTTCCTGTAGGTGAAAAATAAAAAAAATATTATCATCAGTTGGAGACAGCTCGAATAAACATTTAAACCGAGTTTTTTCATAACTCTTCGAAGTCCGGTAATCGTTTAGAGGAAAATTATTTTGGCAATGCGGAGAAAGTCGAAAAATGTTGAGTGAGGCAAAATTGTTATTTATTTATTTGCATGACTTATTCTAATAATTTTAACTTGTTAACGATGGTGGATACGTGTAAGTAAAAAATGATTTTCGCGGTTGTATTGACAATGCTATCACCTTAAGTTCTGTGATCCATATCTGGATCACAGCGTCTCTTACTCTTTCAATACGCTTCGACAGTAGCGGGTGAAGGACCACTCGGTCACCGAAGAAATATATAAGGAACACAGATTGATGTTAGCTAGATTGATAATCGGGTATTTATTTATTGTAAAATGCGCAGATACAAAGGTTCCAGGTTACAAATAAATACATTAAATAATTTTCCTGCCAAGCGAACTACACTTGGCAGCATCTAGCCTCCACTTTCCTCACTAACATGGCGGTTAATTCACTTTACTCCCGGCACAGTTTTACAATAATACAGCTATAAAAGTACAACTAAACTCAGCTTCATCACGACTTACCTAAGACCTTCCGAATTATTTTTTAGCGGTCAGTACATTATCTACATTATTATTATCTTTATTATCGATAAAACAGTTTAACTTGAACATTTTTTCACTTATTTCATAAAATCAGCTAAATCAACCGGATATATAAACTAGACCAATCATGAGAAGTATGGTATGTAAGTTGAGAATTCTGTAACTGTTGGCGATATCCGATACCGAACACTAGTACTACTACTCACCTTCGGCATCTGAAATCTATAACTTGGTTATCCAAACGCGCGTCAGATAGAGTAGAATGTCTAGTGTTATTGTTGGGGTAACTTGTGATCGGTAAAATATGATATGGTTGAATGTGTTTTGGAAATATTCATCCAGAAATGTCACGTGACCGGAAATAATAGAAAAAAGGAAGTATTTCTGGAATTAATACAAGCATCAGTTTCGATGGTTTATAGCTGCCAAACTTCATACTTTCAAAACTTCACTGGTATATTAAAAATCCCATGTAACCTATAAAACCATTACCTGTCTTTATACATATATATCTAATATATAAAATTCTCGTGTCACGGTGTTTGTAGTTAAACTCCTCCGAAATGGCTCGAATAAAATTCTCGTGTCACGGTGTTTGTAGTTAAACTCCTCCGAAATGGCTAGACCGATTCTCATGAAATTTTGTGTGCATATCGGGTAGGTCTGCAAATCGGACAACATCTATTTTTCATCCCCCTTATTGTTAAGGGTGGGGTCCACCCCTTATTTTTTTTTTATTTTTTAGACAAAATTTTTTTTTATGATACATCATTCAAAAATATATACTACCCTAAATTTTCACCCTTATACGATGAACCCCTATTTTTTATTTGTTAATTATAATATTTAATTTTGTCATGACTTAGAATAAACAATTTAATATTACTCTTTTTTACCCTTATACGATTAACCCCAATTTTTCCATCGCGATTTTTATTTTTGTAAGTTGGCAATCGAATAAAATAATTGTAGTACGATATAAGAGCTAATGGAGATTAGCTAATTGTAAGGATGGCATTCATAGAAATTTGAAATAAACAAAAGCTACTCTGTCACTCCATTCAACGGACAGAGAACGACCGCTTGCATAATATCTTATTTAGTCGGGTTTGTTGGAACACTCTTAACTCGAGAATGGCTTAGACCGGTTTTTGATTTGTTATTGCACGGGAAAAAATATTTAAAAAAATTCTACTTTGGACCAAAAATGGCTGGCGGTAAATTAAAATTTAAGGTTCTGTATAGGTATCGTTAAGTTTGAAAAAAAAAACAGAAGGTACTTTGACACTCCACTCAGCGGGCAGAAAACGACCGCTTGCATAATATCCTATTGACAAGACAATGTTAAGACAGAGCAACGTCTGTCAGGTCTTCTAGTGAACGCAGACAACGTGGCGACTTGATAGTTTTATTTCGAGCCATATTTAACATGTTTGGTGCTAATATGTCACCCATTTTTACTTTAAATCCTGATATTCAATTAAGTTGAAGAAGGAAATGTTTAAAACTAGAAATAGACAGAATTTTCTCTCCAACAGAATATTTCCATACTGGAATAATTTACGTAGCAGTGTGGTCTGTGCACCGTCTGTTATTGCTTTTGAAAACCAGTTAGACCAATTTGTTCAGAAGTCTTAATTCCTAATTTTGTACATGAATCTTTATTTTTTGTTTTGACTTATTTTCGTTTTCTTTCCATTTTTCAATTTATAATGTGCTATCGCCTATTTATAGCATGTGCTACCGATAGCGATAATTTTTTTTTTGTTTTTGTTTTTTATCTCATTTTTGTTATATGAGCTTCATAGAACTTTGGTTCTCGGCTCATATTAAATTAAATATTAAAAATAAATATAAAATAAATATTAAAAATAAGGATAATTCTTGATAAAGCTCCTAAAAATATGAGCGATGGCTCATTCGATTCGAAATGACGTCTAGAAATATGTATCGAAAGTATGTATTGGCACATGAAAAATTTCAATTGTTATTAACAAATCGATGCAATTTTTCGAAGTAACGTATGTGACATTTTTGGTAATAATCATGTTTTTTCATTAACGTAAAGCTTTTATTGTTAAGAAGGTACTGCCAAAGTGTAGTAAGCCTAGATTATACTTTAAACTTTATTTTTAACTATTTTAAAAACGTATGTCCAGAATTTTTTAGATCATACCTGTAAAAGAAACGCAACTTTTACACTATTTCCACCATAGTAATGTAAGCTAACGTTTCTTACCGCCATAATAACGTAAGTCTCGGTCGGTTTCTGCGGCTTTCGTAAATTTTCAGCAGTCACTCTGTTTGACTTACGACAGTGACAGATTCGTGCTACCATCGATTAAATTATTTATTTTAAGTAAGTAAAATAACGGAAATCGTTTTTTTGTACTTGGAATTCAAAAATATGACTTCCTTAACTACCTTAGTAAATTTTGCACAATTTCAATAAGTTCAACCAGGTTAAAATAAAAACAAGTTTTTTCTTTAAATCATTTTTGGCGACTTACGTTACTTTGGCAAATAGCTATCGAAATGTGACGTAGATTTTAGAAGAAAGGGGGGCAATCAATGAAAGAAAGATAAATATATAAGAACTGCATTATATAATGATACTATTTAAAACAAAATACAAATTTGGAACAAAACTTTTACTCAAATGAAAAGGTCATAGTGGATTGGTCGGGGCTCTCCATGTGCGCATAGTCGGGCTTACCTATAACAAATAAAATATGCGTGAGTGTCCGTCTTCATTAACTCTACTGATTAGATAACTAATTATTCGATCAATCACCGAACACGAAGGGATTTAACTCGCATTGTGTTCTATCACTGATTTATCTACCAACGAGGTCTAGCACCGAGGAGTTTTACTTTATGGTACATGGAGGGGATTAAACGCACCACCATCACCCCTTCTAGGACCACCCTCTAGCGTAAAGGGATTAAACTCGCATTACGCTACTCATGCTACTAATACCGAGTGGTGAAATGAACATGAAGGCTTGACTCGCGACATGCTCGCTCCAGCTTCTAGAGTTGACCTGTGGTCGAATCTGAATAGTGCAATGGACAAAAGGGATTGAACACGCATTTGCCCGCTCCAGAAACATTTGTTATGTGAGAACCAATAATTATTCAATAACGATCAAAGCTCAGATATTTTATATTCAATAAATTCAACAGGTAAATAACAATCAATAATTACGGCATTAATACGGAGACATAAAACAATAAAGAAAGAACACTCAGTGAAAAAGCACACCTGAATATCTTCATCATCACCCACAAATTAAAAATCTCTAACACTAGCAATAATTTCTCGGAACACTAAACTGAACCACAATTCTGAAATACAGTCAATAACAGAATGCCTTGAATAATGTTTACTCAGCCTGAGACCTTTTATAAAATCACAAAATTCATAAGTGGATAGTAATCGTAAATCAACGCGTTTCCTTGGTGAGAAATATGAAAACGTCTGGAGTACGTGACAATTCAGATAAACAGTCGGATACGACACGTGTGCTTGAAAATTTCCTGGTTCGCCTTCCATAAGAATATCGATAAATACATTTTAAAAGAACAATGTTCGTCAATTACTTACATTCGGCCATCCTGGAATCTCCTCGGCCCGAGGTGATCCCTCTAATTGACGTACGTTGTGTACGCTTTCGGGTACTGAAAATTCCTGAATAGCTCTTGTTTTTGTCATACCCGTTTTAAATGTTCCATTTAATATTTAAAAACCTAGGTAGTTTACAGATTGGACTAAAAAGCTACATTTAGACAGTTTTAGATGTAGGCCTTCGTTTCTTAGTAGTGATAGGACCTTTTCTAAATTTGGAATTCCTTCTTGTATCGTTTTTGTGTGGATTAGGACGGCATCAAGATATACAGCTGCAATTTCTCTTGCAGGAGCCAAAAACTTATTCATAAGTCTCTGAAAACCGGCTGGAGCATTTTCTAAGCCAAAGGGCATACGGTTGTATTCAAATTGACCAGGAAGACAGTAAATTGTTTGGATTTCTCAGCAACTGGTATTTGATGGTAACCTGATCGAAGATCCAAGCTTGTAAAGTAAACGCTTCCTTGTAATATTTCCAACTGGTCGTCTATGCGTGGCAACGGAAAACGATCCTTGTCTGTCATCGAGTTCAATTTCCGGTATCTTCTTCATTTTTTTCTTCACAAGTAGTATGGGAGATGCATATGGAGAGTTGGATACTCGTACGATTTGGCCTTTTAATAGTTCACCAATCATCGTTTGCACCTTCTGCTGTTCACTAATAGACATACGATAGGGTCTATAAGTAACAGGTCGGTTATCCTCCAAAACTATCTCCAGCTCAGCATACTCAGCGCTTCCTAGTTCAGCTGTGGTTTCAGCAAAACAGTCCCTATACTTTGGAGCAGTTGGACTAAAGCTTGTTTGTGAGTAGAGTTTATTGGTCCAACTTTTATTTTCTCTATGGGTAGCGATGGATGAGCTTTTAGGTCGGTGAGTACTTGATTTATGTTCAGCTGTTCGTCTGGAATACAAGGCCCAGCTCTAACCAGGGGCTTTTTATTTTTTAAGACAATATCGTTGTCGGACAAATTAATTAAAGGCAAAACGGCTTCCTCCTCCTCTTTTATCGACAAAATAGTTCTATATAGTGGGAGATGCATATGGAGAGTTGGATACTCGTACGATTTGGCCTTTTAATAGTTCACCAATCATCGTTTTCACCTTCTGCTGTTCACTAATAGAACTTTGATAGGGTCTATAAGTAAAAGGTCTGTTATCCTCCAAAACTATCTTCAGTTCAGCATACTCAGCGCTTCCTAGTTCAGCTGTGGTTTCAGCAAAACAGTCCCTATACTTTGGAGCAGTTGGACTAAAATTTGTTTGTGAGAAGAGTTTATTGGTCCAACGTTTATTTTCTCTATGGGTAGCGATGGATGAGCTTTTATGTCGGTGAGTACTTGATTTATGTTCAACTGTCCGTCTGGAATACAAGGCTCAGCTCTAACCAGGGGCTTTTTATTTTTCAAGACAATATCGTTGTCAGACAAATTAATCAAATGCAAAACGGCTTCCTCCTCCTCTTTTATCGACAAAATAGTTCTGGGTACGCAGTATTTCCCGATACGCAGTATTTCTCACCTAATTCAGAACGAAAACTAGCTTCCACGAATAGATCACCATAAAACTTGGAATTTCGTTGGTCAACAACAATGTTCACCAAATGACCTTTGGGACTAAAAATTGTATCTTTTGCCCACAAAGTAACTTTGTTGTTTTTCGGAAAAATCTCTTCAATACCATTTAGTTCATTTTCCTTAAATACTTTCAGTCTATCATCGTTGACTACTAGCACTCCATGTGATTCCGTACTACTACTACTACTTAAGACAGTAGCCTTAACTCCATCTATACTTGATAAAAAACTTGTTATTCCTAACGTTAAACCATTACCATATCCTTTAATTACTACAGATTTACTCGTATCATAACTTAAGCCTAATCTTCTTACTTCGCTAAGTCTAATAGTTACGAAAGTACTACTAAAGTCTATGTATGCTTCAGAATACTGAATATTAACTAAAACATCCTTGAAGTATTTCATGTTGGGGTTGTCATATATATCGCCTACTATAGTTCATTTAAGAACCAGGAGGAGTAATTTGAATTTAAGTTGGCAATTCTGTAGATCTCTGATTGGTCAGATTGCACCCAGTTTCAAACAGCACTTTTTAGCATTGACATCTCGTGATAATTGACAGTTCTGACCTGACATATAATATATTTGTTTTTATCATCGCCTTCGTTCCCTTGTTATTTCATCATTTTTACTTAGTTTTCCACTCTATTTCGTTAAAACAGTTCATTTCAGAACTCCTGTTTGTTGAATATCTGCGATTGTTTATATCTCATCTCAACCCGACATCTTAAGAATCATTTTCAGTACAAAAGGGCTAGTTTCCGCGTCAAGTCAATCAAGGCATATTTCATAGATTTTGAACCCAACTATTTCGGAACACGCTCTTTAGTAACTAACCTAGTAACTTTTAGTGGTGTGGGTAAGGCTTCTGAAATTACTCCTCCTGGTTTTGAAATGACTATAGTCATGCCACTTTATCCCTATCTCGACCTTCTCCTTTTTTGATTTTTTGATTTTTTGATGAAGCAGTTAATTTCCAGTAATATAGAGACATAAAACAATAAAGAAAGAATACTCAGTGAAAAAGCTCACCCGTATATCTTGCAGTTTAATCACCCACAAATTAAAAATCTCTAACACTAACAATAATTTCTCGGAACACTAAACTGAACCACAATTTTGAAACACAAACAATAACAGAATACCTCGAATAATGTTTACTCAGCTTGAGACCTTTTATAAAAGCCCAAAATTCACGTAATTGTAAATTAACGCGTTTCCTTGGTGAGAAATATGAAAACGTCTGGGGTACGTGACAATTAAGATAAACAGTCGGACACGTGTCATTAAGAATTGCATTGCATTTCATGAGAGTATCGATAAATAAATTTTGAAAGAATAATTTACTTCAATTACTTACACAAATTAAAATGAAAAAAAGATAGCATTTAGTTATTTGTTAATACCTCAAAAACTAATGATATTGAAGGAAGCAATTGCCAATAAAAAAGTTCCGACTCTCGGAACTTTATCTCTATATTTATAATATCAATTCAACACCGAAAATAGGTCTCCTCGAGACATTTTGCGTGCTCCTCGTCAATTTAAAAATTTGAAAAAAATAATGGTGAATTCTGGACAATTCAAAGAATTAATTGCCGATGGAAAAAATCAATTTTTCAACAACTTAGGCAATTGGTGGTTTTACATACCTCCATACTACGGTGGATCGATTGTGGTGCGATCTAGTGGCACGTTTCGAAGGTAGGTATGAGATAGGAAAGTAGATAACCAGAAACTGTAACTGTAACTTAATAATGTAAATGCTGCCATGTTTCAATTATAAACTGGATATGGAGGGTAGAAGGAAGGAGGACCATCTGAATGTATAGTTGCGAGGTCACCAACTCAAAACCGGCCCTGTCTCTCGATTGTAAATTTTTTGCGGATGCCCCCCCTCCTGCTCGAGAACATTCCAGACGAATCGTTTTGCTTACGCAAAGGACGAGCGCGAAAACTACTGGAATTTTCGAGAGTTGATAGAGACTATATATACGCGGGTTTTTGAGTGAGTTAACAGTTAGTGAAACGAAGACAAAGAGTTAGTTCACAGACAGTTTTCGGAAATTCTTAGTAATCGGACAGTGAATGAAATAGTGAAGATAAATAGTGTAATACCAAAGTGGTAAAAATTAATTAGAACTATTATACCGAGTGTAAATAAACTAGTAGACATTAAGTGAAGTGTGTATATAAATTAAGTTTAATACAGAGTGTGTTTCTTTAAATAAATAAATAGTATTTAGTCATAGTGAGTATAAATTTATCCCACAAGTAAACCCTATTCAAATAAATAACAAAAACATTACATTGGTGTCAGGTGTGGGGTAATATAAATAAATAATTACGTAAAAATGGCTAAGAGACTAAGTGACCTGAAAGTGATGGAACTGAAAGCGGAATTGGAAAATCGCGAGTTGGAAACGTCCGGGAAGAAGAGTGAGTTAGTCGAAAAATTTAAAATAGCACTGGAAAGTGACGGCTTGGATCCGGAAACATTTTTATTAAAAGACGAGGCTTCCACCTTAATCTCGTCAATTTCTGCTAATATGAAGGACGAGATTTCTACTATGAAGAACGATATTTCTGCTAATATGGACGAGAAGATTTCTGCCATGAAGGACGAGATTTCTACTATGAAGAACGATATTTCTGCTAATATGAACGAGAAGATTTCTACTATGAAGAACGATATTTCTGCCGATATCTTATCAATAAAAAATGATATTGCCGCTGAAGTCGAGAATAAAATTTTGCCTCTAAAAGCAGATATTGAGAAAATGGAAAATACGATAACAACAATGGACGAGAAAATCCAGGGGAGAAAAATGGCAGATTTAAGAACACAAGGCACGACAACAGAAGAAAAAAAGATCAAACAAATAAAACCATGCAAGCCAGAACCACACCCCAAGACAGAAGATATCGGCAGTTTTGCCCGAGTCAAGGCCCCAACTTTCGATGGAAAGATGTCGTGGACCAATTATGTTAAACAGTTTGAAGCAGCCGCTAGAGCGAATAATTGGTCCGATGAGGAGAAGGCAGTGAACTTAACCATCGCGCTTCGGGGAGATGCCTTAGATGTGCTTCAGACTATACCCCTTGAAGAAACGGATGACTTCGAGCAGCTGAAGAAGAGGTTGGACATGCGACATGGTCACGAACATCTAGAACACTTGTACCAATCTCAGATGAGGAACCGAAGGCAGAAACGGGGCGAAACTCTTCAAGAGTGTGAAGTGGATATCGCCCGACTAGTTCGATTTGCTTATCCATCGGCACCGGAGAACATGATGGAATGTCTGGGCATCCTGGCCTTTATTGATGGCTTACGTGACCCTAATATGCAGAGGACGCTTCGTTTGGCGCATCGCAAAACATTGGACGATGCATTAACTGCTGCTCTTGAATATGAAGCAGCCACGAAGGCTTCGGGGTACAACAAAGTCAGGACCATTCAAGAAGAAGGTGACGAAGATAGACTTGACCAGATCGCAAACTTTATAAAAAGCATGGTAGACCAAAGGACGAAGGAGATTAGATGCTGGAATTGTGGCGAGCTAGGGCATGTACGGAGTTCGTATAAGTGCACTAGGACTCCAGCAAACCAAGAACCCCAGAACCAGAAAAACTTGAACGGGTCTGCCACAAGGGGCAGCACCGACCCGGGATCGTTCCAAAGACCCTCTCGTAATAATAGCCGCTCTCAGATGCTGTAACGACAGTGTATATGTGGATGGTGAAGTGAATGGCAAGAAATATACTCTGCTGGTAGACAATGGAGCAATTAGAACCATTATCTGGCCGGAGACAATGAAATCCAAGAAGAAGCTTCTGCCAACGAGAATGCGACTCCGGACCGCAACAGGTGAGAGTGCCAATGTTCATGGAGAGACTCAAATCCAATTGGGAATTGGTTCAGAAAACTTCACGCATATGTTAATCGTAGCTGACATCGAAGAAGACGTGATTCTGGGAATTGACGTAATGAATCTCGTCATAAACGTGAACGATTACCCAATTACTATCAAGAAGGAAACCAGAATTGGATCCTGCGTACCAGTGGCATCTATCGTTCGTCAAACAACGACAACTGACAATTCTAGTGACAGATTCGAACAGATATCGTCAATAGCTGGCCAATCCTTGAATCGAGCTGAGAAAAGGAAAATGAGAGAATTTCTCTTGCAGTATCGAAAACTTTCCGTACCAAAAAGAGGGAAGACTGGCAGGACATCAGCCGTCAAACGCAAAATCGATTCTGGGATGCCAAGCCAATTAGACAATCAGTTCGAAGACTACCACGAGCGAAGAGAGAGGAAGCTGAAATAATTATTCAAGAGATGGAGGAAGATAAAGTAATAGAATCATCCACTAGCCCTTGGGTATCTCCAGTAGTGGTCGTCAAGAAAGAGGATGGAACTACCAGATTCTGCGTAGACTCTCGTCAGCTAAACAACGTGACGAAGAAAGACAGCTATCCTCTGCCTCGAATCGACGATACGCTAGACACTTTGGCAAGCAGCAAACTGTTTTCCACCTTGGACCTAAAGTCCGGTTATTGGCGAGTGGAAATGGACCCAGAAGACAAAGAGAAAACTGCTTTTACCACCGGATCTGGATTATGGCAGTTCAACGTCATGCCAATGTCATGTAATGCGCCCGCGACATTTAAAAGACTCATGGAAAATGTCTTGAGAGGGTTACCTTGGAAAACATGCCTGGTTTATTTGGACGACATCGTAGTATTGGGGAAGACATGGAAGACGTATTTGAACGACTTCAAGCTGCCCAGCTCATGCTAAACTCTGAGAAATGTCAGTTATTCCAAAACTGATTCAACTATCTGGGTCCTATTGTGAGCAGTGAAGCAGTGACGGTGCAACCAGATAAAATTGCTTCCATCAAGCAATGGCCACTACCTATCGACAAACATCAAGTTAGGAGCTTTCTTGGACTTTGCACATACTATCGAAGGTTCATAAGGAAGTTTGGAGAAATTGCCAAGCCACTAACTCGATTCACAGAAGAAACAAGAACTTTTCATTGTGATGAAGACTGTCAAACTGCTTTTGAAACCCTGAAGAGACGTTTAACCACGGCGCCGATACTAGGATATCCGTTACCAGAGGGAGAATTCATTCTTTACATGGATGCAAGTAACGTAGGGATTGGAGGAGTGCTCTCACATATCAAAGGAGGCCAGGAAAGAGTGCTGGGATATTTCAGAAAACCAGAAGAGAACTTTTGGCGGCAGTAAAGTCTGTGAAACACTTTTACCAGTATCTGTATGGAAGGAAATTCTTGATACGGACTGATCATGCAGCACTCAAGTGGTGGATGCAGTTCAAGAATCCCAAGGGTAAGATTGCTATGGATTAAAAGTCTTCAAGAGTACGATTTCGACATCGAACATCGGGCTGGTGTGAGCCACTGAAATGCCGACTCCCTGTCTAGTCGACCGTGCCCAGCAGACTGTTCCCGCTGCAACAAGGCAGAATATGAGGAAGCTGCAGTTTGAAGAACTACAGTAGTCAATGAAGAATGGTCACCCACCAGGATCAGAGAAGATCAGGAGAATGATCCTCACTTGAAGATGATCCGGCAATGGAAGGAAGAAAATCGGCGACCCACCTGGCAGGAGGTGTCAAGATTTTCATCGACACTCAAGGCATATTGGGCTCAGTGGGATTCCCTTGTCCTGGAAGAAGGCCTATTGAAACGAATCCTTGAAAACGATAATGGTTCCGAAAACAGTTAGTTATCCCGAGAACAAGAGTAGCCAAGGTATTGAGGAAGTTACACGACAGTCCATCAGGAGGTCATTTGGGAGTGAATAAAACCCTTCAGCGAGTCCGTGAAAGGTTTTATTGGATGAACAGCTCCGACGATGTGAAGGACTGGTGTAGGAAATGTGCGACTTGTGCTACGAGTAATGGACCACATCGCAATAGAAAGGCACCCATGAAACAGTATAACGTCGGAAGCTCATTCGAAAGGATTGCTTTAGACATCGCTGGACCATTCCCGACGACAGAAAATGGTGGTAAATACATCCTGGTTGTGATGGATTATTTCACAAAGTGGTTAGAAGTTTACGCGATCCGGAATCAAGAAGCCACAACTGTCGCTGATGTATTGGTGAAGGAATTCATCTGCCGATATGGAGTGCCCTTGGAAGTTCACAGCGATCAAGGAAGGAATTTCGAAAGCCGTGTATTCCAGGAAATTTGTGACAAGCTGGGAATGAAGAAGACCAGGACAACGGCGTTGCATCCGCAGTCAGACGGAATGGTCGAGAGAATGAACAGGACTATTGAAAAATACCTGTCCAAAGTAGTCTCCAGCCACCAGAGAGATTGGGACCAATATCTTTCCCTGTTTGCATAGGCTTATCGATCCGCCATTAACGTGTCCACATGTCAAACACCTGCGACAATCCTATTTGGACGCGAAATGAGGCTTCCTTGTGACCTGGAATTTGGTTGTCGACCTGTAGAAGATCTGGCTGGGGAAGATTACCTGATTCAGTTAAGAAAAAGGATGGACGATCTGCACGAATTGGTCCAAATGAATCTTCAAGTTGCCAGCGACAGAATGAAAAAACGGTACGAACGCAGGCCACAGAAGGCCGTTTCAAAGAAGGGGACAAAGTATGGTTACACAACCCGACGAGGAGAAAAGGCTTTTCTCCAAAATTACAAAAATCGTGGGAGGGTCCGTACTTGATCAAGAAGAGGAACAATAACGTCATCTATCGCATATGCAAGATCCCCAATGGAAAACCGAAAGTAGTCCACCAAAACCGGCTAGCGCCTTTCGAAGGAGATTTACATTACAGTATTAAAAAGTGTCCATCGAAAGGGAGCAAGTGAAGGCGGCGTCATAGTAGCAAGTGGAAAGATTTTTAAAAACAGCGCCATGAATTATTAGAGTAAGATACAAAATTAAAAAAGGAAAGAAATACTTTTATCTGTTAACTTCAGTATCATAAAGTAATTAATAAAAATGTATTATACATACTGTGGGTCGAAAAAACGACAGAGGTTGAGACGAATCAATTTCTTTACTTTCAAGTTTTCGCCCGCTTGGACAACTTTTCACTGAACAAAGCTTTCCCATTGTCCCAATATTATTTCTCCTTGTATGAACAACAATAAAATCATGAAAATAACAAAGGGTAATTGAAAAAATTTATAAAAATCAAATCACTATCGAGTATCGACGTTATCTCAGGAGTTTCATTGGTTATATTTACTAAATGACATTTGTCCGCTAAATTCACAACATTTCCATTAGCTACACGAGCGCCATTTCGGTGAATCTTCGAATTATAATTTGCTGTTTCAAATAAACTTCGTCAAATTAATGTAGAAAACAACTGACTTATGCAGGGCTCGCATCTTGAAAATTTATATATGGTTATTTTAATGATGTTAATGTAAACACTATTTTGTTTTGGTGATTTTATTACCTTCTTTTTTACCTCATACCTACTTTCGACACTCAGTTAGCGCCTACGTGCGTTCGGTGGAGTTCGAATCTGTTGAACAAGGGCCGTCAAGTGTAAGTCAGTGTGAATGAGCAAAAACAAGGGCCTGATGATTCAGTGGAACTAAAGGTGGACGACTGCCTAGTGTTGTTTTTTGATATTGGCCGATACTGTCAAGTAATTTAAATAGTGAATTTAGAAAAACTTTGAAACGGTTACAAAATATGTTAAGTTGTTAAATCTTAGAATAGACCATCGACTTGAAAATGGTAATCATATTCTATTATACGTTTGATAGCAAGAAAATTGTGTGGAATATCAAGACAGATGTATGATGAGCGGGTGAAGTATGATAAGGCATGTTTTTTCATTCACCGGTAGATCCACCAATTCACCAACTGCGTTTTTATATTCATTGGTGAATTTCAGATTGAAGAAATGACGCGTTCATTTATTACTGTTGCATCAACCAAAATTGCAAACCATTCCACCGCTGTAACGAGGTGGTGGATAAATTTGGTGGTTTACAAAATGACAGCTCAACCTCAAAAAAGTAAAAATTTGAAGCGGATATAGCAAATTATTAAAGAAATGGACGAATAAATAGAAATCAATTTAGAATGTGATAATAAAGTATTGACTGCACTCAGCGTCAGAAATTGAAGAAATTTCAAGTGGTCTCGATTGTCATTTGTCAGATAATGATGAATGCTGTAAACAACAACTGCGTTTTTTTATGTGCCACTGGTGACTCTAACATGTCGGTGCAGCGGAGACTGACGTCAGTCAACCAATGGTAAATCAATGATGTAAAAAAAAACGTGCCTATATTTTTTGGAAATAAATGAGGCAGGACATGACAGAACAATTCCGTAAGTCTGTTCTTTTTTTAAACTTACTTCGCGATGCCGCTAATTTCGAACCAAAATTGGAGAATGATTTAGTTCTCAAAATGAAAATGGTTGTTTGTTATATTTAAATGTAAAATGTTTTGAGCAAAGAGAGTAATAAACAGTAGGGATATATGACAAAATAATGTATAAAAAAACTTATGGAGTCAGCTATAACTTGGAATCTTAGCTGAGGTGGATAAGAGAAGGTATATTTTGCCTTAAAACCCTAGGAAAGACAAATACAGTTGAATTGATGAAACGTAGATACCACTGAAGAGCCAGTTGGGTATCATCTATATGGAATGTCAGAAAGAGAAAAGAAACTTTTAGATGGCATTATTTAAGAATCTGTTAAAAACTGAAATACGGCTACTGTCAAAAACAAGTTGCCACTGATTAACGACCAGATAGACAGATTAGGGGGCAATACAATTTCATTTCCATAAATCCCGTATCAGGAGATTACCAGATTCTCATTAAAGAAGAATCGATAGGAGGAAACTGAATTTGTGACTCCAAATAGTTATTTTGAACTTTTTCCTGTGACATTTGGAAAGTCAAACACTCCGGCAGTTTTCCAGTAATTTATAGACAAAGTATGAGATAACCACAAAAACACTATAGCATTATTATATTATCTTTATAATAATATTATATTTGTACCAAGCAAATCTATTAAATAATGATTAGAATGACATCGCTCAGTCTTACGAAAGGGAACACAATTTTTCAATGAAAGACCGGTATTAAGACCGTTACATAGTTGAGACGTGAAATAAATATTAATGGTGTGACCCCAGGAAAAAGAGTCTGAAAATTATATCGTTTTGTAATCCACAAAAACATATCTGAAGCATAAATAATTAACGATATCCAGCAATAAAATTGGAATACAAAGAAACTAAGTATTGCGTATAAATATTAAGGACGTGACTGCATCCAGGAGAAAGCTACTTCCCACTTTTAAAGGTATAGGTATCTCGATTCATCATAGTTCTTTTGAACGATCGAAAGAACTTCGAGTGAACAAAAACAACGAACTGTGGCCCCTTCAGACCACATGAAGAATTTGTTGATGTTCCAAGACGAAAAATGTACGTATGAGTAGGTATTTTGACGAGTTATTCCAGATCAACGTATCTCTATACCTTTCAAAATGAACACAACGAACAGCGAACGCTCCAGATAACATTTAAAATTGGATTACGTTCCAAGACGAATAGTTTATGAACGAAAACGTATTTTAACGATTCGTTTCACATCAACGGATCTTCAAGGATAGACGGATCTTCAAGGATCAACGGATCCCCAGGGTTCGACGGATCTCTGTCATATTTAGAACGACGGGACTCCTGATATCGACGGATCTTTATTATAATTGGACCAACGGGCCTCCTGAGATCGACGGATTTCTTTATAATTGATGCAGATCTATGACACCTGAGGACAGGCTGTCTACAGGATGGCCGAATGTAGGAAAGACGCCACGAATCTCTACACTGCTACCTTTACCTAGCGAAGATAATGACATTTTTTTGGTGGAGTTGTTTACATATTTGTCACGTATTGAGTATCTTAATATTCGTTCTCGAGAAAAGGGGGAGCTAGTCTACTTCTGGAATGTGTAGAGTAAATCACGATTCGTAATTGCACTGACTGTTCATTTCGCATTGTTTTGTATATAAATCATTCAATTTGGAAGGTGTCGTTTTATTACATATCTTACATAATACATACTTTCGATACTTTTTTCTAGACGTCATTCCGAATCGGATGAGCCATCGCTCATATTTTTAGGAGCTTTATGAAGAGTTTACAAGTTTCTGAACTTGTTGACTAGAATATACAAGAGAGCAAGTATAAAGTTTGTTCCAATTGGCATTTAGGAACCGTTCTGGAATCGTTATGAGTACTATATAGTGCGCAAACTCGTATTAGGTATGGTCATATCAAGTTTATCACCCCTTCCAGAAGGTAGTTCTTCTAAAAATATTGAGGAACAGAACACTTGTGAATGTAACGATATAATATATCTAAGTTGTACCAGATTACGGATATAGATGCTTTTATCTTATGGACCAGACATTTGAAGTATTTTGCACTGTTTGAACATATACATGAATATAATTTTTTATCAAGAAAAGATGTTAAGGATTGAAAATAATTTTCCAATATTCAATATTGTTTTATTTAAAATAAAGAAATTTGTTTCAACATTTTCTCTGCGATAACTATCATAGAAAGTTTAAGTTTATTTTGATACTAGTAGTTTCCTAAATGGATATTTATTTTATTAAATTTATAAATTATTAAGTGTATTGCATTACTAAGCTTGTCCGGTGACAGATATTCGTCACGATGACGTACTTGGAAAAGGTCAAAACTAGACATTTTGATCACTTTACAAAGTAGAATAGCTCCATCGCAGGTCAACATAATCCAATAAAAGTACTCTACTTATTCAAAATAGCTCATACCGATTTTTTGGTATGAAGATCCTATTGCCGTGTACGATTGCCAAGCTATTCTATGTATTAAAGGGATAAATATATTATGTTAATTTGCAAAAGAACCCTTCAATAATCAATATAACTTTGGAATAGTTTGATATTCTGCCAGCAAATTTATGACAAAGTGATAGAAGTCCTTGACATTTTCATTATAACCATTTGCATAGATTCAATTGGCACTAATGCCCGATTTCACCAACCATTTCCTAATGTTAGGTGATACCTAAATCGGATTTAGGCATTCTTAAATCCAATATACCTTCCACCACGCGCTAAGTAATACCTAAGAATCATGGGAAATAACTAATATCATGACTCTTGAGGATTACTCAGTGCGCGGTGAAACGTTAATTGTATTTAGGAATTTCTATATTCGATTTAGGTATCACCAAACTTTAGGACATTGACCAAAAACCACCACCTTCTTTTAGAAAAATAGTTAACAATTACTCACATACATTATTCCTTTATTTCTGATTTACGAATACAATGGTTATCTTTTATGTTTTGCATTTAGAGCTAGAAAAAAACAGCAGATAACTTTTAAACACTATTGTTTTTCAATGTATTATCCAAGAAGAGAAATGCATTTTTGCATTCTTTGTAATCAATTCTGGAAGCAGTTATTCTAATTGCTTGTTGGTACATTCAAAATAGAGTTTTTGAAGGCGTTGACTGCATCTTCTGGTGACTGGAACCTTTGACCACGCAGTTCATTCCTAATTTTTGGAAAAGTAAGGAAGTCGTTAGGAACTGGGTCAATGTTTTCTTGATTTGAAAACTCAATTGTTTGTCGAGCAGCTTTTATTGTCTTGGTGGAGCATAATTTGTCGTTGGAGGCTGGCTTTTCGAAACTCGGCAATAACTTCCAAACAAACAAATCAATAGATACCAATCATTAGTAAAAGTTCTTTGATCTTGCAGAGGAATTGCTGCTTTTGAGACAAACGTCGTCACCGTATTTTTGTAAACACTTCGAGAACAGATAACTTTCAACGGTTTTGGTTCAACTTGGGACACCCAAACAGCCGACTGACGTTTATTCCTGCGTTAAGCCGACTTAGAGTTTTTGACAACAATTGACTCTAATTGATTTCTGTTCTCCCGTCAACAGTTGCGGTATCCAACGGGATACTTCTTCATGAAACATTTTTTTGAATTGCTATCTTTGAAATGCACAATGATGCTCCAATTTCACGGTATCTGACATGTCGCTCTTCTTGCATCAGCTTACGTTCAGCAACGACGTTTTTCTGGGGGACAGCCGTTGTTGGTAGACCTGTTCTTGGATCGTCGCTAAGATTAATCCGTCCACGTTCGAATTCTCCATACCAACGAGCAATTTCCGACTGATATGGTGCTTCATTGCCGGAAACAGAAACCTGCTCGGCAAGGCATTCTTTTTGAGACAATTGTCTGCGCGAAAATTTTCTCGACTGATTCCATAACTTTAAAAATTCAGTTTAGGTACAGCTTCAAGCGAGGCGGTCTGAAACTTCGGCGTGAAGTTAACTAAACACGACAGTTAATTTTGACATTCGATATTTGTTGACAGGCGCCAACTATGTTGCAAAATGCAACTCTTAAAAGACAACCCTCGTAGTATCGTACTTACCTTTCAATTATTAATGCATGCAGTATTTGGATACTAGTCTAAACATTCTGTGAATATATAGATACCTACGTATTAATATCTCCCATTAGACCATTGTAGGAATTTGTAGAATGTCAACCTTTCAAGTAGTTAGTAGTTAATTAATTCAAAATTTCGCCTGCACTTGCGCTTTTCATCTTAATTCATTTATTTTATTTGTTTCGATAAACCTTTGAGAGCCAGCATATTAAGATTGTTGAATATATTTATATCCTAGAAAGTGAACTTGTGCCTATTTTCAACCCATCTCTAAGATTTATATTTCAGTTAGCTTGGGGTTTACTTTTGCTGTTGTTGGACATGGCGACCCGGCGATAGTTATTTGTGACTACCCCACTTACTATCCAGCTAACCGACGTGCTTATTTTGCACCTTTGTTCTTGAAGTATCAATCAAAATAATATTAACACGTAATCATCGCTATAAAATTACATTATTTTTGTAAATTGACTTTTTTATAGTTATTCTCTGTGGGAGCGATTCAAATAGTCATCGATAAATCAAGCAACCTCAGCGGTTTACAGGAGCTACAACAGTAATTAAGAAAATTCAATTAGACTTTACTAACTAATCTTTGACCCCTTTCCTTGCGAAAACTTGGATCTTCATCATTATTATGTTTCGCTTAGTTTTCCTTTGACTGTAAAGAATTCCAGCCAACTTTTCAGGAATTTCACTCTTACGGCCCTTAAATCGTGTAATATATAAAAGAATTGTAATAAAATCTTATGAAAAATCAATTAATTCATTAGACACAAAGTTTTAATATTAATTAGGTGAACAATGTGATAATTTGTACTTAATTATTGAAATTACGAAAATATAAATATAATGAGACAAATGACTTTCCCAATTCATACATGGACAAATTTCAGTTTATTTGAAACATGTTTAAATGAAATAAAACTCAATGAAAAGGAAATAAACATATGGAAAAGTTCTATAAAATCAATTCATTACCTAAAAATTCCAAGGAATCTGTATAAATCTATTAGATCATTGAACAGACTTAATGAATAACCCGCTATACTGACAACACACTTTGTTTGTAACCAACATCTAAATCGATTCTCTCATTCCAAAACAAGGATAGCAACACACAGTCAGCCAAAGTCACAGATTCCAACAACAGTGTGAGGATTTAAATTTAATAGAAATAGTTATCTTAGATTTATTTATTATTCGAGGAATTAATTTTAGTTGCCGTCGATATTGAATTATAAACATGTATAGTAGCACATTGTTTATTTTTTGTTAATAATAAAATTTGTATTTTTATTAGGATGCTCAAATCTCCGAACAATGAACATACTAGAAGAGTAATTTGACGTATTTTCCTATGCCAACATAAACACTGTCAGAGTTATTTATTTATTTTGCTGGATTCCACAGATTGCGAGTGCCATGGTGTATTATTTAAATGTAATAATCATCCAATCACTCACATTTTTGTGGCTATTCTATATGTTATTTAATACTTATTATACAGGGTTGTGATAGAGTATGGAATCAAATTAATCTGATGTTAATCTGATGATGATGTTAATAATATTCTTCCAGTTCAACAGGAAATACCCTCAACTTCTCAAATGTAAATATTTTTGCCTATTGTGAAAGAGCTTGTTATTTCAAATTCGTACATACTAGTGGAAATAATTGGTAAAAACGATAAATAACTCACCTCCAGTTAGAATAAGTAGATTGAGTAAATTTATTCACTTCAGACTAATGAGAATAATAATTTAAGCAAAACAATTTCAAATGTTCAAAATGCTCGCCGGTCACCTCCTGACAATATGCTAGCCTGTTGTTAACAAACTCTTCGGTCACTCTTTCCAAGACTTCTTCACGCATTAGTTCACATTCGTCAATAATTATTCGTCTCAATTCCTGCAAGGGAAAATCTTGTTATTTCGAATAGACCATTCCAGAACACATGACTTTGACAGGTCGGCCATATTGTGATGGAGGGCAACCGAATCGATTAGTTGGAGTTGAAATCTTGTGTGTTTGTGTTTTATGAGGAAAAATTTACTGATACAGGTACACTATAGTTCATTTAAATACCAGGAGGAGTAATTTCAGAAGCCTTACCCACACCACTAAAAGTTACTAGATTAGTTACTAAAGAGCGTGTTCCGAAATAGTCATGTTCAAAATCTATGAAATATGCCTTGATTGACTTGGAGCGGAAACTAGCCAATCAAAGATAGCCCTTATGTACTGAAAATGATTCTTAAGATTCTTGAGATGAGATGTAAATAATCGCAGAAATTCAACAAACAGGAGTTCTGAAAAGAACTGTTTTAACGATATAGAGTGGAAAACGAAGGCGATGATAAAAACAAAAATATTATATATGTCAGGTCAGAACTGTCAATTATCACGAGATGTCAATGCTAAACAGTGCTGTTTGAAACTGGGTGCAATCTGACCAATCAGAGATCTACAGAATTGCCAACTTAAATTCAATTTACTCCTCCTGGTTTTTAAATGAAGTATAACTAACCGCTAAAATGTCGAGAACACACACGCCAAGTTTAAAGTTGTGATTCACTGATGGGGACCCGTTTTAAAGCACTAATCCAAACATCGCAGCGTTGATAAAAGAGATCAACTAAATAGTCACCTCGCTTCGTTAAAAGAGCCGGAAATCGAAAAAAGATACCTTATCTCTTTCTACCCGCATTCCACACTTAACAATAGTACAGTTTAGATACCTTCAAGAACTAATTATTAATTAATGTCTAACTGACTGCTCTCCAGCACAATATGACCGACCTGTCAGTGACGTCATTCTGGAATGGTTTATACGTATATACTGGGTTTAGTCTGAAAAATCTGTAAAAACGAGAGATACAGCACTATAATCAATCTCTTTTGAGTTTTTTTATATTAGAGGAAAAAACCATTTAGATAAACACATTGATGTTGTTTGTATGAATAGGAAGAGTTAAACGAGTACTATCTAGTAGGCTACAGTTTTTCAAGTGTCAGATTCTAATTTACGGTAATGAAGTGTACAATTAAGAATGGTTCATTTAAGTGAAAAATAATTGAAATAATAATGATCGGTTATGGTGATCGTGTTCGAACTCAAGAAGAAGTGTGTTTTAATGATTTGCATCTTGGAAGAAATCCCAAATCACATTCAACAGTTACTAAAGGATTACAAAGTCTTAATGCAACTGGGATGGTCAAAGATTTGCCAAAACCTGGAAAACCGCGGACCGCAACGAACGAAACAATTAGACAAAACATTGCAATAGACTCTGAGGAATTACCTCAAAATTCTACCACAAATTTGGCACTATACCATGGTATGAGAGGACGTTCTCTGGGAAAGATATTGAAAAGTGAAAAGTATCATCCGTATAAGATAGTTACAATTAGTTATAATAGTTACAAGAATTGTCAGAGGATGATTTTGACCGACGTGCTGGAGTTTTGCGAACGACTGATGGATATCTGTACGTCGACGAGCATTTTGCATCTAATGTAGTGCTTTCCGATGAGGCAACTTTCTGTTCAAATACAACACACAAAAATTCAATTCACTACATGATTATTACATTTAAATAATACGACTTATGATATCACGAGTCCGTAGGACGAGTGATTTCATCTTGATCTGTTTGTTTGAGTGTTTTTGCATTAAAATAAAAAGAATAGGTGTAAAAGAAAATGTATCAATAAAATTTGAAGGTCAAGATGTATTTGGAAAAAGATTATTTTTTTCGTCAATTTGTAATAAGAAGATTTTATAGAATTTAATAATTTATCAAAATGCTCTTCATCAATTTTACTGAATTTCACCGACAGAATATTTGAAATATCACAATGAATTTAGACAGCTTAATGTAAACAAGGTTTTATTGAGGAACGCGTAGTTTCTTCAGTATAAAACACTTTGATTGGATAGAATTTTACTATTGGTCAAAATGATGAAAACGTCATATTGTGACGTATAAAAAAAATCCTATGCAAAACGCCAATGGTTTTGCAATAAAACAAGATAATTATTTTATTTTCAAGCGTATAATAATATCTATATTATTTTTGGCAACACAGATCGTAGAAATAACCTATTATTTTACTAGTAAAATAATGAACGCTCATTATTTATGAGAATAATGAGAAACGATAGCAACGTCTTTTTATGGGCGTTGTAACCAAGTAGGCAGGAACTGTCATTTAATTTTTATTTAATTTGATGTTTATCAGTTTTGAAAAGTGTATTGTAAAAATGTCCCAAGAAAAAGAATTTCAATGTACACCTCCGGCA
The DNA here is from genome assembly GCA_947563755.1 of Lochmaea crataegi. NCBI lineage: Eukaryota > Metazoa > Arthropoda > Insecta > Coleoptera > Chrysomelidae > Lochmaea > Lochmaea crataegi. The sequence goes on along the minus strand of OX387424.1, from coordinate 12,173,091 downwards.
TTAGTCGAAATAGCTAGTTCCGCTATTGAAACACTAATTTATAAAATGGTGCAAAGAAAACATTGTACGAAGATACACAGAAAATGTTATGCTTGCTTACTTTACGTATTTGTCAAGAAAATTTAAAAGTTCGACACTATGGGCACAATATTCAATAATTAGAACTTAATTAAACATCAAACATAATGTAAAAATGGAGAATTATAACAAATTAGCTGCATTTTTAAAGCGACAAGGATTATACCCCGAAAATATCAAAAGTATTAACAAAAGATCAATTTGATAAATTATTTTTACGCTTGAAGAAAAAATAGTATATGTCACTCGGAGCAGAAGACCCATTATATGTTTCGCCCAGTTTGCACAGAATCTGGGCTCAACAATAATGTTAGCCTTCTACTCCTAGTAACATTATGTACTATTTTGCTATTAGCACAGCTGATATGGCCGATATTACTGAAATTATACAACTTATAATGCAGATACGTCACTAGTTTAAATGTGAAGCGAAAAACAGTTATTTTGTTTCATTGCAAAAAAATGGGCGTTTTGCATAGAATAATAGTATATTTATCAACGAGTGTAGAATGATGGCTATCAAATTTCATCCAAGTGAATAATAGCCATTCTACACGAGTAAAAGACTATACTTTCTCCACGACTATGCATTAAATAAAAAATTCTTCCATTGGGAATCGCCGCAATCATAAATCATATTTATGACTCGCTTTTGTTGTCAATAACGAAACTGCTAGGTACCAGGCCATTTAGAAAAGTATGTTTCATTTCAAGCTATACAGGGGTAACTTGAGAAATATATATTTAAAGTAATAGGATGATTTATTAAAGGTTTTTTTATTTAATATTTTTAAATGTTAATTATTTCAAAAAATCTTCAGGATATGAATTTGAGAAGGAAAGTTTAGCCATAAGTGGAGCAGAAAGTATATTTTTATAAGAATCTCAGTTGAGTGATTATTATGGAAAAATGAATGAAGAACATGTTTTTAAGTGGTTTGAAAACCAATTACTATTGAATCTTCCTGAATCTTCAATAAATTATGGATAATGCTTTTCGATAATATTAGGTTAATGCAACACAATATTATAGAATTCGATCAACAAATGTTGAAGCTAAGCTTATTTATATTGTAGCCTAGTAAGTGCAACGGCTGCTCAGTTTAGAGAGCACCTCAGGTGTAGATTCTGAGACCAAAAAATTCAGAGAGTAGTCTTACCGGTTCTCGGGTACTACTTGAAATTTATTTTAATTAAGGTACTGAAGTAAGTTAATTATTAATCAAGTCACTGAAATTAATAATTAAAAATTATGAAAGTTAAGAAAGGTAAGTGGGAGCCACCCTGAATAATACTAGTCTATTTGTTACTCACATCAGCATTATAGCGACAAATCCTGGAATATTGGAAGGAAAAATAAACTTTATGAACAACGTTATTAAATTTACAAGTTGTATATTGACTTTTTTTTTTAAAACAATAAACAGAAAAAAAATGACTAGGTTTTAATTGGGTTGTTCTATGTTGAAGAGTTGAAGAAGCGATGAAATATATAGATGTTACTTTTCTGGAGTGATAGAGTCCTGGTTCCAGATAAAGTCCTTGTCAGATGGAGTCCTTGTTGAAGTTCCAGGTAAAGTTCTGGTAACGTTCCTGTCCCAGGTAAAATTCCTGTCCCAGGTAAAATGCTAAGGAACAATAATAGTATCAGGAACAAATTTACCCAATTAAATAAAATCCAGGGTGTCTGATATTACAATGTTAAAGAAATCATTTAACAACGTGGTTCATACATTCTGTATTTTAGATAAAAGAAAGCAAATAAAAAAAAACAATAAAATCGAATAATTGATTCTATACCGGTAAATACAGACATATTTTAAATATGTATATATTTTAAAAAGGTTTGAAATATATAGAAATGTTACACACACGAAAATATTACTTTTAAAAAGCTTTTATTTCAGAAAAAATAACTAACAGCGAATGTATTAATAGAATTTTTATAATGTTCATTGTTATAATGTTACAAACGTAATCACAGAGATAAAAGAACAAGAGACACATGTTTTTAAAAGTATTTATATAAGAATAATGTCTATGTAGCACTTTCTTCGTGTGAACGATTACATTTCTCCTCCCTCCTTTGGATTCACCTTCGTCCGCGAAGTCTCGGGGGCTTTTTCAAGAAGTTCTTGTAAAATTTGGACTTATGCAGGTGGTAATTTCGGTCCAAAAAGGATTTTGGAAATTCTTTTTCTTTTCTTCATGAAAATGGTTACAAAAAAGGCTAAAACAAATATTATTAGTAAAAGTGCAGTAATGCTGAGGCCGGTTGGAATAGGCGGCAAAACTTCTGTTTCTTCTATCGGTTGTAGTTGACCATGGGTTTCGGGGATTTTCAATTTTTCGGTGTCCAATCTATGGTCGGGCATCAATTTAATGGGAACAATATTTGGTAACGATATTTCGTGAATAGTCTTCTTGCCGTAAGTAATTCCTTCTATTGTTATTGGCTCGTCTGACATTAGGAGACTGCTAACTTTAATTTCTTGCTCTTGAATTTTTGTTGGGTAAACGATACCTAACAAAATTGCTCTGCTAGCTTCTCTATAAAAGTTTTCAGTTACAATTGTTTTTGTGCAATTTCGAATATTGGGTATTTGACATCTGGATTTGACAAATTTCGTACAGACTATGTATTCTGCTTCTCCTCTACATTCTTCGTACCATTTGTTATTGGCGTAGAAATATGTGGGTGGAATAATCATAACGTGTTCATTATTAGGAATGGGGTAAATTCTATGGGTAAGAAAGGTATTGGTGTGGAAAATTGGGATTTTTATTATTATGAGCATTGTGTTTAGAGTTACGCAGATCAATGTCTTAGAGGATTCTATTAGTTCGTAGGGGTGTTCGTCATTGATAAGGAGGGCGTTTCTAGAATAGATTTTAATAAGTTCATTTTTTAGAGTTTCAAGTTCATTTAGAGTAAATAGTTCAATATTTGAAAGATTTAAATGAGATAAAGTAATGGTTCGAATAAGTTTCATTAAGAATTCGTTAGTATTATCAAGATTTATGATTTCATTATGAAGAATGACATATCCATTGAAATCAGCTGATAATTCATTAATAGCATCTGAGATTACAAGATTATCATTATTAATTTTGTCTAATAAGTTATTGAATCTCGTATAAAGAGATTGACCGAAAGATATTTGATTATTAAGTTTTTTTATTATTTCGTTTTGTTTCAATTCTATAGCGGTTATATGTGTTTTAAGTAGGTCTAGGTCAGTGTCGTCTGGATTACCGATGACGTATTTTATCGAAGTACCTAGAAAGTTGAATAAACCTTTTTTCTGTTTACGTGTGATTTTATGCAAATTATCTCTTGCTTCTCCAAGTAAATGAGAATATTGGGAAATTATTGTTGAAAGGGGGATATTTTTTTGGGGGAATTTTCAAAAAGGTTTCAGGATTTAAGGTTAATATTTCTTCTAATTCATCTAAGTCAATATGTAAAATGTGTCGGTGATAGTGGGATATTTCTCTCGAAATTCCGATTTCTTCAGCATAGTAACCGTTATTCGGAATCTCGTGGATTTTGAGAGGATGTCCCAGGGATAGGATGGTCCTCCTGTAAAGAATTATTCTCTTGAGAATTTTTATTCGTTATTTTACGTAATCGTTTCACGTATTTTAAATGAGTACTAGTTTGGTTTTGTTTGTTTGTTTTACCTATAATTTTTGTTTTGTTTTGTTTTTTTGTCTGAATCGGAGTATAGGGGGCCTGTAGTTTCGGTTTGTGTTTTTTCTTTGTAACGTATATGGTTTGTGTAGGATTAATTTCGGGTTTAGGTTCGGCGTTTTGATTTTGTTTGTCCAATATTTTTTGCCTTTTTGTTTTTGGTATAAACTAGCTAAAAAGGGTTGCAATTCGTCTTTATGTTTTTGATTATACGTTTCGTAAAGGGGAAGATCGAAATTGAAATGTATCTCTTCGGCAAAGGGGCCATAAAGGATTGAAAATGGTGAGACATTTGTAGAACTATGAATTGATTGGTTATAGATTAATATAGCAAGCGTGAAAATATCGTCAATGGGGTCTTGAGGATTTTGTTCTTGTAGGGTTCTGAGTTTTTCTATCAGTGTTGAATGGAATCTTTCAATGGGCGAATTATATGAGGAATTGTTAACTGTTGTGAAGTGAATTTCTATTTTGTGAATTTTTAAAAATTCTCTTATCACTGCAGAGTTCAATTCTGTCCCATTATCACAAACGATTTTTCGGGGGTGGTGAGAAAAGTAATGCTTCAATTTACTCAAAATTGAAATGGATGTTTTGTCTGGAACTTTGTAACACTGAGCGTATTTAGAAAAGGAATCAATAATTGTAAGATAAATATTTTTGTTGCAATGAAACAAATCTAAGTGTAATATGTCGAAGGGTTTTTGGCCAAGAAGGGGTCCTAATTGGGGTAATTTATAAGGGTGTCATATTTATTTTTTAAACAGATTTCGCATGTCGGAAATGGTAGTTTGCATAGATGGCCAATAAAGTTGTGATTTTAGATGTTTATAGGTTTCTACAACTCCATTGTGATTGTCGGTGTGATATTTCTTGACACATTCTATTTGTTTTTCCTTTTCTTCAATATCAGATAAAATTTTATTACAAAATATAGCTTTGACAGTTGAATCAATATTTTCCCTAAAAAAATTGCAAATAAAAGGTCTAAAATCATGAGGTGATTTTATTGCGAATTTTTGGCTTGGTTTCAAAATTTGTTTGAAGGCATCTGTAATTTCCGATTTCCAATTATCTGTAACTGTTATAACGTACCTATATTTATTAAATATTTTTTTGTTATTTATTTAATAAATTTGAGATTGTGGTGTTATAATAATTTGATTATTGGATAAATTAATTGGTTCTTCTGAAATTTGAATTCCAGTAATTGGGTGTTCAATGTCAGAATGTTGTTTATTATCAGTAGTTGTTATTCTGTCAAATTCGTCTAAGAATTTGTCTACGTCAAAATCAGTTTCATCTGGGGGTTCTGCTTGGTTTGAACTGATTGTGTCCAAGGCGTTAATTTGTATGCGAGAAAGGGCGTCAGCTACTTGATTCTCTTTACCTTTTCTGTATTTTACTTCAAAGTTATAATCTTCAAGTTTTAGCCTCCAGCGTGCTAAGCGAGAAGTTGGGTCCTTGATTTTATAAATCCACACTAGGGGGTTGTGGTCAGTTTCTACTATAAATTTTTGGGTATATAAGTAAGGGCGAAAATGCTTACATGAATCAATTATGGCTAATAATTCTTTTTCGACTGTTGAATAATTTTGTTCAGCGGAATTCAAAGTGCGTGAGTAATACGCGATAGGGTGATTGTTTTGTGACAAAACAGAACCAATAGCAATGTTTGATGCATCGGTAGTAAGGGTAAATGTTTTTGAGAAGTCGGGGTATTGATGAACTGGGGCGTTGCTTAATAATTGTTTACACTTTTCAAAACATTCTAAGTATTGAGGGTTATTAATATCGATTACGGCTCCTTTTCGGGTACATCTGGAAAACCGGGGCGTAATTTTTGCAAAGTTTGGGATAAATCGGAGATAATAACCAATAAGTCCTAAAAATGATTTGATTTCTTTAATAGTTTTTGGAAGCGGTAAGTTTTGAACAGCTTCTAGTTTGACAGGGTTCTGTTTTATTCCTTGAGGAGTGACGATATGACCAAGAAAGGCAACTTCTTTAGTAAGAAATTCGGATTTATTCAATTGTACTTTGAGATTTGTTTTTCGGAATACTTCAAAAATTTGGGCAATATGTACGAGGTGCTCATGTAGTGATTTGTAAAAAATAATAACGTCATCCATGTAAACAAAACAGGATTTGTGAAGGTAGGGTCGGAGGATATTATCCATCAATTTTTCGAAAGTGGAGGCACCATTCTTTAATCCAAATGGCATTCTTAAAAATTCAAAATGACCGTGAGGAACGGAAAAAGCTGTTTTTTCTATAGAATTGGGGTGGACTTCAATTTGATGAAATCCCTGAGCGAGATCGAGGGTTGTAAAGTAAGTAGCTTTACCTAAATTGTCAAGAATTTCGTCAATTTTTGGAAGGGGATACTTGTCATCTATTGTGTTTTCATTGAGTTTACGATAATCGATTACCATGCGAAATTTCTTTTCTCCGGATGCGTCCGCTTTTTTGGTACTATCCAAACTGGGGCATAGTAAGGAGATATGGAGGGTCTAATTATTTTGTTTTCTAATAGTTTATTTATTTGTTTCGTAATTTCTTCCTGCATCGTTTTGGGGTGTCTGAAACTTCTAACGTATATTGGATGTTCGTCTCGAGTTCTAATTTCATGCTTGATGGCAGAAGTAAAACTCAAGTCCGATTTTTCATCATAAAAAATGTCGTTAAATTTTTTACAGAGATTTAAAATTTTGTGTTTTTCTTCAAAATTTAAATGTTGAGTTCTTATTAATGTCGAGTCAAAGTTCGTGGAACCGTTGGAAATTTCATAATTATTAAGATTTTCAACATGTACAGTGTCAAGTTGTAATGGACTTGGTAATATGATTTCGTCTACGTAGCCGTCAGTGACTGTGTGAATAGATTCAGGAATTTTAATGTTATTTATTTTAATTTCCGGTAATATTATGTCACCGTGTGAAATGTCTACTGGAATTTTATTGTATAAAGTAGAAAAAGGAATTGTAATATCGAATTTTCTTAATGTCAGCGTTTTATTTTCATAGTCAATTAAGGCATTCAAACGTTCAAGTTAAAGTATCCGAGTAAAATATCAAAATCTTTACTCCAGTCGGCTATTCGAGCATCTGTTGATTCGATAATGCCTAATTCTTCGAATAATGCTGTTTTGATATTGAAAAAATATTTGTGAGTTAATTTCATAGCAGTCAGTAAAAATGGTTTTTCATATTTATGTAATGGTTTAAAATAAGTAGAAGCTTTTGGTGAAATAATACTGTCTGATCCTCCATAATCAATAAGTACTTTTAAACCACTTTTTGGCATAATAAAATAGGGTAATTGGGGACAATTTTTAATAATATTTAAACTTATAGAGGAGGTGGATCGTTGGTTGAACCTATCTGAAAATCCAGACAATCTGTCATCTTCTTTATTTTCAAAATTATTTATAGGAAATTCGGGTGGTTGTTCAGTGGTAGTATTTACATTAAAATGGTGAGTCCTTCTGGTAGAGGTACTCATAGGTTCATTTCTAGAATTAATGGTTTGTACACCACTCATCGGAGAATGGTAGGCATTAATTTGGGGATTCGTGGAGTTTCTATGAAGTGGAGAGCGATTAAAAGATTGAAAATCATTATTTCTAAAATTATTAGGTTGAAAATTATTTCTAGGTTCATTTGTATTGTTTCTAGGATGACTTGTGTTATTTCTAGGAAAATTTGTATTATTTGAAGGAGCGTTTCGGAATGAATTGAAATTCGGTTGAGTATTATTGCGTGAATAGTTAGGTCTTAAATTTGGTGGTGGAGTATACTTATTAGGCTTGTTTGTCGGCGAAAAATGTTTTTTATTTTGTTGACCTTTAAAAGTTCATGTACTGCTGTTGATTTTTGTGGTTATCGTAAGCAATACATTTTTGAAGTGCTTCTTCTAAGGAAGCTATTTGGAAGTGCGATAGATATTCACAATATGGTTCGTTAATTCCTGTACAAAAGGTTTTCAATGCAATATTTTTGAAATAAAGGGTTTCAAAATTAACAGTCGGTTCATTGTCATTTAATGTAATGTGTTGTAATAAATCATTTGAATTATTGGATACTCTTTGGTGATATTGGTCATAGTTTTCGTTAGTTTTTTGAACAGTCGTAGACAGTTGTGTCACTAGTATGTCTTCAGTTCGTCTGTCACCGTATTTAGAAAGTAAAGCGGGTATTATGTCAGTCCATGTAGTTTTATTCGAGTAGTTTAGGAAATTTCTGGGTTCACCTTTGATACGAGAAACAACGTTTGCATTTAAAATGGATTCTTGGGGTGCAGTTAAAGTTTGATTAATGAAAAACGATTAAATTATCAACAGAATTAATGAATGTGGAAATATTATCGTCTTCTTTGGAAAATTCTGGGAGAGTTGCACAAAGCCTAACAATATCACTATTAGTTACAGGCATTTCTTTACAATTAATGTTTCGAGATTCTTCAGAAAATTATTCTTCGGTTAATTTTTGAGAAAATCGAGAACTATTTGTATTTTTAGAAGTGTCAATACTGTTTAAACTAATATCAGCTAATAATAAATGTAAATTTTCGTCAGTAATGTCGTTAAAAATGCTCATGAATAAAAGGAAAACTTAGGATAACTACTTACTATAGGAAGAACACGAATGTTGCCCTCTGCATGCCACTTTTTACTGAGTTCGACGAATCTTCGTTAAACAACTGAAGTTGACCAGGAAACGTAGGGGTTTCTGTACGAAAATCCTGTTCGCAGCGCCAGAAATGTTACACACACGATAATATTACTTTTAAAAAAGCTTTTATTTCAGAAAAAATAACTAATAGCGAATGTAATAATAGAATTTTTATAATGTTACAAACGTAATCACAGAGATAAAAGAACAAGAGACACATGTTTTTAAAAGTATTTATATAAGAATAATGTCTATGTAGCACTTTCTTCGTGTGAACGTTTACATTTTTATATTCAAAGAAAATATGAAAGAAATATGAAAGAACAAAAAAACCAAAATCATATCGATATATACTCCTGGCACAGGCACTGGATGACATTGCTACATAATAAAAATAGGAAAGTGGAAACTGCTAAGAAAGAATAGTTAACACACATTAAAGCGAAATAACTTACCACTCACATGAATGCACTTTTTAAAGATAAGATACAGTAAAATTTTGCTTCAATAGCACATGTTCACAGGAAAGAAGAATGAAACCTCTTCGACACTGTTTAAATACATGAAATCATATGAAAGAGAACAGACTTACGTCTCGTGTTCATGTCAAGCTCAGACGCTTTGACCAGGAAAGAAATTTACATCTCTATAGTGAATTATTAATTCACATTTAATTATTAATTGGTAGAAGAAGAGATCAGAACGAGGTCGAAGTGGGAATAACAAATAGCAGTGGATATTTTCACGACAGATGGAACTCGTTCGGCCCGTATGAGAAATAAGAACGATGATTTCGACTCTTGTCGACAGTAAATAGATTCAGCCTCGAAACATTTCTCGGTATTGGGTATGAGAAAGGACTGGCTATTCGCCGCCCATACGATAATTTATGTATAATGTATTATTAATAAATTATTATTAATTAAATAGAGAAAATTAAAGTGAACGAAATTAACGTTACATAAGTACTAGCTGTATTTGAGCAGTGATATAGCAAATTATATGTTAGAATTCAGAAGACTACACAACTAGTTTAATACATTTAAAATTCTTACTTCAAATTATAGGTACCTAATAGTCATTAAATGTTGTTTTAGAAATAGATATCGAAGAATAAAAATATATTATTCTATCGCTTACAACAATGTTTTGAAAAATGTTTTTCAAAAACAGTGACCGTTCAACGAAGAAGAAACAACTACTTCCCGGGCTACATGCCCTGACAGACATTGAATTATACTTCTAAGTCAAACGGGGCTGGTGAATCTACAAGATTTAAACCAACCATTCTGGTTTGCAACTAGAAGGGACAACATAACTTGTAGGCCGGTTTCGGCGTATTGCGCCTCATCAGTACAAGGTATATGTTATCGTCCGAGAGTTAATCCCGAACTGAATTTGTCCCTACAATCACCAACTATACATACCTTCCAATGACGGAAATGTGATAGTTGCGAAAGTAGCGACACCTTCACCTCCAAGTCACGAACCAAAATTCGAGTGACAACAAGCCCGTTAGCTTGAAACATGAAGAATTATTACAGTTTCATGTAAAATTGTCGTATTTAGTAAAGCGTGTTACCAACAGATATCGAAGAATAAAAATATATTATTCTAGCGCTTACAACAATGTTTTGAAAAATATTTTCGAAAACAGTGACGGTTCAACGAAGAAGAAACAACTACTTCCCGGGCTACATGCCCTGATAGACATTGAATAATACTTCTAAGTCAAACATAACTTGTAGACCGGTTTCGGCGTATTGCGCCTCATCAGAACAAGGTATATGTTATCGTCCGAGAGTTAATCCCGAACTGAATTTGTCTCCACAATCACCAACTATACATACCTTCCAATGACGGAAATGTAATAGTTGCGAAAGTAGCGGCACCTAGTAAACACCATTCTAAAATACCAGCGCTCCACGGGCGACGACCCGTATGATATGCACAATTGAATGCAAGTAACGATTTAGCGACATACTGTATCATGGCGCCAACCGCTAAGTCACCAGACAGTTACCAGCGGTATGAATGCTTTATTCGATAAAATTCGTACGAGTGAACTATCTTATATTTTTTTTGTAATCTTTGATCGAACCTCGATCGTCCGCGTAAGAGTCAAGTATCTCTACCACTGAGCTACCGACCACATTTACTTATGAAAATGTAGAGAACATGGATATAGGCAACTCATATTTTTAATAGAAACTTTTACATTTTTAAATGAAATTATAACATTATTAGGAATAATAATAGAGATAACATAAATATAGGTACTTAATTTAGATTCATTCTTTTGCAAAATTTATGGTGAAGTTATTACAATTGCTTATATTTAATGTGGTTGGTATTGAATTATGATTATATGATTTTATTTTGACGTTTCAAACGACGCGTTGTCAGAAGCGATTTGCGTAGCTAGGTATTTGACGTTTTAAAAGAGACGATTTGATTTATTCATTTTAGCGTGATTTCTGATAATCATAGAATGTGATTGGCTAACGAGAGTGAATTATTTTTCATTCTTCATTGGTGTGAATAATTTATATCATTATTCAGCTAAATATGTAAAAATAATTTGTGCATTATTATATAGTCGTGGAGAAATTTTTTCTCGCATAATTTGAATAGGCACAGTCTTCTGGTGCAATCTAATTAACAAAAGAATGGACCATTTTAAAAAGAAAAATTAATTAACTTTCTCCCAGCATAAACAAGTTTCTGAACAATACCTCGGCAACTAAGGAACGAGGCATTTCCTTATCTTCCTATAGCTTTGAATTCATATTTGTTGTAAGTTTTACTAATCTATTAATTTTGCTAAATAGTATTTAATTTAAATATTTTCTACCGAGAAAAGCATTGGAAAGACATTAAATATTGAAAAGCAAACATTAATATATCATGGAACACAAAATAGAAAACAGAAATGAATATTATAATATTATTGTTTAACAAACTTGCTAGGATAAATATGTAATATGTGAAAGCATTTCATTACATCCCTATCTTTGTTTGTTTAGTTTCTCATTACATAGCCATGTTTAATTTCCATAACGGAAATAAGCTAGTTAAATTATATAAATACACATCTGAAGAGTCACATAACCGTTTTTGAATGATAAAGCTGAGATAAAATTAACATGTACATCCAAAAGACACTCAACTTTATTTCAAATTTGTATGTAGGCCAATTTGATCAAAATGACTAGTACAGGCGTGATGTATGATACATATTTCGTTGATTGGTTTTTTGCTGAAAAATTGTCCGTTGGAAGTACAAATCAAGCCCTTGCTGATTTATTTAGTATCACTGGATAATTTGATTATTCATAATTCCATTATGTTGCTTTTATTCTTAGTACCTACTTTTCTGTTTGTTAAATGTCCAGCAAATATTGCTAGATGTTTCAGCTAATAATTGGGAATTTGAAAAAAAAATTATTGATTTTGTTTAGTGTATTTTAAAACTTTATTATTAATAATATTGATATTTAATGCGAAAAACTTTAAAAAAAAATTTTCAATTGATTATAAACAATTAAAAATTGATAACATTTAAAAAGAAAACACGTGACTATGAACGCGCCACGATTGCTCACCATAGGTGTGACGTCATCTTGTTATAGCTATTCAATAACAGTACAGCGTTTACGGCTATTACATGTGACTTGACAATAATATTGAAAATTTACTGCTAAAAAACGATTTTTCAGTTAATTCCGATTTGCTATGTGTGATAAAGGATTTATAAAGGCAAGTCTGATAATATTCCTGATGTTGATATATTTATGATAACCAATTTTTTTTTAAATGACGTTTAATGCTATGATTTCAAAGGTTATGATTTGAAGTCCAGTTGAAAAAATTCATTGACTGAACTCTACTTATTTGATTTGTATACTTAGATAAATCATAATTATTAACAATGGTGTTATGAAATACTTACATCGAAATGATCTTCACAACAAATAATAGTTATTTGTTTAACTAGGCAGAGAAGTAACAGATGTACTGCCGCGGCTAGCATTTCATTGTCGAGGCGAAGCCGAGGCAATGAAACTAGCCAAGGCAGTAAATCTGATTTTCTGCCGTGTGAAACATATAATTTCTTCTCCGATTGTTTGTACAGTGTGTTTAGAAAAATCAAATCAAAATGAAAACATTTTTATGACGGATATAACTCAAAATTTTTATTATTTTTTCTAATCGTATATTATAGGTAATAATTAAATCGTATTTTTTAATTATTATTGTCGATTAGACCCTAAATTGTATACATAATAATAATATCTACCGAAAGATGATAAATATAATGTTAAATATCGACAATTATAGTGGGCACAGTGAAGTTAGCTTATGTATGTGTGACATGGAAGTGACTGTTTGATTCCATGGGCCTGCATTTTTACTGCCTAGGCAGTAAAAGTATTACTTCTATGATCGATAAATGTCACTAAAACTGTCGTTTAATGTCAATCGGATAAAAATTCGATTTTGTTTTGGGATTATCACGGTGCACTGCTTATAACCATTTATTTCGACGTTTTTCATCTTGGGAAACATTTAAAAACATTTTGTCAGGAGTTGTTTTTGTATTATTCGTACATAATGGTACAAAACAAGAACGATAACTTTTGAGGTTCGACATTTTCGATATAAATTTGAGTATTTAATAATCACAACAGACTTATTACTTCTGTCAAAGAATACACCACCACTTGGCAGTTGGTGTATTCTGTGCTTCTGTATAAACTGCAATGAGTGAAAACTGAAATTATTACGTCACAGGCGCTCGGGAGCTGTCGGCGTGTCGTCGGTACTGGATTCAAAAATTTTTATTTTGCCATAACTTTTGAATTATTGCGAAAAAAAATAAAAAATAGTTTTGTTATAAAACTTATATAATATGATCTTTCCATTGATCACAAAAAAATTTTTTTTTCAAAAACCCAATTCATACTTCTTACATATTCTTTTAGCGCGGAAGGTGAGGGTACATTTCCTCACAAAATTTTACCAAGGTTCATAATTTTTGTACGAGTCATCCATGTAACACGTATTTGGTCAGATTCTACGACAAACCTTGTCACTGATAGTTTCTTTCTAAGACTAATAGATACACTTCAACTAATACAAACCATACTCAGCATTGAAAACTAATATTTCTGTAGCATAGAAGGGTGAAAAAGGGCTAAAATATTTTTGAATATTCCCGATGTGGTGATTTACTTTTAATGTTCTCCGTTCAATGAATCCTTCAAAAATATTTCTACACTAACTGTCTGACAGCTATAATTATTGTTATACTTCACAAGGGTGGCGAAAAAACTACTACCCATTGCCTTATTACCAATCTTCCCGAAAATTACCGAAAAACTGATGAAAATCCGTCTGCTGCCATTTCTTTTTAAATATTAAATCTTGAAATTACAACTTCCTACCTGATAAATGTACTACTGACGTAATGTTTTCTTTCCTCAATGCAGTAGTATACACTATATTGATTTCAATTTGGCAAATATTTTTTTTTATTCTAATATGTCCCAGCCAAAACTCTTCTCAGGTCGTAGTTCAAAATGTTCCTTTATTTTAATAAAATAGTCCAGAAAAAATTTTTTTAAACTGAATTATATTAATACAATGAAATTTCTTTACATGATCTTGATAACTATCTACTCAATTGTGTATGAAGAATTATTATTGTTTGGTATTTATTATTATTATATTATGTAATGATATTTCCACTCTAATTGTTTTATTTTTAGATTTGAAATTTTTAAAATGTTCCAAAATATTATCAAATTTCTGTTAATGTCTAATTCCACACCTTGGCAATTTAATTTGGATTCCGGATTTAGATAACTCTAGAATTTTTCCTAATTTGAATAAATTGAAAGTAACCGCCCTCGATAATTTTTCCTCTTGTTACAATTTCAAATCTTCATACATTGAAGCCCTTTATCAATTATTTATATTCTGTCCAATATTTTTAATTCCAAATATTTTTATATTTTTCTATCATGTTATGTTCTGCATCAATCCCATTTAAATTTTAACGTCTTAAGTTGATTCTACCATTTTATTATTATATTATTCATCATTTTAGTTGATTTATTTGATTTTCATGTTGATTTTGAACTTTTAAAATAATTTTCAAAAATTCATTCCATTTATTCATATCGCAACGCCTCTCCATTTTTTCTCAGATAACCCTTCCTTTCAAATTCAAATTTTTCATTCGGTTTATCCTAAATTTTGACATGCGTTAACATTCGGAATTGACTTTATCTTCTTTTTTACATAACTGATAAAGAACCTTCATCATCTGTCATATCTAGACATTTGAATTTGGTCAATACAATTGAATTCAAATCGACGCCATTTTTAGTCCATTTGCTTGATTGTTGAAAAAACAGTGAATGCAACACATGCATAAAGTGTCTTTTTTTCACTCATGGAATTGACGCATTTGCCTGCGGCTCATGCATCAACTTTTCCACTCGTGAAAAAAAGCACCACTTTATGCACTTGTTGCATAAATAACTATTTTCTACAATCATTAATAGAAGTGACGTTTTTTAATCGATTTTCGTTCATAAAATATGAATTTGTTAAACAGATCATTAAAGTGACATTAGAGTGAGATAAAGTAGTTTTTTAACGCTAATTTTAAATATTTTCGCTGATGGTTCCGCAGATTGCACTCATCTGACATTTTACTTAGCGTTTCTTCATCATGACAAACATAAACAATCAAATCGACGCCATTTTTAGTCCATTTAGAGCAACCTTAATAACACATTTTTTGGTTTTTGCTTGATTGTAGAAAAAGTAGTGTATGCAACATATGCATAAAGTATCTTTTTCCACTCATGGAATTAACGCATTCGCCTGCGGCTCATGCGTCAACTTTTCCGCTCGTGAAAAAAAGCACCGCTTTATGCACTTGTTGCATAAATAACTATTTTTCTACAAAAATTAATAGAAGTGACGTTTTTTCAATCGATTTTCGTACATAAAATATGTATTTATTAAACAGTTTGAAAAAGTGACATTAGAGTGAGATAAAGTAGTTATTTTAACGCTAATTTTAAATATTTCCGCTAATGGCTCTGCAGATTGCACTCATCTGACATTTTACTCAGCTTTTTGTCATCATTACAAACATAAACATTCAAATCGACGCCATTTTTAGTCCATTTAGAGCAACCTAAATAACACATTTTTTGGTTTAAGCTTGCTTGTAGAAAAAGTGGTGTATGCAACATATGCATAAAGTGACTTTTTTTCACTCATGGAATTGAAGCATTCGCCTGCGGCTCAATTTTTCCATTCGTGAAAAAAAGCACCACTTTATGCAATTGTTACACAAATAACTATTTTCTCCACGATCATCACAGAATTTGCCAATTCTAAAATCAAATTTGATTACAGAATGCTAGAATTCTCTCTCTTGAAATTTGAAGAAATATTCTGCAACTCCTCTGCCCCCATGCAATATAAATGTATTTACATTATCTCTCTTGTGATAGAATAATATTCTCACACTGGTTAGCAATAATAACATTAGCCTTGACGCAGTTGATTGTCAACGTAGTGGCAAATCTTGAGTAAGTATCAAAATTATTGCTGTACGTAACCGTAACTTAACCTAACCACGCATTTGTTGAAAATTCTTCCAATAATGGACCAGTTTTCCATTTCGAGAACTGTACAAATATAACATTTTATACAAAGTAGAATGTTTCTTGAATTATTGAGTGTTTACCTTATTGAGTTCTGTAATATGTATTATCTTTTGTTCATTTCCAATTAAAAATATATATTTAAAATCTTTGATCGTGGAGAAAGTGTAGTCTGCTACTCGGTTAGAATAAAAATGCATGATGCTCGTGGTTCCTTAGGCTCGCCTTCGGCTCGCGCTCGGAACTTTCCACTCGCATCGAATTTTCATGCTAGCCTTGTTACAGAATATACTATTCATTACATTTTATTATAATCCTTTATACCTTATATTAACTTTAACTATTTATCTTTAAAAATAATTCAATTAGATATTTTTTCAAATTCTAATAACTTCATTTACTTAATTACAGTTACCTGTAAATAATTGTCATATTTTAGTAAAGCGTGATCTATAGACGTCAAAAAATAATAGTTCAATACTATTATAACGCTTTACATAATTAGAAAAATAAATTTCCAAAGAACAGACCGTTCAATAAGAAGCATTGAATTACACTTCTAAAGTAAACGGGAACATAATCAACAATTTGAAATAAACCATTTTAAATTAACTATTTTGAATAAACTAACTTGGAATAAACTACATTGAAATAAGCCAACTTGAAATGAAGTAACTTGTAATGAACCAACAATTTCCTTACTTTTCTATTGAGTCTTTTTCTTTATAATATATTTTTCTACTTCTCAAATTTGAATATGTTTTCAGTATTGAAAATCCTTCGAATTTTGACTGTTCTCATTTATTATCTCCCTATTTTGTTTTTACTTTCATATTAACATTTTAAGTTCTATATTATTCATCAATTACACTTTTTTCATTTAATCTAGTAACTCCAAACTCATATTCATTTTATAAATTACCCATTCTTTCTCCTTATCTGCCATTAATAACCACTCTCATATCATTACTCTCCTTATTATCCATGCCATTATTATAATTCTTATACTCCTTATTATCCATAACATTATCATCTCTTATTATTATCCAATCAATAATTATTATTATTCCTATACTTCATATTATTCATACTATTATATCTACCTACTTTATTTGTTTATCCATCATTCATTCTAAATTATGACCCATCAATAATTGACTCTTAATATTCAATCCACTTTCGATATACATTTTTTTTTACAATATCTATCCTCTGATAGTTTTAGAAATTTTCTTTTTCATATGATTTGTAACCAAATCTTCATTGTATTCTATTAAAATGGAAGTCTTAATTAAATTAATTTTAACAAACCTATATATTTTTTATCCTGAATTTTTTTTATCCAACTTAATAAATTCTAAGGGATGTTCATAACATTTTTGTATGGAGTATTCTTTATTAAAATCCTCGTTATTACTTATCTCTCCCTCTTATTCTGGCATTTGTCTTACTGTTTTTATTCCAATCTGATCCACTTGTCTACAATTAATCGATCAAAAGAACTCACCTGAAGTTCGATAGTAATTATATGAAGGTCCAGCCCGAAAATATTACATAATTTTTTCAATGTAGTACGCGCTTTCCGTACTACTCTGAGCACAAGGTTTAAAGGTTGAATTTCCAAATTACGGTCCTGCTTCCTTTGCTTCTGCCTGCCTTCGTGTTCCCCGGCCGCCCGCTTTGTCATCATTTTGTTTAAAGTGATGATGTTTTTACAGCAACCTGGTTGGGAGCTGGACAGGATGAAATATTTTCGGGCTGGACCTTCATATAATTACGATCGAACTTTAGGTATTTTGATCGATTAATTATATTTTTCTACTCCTGTTTTATAATATACTTAATAAAAGACTAAAATCTGTATCATAATGATATTCATTATGATACAAATTTTCACTATGATACAGATTTTTAAGCCAATAGGAATGCGACATTCGCACAATATTTAATATAGCCATGGATACCTGGTTGACATTTCTGAAATTAATTATATTAGGTGTCACTTAATTTGACAGCTGTCAAATAATTTTGATTTTCAAAAGTAACTATATATGATAATTATTAATTAAATGATTCTTATTAATCGAAGTAGAAAAAATATTGTATGCATCTTTCATGTAATGGCCATTAATACACTCGCATATTATATACGAAACTCGCCTGCGGCTCGTTTCGTATCCTACAACATGCTCGTGTCTTAATGGCTATCATTACATGATCGTTGCATAAAATACTATTATCTACGACCACCATTAAAATTAAGCATTTACAAACTCGTATAAATACGTGAAATTACATTTTATATTTATACATACGTCTAAAGCGTGCGAAAAAGAACAATGCTTTTTAAATGGAAGTTTCATTATTAACCCAAAAGAGTGCGAAAAAGTACGATGCTTTTTAAATGGGATAATCATTATAACACTCTTTTTTATTTGTATATTTATTTATTAAGCTACCTTAGCTAATTTTGTGTTTTGTTTTCTGTCAAAGGTTCTGTAATTGTAATAATTTTTTAATGTCATTAAGAAGTGTGAAACGTAAACGGTCCATAATTGTCAGAATCTGTCAAAAATTGTCAAAAACTGTCAAAAATGGTCAAAAAATGTTAAAAATTGTTAAATATTTTGAAAAATGGTCAAAAATAGTCAATAATTGTCAAAATTTTTGAAAATTGTCAAAAATGGTCAATAGTTATCAAAAAATGTCAAAAATGGCCAATAATTGTGAGAAACTGTCAAAAATTGTCAATATCCTGAAAAAATGGTCAATAATTATGAAAAACTGTCAAAAACGGTCAATAATTGTTAAAAATTCTCAAAATTTTTGAAAAATGGTCAAAAGTTTTGAAAAATTGTCAAAAATGGTCAATAATTGTCAGAACCTGTCATAAATGTTCAAAAATGGTCAATAATTGTAAAAATTTGGAAAAATGGTCTAAAATAAACAAAATTTTAGAATAATTTTCAGAAATAATCAATAATTGTCAAAACTGTCAAAATTGGTCAAAAATTGTCAAGAATGGTCAATAATTGTTAAAATTTGAAAAAATGGTCAAAAATTGTTAAAATTTGAAAAAATGGTTAATAATTATAAAAAACTGTCAAAAATGGTCAATCATTGTTAAAATTTGGGAAAATGGTCATTAATTGTTAAAATTTGGAAAAATAGTCAAAAATTTTGAAAAAATGGTAAATAATTGTCAAAAATGGTCAATAATTGTTAAAATTTGAAAAAATGGTCAATAATTGTCAGAAATTGTCAAAAATTTTGAAAAATGGTCAAAACTTTCCAAAAATGGTCAATAATTATGGAAAACTGTCAAAAATGGTCAATAATTGTTAAAATTTGAAAAAATGGTTAATAATTATAAAAAACTGTCAAAAATGGTCAATCATTGTTAAAATTTGGGAAAATGGTCATTAATTGTTAAAATTTGGAAAAATAGTCAAAAATTTTGAAAAAATGGTAAATAATTGTCAAAAATGGTCAATAATTGTTAAAATTTGAAAAAATGGTCAAAAATTTTGGAAAAATGGTCAATAATTGTCAGAAATTGTCAAAAATTTTGAAAAATGGTCAAAACTTTCCAAAAATGGTCAATAATTTTGAAAAACTGTCAAAAATGGTCAATAATTGTTAAAATTTGAAAAAATGGTCAATAATTGTCAAAAATGGTTAGTAATTATAAAAAACTGTCAAAAATGGTCAATCATTGTTAAAATTTGGGAAAATGGTCATTAATTGTTAAAATTTGGAAAAAATAGTCAAAAATGGTCAAAAATTTTGAAAAAATGGTAAATAATTGTCAAAAATGGTCATTTTATTGTGCATAAGAAGCAAGCTTCTGTCGGCGCTCCGACGACCGCTACCTTTTTTATTGGATTGGTGTTACACTAAAAAAATTAAAAATTAGACTGAAAATGTTCTTACTGCATATTTCTCGAAAAAGTCAATGGAAATCATCAACGTTATGGTCCCACTATTCAATATTGAAAGCTACCATAAATTCAAATTTAAACATTGATATAAGTAAATTTCATAAACTTATAACCTTCATAAAAAAATCAAAAATTTTCACTAGGGAACAGATTTTGGATTTTATAAATGGAGCACCAGATAATGAATTTCTTATGATGAAGGTAGGCAATAATTCAAACACAATTATTAAAAAGAGAGGTTATGTAATATCTAATTAAGGGAAAGTATTTTTAATGTGGTCGTAGATAAAACATTGTATGATACTCATGCGTGAATTACTTTTGCGTACTTGCTGCGAAAAAAGGCACTAGCTACACTCGTGCCTTTCATTTTCGCAACTCGTGCGCAAAAGTATCACTTCACGCACTTGTATCATAAATAACTATTAAACTCGCATACAATGTTGCCAAATTGTTTCTGTCCGACTCCGTAGATATATACTTTTTCAGAAATTGTTGAACTTTAATCCGCTATTTATAAATAACTATACGGTAAAAAAATTTTTTAAATTTTTTTTAAACTCACGACAAATACATTGAAAGACTGTCAGTTTTTTTAAAGTTTCTGACCGTTAGTTTTTTTTATAACTAAAAAACTGGTACAGAACTGCAGAGAGCGTATGCAATCAATGTTAAATATCCAATTTTTAATTGAACTCATCTCGTGTTATAGCTGGTCAATCGACTTCAAATTTTAAGGGTAATTTTACCATCATGTCCTGAATAAGTACACAAAAATTTAGAATTTTCTGACGGCATGCCTTAACCACGACAACTACCTTAATACCATTATAACGCCTTATAAGTTTTTGAAAAATATTTTTCAAAGAACAGAGACCGCCCAGTAAACAAAATCACTTGCTATTCATGTTCTGAGAATGTCTTCTAACAGAAACATCACGTTCTAAGAACGTGCGTAAATAACATACAGCATGTGAATAGAATGTCCTAAGAATATATTACAAACCCCTATCAGAAGCAGATATCACACATTCTAAGAATGTGCCCCAGCATGTTCTCTGAATGTCCTTATCACTTGACTAGGCAAAGGTCTATAGCATGTCCTAAGAAAGAACGTTCTATGAATGTACTTATAATTCCCAAAGCATAATAGTTATGTGATAAGAACATGATAGTCATGTTATAAGAACATGCACATTCATAGTATATTCTCCAGCATTTGCCCAGAATGTTCTATGCACATTCTTAACACTTTTTTCATGATCCAATATTATGTTGCATCAAAATTACAAACCATTTTCAAGATAGTAATGGTTGGGAATTTAAATTTTTAATATCTTCAATAGAATTTTTCATAATATATTAATCGCAATTGGGGAAAATAAAAATATTATATAAGTATAAAAACACCTAATTTATTTAAACCAGCCCATTTTGAACTACAAAAATGTTATTTAGAAGGTTCGTTGAGTTCCTGCAGGGGTTTTTTGAGCCTTTCTTTGGCGTTCACCAGCCAAACTTTTATTACTGATGTTATATCAGTATCCACTGTGCTTCTATATTGAAGCTTAACAGCATCTAAAAACATAATATATTATCAATATCCTTTATTCTAAGTATTGTTAATCGCAGATATGATTATTTATCATGGCCAAGCTGGCGACATACATAACAATAAATGCAACACATCACTGTGACCAGGTCGCAACGTTTTTGTCATAGCGACTAGTTCGCAAGTTTTCCCATAGATAAATTGTCGAAGAAGGTAGCAGATCACCTCGAGAATTCATAGTTCAGAGAAGTTTCAAGTTTTTAGGCTATGTTTATACTCAAAATTTCTGCTTATAACTTTTGAGAGAAATGAGGTGCCGAACTTTTGGAGCTGTCAGAGCATTTATACGGGCAGGCATTTTTTGGATGGAGTATAAACAAGCTTAAACATCTTAAATGTCTTTGAATTCAGTATTCACGAGGTCCTCTGCTACCTTCCTAGACATTAACAATAAAGCAGTTATGTGTTTTATTGTTTTGGTGATCAACTGCAGAAGTAGATAAGACTTGGAGCACATTATATAGATGTCTAATATAAGCTCCAACAGCTATTAGGAAAAATAAAAAATAACACACTTACCCAATATGCATCTTGCCAACAAAAGATTTTTTAGTGGTGCTTTTTGTTTGGCTCCGCCCCATGAATATAATAATGCCACTTCATTTGACAGTAATTTGTATAACATTTTTCGCACTGCTTGGGGTACAGATTGTCCTCCCATTCTGCGAAACTCTGTGACCTTAAAATTACAAACAAAAATAGTTTCTAATCAAAAATTACAA
Organism: Lochmaea crataegi; assembly: GCA_947563755.1. NCBI lineage: Eukaryota > Metazoa > Arthropoda > Insecta > Coleoptera > Chrysomelidae > Lochmaea > Lochmaea crataegi. The sequence continues at coordinate 12,150,680 of OX387424.1, read as the reverse complement.
ATTAGAAAAATAAGCTCGTATTTTATGATTGCCTTTGGTTGGGCACCTCAAGATTATTCAAGCATTGTAATTTGTTGAATTAGGATCGAGACCAGAAACCAGTTATGTTTGGCTGTCGACGTTTCGGCTCATATTACGTCACTCTCAGCACAATGAACAGTTAGTTTCTTTGGTAAAAATGCTGCTAAAAGCCAAATATTCAGAATACCCAATTAAATATTATTATTATTTTAAAAATAATTATCTTAACTGCTATATACCTATTCATAAATACAATAATGAACATTATTGTATATAGAACTACGAATGGGCATATTTTCAAATACTATAATGGAAATCATGAGTATTCAAATGCTTATAATCAACCTTTTTAAATAAATAAAAAACAGTTTGTTGTCCTGATGATGACTTAATATAGCTTGAAACGACGACAACCCCATACTGGATTATTTGGTTTTATTTTGACCTGAATCCAACTAATTACCATCCTTGAAACTTTTATTTTGCTAATAAATGATTTGTATTCAGGTTCATATTGGAATCAAACAGCCAAGTACTTGAGTTTGTCTAATAAATTATTAAAATTACCATGAATTTGTAATTGCTCTCGTCAGTTAGCCAATCTTCTAGCTCTTTGAGTTCCTCATTAGATTTTAACGGCAATCTACTATTAAATATTCTGATTTTCTTCAATAAATCTGGTTCTTGCATAGGTGTATTTTCATTTTGTCTCATCAAACTTAATATTGTTGACACATTTTCTGACATAGCATTGATATTAAGATTTAATAGCGTCAGTTCCCTGATAACCACTTTTTTAAAGTCTGAAAATAATAATTAAAATTGAAAACACTATATATTCTTGACAAAATTGAAACACACATAATTCAACAAGACATAAAATGGTTCAGAAAACTCACTTTAAATGTACAAAATTATCATTTATTGATAGTTACCATTATCGGAAGATATGCTAGATGAGAATGTCTCCACTACAAATTGTTTGGCATGACTTAGATCTTTTGTTCCTGAACTTCCTGAACCCGCTTGCGAGCAATTTGCTTCTAAAGTGAAATATATTTTTTTGTTTTTTTTTAAATATATTGAAATCAAATAAAAACAAAGTAAAAAAAATCAAACTCATACATACCAGGTTGACAAGTCACTTTGTGCAATTTTTCTGGACTTTTTGCTGCTTGCCTACCTAAAAAGATAGTTTACACATTAAAGCTAAAAAAAAGAAATAGGAATTTTCAAATAAATACCTAAAGGATTAAGAGAGTTCTGCGGATCAGATACATACGAGAATCTTTGATTATCAGCTGTTTCGGAATCTCCTGAAATATGTAAATATATTTGTAAGTGACTAGTAGGAAATTTTAATCATATTATTAGTTTGATTAATAAGTTTGTCTTACCAAATTCCAATGAAGTCGGCCTTACAGGTGACAAACTTTTTGACCTATTAAGCATTTTTGACTTGGTTTTTCCTTGTATAAACATTGCTAAAATTGAGTTTCTATGTATCATACAACACTCCAAAAAATATTACCTAATTTTCTGAAAACGTTTTTGTCTGAGGACTTACATTGTAAAACACTCTTTGCGGGATAAATATTATCGTCTGAGTCTCCCGATGAGGATTCTGGATCGCTGTAATACTTTCTATTTTCTTTCCTTTTTCTTTTTTTCTTTAAAATAGCTTCTTCATTCATGGACGATATGTCAGAAGAAATCATTGCCTTTCGAGCTTTTTGTTGAGCAACACTAAAATCATCTAAAATTTTAAGAATAGTCAAAAATCTAAAAAATCCATTGACCAAATGTATTTACCATATGTACCAAGAAGTTTTACAGGATAAACTTTCCAATTGGTTTGTGGTTCTGCTTCAGTTTCAATCAACTTCGAAATCTTGCCTGTTTTGAAAGAATGAGGTGGCCAAAAACATTTCGAAGAAGCTGGGATGCACCAATTTTTTGGAACAGCTTCTACTTTATCTTCCTTTGTAAAAATGACTACATTCCAAGTCATTTTCTTAGACATAAAACAATATTAGGTGTTCATCATAATATATTCATGTACCATTAAGAACGCTTAATTATATTTAATAGTGAAGAGGTGTGCTGCCACATAAAATAACGAAATTGAAAATTTTAATTCAGGTATTTTTAATGGGTTGCAGTCAATGAAAATACATCAAGTATTTTATTCATACATTTCTTTTTATGTTTCAACTTATTTTATTTCAAGTCGTCTTTAGAATGGAAATTTGAAAACAACCATTCTGAGGATGACTTAAAATTAAATAAGTTGAAACTTAAAAATAAATGTACGAATAAAATAGGTAGGTAGATGATGTATTTTCACTGACCACATGCAGCCCATTAAACAACAATAAAACATTTTCTATTCCTTAATCATTCAAATGTACAAGAGGTAAGCAGACAAAATGTTCTTCAAAAGGTAGTATCATGACTTTTGTTTTAATTGAATTTAAAAAGTCCATTCTTAAGTTATTATCTTTCTGTATAAAATTAATCCCAAAGTAGTTTGATTCAACAGGTTTTTTAAAAAATGGTTTAACAACTGGGTAATTATATCCAATAATAACAAATGCATTCTGATATACAGAAAAATTTTTAATTTGAAATATTGTACCATCTCTTAACTCAACAAATGAATCACCAATTTTACAGGTATTAATAGTAAAAGATTTATTTTGCCACGCTTTATATTGGGGTGACTTACAATTTGGTATAAGTGGCCCATTATTATGTTCAAATAAAAACCTTTCCTCTTTTCTTTTTCTGCTAGAGATAATTTCATTGTCATTAATTTCTGACAACCTTCGAATCACTTGCTGCATTGGAAATGCTGATTTTCGTAAATTTTTTGTCAACTGAGGCATAAAATTATCAAATGGAAAGGCTGAAAAGTTATCAAGTGGACCATATAATCTGACACAATCAGTAATGTGCAGCAAGTGATGGACATTGTGAGAAACAAAGTCTAAACGATAGTTTTTTTTTGAGTTTATTACAAAGTGTTTTATAAGATCTTCTGCATAATTTAACATTAAAGGGACTTCACAAAACTCTTTGCAACCTAATATTCGTGTTGCTAAGCAGAGACACAAAAAATTGTTATAATATTTTGGTGAAATAATTTTGTGTAAAACTATCATTCCTGTATGAAGTAAAAATAATCTAAATTCAGTTGCTTTGTACCTCTTACATTCAAGAATGGATCTAGGCTTCCGGGCAAATTCACATGGTATATAGTTTTTAATTGTAGAAATGTTGTGAGATAACTGAAGAACCTTTTGAGCTCTTAGTTTATCCAATTTGGTTTATCCAACCAAAATTTTTGTGACAAAGTAATCTTTTCATTACACCTAATAAAATGCAGTGCATATAATCTATAGGTACGCTGCCAATCATATTAAAATATGGTATATCTTCTATCAATGATCTTCTAATGTGATGCTCTGGCTGAAGCTTAGCTCTAAAAGTATGATTTGTCCTTTTAGTAAAATTAGTTTCAGAAAAATATAAAGTACTTTCATAGTCGCCCTCTAATGTGCATTTTGTGCAACTGTAATATCCATTATGCCCCTTAATATTTAAAATAAATGACTTAGCAGGAGCATCACAAATCAACATTTCAATTTTGAAAGGAAATGTGTGTGTGTGCATTTATAGAAATACCGTTTTCACTTAAGTATATTGATTCTTCAACAAAATCCTTTAAATATTCATTTGAGTCTGGTTTTGAATTGCCTAAATATAACGCCACACAAAAAACATCAGATTTTAAGCAATCAATACTCTCTACAAGACAAAGAATAGGCCAAAATGACTGATTTGTACTTTTAAAAAGTGGAACACCATCAATATTTATTGAAAGTTTGAACTGTGACTGTTGATTTAGTTTAACACACAATTTTTTACACAAATTATCAATACAATTTTTTATTCCAAAATAATAATATAGACCTGAACCCATAGATTTTATGTTTGTGCTTGAAGGTGTATTTAATAGTGTTCGAGGATCTAAAGGTAGATTTTGTAAATCCCCTATTGTTGTCACAACCTTTTTTAAAAGACGCAACAAGCTTTGTAAAGAATTATGTGTAATTCTTTCATTAACAGCCCAACTAGCCAATTTTCTTGCGAAAGAAGGATGTGAGGTATCTAAAGATTCCAATACTAGTGAACTATTATTTTGATTTGGATAGTGATCAGCATATTCGATCATTTGCGGAATATCTGTATCTGAGCTTACTCTTTCAAAATTTGCATTCAAATTTGGATCAATAACATTTATTACCCCCCTTGATCTTAATTCTGAAACCAAAATTCTAGTATTATGTGCCCTACGATGAGCTGCTAAAAGTGAGGTTATCCTTTCGTTTTTCATTTTTCTCTTAAACTGTACCCCAAATCCTTCTTTTGTTCGTTTGGAAGCCATTATACAGTTATAAGAGACAGAAAGAATATAAAATAATATGTGTCTATAGGTACCTATAAAGTAAAATTAGCAAAAAACGAAACCTTAAGACTACACAGGTTATGTAGATATTTACGTACCTTATTATTTATACTAAAATTAATAATATCCTTAATAACAGTGGGAACCGTATTCACTAACACAACACACACTTATTTTTTAATCTATGACACACACAAAGAAACAAATGCTTTTTTCACAAAAATGTCTTATAAAAAAGACAGCAGCCGACAACATAGAGAAATAATATAAAATGGCCGACAACGCCACTTGAACGAACAGCTATTTCTCTCACTATCTGTCGTAAAGAACGAGATGCTAAATAACCATCGTTTATGTTGAACCGACGTTGCCAAATTTTCGTTTTATATATCTTAGCCCTTACTTTTTCAAGAAGGACAAGGAAAAATAACCATTCCTTAGCTTAGACCCTCCACCTTAATGAACCTTCAAGGGGAAAGGTTAATGGAATGGTTATTTTTCCTTGCCCTTCTTGAAATAGTAGGAGCTAAGATACACAAAACGAAAACAAACACTGAACCTTATTTTATTCTCCACATTTTTTTAATGTCACTTTCTTGATATTTGGCAACGTCGGTTCAACATAAAAGATGGTATTTAGCATCTCGTGCGTGAAGACGACGTAAAATTATGATATAAGCCGCCAAAATTAAAATTATGAAGCATGAAAGAACACTAATAAAAACTTGAGTGGATTTATATGTCTACAATAATACGTATAGATTGACGTGTCCTAATATAATATAATAAATAATTGATTTGAGATAAACATGCTTTTGTTTTAGTTCTATAACAATAAACACGAATTATTACTGTAAGTATATATTTAGCACACACTAAGGATATCCTTTTTACTAACCTGGTGGAATGTTACTATCATGTGACAAAAATGTTCCAATGTCCTAAAAACGAATATTCTTAGCATGTGCGTTGAGGGATATCCTTTATATGTAGGTGCTAAGAACATTCCCGTTCGGAATATTCTGCAAACATATATTCATAGGACAGTCGCTAAAAGAACATTCTCTTAAAGGGATGTGAATAGGATATACTACGAACATTCTTAATTCGTATATTCGTTGTTGGACCTAAAAAGTACATTCTTAGAACGTGAATGTACCTTTTTATGTTTACTGGGCGTTCACTAAAAAGCACTAACTACTTCTCGGGCTACATGCCCCGACAGACATCGAATTACTCTTCTAAGTTAAACGGGGTTGATTTGCAATTAGAAGGGACAACATCACTTGTAGACCGGTTTCGGCGTATTTGCGACTCATCAGTACAAAGTAGATGTCTTCCGTCCAGAAGCTCTCAAAATCCTGGACTGGGGGCAACGCTGTAACCACATCAATACATTAACCTAGAGAAGAAAATGCTAAGAATGCGATAACTATTGCAATAATTTTTAACAACGTACACCCGGTCCATTTTTAATTTTTAACAATTTTTATACTGCTAGTTCTTACTTTAAGTTTTTGTCATAAGTAATGCTTACTATTTGACTATTGTCATATATAAAAAGTAAGGTTACCGTCGTTACTTTTTTAAAATGGTACAGGAGTAGCAGTGGCGACGCCGCGTTGAAAAAACAAACTGCTTAGATAGACGATGGTAAGGACAGATTTTCTTAATTTTCCCTTATGATTTCGTTCTTCCCATCTAGTCTCCATGATTTGATCCCTTAGTCATAAATTTGACAACCACTAATAGTTTGAAACCGAAATAATGAAACACGTACGTTTTTTGATCTTGACTAGCCCTGCTGTCCCGACTATACTTATCGAGTATAACTTACTCAATTACCATTCATTTTTTGTGTAGTAATTTTGATATTGAGCATCAGTGTTTTAGCTGAGTCACGGGAAGTATTTGTATTTAATTGAAAATTTTAGAATAATTACAGAGTTTCCAAAATTCAATGAAAGTGAAATATTATTAAAAATTATTCTCGCCTCTCTTGAAACTCTCGTGTAATCCTTTTTCAGGTTCAGTACGGATCCAAACATTTGATTCGTTAATTTAAACAATGAGAATAGCATACGTTCAAAAGTTGATATATTTATTGATTATTTCCAATGAAACTGTTGTGAATATAAAACATGATAAAATGAGAACATCAATTGTGTAAATGCTATAAGTCAGTACCTACTCTTTCTGGCAGACTAATGTTACTTTTTCCGTCATGTAAACAACACATTCCAATAAATCACTTCTCTCAACTTTCTATTCTACATTTTCTCTCGAATTTCAAAAGCGCATTACAACCACATCAAGGATCTTCCCTCTACCCCATAGATTTCAAGATTGCAGAGCAGCATAATGGTCCTAAATTTCACCAGATTACACTTGATATGAACAAAATTACAAAAAGGGATTTATTTACAATAACTGTGACACGGTGCGTCTTCAAGCCATGTATAGTTTGATAATTGTCAATATTTCTACTTAAATGATATTTAAGAAAGTAAACAGTGTGTTAATATTGGAATATTAACTTGAATATGTAATGTTTCCATTATCACCATAAAAAATACTGGAAGTATTAGATTAGTTTTTGTGGTTAGATTGATTTATTTGACAAATTTCGTGTGGTTGTGCTTTGTTTGCGAATATTAAAAGAAAATAGAACCAGGATTTTCAAAAGCGAAACAAAACAGATAATAATCCAAATAACATCAACAACAAAAACAATTCCAATTGTCATAATGAATTTTAAAGTAAGCTGCTAAAAACTAGGGAAGCAGCTTTGAAAAATGATACTAAACAGCAGTCTGCAATTTTCAAGGTCGTAGGTTACCTGACATCACTCTCGCAATCAGCTATAAATCATTTAAAACATCATTTTTTCAGTTTTGAAATGGATCATGCGCTATGTATAAAACAGCTTGGTTGATAAATTATTATATCTCCGTAGCGGAGTGGTATAGAGGTCTGGCTGAGAAAATGAAGGATTGTGGGCGTAAACTTCGAATCCTATACGCCGTGCTAATTTTTATTTGTTATATTGTGACATTTGTATATAATCAACCTTCAATATAGGTCCTAATCATCCGTGTCATGTGACCTGTTCATTATACACACCTATTATTCACTAGTGAATAATGAACGTCATTATACTTGAAGGAGCACACGTAAAATGTAAACATTATCAAAAAGTCGTGTACAAAATAAATTATTATTTTTATGATTGCACGAAATAATACCAAGACTATCTTGAACGTATTTCCATTAACCAAAATTTACTACAACGAAAATGGTATGAAAATTTGCGAATGTATACTTTTTAATTTTCTTTCATACCGATTTGTTACCTTGATAGCTCCATTTAAAAGACGATAGCTGCGAAAATTCGATAGCACACTTGGCACATTTAAATTTCCGTGAAAGCTCCATTATCTCGGTATGCATATAATATAATGTTAATGCTTAAAATTTGTAACAGTGTCTAGTAGTGAACGAATTATTGTGGTGTTACGATAATGCTTTTATTTGTTAATCGAAATAAAGTTGAAAAGAGAATTTTTACTCCTAATGATTACACAAACATTACTAAGCTGGGTTTTCTGGTGGATTTAAAATTTATTTGTGGTAGATATTACATTCATTGTCGTAAATGTGAATGTTAAATAAGTTATATGTAATATTCTCACAAAGGTTTTCCGAAGGGTCTTATTTTCCGACCCTATAGCCGAAATGGTAGTTTAGTAAACAAAAGGAAAAAATACATTGGAAACATAGGATCTAGGAAAATCTAATATAAAATTGTACAAGAAAATATTCAACAAAGCTTCAGTTCCCGCATTATACAGGGTGATCCATTTGGAAAAGCGCATACAATAAAGGTAGATGGAGCACACTTATATTTTGTGGGTCTATCATTCTTTATAACCAGAATACAGGGTGATTTATTAATTGCCCTAATAATTTTATCCACGATTTTTTGAAGTACCAAAGGTAAATGAATTAGGGAAGAATATTTATCATGATAAGATTAAGATTATTTTCTTTTATGATATGAATAATAATTTCATTGACCAGCTGCAGGGGTACCTACACATTTTATGTTAAGAGTATCAAAAATGAAGTATAGTATATATACACTTACTCTAATTAGATTATAAATGATTTTCGATATTTTTGAAAACGAGAACAAAAAACGGGTTTCTTATTCACAATATTTTCCATTTCTATGACTTAAACTCACTCACCAAACACGCAAATCGCGAACTGTCAAAGAAGCTAGCAACCAATGAAACATCATGAACTCGAGTCTTATAATTGGCTGTTATTGTTCTGCCGTAAGATGTTTTGGTGCACGATTTTAAGTGGCGCCCTCTATCATGACCAGAGACTGGAATACATGGAGTTGGATCTCCTTGTATAGTCTCCATGGATAAAATGATAAAATGGAAAAGATGTTAGATGGCCATCAATCCAATTTTTCTAGAACAAAATGAGGAAAAATAATACAAATTGATTACATTGTTTGGCAAAATGTCAACTCAAATCCCAAAAGATTATAATACATAACTAAAAGCATAATATTGCATTCCGTACTCACAAAAACACTGGGTTATCTACAACTGATGGTGAAGATATATTAACTTTTTACAAAAATATGAGATCAACTGTTTTCATTGTAATGCAGCTTGAAATAAATTGAAATAAAATTTAGTGAATACCTTAGTTCCTTCAGAAATATTTATCCAGATAAGTTAAATTATGCAACACACTTAATTGAATCAAATCATGACCCCACATTAAATAATACCATCGAACCTTTAAATAGTTGTCGAAATTATTTCAGACTTAATTTCATAGGATCATTAGAGGTTACAATATATAAAAAAGATGTTCAAATACTCTTATTAATGAACGGTATTATTTGTTTATTTATATGAACTTCTATAATGTACTCCTGACGACGCAAATGATATATGAAATCAATGAAATATATGAAATCAATGATATATGAAAACATCTCATTAAAATTAAACCATTATAAAACTGTTGTATATTGTTATGGTTGAGTTTTTCACAATTTATTGTAACAAATATAACATTTTATAATAATTTAGAGCCAAACAAATATTTAACCCGCAAACAGTGAATAATGCAAAATTGATTTAAAAGAAAACGATACCTCAATTATGGCATTAAAACAGTTCGGTTCAAGGATTTCTCATCAGTTCGGTTCAGAATATTTATTCTATTTTGAAATTAGTGTATTTTCACTGGATCTTGGACTACAGAATTTTCTAGTATAATTTAGTTATTTAACATTAACCAGGTTATTATGGTACGCTAGACCATCTGTACAAGTGGCTTGTATTGTTTGAATTTTGCGGACATTAATTAATTTCGGCGGAGGAATACGCGTGCGTCTGAGCTCAAACGGATCGTGTCAATATTAAATAATTATTAATTGAGTTTTCTAATAATAGTGCATATAAATAAGCCATGGTATGGGTAACTTTTAATAGTTTCTCGTTTATATTGTAATACATTTTAAAAACTTAACTCAGAACTGGTCTCTGGTACGAATCCTTCTGGCTAATATTATATTATTATCGGGGTTGTGGGTATATAAGTGTGGACTTATGTGGATCTCCACAACTGCCGGAAGCCACTAAAATATAATTATAATAAGAATTCTCTCAAACCAAACCACCACCTAATAAATCATATTTTGTTAGTAAGTTATTCTGTTTGATTTTTTAAATATATTTCTAACTGGGGGTAAACTACGGCAAGAGATCAGGTCTGTGGTATTTTCTCGGGTACGGTTCACCTGCCGCCTTTTTTTTTTTTTTTTTTTTTTTTTGGGCCGAGATGGGAAACTCATGTTCGAATGGGCAAACAGTGTTGGACTCATCCCCAAGGAGATGCCTACCAACCAAACCCACCTCGACTCGCCGTTACCCCCGCCTCGGAATCACTACCCTAGCATACTTCGAGACAGGCGGCGGTACCTCGAACACTCTCCGCTCACACCGTCATCTTCTCCCTCCTATCACTCCTGCCTCTCATGCCATATCGAGTCCTTCTCTCCCCCTTACCATGCTCTCTACTACTCCACTCACCTCCATCCATTCCTCCTCACCCCTCAACATTATCTCCACCATGTTTTCCCAGTACACCGCCTCCCCTAGTTTCCTCTCCAACTTCTTCAGCACTTCCTCGTTAGGTATTTCCCTAGGTATTTCACAGACTCCTCCATGCGAATTCTCCTTCCCTTAACCATCACCCCCACTTCCCTTGCCCTGCTCCGTCCCTTCACTAGCAACCCCACCGTCTTATCTTCCGCCACTTCCAGTCCGCACCGCTCTATCTTCTCCACAATCTTCCTGCACATTCTCTCCGCTTTTCTTTCTATCTCCGCCTCTCCCTTTGCCGTACATACCAGACACACATCATCCGCATACACCGTAATCTCACATCCCTACACATACTATCCCACAAACCTCATCAAACACACACTTCCAGAGCGTCGGTCCAAGAACCGAGCCCTGAGGCACTCCAGCCTCCATCTCATATCTCCTCCCTCTGGAGTCTACAATCACACGCCCCGTCAGGTAGTCCTCCACCAGGTTAACCAACCCCTGCTCCACTCCAAGCCTCAACAACGCGCTCAACACTGCCCGTTTGTTGACACTGTTGAACGCGTTCCCGACGTCGAAGAACACGAGTAAGGCCAATTTCTTCTTCCTCCAGCTGCCCTCCCTAGCTCTTTCCACCAAACCCATCACCTTGCTCAGTGCCGAGATGCAAGATTTCCCCTTCGTGAACCCGTGCTGGATTACCCCTAAACCCCCATTCCTACCAACTTCCTCCTCGATCCTATCCCTTATTATCCCCTCTATAAATTTACCCATGCCACACAGCAGGCTGATAGGCCTATAGTCCCCCGCCCGCTTCCCCTCTCTACCCGCCTTCTTCATTAGCATCACCCTGGCTACCTTCCATCCTTCCGGGAACTCCTCCTCCCTCAGCACCCTGTTGAATACTTTCCAGAAGTACTCACTATTGTCATCCAACAGCCTCTTCACCATATCACCCCTCAGGCCATCTATCCCTGGGGCTTTTCTCACTTCATTGTTTCTCCCCCAATCCTCTACCTCCCACTTCTCTACCGGCCTTATCCCCCTCATTTTCACTACCCCCCTTGTATCTTGGATTTCCTGAATTCTGCCACCCACTCCTCCTTCTCCCCCTTTGAACAATAAGAATTAAAAGAGAGAATTCGGACAGCAATAAACAATATTTCTCAAGACACAATAAACAAGGTTCAACAAGAATTTGTACACCGTTTGGGTTACTGTCAAATACAGCAAGGGCTGCAGTTCGAACATTTATAAAGTCATGTATTTCATAAGTATTTTTGATAATATTGTTAATTTAACTAATAAAGAATGTTACGCGTTACTTTATGAGCACACACAAAACTATTGTATTTTTGTTCCCCTGTACCAATTGGAATCAACATGTGATACATTTTTGGAATCAGCTCAGCTAGAGTAATCCGAAAATTGAAACAAAATGGGGATGTTCCATTTAAAAAAAATTACGGTGACGTCATTACTCGAAAGTAATTCACCCTGTATATTAGATTATTATTTTAAAATACGGTAAATTAAAATCAAAAATCGACGTGTTTCAGGATTATTTCTTAAAATGGTCTGTTTAGCTAAAAATGAATTTGTTCCATACTTTACGGACACAGTGTACATAATATATTTGAGTTGATTCAAAATAAAATACATCTTTATGCCTTGTGTGTAATTGCCGACTGACTCGGACGAGAGCAATAGGTGATTATAGAAATTAACAGTGTTGCCACATTTTACAAAAACCAATGCCTTTGATACAAAATAAAAATGTCATCGATTAAAATCAAAACATAACATGCCGCGTCTTGAAAGACGCAGCTCTCAAACGAAATTAACAGTGTTGCCACAGTTTAAAAAAACAATGCCTTTGATACAAAATAAAAATAGCATCGATTAAAATCAAAACATAACATGCCGAACACTAAAACATAAGTACAATCATCAATCACTATTCACTGGTAGCGAACAAATTTTTGGAAAACTTTTTTTCACGATTCCAGTTTGAGTCTTGACTAACGCCGCTCTTGCCTAACTGTCCTTTCCACAATTCGTCCTAATGACTATTTAAGTGGGGGAGATTGTCATCTTTAATAAGGACTAAATCATTGGTTTTCAGAGAGCCATGATTTGACTTCCACTTGTGTCTTTCTTGAAGCTCGCTGACGTATTCGCGAGACCAGCGCTTCCAAATATGTTGATGAAGCTGCTGGACACGTTGAAAATAAGAAAGTCTATTTTCGGGAATTTTCGATAAATCTGGATCTGGAACACTCTTCCAATTAAAAAATGTGATGGAGTGAGTTGTACTAAATGGGAAGGATCCAAGCTTAGGGGAGAAAGGGGTCCGGAATTAAGTGTGGCTTCGATTTGTGTGAGCGTGTGAAATTATTCAAATGTAAGTGATGCGTTACTTGCTACACGACGCAAGTGATATTTAACAGATTTCACACCAGCCTCCCAAATATATTAACTCATTTTGAATTTCGTCATTCAATTTGTAATTATTTGCCTTTAGAAATTGACCTAGTTTGTGTAATTCTGAATTGTCACCAGTGCAATTGTTACTATTATCCAAAAATATTTGGATTGGTTTACCTCTTCGAGATACAAATCGACCTAAGGAAGCTATGAACGCTTCAGTGGCGAGATCTGCGACTAGTTCCAAATACATTGATCGAGTGGTAAAGCATACTAAAGGACTGATATAACATTTTGACACAGTAGCTCCACGACCTCTTTTTTTTAAGCAGAAACGGGCCTGCATAATCGCATCCCGTAGTATGAAAGGCAGGAGCGGGAGTTACTCTTTTTTCTGGTAATGGTTCCATAATAGGATGAGTTAACTGTGGATTTACCCTAAAACAACGTGTACATTCGCGAACGGTTTTGCGAGCAGGATTTCGTCTAGAAAGCGGCCAATACTTATCGCGAATGAAGCTCAAAAGGAGTTGTGGACCTGCATGAAGTGAGATTGTATGATAATACTCAAACAATAATCTTGTAAAAATGTGTTTGGAGGATAGCAAAATGGGAAATTTCTTAGAATATTCAAAATTAGAATTTGCTAACCTACCACCACAACGAAGAATTCCTTCATCGTCTATAAATGGGTTTAGTTTACTCAAGTCATTTTTCAAATCCGGTTCACCTTTGGCTATAGAGTTGATTTCATTATAAAATGTTTCCGATTGGCAGAACTTAATTAGATATTTTAAAGACACATCAATTTCTTTTGTTGGCAGTGTTTCTGCTTTCTTTAACGAGAGAACAATTATTTTTAAATCTACATACATACGCAACGACCCTAATCGACCCTAATTATCTTTGTAAATATCTCATTGTTCACTAGTCTTATTTTTGTAGCAAAGTACATTTTTTCTTATTTCGGGAATGTCTTGAGCTTTTGAGAGGCATCCGGGAACCCATGAATTTCCCAATATTTTGGGTTTTTGCAAGTAATTTGCCTATCTATTTTGATATAATTCAAAATTGTGAGATCATTACGAAGTGATAACCATTTTGTGTGGAGCGTTGTGGGAAAAAATTCATCCCAAGTCAATTTTGCTGACCACCGCTCCTGCATCATGATTTTAGCTAAGACGGTACAAGGGCTTAATAGACCAAGCGGATCGAAAATTTGCGACGTCTCAAAAAGTACAAAACGTTTGGTAATTTGTGAAACCGAGCTAGGATTAATTTTAAACATTAAAGAGACAGAATTAATATTCCAAATTAAGACTAAGGTCTTTGTGTTCTCATTAGAACCAAAATCAATGGAATTTGAAGTGTCATTAGATTTAATGCCCTTCAGTATTTCTTGATTATTTGATACCCATTTTCGCAAATTGGAACAACCACTACTAAGCACCTTTGATACCTCATTGGCCATATGAATAGCATCTTCAACATTATTTGAACCACTTAGCATGTCATCGACGTAAAAGTCATCTTTTATAACTTTCTAAATTTTAGGATTCATTAATTCTTGTTCTATTCCTAATTGATATTAGCGAATTGCTAAGTAAGATGCGGACGCGGTACCGTAAGTAACCGTTAGCAATTTATAGGTGTCTGGAGGATCATCCTCATTAAAACGAAATAGTATTCTTTGTAAAGGAGTTTGCTCGGGATTTACAAGTACCATACGGTAGATTTTCTCTATGTCACTCCCTATCACGTAATAGTGCTTTCTAAAACGTAATAATATTGACAACAAATCTTGCTATATGGTGGGCCCGACTAACTGAAGATTATTAAATGACAGACCAGAGTTATTTAAAGCATACCATCGAAAAAAACGCGAAGCTTTGTAGTGAGACTACTTTCTTTCAATACGCCGTGATGCGACAGGTAGTATGAGTAAGGACTATAATCTTGGGAGGTGTCAACCTTTCTCATATGATTCAGTTCTATGTACTCTTTTATAAAATTACAATATTTGTGTTTGAAGTCATTGTTGCCTTTGAACTTATTTTCTAGGTTAAAAAATCGCCTTTTAGTAATTTCAAATGTATTTGCTATATTTTCAAGATTATTTTTTAGCAGGATAGTACCAATAAATCTTCCTTCACTGTCGCGTTTAAACGAGTTTAAAAAATGTGTCCAACCAACGTGTCATTTTTCGGTAGTGGTTTGTTACCAGGAATTTCCTCGAGTTTCTAGAATCTACTGAGAGTTCTGTGAATATTTAAATTACAATTTATTGTGGTATTACTTTCGGAAGGCACTGAACCTGCAAGTATCCAGCCCTATTTAGTTTTTGGTAAAGTGGGACCAAAAACAATCGGCACCTAACAGAATGTGATTTTTACCCGGAATGTTCATATTTGGATCTGCTATTGAAATATTATTAGGAATATCCAATGATTTTACATTAAATTTTGAATTTGGAAGCGAGCTTGTAATTTGCGAAACTACTGAGCACGATAATGTTTTAGGATAACCATTTGTGGTGAACTGAATGACTAAATCCAATTTCTGAGAAATATTCGTAATTATGCCTTTATTTAGGCCACATATTTTAATAGTGCTAATTTCTTGCACTTCAAGTTTTAACTTATCACAAATTTCTTCAGTGATAAATGAAGACTAGCTTCCGGAATCTAATAAAGATCTAACGAAAAGAGTTTTATTGACCTTGTCAAATATTTTTACGATAGCTGTGTCTATGATAATTTGCGAATTGACAGCTGACATATGCGAAAGTACATTGTGTGTGTCTGAATCAAACAATGCGTGCGAAACACAATTTTCTACAACAGGTTCAATACTTGATTAAGGTTAACGATTAAAATGCAATAACGAGCTATGACGGCCCTTACAACGTTTACATGAACCTGATCGACATTTGGCAACACGGTGACCAAATCAGTTTACATAAAGGTTATTTTTCTTTGCATAATCATATCATATCACAATTTGAAATAAAATGTTCCTTTTTACAAAATAAGCATTTTAAGGTGGAGACTGGAATTACGAATACCTAATTTAGTTTTAGATTCATATTTAGGCCTTATTACGAATTTTTTAACTAATTTACTTCGTTCAATTGTTCCAAGCAAGTCGGCGCGATTACTTAAAATGTTTTCAAATCTTCAAGGGTGGGTTTGGAAGAGGTTTTTGCTTCTAAATTCTTCATATTCCCTAGAAGTAACATTATCTAATTTTTTAACAACGAGATGAATAATGAGAGTGTCCCAACTTGAAGTGGGTTCTTATAATGTTTCTAGTGCACGTAAATGTTTTGTTACATTATCCAATAATTTTCTAATGCAATCTGAAGATTCTTCTTGAATATGATCTACATTGAAAATACTACTGACGTGATTATTTACCAATATTCTGCCATTGTTAAAAAAAGAGCAAAGAAGCTACCATCAAGCTGTGCCATAGTTTGCTTCACAAAACTGCAGCGATCGAATCATTTCCGCAGTACTTAATTCTAAAGAGGCACGAAGGTAGTGAAATTTCTGAACATTGCTTATGGTTATATTGGCATGTATAAGAGAGGTAAAACCGTCTCTAAATTTCAGCCAGCTTTCAAAGTTACCGCCAAACTTTTTTAAACGAATTGTGGGTAATCTGATATTATCAATATTTTGACCTTGGTCATTGAAATTACTACAAGTTGATTGCGGAGAGGGTGGAACTAATGTGTCAGACAGTGCAAACGATCTTGCCTTTGCCCAGGCAGCATAAAAGGCTGAAATAATAGTTTCACGAATTTTGATTCCATTAACCAAATCCTCGGTAATGATATCAATTTCTTCTTGAATATGATCATAGTGTTCTAATTCCGTTAAAAAGATGCATGTCTTAGCTCAATTCCTAAAAGGCAGTTTTTATTTAGTATAATGTAATCAGGATATTTTGATTCTAAATTCGCTTAATATTTCTTTTTCTTCTGCGAAAAAAGTCTCCATAAAAACAATTTTATAGAAAAAACAAAGAAACAACTGTAAAACGGTAGTTAATTCAAAAGATTCATTTAAATTATACAACAAAAACGAATTTTTCTAAAAGAACGAGCTTATTGCGAAAACAACAAAATGTGGGCACTAAACGGCAGAAACTATTTAAGTGAACAAGTAAATACGCTTTCTACTAAACAACGTCTATTATAGGTTAATTATTCTCAAAATAAAATACCTACCTAAGACAATCATAATCTTTGATAATTACGAAAATGGTACTTCCTATTTTCAGTAACGAGAATCAACTATTTTTCTGAATTTGCTTAAATCATCGAGAGATACTTTAATTATTCCTATCAAGTGAAGATTAACTGCACGTGAATAGTGTTCATTTGCAAAACAACGAAAGAAAATTATAATTTGATTAAGTAGTTATATATACTAATAAACAACGAAATATACGGGAATATTCCAACTATCGAATCAAAAACGAATTTATTCTGCAAACGCAGCAACTATTAAACGATAAAAAACAAAAGGATAGGATAATAACGGAATATATTTGGCACTCACTGTTATCTACAAGAGAGCCGCTAATGTAAACAAACTGCACCCGGCTGCACCTTTCTCTTGGATAACAAAATTGCTGCTCATAGCAGCAGCAAATTTGGCAGGCAAAGTGTCTTGATGATTATAGAATCCAATAGGGTCGAAGGACCATGATAAATATACTCTTAGTGGACTGTATTGAACTTTGATTCTGCTTCTCACGTTGAAAAATAAATTTTTCTACTATCAATCTATTTATAAAATTCTCGTGTTTGTAATGTTTGTAATTAAACTCCTCCGAAATGGCTCGACCGATTCTCATGAAATTTTGTGCGCATATCGGGTAGGTCTGCGAATTGGTCAACATCTATTTTTCAACCCCCTTTATGTTAAGGGTGGTCCACCCCTTAATTTTTTTTTCATTTTTAGACAACATTTTTTGTATTTATTTTTTTATGATACAGCATTCAAAAATATAATACAACCCCAAATTTTCAACCTTCTACGACCAGCCCCTATTTTTTTTTATTAATTATAAACTTTAATTTTGTCATGACTTCATATTACTCTTAATTTTCTCCCTTATACGATCAACCCCTATTTTTCCATCGCAATTTTTATTTTTGCAAGATGGCAATCGAATGTAATAAGAGTTTATAATTTCAATTTCCTTTAATTATGATTTTTTTTCTCAATTCAATTTGATCTTCCGCCCTCGCCGATTGATAACTGATCAACTATCAATCGATCAGTTAGCACCGCCAGGTGTCTACCGTTGTCACCTCTCATCCAGCAAACATCACGGTGTAGGGATGAGAACGAAGCCGGTCTCCTGTCTTACTCATTATAAAGTTTTCGGCCATTTTTTTTTGGTTTTATTTGTGTATCGATCGTAGCAGTGACTTTTGTACGTATTGTGCAACTGTCATGTTAATTTCACTCTCATCGTAATTTTATCATTCAAACACCGTGACACGAGAATTTTATATATTAGAAGAAAGTCGTATTTATTACTCAAGAACGGCTGAACCGATTTGGCTGGAATTTGGTGGGGATGTAGCTTAGAACCAAGAAACGGACATAGGATACTTTTTATCCCGTTCCAGTGATAAAAAACCTTTTTTTTTTAATTCTACTTTGGACAAAAAATGGCGGTAAATTAAAATTTTAAATTTTTGTTTAGGCTACTTGGAGATTAGCTAATTGTAAGAATGGCATTCATAGAAGTTTGAAATAAACAAAAGCTACTCTGACACTTCACTCAACAGGTAGAGAACGATCGCTTGCATAATATCTTATTTAGTCCGGTTTGTTGGAACACTTTCAACTCGAGAAGGGCTGGACAGATTTTCATGGTTTTTGATTTAGTATTGCACGGGAAAAAAATATTAAAAAAAATTCTACTTTGGACAAAAAATGGCGATAAATTAAAATTCAAAGTTTCTGTATCATTAAGTTTGAGATAAACTACTCCGACACTCCACTCAGCGGACAGAGAGCGACCGCTTATTGACAAGACAATGTTAGGACAGGACAACGTCTGTAGAGTCTTCTAGTTTTTGTATATAATATAATCCAGTCGATACAAAATAAAATACATGTTCATTCCTTGTGTGTAATTACTGACTGACTCGTGCGAGAACAATAGGTGGTTATAGAAATTAACCGTGTTGCTACAGTTTACAAAAAGCAATGCCTTTGATACAAAACCAAAATGTCATCGATTAAAATCAAAACTTAACAGGCTTAGACAATCAACACTCAAATCTGGGTGACTACAACAAGTTGAGAACATGAGAACAGATAAATGCTAAGTCAGAGCAAAACTGCACTTAGAGTCCTAACGGTACACTTTTATAACAAAGTTAGGACCATTCAAGGAGAAGGCGTCGAAGAACTTGATGAAAAGGATGGTAGACAAGAAGCCGAAAAAGATTAGATGCTGGAATTGTGGCGATCTGGGGCATGTACGCAGTTCGTGTGAGCGCCCTAGGATTCAAGCAAACCAAGTACCACCGACCAAGGATCGTTTCAAAGATCTTCTCAGCGATCATCGGGCTGGCGGGAGTCACCGAAATGCCGACTCCCTGTCTAGACGTCCGCGCCCAGCAGACTGTTTCCACTACAACAAGGCGGAATCTAAGAAAGCTAATATTCCAAGAACCTACTGTAGTCAATGAAGAATTGTCACCCACCAGAATCAGAGAAGATCAGGATAATGATCCTCACCTGAAGATGATCCGGTAATGGAAGGAAGAAAATCGGCGACCTACCTGGCAAGAAGTGTCAAGATTTTCACCGACACTCACTCAGGCTCACTCTTGGGCTCAGTGGGACTCCCTTGTCATGGAAGAAGGCCCGTTGAAACGAATCCTTGAAAACGATGATGGTTCTGAAAATAGAAAACAGTTAGTTATCCCGAGAACAAAAGTACCTGAGGTATTGAGGAAGTTACACGACAGTCCATCAGCAGGTCATCTGGAAGTGAATAAAATCCTTCAGCGAGTCCGTGAAAGGTTATATTGGACGAACAACTCCGACGATGTGAAGGACTGGTGTGAGAAGTGTATAATTTTACATTACCTTATTTAAACCGACATACAAAAGACATCTGTTAAGTGATTTGAATACAATGTTGACCATGAGCTAAAGAAATGACCAGAAAAACATCAATAGAAGTATATTCGATTTCAATAATATAGGGTATCCAAAATTTAATGCCAAAATTTCCAATTTTCAAAATTAATTTTTTCAAAAATTTTAAATGTGCATCATTGCATATCATTTAATTTTATTTCGAACAATACTCATACATGCCGACCCTGGCAGATTCCTAAAAAAAAGCGTAATTTGTAAAACGATCAAATTCACATTAAATTAAGTACAGTAGACTATGAAAAAATATTGAAAAACTATGATTTTTGACTGTGACACTAAATCTTGTCAGTTTAAAATATTGTAGAAGTGTTTGAAGTTGATTCTCAAAATGACTAACTACTTACTGGTTGAAATGGTGTATGCAATCGGAGAAAGTTTAGGAAATTGCTTTCTAGCTTCACGAGTTTATGCACAAAAATATCCTGAAAGGCGGTAGCCCAAATTTAAGAAAATTCACCAGGTTGAAAGAGAGATTTGAGAGAGCCGGCAACGTGGCATATGAAAAAACGACGAGGGAGAAAACTGTTCTGAATCAGGACAATGAATTAGCCATTTGCTTAGCCGTCGAAGCCATAAAATAACTATTAAAGAGCTAAGTACCGAATAGTCCAGGAAATATAGCCTGAATATGACCATTTTACATTGTTTCTCTCCTGGTGGCCGATTTTGCTTGACAAGAGAGCAAAATCGATGTAGAATAAGATGCACTCTCTCCGATCTCTGAAGTCGTTGCGAAAAATTGTTTAACGAGGTAAGAATGAGTAAAAATGACGTTTTTAGCATATCTTTTTACCCTTCAATTTTACAGAAAAAATGTTAGGAATTTTTTTTCTCCTCAAAAGATCTGCAAAACTAAATTTAAATTTGTATCAGTTTTGTATTCATGACTACTTTCGGTTGAAGAAACCTGGTAAAAATAATACCAAACCTATTCTTGTACAACTAAGTACCACACATGTTAAAAATATGATATTTACTAATAAAAAAAAGTTGAAAGGGTCAGGTGTTGTCCTAAGAGAAGATTTAGCGATGGATACCTTAAGGTTATTGAAAGATGTGATTATCAAGATAAACAAGAAAGGAAGAGTATGGTCCAATGGTGGGAAGATTTACTTGAAATATACCTAATAATGAAGAAATCATTCGCAAAATTCAGAGTATAGGTGATATTTAATTGAAATAGATCGAGGCCTTCATTTCTATATTTGTTTATTTATAATTAAAAGTAGTTTCATTGAGGATAATGATGTTTTGTTTAGATGTTAGCGCTTGAAATTTTTGTTCTGTTTGAAAATATTATTTTGTGTGAGCCGTGTGCAATTGGTAATAATCGCAACAGGTCTGCATTTTGTTTTTGCTTTTGTTAACTGTACAAATTAACTTTAAGTAGATATTGGAAGTGTAATTAAGTCTTTTTGAAATAAGTAGTTGATGATAATTGAATGAGTTATTTTAGCATTGCCTTTCTTAATATTCGTTCTCTTTTGCCTTTACTGAGAGATGTAAAGAGTATATTACAAAAATATAATTATGATATTTTTATGATGTGTGAAACATGGCTATTTGGGCATGTTACTGATGATATGTTGAATATTAATGGTTATTTATTATATAGAGAAGATAGAAACGCCATAGGAAGGGGGTTATGTATTTTTGTAAAATGTGGATACACTACGGAACTAAAATTAAAAGATGTAGGGTATGTTTGGGAACAATTATGGATGAAATTAACTATAAACAGAAAAACCTATGCTTTAGGAGTAATTTACAAACCACATGAAATTGCGGATAGTGTATTTCTGAATGAATTTGAAGAGTCTTTGGTAACTTTATATCCAACTGTTGATGAAGTAATATGCTTGGGAGATTTTAATATAGATTTTCTTAAGACTAATGCGGTGTTGTATAAGTTTACTAATATCTTGGAAATCTTTGATTTAAGACAGGTTATTGATGAGCCTACCAGAATTACGACAACTTCAAGACCATTACTTGATTATATTGTGGTCAATGAAAAAATTGTAGTTGAAGAGGGAATTTGTAAACATACATTTTCATATCATTCCCTAGTTTTTTGCAAAATTAATGTGAAGAATGTAAATGTCTCTAAAATGTGCACATATAGAAGTTTCAAAAGTTTTGATAAGGAGCTGTTTATTCAAGATTTGAGAAGTATTTCTTTTCATCGTATTTTCGATCAGAAAACTGTGGATGAGAAAATTAATTATTTGATAAATTGCTTAGTAGATTTATTTGACAGACATGCTCCTGTGGTAACTTCAAAAATTACAAAGAAAAAAGCACCTTGGTTGACATTCAATTTGAGATAAATTATGCATGAAAGGGACAAAGCCTTAAAAAACTTTAAACGTACCAAATTAGCAGCACATTTTAAGTATTACAAGGAATTAAAAAATTACACAAATCGGGACATAAAGAGGGAAAAAAGCGCATATTTTTTATTCCAACTCAAATCATTTTAACGCACGTGACCTATGGCGTACCCTTAAGGCGAATAATTTTGTTAATGACAGATGTGACGATATTCCTGAAATTCTAAAAAAGCCAATGGAGATCAATGACTTCCTTATAAATTCTATTCCAAATACTTTGCCCCCTGACGATTTATTAAATTTTTACAAAAATAATACTATTGTTCCAACCACTTTCAAATTCAGGGAAGACGATGATTCATTTGTTTATCACACCATTTGTAAAATAAAGTCCAATGTTGTGGGATGCGATGGATTGAATGTGAAGTTGATTAAACTTTGTTTTCCTTTGCTAATAACATTTATAACACATATTATGAATTTCTGCTTAAATGCCAGTGTGGTTCCTACGATTTGGAAAAGGGCTGTAGTGCGCCTATTACCAAAAAAATGCATCCTACAGAATACAAGGATCTGAAAGGTGTAAGTATATTACCTATGCTTTCCAAGATTTTTGAAAGATGTATAGAAGTACAAATAAGAGATCACTTGACAAACTGCTCATTAATTCCTACTGTTCAATCATGTTTCCGTAAGGGATATAGCTGCACTACGGCTTCGTTTAATGTAACTGATGATATATTGACTTCCATTGATAAAGGACAATGTACAATATTAATTTTGCTTGATTCCAGTAGGGCTTTTGATACTATTAATTTTAATTTAATGCTCAACATTTTACACTATATAGGCTTTTCAGATGGTGATACAAAGGTACTTGAATAACCGCCAACAATGTGTTAAGATAAACTCGGATCAATCTGAGTACTTAGTTTCAAAATATGGTGTGCCACAAGGATCTATTTTGGGGCCGTTACTTTTTTTAATATATACTATTTATTTGATTAAATCTCTAGATCGATGTAAGATTCATGTTTACGCTGATGATACCCAAATTTACTACAGTTTTCCTCCTCAAAATGAGAATAATGCTTGTAGCTTGTTAACTTAGCTTCTCAACATTGCTTATTAATTAATTGCTCCAAATCTAATTTAATGTTATTCGCTTCTACGTACAATCGTGCTAATTTAAAGTTTCCTGTCAATGTCATTAACATTAATAATAAGCCGTTAAAGTTCATCAGTAGTGCAAGGAATTTAGTTGTTATTGTAGATGATGATTTACGGTTTGAAAAACGTGTTAATCAGCTCATTCAGCGGGCATATTGTTCTTTAAAACTAATTTATGGCAACCGTAATTTTTTCCCTAAAAAAATTAAAATAACTCTATGTGAGACATTGGTTTGATCCCATTTCTACTTTGCCAACACAGTATATGGTCCCAATTTAACTGCTTTGTATAAAAACAAAATTCAAAGGGTACAAAATTCGTGCCTAAAATTGATTTACGGCATAAAAAAACGTCAAAGAATACCACATAACTTGAAGGAAACTGGGTGGTTAAGTATGAAAAATAGGAGAACACATCAAGCAACTTCATTATATTATGGAATAATTGTGTCCAAGACTCCCACGCACCTCTGCTATAAAGTAACAATAAGAACGGATGTGCATAATTTAAATATAAGGTTCAAAGGATTATTATCTCCTCCAATATTTAAAACAAAAAATATTTAGACGTTCTTTTACTTACCAAATATTTCAATTATACATTTCCGTTCCGCAAGACTTTAAATATCTCAGTTTGTGTAATTTTAAATATAAATATAGATCACTACTACCAAATAGGCAAGAGTGATTAATGTTAATGTTATACTGATATTTTACATATTTTAAATATTTTGTTTTACTTAACTAACTTATTTTAGTCTTTATTTAAATTTATTTGATAGGCTTATTATTTGTGTTGTGTTATATGTAAGGTTAGGGTTAAATGGAAGAGCATTTCCGTAATGAAACTTTGGTTTTATTAATGGAAATGAATTTCGCACTCTATTTCCATATTAGTTGGTATATAATTAATTCAATTTAGTTGTAATGTAGTATCATTGGGAATAATAAAGACTATTATTATTATTATTATTAAAACAATATTATTAATAAACAAATTTAAAACCCGATGTTATCATTATAACGTCTCTACATTACACCAAATTATGCCCGCAAATTCACAAATAACGTGTACGAAATTTGGAAACTGTAACTTAATTAATTTGCAAATTATGACGTCATAAACAAATTAATTGATTCTCGCCCTGTACGACATTGCGCATCACCCCCACAATTGATTCAGCATGTTCCCATGTAACATGTGGCTACAATTAGACGGAGCTTCGGTTCATTTTCAACGGGATGTCAGGGAATATTTGGACCAAGCGTTTCCGAATAAATTGATAGGTAGGTCAGGACCAATTGAATGGCCACCAAGATCACCTGGTTTAACTAGTATGGATCTCTTTTTTTGGGGATTTATTAAATCAAAAGTGTACCGAGAACTGGTTACAACTCGAGATGACATGAAAGAAATGATTCGGCAAGCATTCCGATTCGTGACGCCTGAGATGCTGCAGAATGTTAGGCGATCGTTATCGGAGAGACTGGAGAAGTGCATCGCAGTTAACAATTGACATTTTGAACATTTACTATCATATATTTTAATAATTCACACCACGTATTAGTAACCTAGTACTAAATTTATTTGGAATTTACAATTTACATACTAACTAGGTAGTTTTATTTTCAGATTTACATTTTTCGAGGTACTTATTAGTTTTAAACGACTTTGTACCTGTTTTTTGAGTTCCATGTTAGACTAAAGGGTAATAGTGTTACAGATCTGAGTTAAACAAGTGGTGAAAAAAGTATTTTTCTTCCTCCTTATATTGTAACGCATTTTGACACTGTTTTGAAGGACGTAAGTAACAATTACCAAAAAGGTATCGATTGCCCTGACGACGGGTTGTAGGTCAACTTACTATAATATTTGAGGAGCGTTAATTTGAATCCAGACATATCCACTTTTCCACAAAATACGATTGAAATAGATTTAGAGTGTTTTTTCAAGATTTTATGGATTTCTTATGTGAAAATGCTTCAAAGTCGGACAAATTCTATTTAATTTTGCATGTAAATATCAATAGTTCAGTCAAAATCAGACATATCCAAATTTGAACCGACTTATACCGAATCGTTCAAAACTAGACAAATCCATTCATACTTTAATACTACATCTACAAGAAATAGAACAAAACAAGACATATCCATATACCAAATAAACCGTGTTTTGTTTAATCAGGCTCATATTGTTTTCATTACTAATAATACCATTGGCCCTGGAATGCAGGTATGGTGGGGAAGACTGCATCTACGTATTATTTCGGATGTGTGGTGTCTTCTTTTTTAGTATGTGTACTAAAGCGGACAATACAGTACAGGCAGCTTCGGTTTAATACGACCTCGAGAATACTTTGCAGAATTTACTGTGTTATCGGTAACCGGACGCTTGAATTGTTCTTTAACCATTGTTATTTGCTGCATTTTGCTGTGAATGATGGATACTAACGCTGGTGCTATCAATTGGGGATCTAGAAAGAAACGATCTAGTCGTTCACAACGCAATATTTTAAAAAGGCAAAGGTATAAACGCTTTTTCTTTAATAGAAATTTGCCGTGCTATTTTTTTTCATTTATGGTATTCCGATGTAGACCCCAACTTGGTTTCCAGCGTCCTTGTTACCATAACACGAAAGCGTTTAGATGCAATTTAGTGAAGAAAGGGGATATCATGAAGGCGAGGAGAAAATTTTATGAGGAACCTGTCAAGACTGTACAAGACCAAAAGCTCTGTCACCTTATATCAGTTAGTGAACCAAAAAGAAAGAGATCGAAGCATGATGTTCCAGTCGACAAAAAAAGCCAAAATCCTTACAAGCAACCTATTTTTTTCGGGTTAAAGGAAAGAAATCGATAGTCTCAGTTTGCCGAGCACTTTTTCTAGCTGCTTTTGGAATAACAAAAAATAGAATAATTCCGATTTTAAAGGCTATACAAGAGGGCAATATTCCTAAAGATAAAAGAAGTGGTGATAGATATGGCCATCGATCTGGTCCCGTCAAAGAAAAGTTAAGGAATTTTCTAAATGATTTGCCAGCATCTGAAAGCCACTATAATAGGAAAAAGTCATGTAGGGTATACCTCTCAAGTGACCTAAATATAGCAACTTTATTTAAAATGTACAATACAAAAAATCCCGATTTCATTGCATCCCTATCAATGTTCAAGAGAGAATTCTACAATGAATTTAATGTTGGATTTTCCTCTCCGGCGTCGGATGTGTGCGGTGCATGCCTTAACCTTAAGAATTACATTAAACAATCAGAGCAAGCTGGAAAAGCAGCATTGATGACACAACTAAGAATTCATAATATGCGTTTTACACCCTTTAAAAAAAATCCTGCGAACAGCTACTCGTTTTGTTTTGACTTGCAACAGATACACCCCTTACCAAAGACACCAATTCAAGACGCCTTCTACCTTAGGCAGATTAGTTTCTATTCTTTCTGTTGTGTGGATGTAAAGTCTAAAAATCCTGTGTTTTACACTTGGACGGAGGATCAGGCAAGTCGTGGCTTCACGGAAATTGGTTCAGCCCTACTGGCACACCTCAGATCATTAGTTTTGGACGATATAGAAACTCTTAGGTTATTCTGCGATGGATGTGGGGGCCAAAATAAGAACGACCATATTGTCTACTGCTTAGCACTTTGGCTTAGAATCGAAGCTCCCCCTTCTCTCAAGCACTTGGTTCTTCATTTTCCAGTGAGGGGCCATTCTTACCTACCAGCTGACCACGTTTTCGGCCGGATCGAAAAAATTCTGAAAAAACATTCCATCATTCATAACCCTGAGGAATATCAAGAATATTACGGAAATGTTGGCCAGGTTCGTATACTAGGGAAAGACTGGCAATTGTATGACATAAAGAATCTATCTACAACCTATAATGAAATAACTGGAATCAAAGATTTAAAAAAAAATTACCTAAAGAAAATAGTTAATCTGAATAAAACTACAGTTCAGTACAAAGGAAGTGCTTGCTTTAATTTTGACGAAGTTAATCCATATGCTTCTATAATTAAAAAAGGCCGTTCTGAGGCAAATTGCAAATTAAACCTTCTGCCTATTGGGAATGCTATTTCCCAGGAAAAAAAGGACAATGTTAAATCTCTTTTAGAAAAGCAATTCAACAACGAGAACTTTCAGTGGCAAGAACTTCCTGAATTGAATTTCTACCAAAAAGTTTTTTCTGATAACCCTTCCCAAGACCAAGAGGAGGATGTACCAGAAGAATCGAACGAATGCGACTGCATGGAAGATGATCATGCTTCACCTATATATTTTTTTAGTCTGTTGAATTTTTTGAAGTTTTTCATATTTTTATTTTTGTATGACCATTTGAATATTAGTTCGTTGGATTTTTATTTTCGTAAGACTAATATATTTTTAGAGATTTGCTCGGTTTCTATTGCATTTTTTGCGTAATACAATGTTTGCAATATATATTGTGGTATATTTTCATACAAAACCAGACATATCCAATTTGCGTTCGGACAAAATCAGACATGTCCATTTAATTTTTTAGGTTTCTCCGTGGTAACTACATTTTTTTTAATATGTGTAACATCATTACCATCCGATGCCCTATAATATTTCGCAATTTGGGAAATTTCACTCTTAAGGCTGTAACAGCACAAACATATTCGTGTTTTTCTCGAAATTATGTTATGAGGACATGTCTGGTTTTGAATGAACGCTCCTCATTTTATGCCATATGAAACGTGTATCTCATTCATTTATATGAATATTTATAGTACAATTATGAACATTATTTGCAAAAATTTGGATAAATGTTTTCTCGTTTCCTTTCAATTTGTATGAAATATTCTGGCTTCATTTCTCCATCTCTAACCAAGTTTTCTGTTACTCTTGCAACTTCCTTTTTATTGTTGACGCTCTACGCTGCATAACTTTCCGCAATAGCTGCAGATTTTCATCCGCCATGTCGCTTGAGAGCTAAGACATCAACTCCCGTATTAGCTAATAAAGTGGCCGACGTTCTAAGGGACTGTCCAGTATACTCATTAAAGTTCTTAAGGTTCAGAAATTTATCAGTTTCACTTGGAATTGAAGAAATCAATTTTTCCCGGCAGGCTGGTTTGGGCACTCCATTTTGATATCGCATGAAGAAGCGAGGATTAAAATTCGTCATGTGGGATCTTATAACAATGTAATTTCGCACTATTTTGAAATAACAAACCTTCTCATCGTCACTTTTAGTAACTGTCAATTTACCTGCCATTCCATTTTTGGAATCAGGAATAGTAACAATTATGACTTCATTCCTTAATTCAACATTGTCCATTTTCATTGCACAGAGTTCACTAGTTCACGCTCCAGAAATTGCCATTATCATTACAACCTTCTTCATTGAATAAATACCATCGGATGCTTCAAACAGGAATTTATTTTCATCTTCCCTGTCAAACACATTAACTTTTTCTGTTTATATCCGTCATTTCTTCTTTTAAAAAATGCTCGAAGTTTAGGATACTTGGAAATATCTTTGTTTTCCTCTATGAAAGGGGTGGACTTCATAAGCTTGATGAAGACTTTAATACAGCAGATTTTTCGTGAAAGTACGCCAAAAGCACGGTTTCTGAAACTGCAGTAGCAGTCTTTGTTTGGCACCATTTCTTAAAGTATTGATACGTTGCTTCATACTTCCTTGATTTTTCTGACAGTAGCGACAGACAAGTGATTCTTCTATATCCATTAATAAAAATCCGAGAATAAATTCTGTGGGGAGGAGAAAAATTTTTATATACTTCACGGGATGTAAGTATATTTACTAGTCTCGAACTTTAATGCCAGCCCTCGCTATCGCTAGGGAACAAAATCGTTCTCGACTAGTAAATGTTACTTATATCCCTTATAGAATAATAGAAAAATAACTACTTTCTCCTCCCTAAATTGTCAACAACGCATTTTGACATTGTTTTGAAGGATGTAAGAACAATTACCAATAAGGGTTGTAAGTCAATCTACTACCGTTGGGTGGTAATAATTCATGCAGTCTTTGCTTGGTACCACTTCCTGAAGCATTGATACGTTGCTTCATACCTCTTCCTTGATTTTTCTGGCAGCAGTGACAGATAAGCGATATTTGCTGATTCTTCTACATCCATTTGGCTGTTATGCAAATCAATAATTTCAATGTCTCTCAATGTTTGATAATAAACTGTCATCTTGACGCTGTTAGTAAAATAACAACGCTATAGAAAAGTATCGAATCAAATTAATAAAAATCCAGGAATAAATTCTGCGGGAAGGAGAAAAAATCTAGTTTCGAACTTTATTGACAGGCCTCGCTGTCGCTCGGGCGCAAAATCGTTCTCGACTAGTGTTGCTTATATTCCTTATAGTATAAATAACTAAAATCTCAATTTTTTTCATTATTTATAATATTGTAAAATTGTCATGACAATAAGCATATTTGTATCTATACAAATTTGTTTTTCCTTGACGAATCAAATTTGGGAGCTGTTAGTAAAGTGTCAAGATATGAATCAGAAAGTAAACTAGAGAGCGTCCATAAAATCTGTAATTCAACCAATTCTGCACGAGCGGAGAAAAAAGATTATGATGATTTGACAAAAATTTGAATTCTGGATAAATATATCGGTTGCGATCATGCGAGATATCGAGTATAGGGAATATTCAATTGAAATTATTTGTTTTCTAAGGAGCAAGAATTATGAAAATATATGTTCAAATATTGTTGTACTCAATACTTTTCACACGGGTTAAAATTAGATCGTTTTTCAACTTAAAATTAATTTATTAAAAATGTAATTTACATGTTACTTGTTCGACGGTGGACAAAGAAGAGCGAATTGTTGTTAGCCGGTTAAACAGGGTTGCAGTAATGACAAAAATATTGCGGAGATTGTCTAGATTGAATTTAATTAAAATAGGTAGGTATTACATAGCATCAAGTAATGTTAATACATGATTTTTTTCCGATGGTAGGAGGCATTATGGCAAAACCGATCAACATAAAAAGCTGAACATTCGTCATGAGTGGTTCCCGACATAGATCTATAGAATGAAAATATTCTCGACTTCCGGTGTTACCAGAAGTTGCAGTTAACTTCGTTATTTTAAATAAAACGACGCCTATATTTTCAACTTTTTGCTGTCCTAATTACAAACAACTCTTTATAACAAGGTAGTATACCCAAGTTTAATGGTTCTCGAGATAATAATTATTTTATAAAAAACATTTATATTCCACCAATATTTATAAACTTTATAAATTTCGTCATAAATGGAAATTATTCAATTCTAACCATCTATATTGGTCACCGTAAGATGGTCCAATGATATCCGAGAACCACATTTCCAATTTTTTTATATAGAGCTAAAGAGAATTAACGTTAATTTTGGATACATAGAAATAGCAATAACTATATTTTATTTGAATGGCACACATATTTTTTTCACACCCCGTACAATTCTGTAGTAGTCCTAGAACATTTTCCTATATCTAAATTTAACAGTTTTCGAGAGATTTTTTCATTAATTATGATGATTTATGTACTTGACATATTTCATAGCAAATGTATAAAAACTTTCCATTTTGTTGTAAACGTTCCAACACAGCCCGATTAGTTTTGTTACTGAGCTGTTCTGTTTTGATCCGTTCTGTCAATGATGCAAATACCTGTCGAGCCTTATTCATGGTATCTTCTGTGGTGGTAGCAGGGTGCTGGTGAACAATATTTTTTATATACCTCCATATTGAAAACTCAACAGAGTTCAAATCTGGGAAGCAAGGTGGCCATCGGAATGGTTCTTCATTGCCAATCATCCTCAAGTAAAACGGTGTTTGAAATGTTTCGTGTAGGTGGAATTACATTTGCATACTGTTCAGCAAAAACTCGGCATGTTTTGTATGTACTTTTTATCTACGAGCACCATTAAAATTAAGCATTTGCAAACTCATATAAATACGTGAAATTACATTTTATACATACGTCTAAAGCGTGCGAAAAAGAACAATGCTTTTTAAATGGAAGTTTCATTATAACACCCAAAAGAGTGCGAAAAAGTACAATGGGATAATCATTATAACACTCTTTTTTATTTGTAAATTTATTAAATTACCTTAGATAATTTTGTGTATTGTTTTCTGTCAAAGGTTCTGTAATTGTAATAATTTTGTACTGTCATTAAGAAGTGTGAAACGTGAATGGTCAATAATTGTCAGAGTCTGTCAAAAATGGTCAAAAATTGTTCAAAATTGTCAAAAATTGTTAAATATTTTATTAAATAGTCAAAAATAGTCAATAATTGTCAAATTCTTTGAAAGTTGTCAAAAATGGTCAATAATTATCAGAAACTGTCAAAAATGGTCAATAATTGTTAAAATTTTGAAGAATGGTCAAAAATTGTCAAAATTTTGAAGAATGGTCAAAAATTGTCAAAATTTTGAAAAAAATGGTCAATAATTATAAAATACTGTCAAAAATGGTCAATAATTGTTAAAAATTCTGAAAATTTTTAAAAAATTGTCAAAAATGGTCAATAATTGTCAGAACCTGTCATAAATACTTAAAAATAGTCAATAATTGTTAAAATTTGAAAAAATGGTCAAAATTTTTGAAAAATTGTCAAAAATGATCAATAATTGTCAAAACTGTCAAAATTGGTCAATAATTGTTAAAATTTGAAAAAATAGTCAAAAATGGTCAATGATTGTCAAAAATTGTCAAATTTTTTGAAAAATGGTCAAAATTTTCAAAAATTGGCCAAAAAAGGTCATTTTATTGTGCATAAGAAGCAAGCTTCTGTCGGCGGTCCGACGTCCGCTCATCTTTTTTTTGGATTGGTGTAACACTAAAAAAATTGAAAATTAGACGGAAAATGTTCTTATTGCATATTTCTCGGAAAAGTCATAAACTGATTACCTTCATAAAACGGCAATCAGAGAGCCATAAACCAAAAAAATCAAAAATTTTCACAAGGGAACAGATTTTGGATTTTATAAATGAAGCACCAGATAACGAATTTCTTATGATGAAGGTAGGCAATAATTCAAACACAATTAATATTAGAAAGAGAGGTTATGTAATATCTAATTAAGGGAAAGTATTTTTAATGTGGTCGTAGATAAAACATTGTATGATACTCATGCGTGAATTACTTTTGCGCACTCGTTGCGGAAAAAGGCACTAGCTACGCTTGTGCCTTTCATTTTCGCAATTCGTGCGCAAAAGTATCACTTCACGCCCTTGTATCATAAATAACTATTTTGACATTCTTCATGAATTAATGAAAGATTAAAAAATCTTGGTTACTGTATTCGTATCTAGCCATTGTTTACAATTTCAACACTCGTTCACGAAATAAACTTTCAAGCAATGACAAATGTACTCTTGACACTTATACAGGGTATCAATTTTAAAACTTACAATGAACTGTGCCTCGTGGACGAAAAGAGATTTCAAAAAAAATTCAAAACCGTTTCTAGGTTAGAGAGGGGGAACTAAAGTGACATGAGAGAGAAAGCACCCCCATCAACCCCCTATGCTTCACCTACTCCACCTACAAAAATTTAAATGGCAGCCCCCTACTTGTGATAAGTCATTAGAAAGCCCGTAGAAAATGCTTTCCAACGGTCTGAGTCATAATTATACAGGGTGAAACAATAAAGCAGAACCTATTTACAAACTCCATATGAACGTTGGCAAATGTTGCTTTAGTAATATCACGACATGCTTGACCAATTCTTCGTCGTGAATCGTCGATTGAGGTTTAGTTTAGTTTTATAAACAACCGACTTTATGTGACCCCACAGAAAAAATCAGGTGGCGGTAATTCTGGTGACCTAGGTGGCCACTCAATTACCTCTCCTTCCAATCCATCTATTTGGATAATTATTGTCTAACCACTCCCTAACTGCTACTGCGTAATGGGGAAGTGCTCCGTCTTGCTGGAAGTGCAACAAATTTTCATCTAGAGCTGGATTGCCATCGCCGTCCTGTTGGTTCTCTAATTCATGAACAATTAAGGGCTCAATAGTGTTCTCCAGCATATCGAGGTACATTTCACCGTTTAAATTTCCCGTTATAAACAAGGGACCAATCACAGAATCTCCTAATACCCCTACCCAAATATTTAGTTTCTCAGGATACTGAGTGTGGTTTTTTCTGTTTTCTCTAAACAGATGTGGATTTTCATCATTCCAATAACGACAGTTTTGTTTATTTACATTACCATTTAGATAAAATGTGCACTCATCACTAAAACAAATATTTTTTTAAATTCTAGGTTCATTCTTAATTCTTTCAGTCATAATTTCACAAAACTGAAATCTTCGGTCTGGATCGTCATCGGACAATTCTTGAAGACATTGCATTTTATAGGGGTCAAATTAATGAAGCTTCAAAACTTTCCGTACCAACTCATGTGATAGTCCTGTTATTGCAGAGACGTGACGATTTGATAGAGTAGGATCTATTTCAAATTCCAAAGGACTTCAATTTGAGTTGCTTCAACGAGTACTCTTGCGGCATTCCTTCTTCTATTTGCCACTGAACCTGTTTCTCTGAATTTTGCGACTAAATCACGGATATACACGTGATAGGTTTTTCAGGATCTCTTTCATTAAACACGTTAGCTGTCTGCAAATAACTTTCGTTCTGGAAGCCAAATAATTAAATTATTCCCACACGTTCATGTATACTGTAAACCATCGTGATTATTGTAGTTAAATGAACGTACAAAACGTACCACAATATTCTCGGACCAAACGTACAAATAATTAATCTATCACAAATGACAATGACATTGAGACAAGTATCAAATAAACCAATAATTTGAGTACAGAAAGGACATGCAAAACGGAATAACAAAATGTGTTGTTTAAAAACTATAAGGCAGACAAGTTTTTTTTGGAATACAATTGATAGAACATTTAACACTTAAATAGGGACCGTACTTGCACTTTCAAAGCGAAGTATCGTTCCACAATTAATTGTTATTTTTGTTGTCAAATAAATTTTTCTTCTTCATTGTTACACCCTGTATAATTATAACTTAGACCGTTGGAAAGCATTTTCTACGGGATATCTAACGACGGGGTAGGTGGGGCATAGGGGGTTGATGGGGGTGCGTTCTCTCTCATGTCATTTTAGTTCCCCCTCTCTACCCTAGAAACAGTTTTTAAATTTTTTTGGAATCTCTTTTCGTTCACGACACCCTGTATTCATGGCAATCTAAGATGGCAAAAGTTATTTCATAAGATTTATATGGATTAGAACCAAAGAATCTTGAAAACTGTTACACTTAGATATGGGATTACTTCAGTTATGTTTGTTCTGAATCTACTTTAGAATTGTAATAATTGTAATAAGAAAATATGTGTGCTATTTAAATAAAATATAGTTATTGCTTTTTTTCATTATCCAAAATTAACGTTAATTTTCTTCCATAATTTACCTAGTTGGTTGAAATTGAATAATTTTCATTTATCACGAAATTGATGGAGTTTATAAATATCAGTGGAGAATAAATATTTTTAATAAAATAATTCTTACCTCGAGAATCAGAAGACTTGTTGCTAGTGAAATTGCCAATAATTCGATAGTTATGTTACAACGAAAGCAAAATAAACATAAATGATATTGAATTAGAGATTGGATACGGCGCAGAAGTACTCTGGGTGGGTCTGATTCTCACAAAATTACATATTTTTCGTTTATGTTTAAAAATGAAATTATCTGATTTCCATCCCACTTAATATTCATTGTAAATAGAACCTTCACTTGTCTGGAACCGTTCACACTTGAAAGTAGAAACAAACATTCGGCGAGCAGCAAGCAAACTAGCCAGCCCGTCAACTTCTAGCAAGCACTTGCCGGTAAGTAGCAAGTGCACTTTCCTGTGGTTTACACATGACAAGTTTAGTGGGCAAAAGTACTTTCCGCCAGTAAACTTGCCAAATGTAAACGTAGCTTAAGTCAGCAAAAAGCTGAAAATATATGGGGTTCAATTATGACTGCTACTTCCGTTATAACTGAGAGTCGAGGCATAAAAAAAACGAATAAAGCTCTATAACACAAAATAATGTTCTAAAATATGAAACAGTGTTAAAATGGAATCACTAGTATTTCCTTCCTCGGGAAGCTTTTTTTTCCTTTTTTGGAGCCGTTCTCATGCCGGGAGCACTGCAGCCTGTTGGCCTATTTTACTCTACTCCAGCAATTAATCCACCCACCCAGTTATTCCCGTACCTTCGAGTAGACGATATAGATCCACTGGATGTGTCCCATATGTTTCAGGTGGCACATTGGCTTCTCCTAAAATTGTTTGTCTCCTCTAGTCCAGTGCCTCACAACTAGATAAGATATGGGTTACGGTCTCGGTCTCCATGCCACAAAGTCTGCAGCTGAGATCCCCGTTGAATAGCCCCATTCATTTTATGCAGGTGATCTTTTATCGGGTTATAATTCGTTAGATAACCTGTAATGACAATGATGTGTCACCTATAAAGGTCTTACTGTGTACCTGATTTGGAGTGTTTGTATTTGTCCTCGGACCACTTTCATTGTGGTCCCAAGGACTGGTTCTGGTCCAACATATATGTCGTTGCTACACCTCTTCTCGCGAGTTCATCAGCTTATTCATTTCCAGAAGTATCGTTATGTCCCTTCACCCACACTAATTTTACTTTAATGTGGTCTGCCAGTTCATTTAGTTCTTCCTGCCATTCCTCTACCAGTTTGGATTTTACCTTACGGTTATTTGAAGCCGCAAGGGCTGCCTGGCTGTCAGTTAATATGTTTATCCTGTGAGTATCAGTCCTCTAGGAAGGGTTACACAGGATTATGAGAAAGTGGGATAATAGGCCATAAATTTGGCATACCCCCAATTTCCGTCAAAACCGTAGATAAATCTTCGAAAGTGCAATTGGCATTATACGAAACTTTCTTCGATTGATTTTATTCCGGCTCGCCAAATCCAGTCCATGTGAGGAGAGAAGGTGATAAATAATTTTTGGTTCACTCCAAAAGTGATTCTTGTGATTTATTGCAGAGCTTTTCCAACTGTTTGATTACATGAAGCTGAAAGAGAACTGGGTATTTCGTATATAACAATTTGACGTATTATTAAATAAAACGTAATATATCACTCGACCGGCTTCACAAATAACAATTGCATCATGAGGGATAAATTATAGGATTTGATATAAATAAACCAGTTACTGAGAATTTTATATATAACCTAGGATGAGTCATTAAGATATTCCATGATCTAAGATAACAGACACTCATAGTGAGTATATATTTATATGCTACCTAAAAAACAATCTTTTAATGGATAATGTTGAGTATCTATCTATTTTTATGTGGGTTGTCTTTTATATTTTGCATATAGAGCTAGAAAAAATTGGTACATAACTTTTAAACGCTATTTTCCTCCAAAGTATTCTGTACGAAGAGAAATGCATTTTTGCACCAATTCTGGAAGCAGTTATTGCACTCGTTTTTTGGTACATTCAAATTAGAGGTTTTGATCGCGTTGACTGCTTCTCCTGGGGACTGGAAGCTTTGACTACGCTGTTGATTCTTCATTTTTGTGAAAGTGAAAAAGTCGTTTGGTCGGGATTGTAGGGAGGATGGTCCAACAATTCGATGTTTTTTTGCTTAAAAAACTTAATTGTTTTCCAAGCTGTGTGGAAATTTGCATGGTCTTGTTGGAGGGTCATTCGTCGTTTGGTACGCACCCTCAGTTCTGATAACAATACAATTATCTAAATCTAAGATGGCCGCCCCTACAAAGTGGCGGATTACATTTTTTTCTCCAATTGCCTCAATATGGATATCAAACGAGAGGGTTTGACTAGTAGAATACAGTATTTCTTAGACAAACCAAGTTCAAAATGGTCGTTACCATCAAATGGTGGATTTCATATTTGTTATATGCGATCACGGCCATAACCCCATTGATCTGAAATTTTGTACACACTTCTAGTTCTGATGATACTACAACTATCTAAAGTCATAATAATTGTAAATTGAAGTTGGCTCCGCCATAATATGGCGGATTACATTTCTTTCTTCAACTGCCTCAATATGGATATCAAATGAAAGGGTTTGACTAGTAGAAGCATTACTTACATCATTGTTTTTCAATGTATTCTCCACGAAGAGAAATGCATTTTTGCATCATTTGGAACCAATTCTGGAAGCAGTTATTCCACTCGCTTGTTGGTACATTGAAAATAGAGTTCTTGAAGGCGTTGACTGCTTCTCCTGGGGGCTGAAACCTTTGACCACGCAGTCCATTCCTAATTTTTGGAAAAGTAAAAAAGTCGTTAGGACTCAGGTTGGGACTGTAGGGAGGATGGTCCAGTAATTCGATGTTTTTTGGTTTAAAGACTTAATTATTTTTCGAGCTGAGTGGGAACTTGTATGGTCTTGGTGTAGGGTCATTCGTCGTTGAGAATTGGTTTTTCGAAACTCAGCAATTAGTTCCTGCAAATAAATCAATATGTACCAATCAGCAG
Source organism: Lochmaea crataegi (assembly GCA_947563755.1). Taxonomy (NCBI): domain Eukaryota; kingdom Metazoa; phylum Arthropoda; class Insecta; order Coleoptera; family Chrysomelidae; genus Lochmaea; species Lochmaea crataegi. Next base: position 12,112,392 of record OX387424.1, on the reverse strand, counting down.
TAACATTTCTTTGATCTTGCATAGGAATTGTTGCTTTTGAGACAAACTTCGCCATCATCTTTTTGGAAACACTCTGAGAACGGAAAACGTTTGTCGGTTTTGGTTCACCTTGGAACACCCAAACAGCCGACTGTTGCTTATTTTCGGGTTCATAGAAGTAAATCCAGGATTCATCACCACTGACAATACTGTATTTATTTTTTAAGTTTCCTGCGTTAAACTGGTTCAGAGTTCTAATTGCTTTCTGTTCTTCTGTCAACAAATGCGGTATCCAACGAGTAACTAGTTTTTTTGAAGATAGTTCTTAATTTGAAATTTTTTGAATTGTGGTCTTTTAAATACTCAATGATGCTCCAATTTCACGATATATGTCATGTCGATCTTCTTGGGTCAGCTTACGTACCGCATCGATATTTTTTTGGGTGACTGACGTGGATTTGTTCTTGCATCGCCTCTGACTAGGGTCAGTAGCATATCACAGCTGCTCGCAGACATTATACCAATGAACACGAGGTATAATGTATGTTCGGATGAGACGTAAAACCAAGGTCGTTGGGCTCGATAAAGATCCCTACCACTGGTTGAAACACTAGTGGATTCGGCAAAATATCCAGTTAGGGGTAGAGTACTCCCAGCGTCGGTGATTAGCCTCAGTTGCAGAAATATACCGACGGTAAATAACCGAATGAAAAATTTTTAAAAACCGAGAAATTGTTAAGGTAACTGTCTTAAAAAAAACGGTGAAAAAATAATGGCGCGAAAATGTTCTCGGCTTAATTCCATTTTTCGACTGACTACTTATCAACTTTAAAAATTCAGTTTAGGTACAGCTTTAAACGAAGCGATCTGAAACTGGAGTTAAGTTAACTAAACATGACCACTAATTTTGACAGCCGCCAATTATGTTGATATATCAACACTTAAAACACAACCCTCGTATATTGAACATATTTTTTATTTTTAATAATTCTAAGAAATTTGGTCTGTGATAATTGAGACCACTATGGAAAAGATCAATTGTTTTATTCAATGTGGGGGAATGATTTGATTCAATGAAGTGATGCATAATTTAATAATTCATCTGGATGTTTATTTCTAAAGCTACTAAGATCTTCACTATATCTCATTTTAAGATTTCTCTGTGCATCACCGATATAAACTGCATTACAATGAAAACATTTGATCTTATATACACCTGATTTTCGATAAAAACATAATTTATCTTTAGCATTTGTGAGTACAAAATGCAACGTTTTATCCTTTGTTATAATCTTTACAATATAAAATTTGAAATACCTTCCTAGGCAGAGCGCAAGAATAATTTCTGAATTCCACTTAAAGTTGCTTTCTCATTCATTAGAAAATCAAATGTGTCTAAATTAAAGCTAATGTTCGTACTGACCACAAAACTTCACTCCTTGCAGTTGCGACCCATTATTTTTGTGAAACTGTTTGTTAATTAATTATTAGTACTTCGATCATAACTTTTGGAATGTTTACCGTCATTCAAATCACTATAATAATCTGCGATAAATCCCCTGCCCAAACTCACATTTCCTGAATGTTGAATATTCAAAAACTGCTCTTTTTCATTCATCAAATTCATTATATCCAAATAGTTCGAAAGCGATGTAATCGCGCCTATTTGTTTTATCGACTTAGTTTAGTGCCCGCATACAGGAGCGTCTAATTGTAGCTCTAGTTGTCGACGTTGCCAAATTTCAAGAAAGTGACATTTAAAAATTTTTGAGAATAAAATGAGGTTGTGTTTTTTTTCGTTTTATATAATATCTTAGTTCCTCGTAGCTCGCGGGTCTTACTTTTTCAAGAAGGGTAAGGAAAAATAACCATTCCATTAACCTTTCTCCTTGAAGGTTCATTGAGGTGAAGGGTGTATGGAATGGTTACTTTTCCTTGCCCTTCTTGAAAAAGTAAGAGCTAAGATATATAAAACGAAAAAAAAACACTTAACCTCATTTTATTCTCAAAATTTTTTAAATGTCACTTTCTTGAAATTTGGCAACGTCGGAAACTAGAGCTACAATTAAACGCTCCTCCCGCAAACTATATCAAAAAAATTATCAGTGAATGTTCTAAGGATAGTTTGCTTACGTTTTATAACCCCGCATTTCTTCACCAATACTTGAATTCGATTTCATCAAAATTCGCAGCATATTGCACATCATTAGGCATTATAAAAAAGTCCCACGAAATACTGGAATACGCAAATTACATTACATCATATTTGGAACGATTTCTTCATAAGGACTATTAGAAGAATGCTCAAGTTTAATAAATAAAAAAATGAAACGAAGTTACTAAAGCTTCTGTCTTGTTTTTCGTTTGCACGTTAATTTTAAGATTTCTAGATTGTCCATTTACCAAATTGACTTCTTGAATAATCTCTTGCAGTTTCGGCGACTATTGGCTTGGGCTACTGTATTCCGTGATTGGTTGCAGTTTTCGGTTGAGATTTACACAGAACCATATGTTATCATTGGTCCAATGAAACTTGTACATATTATGAATATTTAAGGGGTTTGAATTCTTACCACACATCCTTCTGCAACTGCCTAAGAACATAGCTGCTTTCTGTGTGGCTCTTCGTATATGAGTGTCCCATATGTACCTATCCAAGATATGCCAATAATCGTTCATATAACCTATACTGCTCACACCTTAGACTTTTGCCATAACTCTGGTATAATCCCAGACTGGTTTGGAGTATCTTATATGAATGCGGTTCTCGATTTCCATCTACTTGAGTATAGGATATAGACCAAAATTTGGTCTTGTGACTTCGGTGGCTGTTTTCTATTCTAAAGAACTTGGCCTAATCTGCTGTTGTTCTGGACTAGTTTGCTTACCCTTGTCATCCAAAATTAACGCGGCTGTCTTGACGAAACCAGCTTTATTTATGGTTATATCATCAGGAATCTATGAATTCGAGAACATAGGGGAATATATCTATATCTGAAGAGAGTTAATATTTCCCTTTTATTTTCAAACTACAAATTTTTGTAAGCAACTACTTAAAAAATGAAGGAATGATAGTGTTTTAACAAAATACTATTAGATGAGCTTAGATGATACGCCTATGGTTTTTTTAATGTAAGTTAATAAAAAGAAGGCAATTTTCATTCTCGCGTGTCAAAGGAAAATTGAGAACAAAGGATTCGAGATGCGTTTAATAATTTTCCTCTCCTGAATTTATTCAAAAAGCAACAAATTCTAGTGTTTGAACAAGACATAATAAATGGATGGATGGATTGTTTCTTCTTCGTTGAACGGTCACTGTTTTTGAAAAATATTTTTCAAAACTAGTTGTGAAGCGTAGAATAATATATTTTTATTCTTCGACATCTATTCAAATTTTTATATTTATGAAGTGGATGAAGTACCTTCAATTTCTTCAAAATTTCAAATTCTGGAAGTTTCAAAGCTTTCATCCTTATCTGAAAAATATTCTTCCTCTTTCGTCAGAATCATATTCCAGATTAATTATAAGATCATCAATAATTTGATCATGTCTATTTCAGAAAGGTATATAGTAATAAAATGGGGAATTCCGTCCGGTTCGGCTCAATTTCGGTGTCGGCCATAGGCGTAGGTCTTGAAATAGTATTGTTTTAATATTAAAATTTCAAGTAATTGCGTAAGAGAATTAGGAAAAGTATGTTTTCTGGCCTGAAGTGTCAATATCGAAATATTGTGTAGAGATTACTTAGGTAGTAGATTATACAGTTACGTTTTGCGTTTAACAGGTACCGTTTAACCTTCTATTAGTGCCTCTGCCTAATTCCAACCCTGTTTCTGATTCGGCTCAACCATGCGCCGCAAGGTGCCTTACCCCAAATTTTTAGACCTTTATAAGTATATTTGTTTAGTTTAACGCATCAGTATTTGCTGTTAAGCCGTAAATAGTGTTCACAGTATTATAAGATTAGTAATAAAATGGCGACATTTACACCAACGAAAAGATGTTCCAATAATTCTCCACTATCAGTGAATGAAAAACTTATTATTTTAAATGTACACGATTGCATAAAATACGATTACCCGAAATTTACTGTACAAGAAACTGTCGACTGATGTTCCCGAATGACTGGAGTTGGAAAGTCCACCGTTTTTAAATTATTGCGGGGGAGAAAGATAGCAGGCCAAGTGGAGCCTCCCAAGAAAAGTCCAGGCAGACCAGTAAAAGTCCTTGATGAAGACACCAAAAGTGTAATTCGAAAAAAAGTTCACTCTTTTTATTTTAAAAAAGAAATACCCACCCTAGATAAGATTTTAATGTAGCTTGGCCAGAATGACAGTATTCCGTTGATAACTAAAAAACTTTTATGGACCACTTTGAGAAATATGGATTTTGCCTGGGAAAAGCATAACCGTAAAGCACTTTTACAGGAAAGCGATGAAATTGTTTGCTGGCGACGAAAATACTTAAGAAGTATAAAGCAGTACAGAACAGAGCAGTAGAAAATCTTTTATCTTGATGAGACGTGGATCAATGAAGGTTATACAGTACCAAAAATGTGACAAGACAAAAATATAACCAGTGCTCACCAAAGCTTTCATGGAAGGCCTCTCAACGGGTATTGAGGTGCCTTCAAGTAAAGGGAAAATACTAATAATCGTCCATATTGGAAGCGAAGAGGGATTTTAAAAATAAGGTTTGATAACCTTTCAGTCGTGCCATACGGGAGATTACCACGAGGACGTGGATTCGGATGTTTTTGAAAATTATTTTGGTGAAATGATAAAATATCTTCCGGCTGATTCAGTAGTAGTTATGGATAACGCGAGTTATCATTCTCAACGCATAGAGAACACTCTAACTTCATTTTGGAGAAAACAAGAAATTATTGACTGGTCAACCACCAAAAGTATTGAATTTGAAGATAATTTGATAAAAAAAGAACTATTAGCTATGGCAAATTTACACAAACATCGTTTTATGAAATACGCCGTGGAAGATATAGCAGAAAAACATAGTGTAACTGTGCTGCGCACACCGCCATATCATTGCGAACTAAATCCTATAGAACTTATATGGGCGCAAGTGAAAGGATTTGTAGCAAGACACAACACGACATTCAAAATGAAAGACATTAAGCTACTGTTTGATCAAGCCATTAAGGAGGTGACACCAGAGAACTGGCGAAAAGCAGTCCAGCATGTCATTAAAGAGAAAATGAGGTATCGTGACTACTTGATCTCTTCGGACCGTCGACCCGTTAATTATAACGTCAAGAGGAGATGACAGTATCTCAGATCACGAAGAATATCATGATTTTTTATAATTTAATTTCTGTATAATGTATTTTTTGTATAACGTTCAATAAAAAATAAGTGTACCTAATACTATGTACATAATGCCTAATTTTTATTCTGTTAAAATAAAATTATTTCCTTTTTACGAGTATCCTACCGGCACGCCTTTGGCACACTATTTTCAGTGTTTGTGAATGGATAACAATAGGCTAAACCCATATATTGACCCCAACCCGGGTGGTACTACCTGCACTTGATAAATAAGAAATAATTTTACAATGAAATCAATGCCAAACTATTAGTGGCTTAAAATTTGTTGGGACACTCTGTGCTCCCTTTGCATTCCTAATGAGGTTTTATTACTCTTTACCTTTCTGAAATAAACTATAGAAGTGGTTGTATTTCACTATATTATTTCTTGAGTTTTATTGCATGTTCACACCTTGATCTCCACATTTCCGGAGTAAAATTTTCAAAAAATTCGTCGCAACTTTGTTGAAATTGAAATCGGCATTTTTTTCCGCAACAAAGAGTTTCATTGCACCCCAAACTAATTCTATTGGATTTAGTTCGGGGTGATATGGCGGTAATCATATTACATCAAATCCGTGCGTTATCAGAAGTTCGTCGATGCAGTATCGCTTGTATTTAGGTCTCACATTTTTTATAATTGCATATAACTGCGGTTTTATGAAACCATTATCAAATAAAATGCCTCTTTTTCGCAGCCACTCCTGCATTTCATTTTTTTTTGTGGATGTAGGTGAACAAGAACACTACCTCCAGGTAAATTTGGAATTAGCTTTTCTTTAACCCATTTTTCAAAATTTTCCTAATTTATTTCATTATGGTAGTCTCCAGTTTTGCAATTTGATTTCCAACGAATGTATGCACCCGGAATAAATCCTGCTTCACTGCCTGCATGAACAATAATCATACGAGGGCTTTTACTAGTCGGTTTTAAGAGTCCCAAATTTTCTTTGTTACTCCAGCTTTTATTGTGAGTATGAATATAGGTCTCATCTGTATAAACAGTTGTCCTTCCGTTTTCCCTATATTGCTTCATTTTCCTTAAGAATTCTAGGCGTAAATGTCGAATTGAATCACGTTCCACTAATACTTTTCGATCGTTTCTTATTTTTCTCCATCTAAAACTTATTAGGTGCATTTCTTTTCGAAGCGATTCTTTACACCCATCATATTCAAATTCTTCGCAAAAATGTTGATGCACTTTTTTCAGCGTAGGTATAGTTTCATGAGATGTATGGTAATTTAAAATACTGTTTCTTAACTGGGTCTTGCCAACGTCATCTAGCATTGTTTTTGTCTTTTTGCCAGGCCTTTTCTTTTGTGGAGTACAAAACGAGGCTACTTCGTGTTTTTCCACTGATTTGGACTCACTGGAAATTCGACGAAAGCTGATACTCGTTCACCGATCTAAAATAAATATTCAGCGTTATTAAAAAATTCCTATAAAGAATTTACATCTACAAAGTCTAATTTTGCTAAGTGATAATAAAATTAATAATTAAAAAGTGTACACATACATGCTATTCTTCTATAAAATGCATTGTGGTAAATATATTCAAATACTTACTTTGTTAAATGGAATAATAGATTCCATTTGTGCTGCTTCTTCCTTCATAAATTTTATTGAATTACTAAGTAGCTCACGGCTTTGGCCACTTAAAACTTTATTATGAATTTTACTTTTAAAGTCCATCGCAACACTTTAAAGTAAAATCAAATCAACACAAAACAGATAATATAAAAATTTACTACGCCTCTGGAATTTTTATTATGTTAACAGTAAGAAACAGTATCATAAAATGAGCTCTCGGTGTCGATGGGCGGAGTTTGTCAAAGCGCATCTTATGGTCGAGTGCCGACCTAGGATGGTATAGTTATAGTTCAGAGACAGTTCACAGAAGTTCTTGGTAATCGGATAGTGAATAAAATAGTGAAGATAAATAGTGTAATATTCAAGTGGTAAAAATAAAATAGAACTATTATACCGAATGTAAATAAATTAGTAGACATTAAGTAGAGTGTGTATATAAATTAAGTTTAATAAATAAATCAATAGATAGTAATTAGCCATAGTGTGTATAATTCTATGCCACAACTAAAAAAACTATTTAAATAAATAACAAAAACATCACCTCTTTTGTGGGCTAGTAGACAAACTACTGAAGAGGCTCACAGCCAAAGGCATGTATTGCTCAGGGTATGCCGATGATCTTGCGGTTATTGCAAAAGGCAAGTTCGCAGGTATATTCTCGGAGCAGAAACAAACTGCCCTAAACATAATCAAGTGTTGTCAAGAAGGGGAACTAACTGTTAACCCTCTTAAAACCACAATAGTTGTTTTTGCCTTGAAGAAAGTATTGAGAGAACTGAAGTTACCAGTTCTTAATAGGGTGGGAATTCCAACTACACAAGAGGCAAAATACTTGGAATTCATATTTGACCACAAGTTAACATGAAATCAACTCCTGCTGAAAATAATTCGAGAAGAAGCTATAGCCCTCAATCTGTGCAAAAGAATGTGTAAAGAACTGGGAGCTACAACCAAAAATGATCATATGGCTATATACCAGAGTCATCAGACCCATGATAGCATATGGCTCGGTGGTATGGTGGCCGAAGACTCGGCAAGCTGGAACGATCCAAAAGCTAAGTAGCATCCAAAGGCAAGCGTGCCTGGCTGCCACTGGAGCCATGAGGACAACCCCAACAGCTGCACTAGAAGTCTTGCTGAACCTGTCGCCACTTCATGTCTATATACAAGGCGAAGCAAGGTCTATCACTGATAAATTGTAAAGAGGGCAAGCACTCATTAGTAGACTACTTGGAAAGGTGTAAAACGAGCTGGAAATCGACTCCATAATGGGAATGCCATTGGACGAGATGATTCCCAAGTATAGCTTCGGGAAAATTCTTCAAAACAGTAGAACAGGCTAGAAGAGGCATGGAAGGAAGGACCTCCAGTTAATGCAGATATGGCTCAAAAACCGAGGAAGGTGTAGGAGCAGAAATATGTATATCCAAGCCAAAGACAAGAGTATCACTGTTCTCAGGCAAATATGTGACGATATTCCAGTCAGAAGTTGCAGCAATACAGAACTGTGCAGGAGAGCTATTGAGGCAAGAGTTTGAAGAAAAGACCATTGCAGACAGCCAATCGGCTAAAAAAACAACCAGTTCCATGCAGATAAATTCCAAAATAGTTTGGGACTGTTTGGAGATGCTACTAGAGCTGGGCAGTCTCAATAGATTGTCCTTAGCCTGGGTACCAGGCCACTTAGATCACAAGAGCAATGAAGAGGCAGACTCACTAGCCCGAGAAGGGGGACGATGTGCTCCCATTGGCCCAGAACCTTTTTGTGGTACAGCGAAAGCGCTGGAAATAAATAGCAGTACTTGGATAACAAAGCAGTCTCGAGAATGGTGGAACAAGGCGCCAAGGATGAAGCAGGCCAAAGAGTTCATCAAAGTACCCTCGCCAAAATTCAGAATGGGAGAACAATCAGAATCCTGATGGGGCTCCTGAAAGGGCATCGTAGACTTAACAAACACATGAACAACATCGGATTTGCAAACACAACCATATGCAGGTTTTGCCAAGAAGATGAGGAAACCTCAGTACACATATTGTGCTACTGCGAAGGCCTCACTAGGCTGGGGTTTTTGACGATAGGGGAACCACAATCCTCCCAATATATAGAGGACCGCAGTTTGGCATTTGAAGTCTAGTAGTAAGGACGTAGGAAGTAGTGGAGAGGCACTTAGGAGCACATAAGCCCCTTATTTATCTTATCTTCTATATAACAGTATACGATCGAAAAATGATAAAATAACTGTTTGCTGGTATGAGCATGGAGCAAAACCTGTTGGCTGAGCTGTCAAAATAAATCGTGACGTCGAGGCGCACATGAAATAGTCTGCTTTCTAATAGCTCAAATTTTTCAGTTTCTCAAACTTCCAAAATTAGTTTGTCGCAATGTTCCATGTGATTTTGCACATTGGGCTTTGGTAATTTTTTTTAAATGTTTCATTCCAAGTCCGAATTTCATCATTTGAAGATCCATTAGTTTTAATGATCGTAGATTTTTCACTTTCTGATCAAACGATTTCAATGTCGCTGTACTGGCAATTATTATATGGCGATAAACGCTATACTTTGTTACCCATACCAGTCCAAATACTATTGTCTTTGTCTTCCAATCCAGTCTTCTATGATAATTGAAGTGGGTTCCTCTAGGTTGGGTATAAATTCAGTTTTGCAGTTCATATCATGGCAGTCGCCGATTTTCAGGTTACTTTTAAAAACTATACCTGCAGCTCCAACAAAACTCTACTCCTACATGCACGATTATATATTGGACAGGAATAAATTTAAAGCCTCAAGTTATGGGGCAGTTGAAATTTACAAGCTATAAAATTGTATTGTTAGGCTACAATATATTTCCTTGCATTTAGTTGATACAGTATTATCTGGCCATGTTTTGCCATCTGACCTTTTCTAAGAATCCACATATCATCCAAAACCTTTGGTTTATACAAGCTGGTACCGTTTCTTTGGATTATTCTCCAAAAAACTGTAACCTCTTGGATCGTACCACAGGAAGCTCCATTGAAAATTTTCTATTATCAATTTGTTTAAACTTAAAACCAATTTTATGCATCCAGTTGATAATGTTCTTTTTGGTACTTTGTACATCAGGAAATCCTTCTCGGAACGGCTTACGATCTGTTTCTGCCGATACATGCTTACTTTCATCGTACATTTTATGCACCATTTGTTGTAAACTACGCAGAATAAGAGGTATTCACTTTTTTTGTTCTTTATACAGTTTTTGGTTATATCCTCAACGCCTCTGTAGTTAGGCCAAATTTAAGTTCAAAGGTTGAGACCAGTGAAGGAAAACTCGAAAATTAGGAGAAAAAAATTGGATTAAATGTAGATGAAAATAATTTTAGATGTTGATATTGATCTGTTGGATGTTCAGAGTACTGCTACCGTGCTTGATAATAGTATTAACAACTGCACTTATGTCCAGAATAAAAAAAAAATATAAGCATTAAAATCTTACGCGATGAAAATATTGATTTTTACACGAAACTTGATAAATGTGAATTTCAGAATGAGCAAGTGCAATAACACATTTGCTGTAAATATAATTTACATGGTGCTTTAACAGTAACACGGTCAATATAAACGTGCAGTAAGGTGATATATCGAAAAATATCCTAGCCGCAATATTCCTAATCGCCAATTATTATTAATTGCTGTGGATTGCCGTTTGAGAGAAACTTGAAGTTTTAAGACTGCAGCTAAACCGTGGAAGAATCAGAACAACCCGGACTGTTAGAAATGAGGTAAAAGTCCTTAGAAAAGTAACACCGTCCCTCCTATCAGTTTTCGTAGATACGCTTTGCAAACTGGAGTTTGCAGAAAGTCGACATAGAGTGTTTTGAAAGGAATGCATCTGCACAACTCTGTAGATGGTTTCTTCGACAAATGAGAAAAGATAGGGATTTTTCATTCATTACAAAGAAAATTCACCGGCGGAACAACAATCACTCGAAGTGGTATTTTTAATGTGCACAATGGGCACATTTTGGGCTTACGAAACCCGCACGCCGTGATTGTTACACATCATCAGCACAGGTGTGAAATTAAAGTTTGTGCTGAAATAATTGGAGACCAGATGAGATTATGACAGGATAAAGCCTGCTGGGTCCTCTATAGTTTATTTCAACAAGTACATAGAGTATTGGAATGCAATAATCCCCTAACTATCAGGTGTTTATAGGATATTACAGTTATACTCAAAATTGACGAAATATTTTACAATAATTTAATAGTAACTTCAGGTAGGTACTACTGAAAAATAAATAATTTTAAGTGCCACAATTTTCAAGTTTATAAGAGAAATCTTGTGGAGGATCACTTCGAATATAAAATAATGTACTATAGAATATTATAGCCTCCTTACCCATTGTAAACAAACATTCACTATCGCTTTAACATGTTATGAATAAACGCAGAAAAAGTATCTATCGTTCTCAAATTCGCAGGTAGCAAAACAAAAACCTGGTTACGTATTTTGAGAATCATTAATGTACAGTTTCGTCATTATGACCTATAGGTACTTATATTAGTTTTATTAAGTGCAGTTGGAAATATTACCTAAGAAACGTGGCAAAAGTGCGATAATCACGTTGAAAAGATGGGAAAGCACATGTGAAATAGGGACCATAACGTACACAATGTTGTTGAAATGTGAAAGTAAATCCTTTAATTATTAATGTAGATAGTTCTAAAACAAGTGATAGTGAATCAAGTACAAGTGACACTGATAACTATGACGAACAGTAATTTTCTGCTTATATGGTGTGTATTTTTCGTTTTTTATCCAAGGAATTATTCTTACAGTACCTCCTTGTTTCTTCACATTTTTATGCGATTATATTTATCACACAATGATTTCAGCAAGCTAAGATATTTTCAAACAGTTACTATTAAATTGTTGTAAAATATTCCGTCAATTTTGAGTACAGCTCTGTAATATCCGATAAGCACCTGTTAGTGAAGGTATTATTGCATTCAAATACTCCATGTACTTGTTGGAACAAACTAGTGAAATATAAATATCGTTAAGTAATAATGCAGCTTGAATATTAACAGTAAACCTAAATACTGAAATACAGCCGTGTAGTGTTTTGTGTTAAAGTAGAGCATGGAGCAACAGTGAATAATGAACAAACCAATGTTTCACTTAACCAAAGTTACGAGAATATTTGAATAGAAATTACTTTTTGTTAAGTCAGTGTAACTTCAACAACTGAGGAAATGAAGACCAAAAGAATTGGTAATGAAGCAATAACAGCCTTGGTATTTTGTTTAAAAATACTACAATTAACTTTAAACCATCAGCCAAACACATTTTAGGAAAAAAAATACAATTTTAAGGAAACTATTTTTCAGTGACTGAGTCAGTTTAATTAAAGCTGAAGCTCAAGACCACACAATTAATCACAATTTCTTTATCAATGCTACTAGTTATTTTTTTTTTCGGTTATTTACCGTGGGTCTATTTCTGCAACTGAGGCTAATCACCGGGGGAACTCTACCCCTAACCGGAAATTTTGCCGAATCCACTAGTGTTCCAACCAGTGGTAGGGATCTTTATCGAGCCCAACGTCCAAGTACTCGGGACCTTGGTTTTACGTCTCATCCGAAAGTCGAAATATCTACATTATTCCTCGGGTTCATTGGTATAATGTCTGCGAGCTGTGATATGCTACTCACCTTTTTTTTCTTTTTTTTTTTGGGCCGAGATGGGAAACTCATGTTCGAATGTGTGTTGGACTCATCCCCAAGGGGATGCTTACCAACCAAACCCACCTCAAACTCGCCGTTACCCCCGCCTCGGAATCACTACCCTAGCATACTTCGAGACGGGTGGCGGTCCCTCGCACACTCTCCGCTCACATCGTCTTCTTCTCCCTAACTTTCACCTACCTCCCAGTCGTTCTCCTCCCCTAACCATGCTCTCTACTATGCCACTTACCTCTATCCATTCCTCCTCCTCCCTCAACATTATCTCCACCATGTTATCCCAATATACCGCCTCCCCCAGTTTCCTCTCCAACTTCTTCAGCACTTGCTGGTTCCTCCAGCATCTGAACACATGCCCCACTTCACACCTCTCGCACACTCCAGTCTCTCCTCTTCCAATCTTGTGGAGGTACTTTACTCTCGACCCATGTCCAGTGAATACCTGTGTCAAGAAGTAGTTCACCTCCCCGAATTTCCAGTCCATCCAATCTCTCCTATTCCCAATCGCTCCTTTTGGCGCGTCCGCATACTCCTCCCATCTTCTCTCCTTTCCTCCTCCACCCATTCCTGTACTTCCTCTCTGGTCGCACTCCTCCAGCGTTCATTTCTGGCTCTAGCCATCACGACCAATGGGTAAGTCCTTGCTAGCACCGCTGCAGCCAGTCCACCCACTATCCTATACCCCTGCACCACCCTCAGCAATATCTTTCTCTGCACCCGCAGGATTGGCCTAACCCTCGCATTCACTCCCGCTCTTTCACCCCACACCTCCGCACCGTACAGCATACTCTGCTCTACCGTCATACCAATTATCCTCCTCTTCCACTCTCTCGGCCCCTTCACATTACACATCAATCTCCCCAGCCATGCTGCCCTCACTTTCCCCTTCTCTGTCGCCTTTACCATGTGTGTTCTGAGGAATAATTGACTACCCAACCACACCCGTAGGTATTTCACAGACTCCTCCATACGAATTCTCCTTCCCTTCACCATCACACCCACTTCGCTCGTCTTGCTCCGTCCCTTCACTAGCAACCCCACCGTCTTATCTTCCGCCACTTCTAGTCCGCACCGCTCTATCTTCTCCACAATCTTCCTACACATTCTCTTCCCCTTTCTTTCTATCTCCGCCTCTCCCTTTGCCGAACATACCAGGCTAACATCGTCCGCATACGCCGTGATCTCACATCCCTCTTCACGTACTATACCACAAACCTCATCAAACACACACTTCCATAGCGTCGGTCCAAGAACCGAGCCATGGGGCACTTCAGCCTCCGTCTCATACCTCTAGTGTCTACTATCTCACGTCCCGTCAGGTAGTCCTCCACCAGGTTAACCAAATCCTCCCCCACTCAAAGCTTCAGCAACGCACTCAACACTGCCCGTTTGCTGACACTGTTGAACGCGTTCCCGACGTTGAAGAACACGAGTAGGGTCAATTTCTTGTTCCTCCAGCTGCACTTCCTAGCCCTTTTCACCAAGCCTATTACCGTGCCCAGCGGCAAGATACATGATTTTCCCTTCGCAAACCCATGCTGGTTCACCCTCAAATCCCCATTCCTATCAACCTCCTCCTCAATCCTATCCTTCATTATCCCCTCCATCAATTTACCCATACCACACACGACGGTCTCCGGCCATGTGATCGTCGCTCTTACATAGCCAGCACTTACTCCTCTCCTGGACTTCCTTCACCTTACACCCTGCTACTTTACGCCCCTTCATCCCACATCCAAAGCATCTACCCTCCTCTATACCCTCTAATCCCAATCCCAATCTAATCTCCTTTTTTCCCAATAAGGCTACCGCTTTTTCCCATTCCGCCCTCACCACCGCCATTTTCTCCCTTACCACTTTAATCAACGTTGTCCCTTTCCCAATCAAATTCTCTATTTTCCCCCTCACCTTTTCATCTTCCATCCACGGTTCTATCCCTACCATTTTTATGGTTTTTGTTCCCCTCCCCGCATCCAACACCCTAGCTCCTGTCACCCTTTCCTCCTCCCCCAGAATTCCCCCCACCACAACCCCTTCTTTGCCTCTATAACCACCTCCCTATTTCTTGAGACTCTGAGTCTATCCACCCACTCTCCTTTCATCTCCCTCAACCTCTTCTTATTCCTCTCGATCCCCTCTTGATCGACATCCCCGATATCCTTCGGCTACTCACCCTAGTAGTCTAAAGTGCACCCTGGTAGTCTAAAGTGTTTCGCTGCAGGCTGTACGGGCTCTACGAGTATCTCTATGGCTCTACGACGGTGTTTCCCCAGTGGCCACCCATCCAAGTACTAACCTCGCTCGACTTATTCACAACTAATTTAAGGGAAAGAATTAATTCAAATATCGTACAGTATGATCCAAATCGAAGGAATAAATTAATTATTTCGTAAGCCGGTGATTATAGGGGAAAATCCTGGAACCCATCGATTTTTATTTATGAATGGGCGCATCGTCAGATCACGTTTTTGTTTTTGACGTCATCTATGTGAGCGTGATAACGTCATCAATGAAATTTTCAATTAGAAAAGTGGGTCTTGCCATACAGCAATTAAAAAGTATTTTAAATATCTATTACATAATATCAATATGTCTAAGTTTTTGATTTGTTTATATTATCAAAAGTGGTATTAATTTCATTCGAACATATTTCTCTGGTAAAGGCCGTCACTGACAATGAAAATATTTCTATACTAGTTTTCCCTTGAAAAAAAAATAGTTACCTTATCAAAATTCTTTTATTGGCGTTCAACATAATTGTTATTGTCAAGTGGTTGATGACATTGTTGTACACAAAATTAAAAACTTTTTGACTCTTTCATCAACATGAAGCTGATTGGAACGGGAAGATTCCATATAATAATATTAATAAGTTGTGGAGATAAAACACGCACGCAGAAAAAAGTATGTACGTTATTCAATAATAAATATCCCAACCATGAAAAACCAATTACATAGTCCACAGTAAGCAGACCTGAGAAATAAATTAGAGAAATGGGTCATGTGAAAGACCTACCTGAAGGTAGTAGAGAAGCAATATCTGAAAATAAGAAACTAGATGTTCTTCTAGCCTTTGAAGATAATCCTTATACCTGATCATGGCAAGTAGCGTTAGACAATGAGGTTGGCCATCAAACAACAACAAGAGAGAAGTGGCATCCCTGTAAAGTAAATTTGGTGCAAGAGCGAATGGAAGAAGATTAGATAGATGAGTTGAATTTTGTGAGATTTTAATTGACAAAAATAACATATTCCCAACGTTTTTGAAAAAAGTTCTTTTTGGATTAAACTGCATTTCTTCTAAACGGTCAAGTGAATCATTAGACTTTCCGGTATTGGGCTACAGAGAAAGTACACTAGATGTAGGAGTACTGTACTAAATACTAAGAGAAACTGAATATTCGGGCGGGAATTATGGATAATAGGACTAAAGGACCATTTGTGTAAAACTTTTTACTCCCAGAATTAAACCAGCTGCTTCCAAACAAAAATGACTTGTGGCTACTGCAAGATGGTGCACCACCGCACTATGCTTGGTGAGAAACTAGTTGGACAACGACTTCCCAAATTACTGGAGAGGTCGAAGAGGAGCAACTGTTCAATGGTTGTATTGTATGACACACTCTTCTAAAATCACCGGTTTACGAAATAATGAGTTCATCCCTTGCTCTTGGACTATACTGTATCTGCATTTATTTTCAATTCCAGAAATATAAACTGTCTTATACCAAATAAGAACATACATAATTCGAATTGCTTTCCCTCTGTTGAACTGTACGTATCCGTCGATGCCCGACCGCTGGTTATTTGTGAATTACTCCTAATACTTGTACTGTGATGATTGATTTGCGCTGTCTGGTGCATTCGTAAGAGGATCATGATAAAGTTTTATTTCGACCTCTTGGGATTTATTTGTTAATATTCCAAAGGAACTGGAACGAAAAAAAAAACAAGAAATAGGCAGTTATGGAAATTGCCTACACAAGTGAAAACATAATTAAAAGAACGCCTTTTGAAGTAATATTCGTACTCCTATGGTAAATGGAACGGCTCACTTATGAATTATTATCGTTAAAACATTTCATCGTACGTTCATGATATAAGGTTGTTTGGAAATAAGTTAATCACAAAAATTTTAACGTATTCCTATGATACATGGAAATTTTTACGAATAAATTATCATTTGCTTATCCCCTTACAAAAACAAAAATTTTTGGAATAACTCAACTTCCTTTGAAAATTTCATCGTACACCCATGGTAAATGAAAATCTCCACACATAAATCAACCTCTTGAAAATGCTTTCGTATGCCTCTAATATAGAGACTTTTCCGAAAAAATTAATCCCTAATGAAAATTTTATCGTACACACATTTTAAATGGAATTGTTTGCAAACAGCATTTTTATCTTATTTCCATGACGTAGAAATTATTTTTACGAATAAATTAATCCATTATCGAAATTTCAACGCAATTCACCCAAAATGAGTCTAACGTAGATCATGCTCATACTAGCCCAGCCACAGCTTGGAGACATTCTTCGAAGGATGTATAAAAGTCTTTCAATTATTCAGTCACGTTAAATTATGCCAGAAGTCTTGTAGTGAAAAAAAAGATTTTATAATAGCATTAAGATGGCCGTCCAAAATACACCACACGGCAAAACAGACTATCCTATGGAAGTGAAAGTCCTGTGTCAAGGTGTGAAAGAAGAATTTCAGCGATCGCAGTGGATGGGTTCAGAACTAATTCATGGCGGTTTATTGAATTTTTTAACTTTAAGGATACGCGGGATGTTGTACAGGGTGGCCCATTAAGCGAGGTAACCGGCTGTATCTCGCAAAGTTTTTGTCCCAGGTTGTGGGGAAAATATTGATAGTAAAAGTGGCCAAGAGAAATTGCTGGAAATTATTTCCAACCTCAAAATTTCACCCCGTTACTGCTATGTTCAAATCTAGAATTATTATTATCTCAGAACATCGCAGAATGAGATATATTTATGATATCATCATTTGAAAGCCCGTTTAATACCAGATAGTTTTCTATGTGGCATTTCTTTGTATCTGTCATAATAAGCGAGAAGGAAGACTATGTACTTTTCATTGTTTAAATTTCAATATTTCGTTAACTATTCAACCTATTCGACTGTTTTTGGACTCATATGAAAGAGAGTTGTGTGGATTTTGAAGGCCGTTTATATACCTCATCGATTACTTTAAAACAGAAAAACTAGAGGTCACTTCATGTAGCGACTACGTATTTTTACGATTTTATTCAAATAATTAAATAAAACGTTACTATTTTAGTAACATATTCTAAAGTAGCTTCAAATTTCTTATATTTTAGTGAAAACCGCATCTTGATATCTCTATTCGTTTTTGACTTATCGTATAAAGTGTGAAAAATTACGTTAAAATACGAAGAATCAATAATATAGGTGACATAAGTATGTTAGCTGCAAAAAACGTCTATTTTAACTCATTTTATTGCCTTGGAAAATGTTCAAATTGCCTGCCATTATTATTGACACATCGCTCTAGACGTTCTCGAGTAGAAAAACGGCCACTTATATTTCCGCTGGTGTTAGGCTGCGAATGTCATTTCTAATTATTTCTTGTCATAGGTCTAGTTTGGAAGATAAAATCTTTCACTCGCCCCCACAAATAAAAGTCCAGGCAAGTCAAGGCGGGTGACCTTTCGGGTCAGGGAAAGAGGCTTCCTCTTCCTATCCATCTGTCTGGATATGTTTCATTCAAGTGTTGCCTAACAATAACTGAAAAACGTGCTGTGAACAAACATATTTCCCCTGGTTTGAAGGGGTACATCTTCTGTCAAAACTGGTAACTCATTAAGAAGGAACTCCAAAAATGTATTGCCATTTAGTGATTGGTAGAATAAATAGGGCCTAATAATTGTATGTCCTAGTATACCGCACCAAACATTGACACTCTAGCGTCCCTGATGCTGCACTTCATGCATCCAGTGGGTATTTTCGGCTCCAGTGATGCATGTTATGCAAATTGACTCTACGGTCATTGTGAAAAATTTTCGACAAAAATTGAGGGTTTTCGTTGATCATCTCCAAAAGCCAGTAACAGCCAGCCTTCGATCAAAATCCGCTTCATTTAAGGCTTGGTGCAAAACTACATGGTAGGGATGTAACCTAAAAACAATTGGTTTAGTCATAATGCTAGAGTAACTCTTGAAAATTTTGAATTGATTATGTTAAGTAGACTAGTTTATTAACATAAGTGTTAAATAGCTTCCTTGCACAATATTTAAAATTAGATATATTAATTTTTAAATATGCTATGCTGTATGCAGATACGTGGTTTGGCAGAAATTATCGATTTATGTTTTATAATGAAGTAATATTTCAAACCTTTACTCTAACGGCAAATTCATATGTAAATTCCACTCAAATTACAAAAAAATTTAAGTCGTATTCGTGGAAAAAGTAATTTGAAGATGTCTTTCAGGCAAATATCCTAAAAAAATAAATCAACCCAAAAATAACTATAATTTCACATATCGTACAACTTGAGAGATAGTTGCTATACGTACCTATTTTACCTTTGGTTGACTCCTCCCTAATATATTTTCTTTTTCATTCCAGCTCCTAAAGGACATCTGGTGAAACTAGATTTTCGTGACTGGTTCGATTTAGAGTCGAGTCCAGACTGTAAAAACGATTTTTTAGAAGTTCGTGATGGTGCCCATGGTTTCAGCAACTTACTTCATAATCCATTTTGTGGGAAGAACTTTCCTCCAATGATAACGTCCAGCGATCGTCATCTTTGGATTCACTTTAAATCGGATGAAAATATAGAGTTGAAGGGATTTAGAGCCGTGTTTGATTTCATAGAGCGGCCAGCTAATTGTAAGTTGATTTTGTGTCTACATCATTCATATATTTATTGGGTCAAGTTGTCTACTTTTCATGAAAGACATTATTTCTTTGAAAACATAAAAACTAACTGACAGTCAGGACGATTCAAACAGCTTAGGTGAGTCAAGAGGCAGGTATACTGAGCTTTACAATGATTTCCTGCCATCTGTATTTTCAGTCTCAAGACTACTTGGTTCCTGAAACAAAAATGTCTAAGAGTGACACTTTAGTCTCTAACATGTGAGACTAAAGTGACTACTTTAGTCTCGGAATTGCAAAAACCCCTTTTGCTCCCTTGAGAAAGGATTCAAATGAATCCGAAAGCTTGGAAGTAGTAAAAAATAGTTTAATTTCTTAACCAGCCCAAATTGGGACGGAATCCCCAACAATATAGTAGACTATAAAAAAAATATTGATATTCATAGAATAAAACAGTTATTAAAGAAAAAATTCCATTCCATTCCATTCCATTCCATTCCATTCCATTCCATTCCATTCCATTCCATTCCATTCCATTCCATTCCATTCCATTCCATTCCATTCCATTCCATTCCATTCCATTCCATTCCATTCCATTCCATTCCATTCCATTCCATTCCATTCCATTCCATTCCATTCCATTCCATTCCATTCCATTCCATTCCATTCCATTCCATTCCATTCCATTCCATTCCATTCCATTCCATTCCATTCCATTCCATTCCATTCCATTCCATTCCATTCCATTCCATTCCATTCCATTCCATTCCGTTCCGTTCCATTCCATTCCATTAGTAGTTACTACTGCAGGTAACTACGATTTGATTTTAAGTGCACCAGTGCTCCAGTGCTACATTATTTTAAACAAGAAGTGAGCCTGGATCTTCGAATGATCTTGTGATCCGATAACTGTATTTCTCAAGCCATCATACATTGGGCAGTTGAATATAATAATAATTTGATTTAGTATTTCATTAGTGTGTTTGTACCTACATATTGTTCATTTCTGTGCCGCTATTCTTGAAATTCCCTAAAATTTTTACTTCCCAGGGAAATGTTGACATTTCTATTCTCACAATATTTCACTGGATTTCAAAAAGCAGTATTCTTGAAGTCAGGGAATAGAAATGAGTGAGGGAAAAAGGAAACAGTGTTGACTAAGTTCTCAAAAATGTACTACCAATCAAAACGTGCATAATTTTGACAGTGTAAGTAAACTGTGCTGTTTTTGCCATGAATTTTAACCAAATAAGAATAAGCTTTTTTTCTCAGTCATGACCAATAGAATAAAATTCCCCTAGGGAGTAATAATTTCCCTCATTTTTCGATATAAGTTTTTCAAGAATACGGCATTTTAATATTTGAGGGAACCACGCCCACTCTCGATCATTTCCCCTCTGAATTATTTCTATTTCCACAAATTCAAGAATAGCGGCCCTGGTCAGTTTTAATTTTATTTGAGGAGATATTCATATAAAGATAGAGTTTGAGAGTTAGTTGTGCTCTTAGCCTTTTCATATAATGGCTGTGACAATCCACTTTTTCAGAGTCTTCGACCAGATATAGTTCATATAATAGCCTTTTTGGTGTGCGTCATCGTTTGTGACGTATATCCGGGTTTTGGGCATGTCGATATTTCATTTGTTATTTTGACATATACCTAACCTTTAATTTTATCAATAAATCATCAGGATCGTATTCAGTCTAATTCGAAAAGGCTATGAAATTAATAATACTTGGGATATCAAAACTCTGCAAAATAAAACAAATTGTATATTCAATTTACATATTAAAATGATTTAATATTAGTAAATATAGTCCTGCATTTGTATAAATAAAATGCTAACAATAAGATCAATATTCACATTTCATAAATAATAATTCACTTTTCATAAATAATAATTCACCGTAAACAACAAAGTACAGACCTGACAAGAACTGTAAGTTGGACATGTGTGTTAGGACATTAACAATGAATGACGCACACCAAGAAGGCTATTATATGAACTTTATCAGGACTTGCTTTTTCTAGAGCCTTTTTCTGTACACATATTGCTTTTTCTGTTGAAGTATACTTTGTTTAACCATCCTTTGCCGTTACGTCATACATTCTCCAACTTTATCTCTCATTCATGAAATAGATGGGACGGAATTATGACGCCATTAACGTATTTCTTAACGAATGTCGACGTAAATTTCATTTGTTACTTTTGACAGTTCAGTTGTCATATCTTGATTTGTCGGTATTTTTGGTCATTTTCGCCTTTTTCAATTAATTTTTCATTGTCAAAATGCCTTCCCGGTATAATGAGTTTAAAGTTTAATTTTGAAGTTGATTAATTACTTTTCAAGAGAAAGAGATGCTGGAATGCCGCTTTTACCGTTAAATGCAGTCTAAAACGTAAGTATTTACCTATATTATGCAAAATACATAAAAAGAAACGAAGTAAATATAAGCATATCTTGATATCGGAAAAAACAATTAACATAAACATGTCGAAACTAACTGAAGTTACTGAAGGAATTCAAAGGTTTACAATATCTGGACCATGATCTATGTTTTCTGGTACTATATCCTAATAACCATAAAACACTGGCCACATAAGCACATGAACCTAAAGTACTAGCTCCCGACTTACAAGTACAATAATAGTGAAGTTCCAAAGGTTGATTTTCGATATCATCTTCAACAGTGAAAGCTGTCCACAACATATATTTACATGAATTACGAAACCTAGAGTAAACTCGCATTCGTAAAATGCTCGGCTCCTCCACCATTTCATCGAATTGAAGAATATTTGTTTCTTCTCTTTGAAGTTTGTCGCGAATATAACTTTTTGCCAAGTTAACATGATAAATTCCCGTCAGCTGTTTCAAATAATGTAAATCCAAACGAGGAAATTCAGGTGTGTGCAAGTGGTTTAATAAAGTCCAATGACCATTCCTTAAATGTAGGTTTTCAGCTTGAACTCTTGTTTGCATAATATTAACTTCTTCTAATTGATCTAATATTTCCTTCGCTGTTTGTAATGTACCTGGCATGGTTATTGGGGGATATAATTTATTTATTAGAGCTCCAGCTATCTGATAATATTCCTTTATATTAGCAGCACGGTGTAACGAAATTGAATTTTTAGAAGAATTTGAATATTGACTTTACTGTCCATTACGAGATTCCACTATCCAACGTGTAGCTGTAATATATCGTGCAAAATTCTCATCACGAGTTTCCAATTGGGTCTGTCCTCTCACAAGAAGAGGAGGCATAAGACATTTGATACCAATCTCTTGCAATAACGGAACCGAATCTAGATACCCTCTGTCCACAATTGCAATGTCCCCCTTTCCAAACCAATTCCTCATTCCATTTATATTTATAATTACAAATTACGTCATCAACAGGTAACCCATTATCATCAAACTCTTCAACTTAAAAACATCAACAACCTGTATTTCTCAAAATAAGAATATGAAAAGTCCCTCCTTCAATTTTCATGACTTTTTTAAAAGCTAGTCAATCGAAATAACATGAATTCATACTGAAAAACCTGACACAATGAAAACTCATAGTACTCTGTGACGACAAATTGTTGGTATTTAAACGTATCTGTCAAAAATAAAGTGTTAGTTTATAAGTGTACCAATTGTGTCATAAACTATTGATGTTAGCATTATTCTAAGCAGTTTTTCATAAATACTTTTGTTTGTTTAAGTTTATGTTCAAGTTTATGTTTAATTTTATGTTCAAGTGTTTATTATGGCTTTCGCAAATAGAGCAAATTGCTATGTGTGTAGCAGAAATTATAATAGACAACAAACGAATCGTCTTTATGATGAAGAGAACATTTTACTGCAAGAACTTGCAATTTTGAGACGTGAAGCTCGTGGAGGACCCCCTTTGAATATTGATAAAGATAACAGGGTATGTTTCAATTGTTCACAAGGTATATTGTTAGAAATCAGAGCGATTGAAAATAATCCAAATCATCTCAGGATTAATGTACTTTTCCCGGCTAAATCACATACCTGCATGATATGTAATGCCAATGATAATATTCGGAACCTCTCTATTGAATGTAGGGTTAATATATTCATTATTTCGAACATAGTTGTTCCTGACTATGTACGTATATGTTGACATCATCTCAATGAAGACGGCCTTTTTTTTGAACATGTTGCATGGTGGATTACGTTTTCTCAACCGACTATACGCGAAAAACGATCTGTTTCAATTTTTCCAGTGCCTTCGAAGAGCTGCAACCACGAATCACGGTCGAAACTTTGAAAATATGGATGATTTCAAATCAATAACATCGATTTCAAAAAATAATTTCAATGAATTTTATGAGACCTGTAATTTATTTGAGCATGACGGAAATCGTATAGTTATAACAAGAAAACACTTGACGACTTTCCTCCTGAAAATGCGACAAGGCTTATCAGATAATTTTAAGAAAATAATATTTCATTATCCTTCTCGACAAACAACTAGTTCGATTATAAATAAGGTACGGTTGTGTTTAATGCAACGGTTTGTACCATATAATATAGGATTTGATGCAATCACCAGAGAAAACTTTATAGAAAGATATGTCTCGGAATTTACCAACAACCTTTATAATTCTCAGCCTGGCGTTCCCAAAGCTATAGAATATATGGACTGTACGTATACCAAAATAGAAAAAAGTTCCAATTTTCGAGTACTAAGACAATCGTACTGTTATTATAAAATACAGCATATGGTAAATCCCGAATTGATAGTCGCTCCTGATATATACATCCTAGCTATTAATGGACCATACTTTTCCGACAACGATGTAAATGGAATGAGGAATTGGTTTGGAGAGGGGGACATTGCAATTGTGGACAGAGGGTATCGAGATTCGGTTCCGTTATTGCAAGATATTGGTATCAACTGTCTTATGCCTCCTCTTCTTATGATAGGACAGACTCAATTGGAAACTCGTGATGAGAATTTTTCACGATATATTACAACTACAGGTTGGATGGAATCTCGTAATGGACATTTAAAGTCAATATTCAAATTCTTCTAAAAATACAATTTCGATACACCGTGATGCTAATATAAAGGAATATTATTAGATAGCTGGAGCTCTAATAAATAAATTCCATCCCCCAATAACCATGCCTGTACTGTACTACTGTATTTACAGGGCCATCAACTTTCTGACTCGCCCTGTAAAAAATGTTTGCATATCTTATTATTATAAACCAACCAGGAGCAAATCCGGACAGATATTGAAATTCCTGAAAGTTGTACTATATTTCAAGTCCGTTCCGTTTTTCTAATTTTTTAGTATCCCTGTAGCAAATGAAACTTTCTCTCATAAGGAACTGACATTTAGTGTAATTAGAACACTATCACAGGAAAAAATTCTCGATACATTGAAGAAAATAAGAAATACATGCTTTTAAATAATGGCTATTTTCCAACTACAACACCCTGTATATCTGAAACTAGTTATAGGATTGAGTTGGGCCAATGGACACTATTGTTCACAAAGTCGTCAACTACAATATACTTACAATTCATGAAATTTCACCGAAGCCCATTTCTCCATAATCCGGCTGCCTCCTCCTTTAATGAATTCTTCTAGTTTATCTTCAAGAAAGTATTTTCAAGAGATAAACCATGTTGTATGAACCAGTTTTGTATATCAGCTTTTTCAGTAGTTGTTGTTGGCACTTTATAGACCAATGTAGTATGTTAACTTGTATTATCCATAACTACGTTGAAGGTTCCTCCAGATTCAGTGAAAGCTGGACTTCAAACGATTGATGGGTGTAAAACTTAGCTGCAAAGCTACTGAAACTCTCGAAAATACAAATAGATCAATCAATGAAATAATATCACAAGTTTTCATAACATAACCTAAAATTAAAAACATCGAATTAAAGATAACTTATCAAAGATCTAACCCCCTTTTGGTATTTACTGTTCCACTGCTTGTATATTCTAATGCGTCTACACACTGCAGATTTGCCTAATGTTGGATTTAAATTCAGCAAACGAAGTTGAGTTTGAGTTGAACATTATTTTATTTATTTGACAATTACTATGTTAATCATGACAAACAAACGTTAACTATATATTTTAGTCTCAATCAATTGGTTGTGGCGAAGTATATATTCCAAAACTCCCCCTCACTGAGCTCTACCAAATTAGTAAAGTTCTAATCTCTTCCTAAGACCAATAAATATTGGTCCATAAAGACTTTTTGGGAATAAATCTGCTTCAAGTCTTCTGTTGGCATATATTGGAAATTTATTGTTCCTCGTTTTGTCTGTTAAAATGCAGTTTAGTGTCGATGTGTTTTGATTAGCTGACTAGCATTAACACACAGGATTTGAACTTATACAGTATGTCGCTGATGTATGGAATAAATTAATTATTTCCAAAATAAACGACTTTAAAAAAAAATCCAAAAACAGGGCAATTACATCGTTGCAAGGACGATTAGAAGACCTTTTCAATGAGGTGTCTTGAGACACATGGCTGCATTTAAAAAAATTGCCGATTACGTCACCACGTTAATACTGGTATCGCAATGTTCGTTACATCTTCATCATGTGATGACGATTCAAAAATTAAAATTGACCTCTGTTTTTGGATTTTTTCCAAAAGTCGTTTATTTTGGAAATGATTAATTTATTCCATACATTAGCGACATACTGTATACCGAGCAGCTTGGTTCTCATTATATATAACAATATTGGCCTGTTTTATTTCCATGGTATCTAGAAGTGATCTCAAATGTGATGCTTCTTCAGTACCTTTAGATAACGAAAAATATTCAGGTTCTGCTGTTGATAAGGCTACTGATCTCTGCTTTTCAGCTTCCCAACTGATGCAGCTACTGGATCTGCTAATCCATACAAATATTTATGACTCCTTTTTAGGTTGATTCCTATCGTCTTTTTACCTTGAAGGTAACTTAAAACGTGCTTTGCTCATTTAAAATGCTCAGTACCAAGCAGTTATTAAATTGACTTAGATGGTTTACAGCAAACATAACATAATAGTCTAGTAGCAGCTGCTAAGTACATAAGAGACCCAATGAACTCTTTATAGGGTAAGTTCTCACATGATTCATTTTTAACTAGTTTTAAATTGTTCTCCATTTGTGTATTTACAGGCTTACAATTTTCCATATTAAAATTTCTTGAAAGTTTTTCTATGTACATCGGTTGTGTTAACTTGATCTCATCGTTTTGGTTTTCTATTTCTTTTCTTAAACATACTTTCGGATTTCTCAAGTCTTTCATTTCAAACTTAGTCATCAATTTCGTTTTAATATCTCCCAATTTTTGATATGATGTATAGGCTATGATGAGCTCATCTTCAGATACAGCTATTATTATTTTCACTCCTTCTTCTATAAACGTATATATGAAAGGATCAGCTTCCGATCTAATAGAGCCAAAAGCTTCCAGCTCTGGACTTAATGTCATACACCATTGTCTCCCAGATTGTTTTAAGCCATAAAGAGCTTTTTGCAGGTGGCAAACTGTTCCTCCCTTCATGCTCCTGCTATCTTCTAGCATAAGATTTGTTTTGTTGAATATTGATAAATTATCTTTACCACTTTCTTGTACCAAAATTTCTGCTAGAATTGTATTCAAATATTTGGGGTTCTTCATAATAATTACCTCATTTAAATTACCATTTAAGTATGCTGCTGTAACGTCCATTTGGAGACTTGAGACTTTCTTCTGCAGCGACAGCTAATAACATTCTTGTAGAGCCTAGTTTAGCCATAGGAGAGTATGTTTTATTGTAGTAGACACCTGGCCTCTGACTAAAACCTTTAGCTGCAAGACGTGCCTTTTTTGTCTCTTGATTATTTTTAGCCACTTTGGTTTTAAGTAACATTTTGAAGTCGATAATATTTTTGTTATCTTTCCTTTCTCTTATTTTCCATGTTTCATCTTTCACATAAGCTTTTATCTCACATTTTATAGCTTCATGCCATTCTTTACTGTTTATATCTTCTGGTTCGCACAGGCAAGATAATTCTTCCATCTCGTAGTCTGTCGTCCATATTGGTGGTTTCCTCACTCTTTCAGATCTACCACTTGCCGAAGGCGTAATAGGTTTATTTTTGCTCTGTTTAATCGACTGGTTGTCAGATTCTGAAATATTATTTTGTTCATTTAGAGTTTTATGTATTTGTGGTAATGAACTCGTCAATGCGGTCCTCTATCATATCATCTTCAGGGTTACTTATTTGATTGTTAGACCTTACAGATGGATTTTGGTTTTGCTTATTGAACAATTCGGAATTTTCTTCATTAGACTCTTCATAAAACATTTTTTCCACAATTTTAACATCTCTTTTGTTCGGTATATACACTCCATAGGCTTTAGCATTTTTTTGCATAGGGTAAGTCCGGGATAGATGGACTACTGGTATAGATGGACCTATCCAATATTTCGCTGGTCTGCCACAGCAGCGCTGCAGTAGGTATCTGGAGTTGTTGTCGTCGAGTAAACAGGTCCACGCTTAGTTTTGCTTGTGAGTTTTATGTGTATTTTAGAAGAAAACATTTATTTTGGTGAGTTAAGAAATATTTTGTATTAGATTTCTGTGTTGTGTGGTTAACTTAGTTTAAATGATTACGACGTAAGATCAATGCTATAACTTAAGTGTATACTTGGCTACGATCCTAACCTAAAATGGCGTGCCAGTAGCGTTGTTTGTCTGAACTGCGATGTCGTTCATCTAATCCCAACAGTTGGGATAATTAGATTTGGGATAGTTGGACCGCTTAAAAAACTTGGATAGTTGGACCGTACCTCATATTACGAGTAGGCCTTTGCTATTTTAAATAAATATAAAGATGCATCTTGATAAGCAGGGTTTTTCCTGTTACAGAAAAATGCCTACTTTTTAAAAAGTCTGGAAGAGGAGAATAGTCTGAAGACAGTTTGAAAAATGCAGTCAAAGCTGTTGAGAATGAGGAAATGGGAGTTAATGCTGCAGCAAAATCGTTTGGCATACCGAAAACGACTTTAAAAAGGCGCCTTAGATCAAAGAGTTATCGTAAAGGTTCTATGGGGAAAAGTTCATTGTTGGGAATTGAAAACGAAAAACTAGAGATTCTGTACGCTCCATGGCCTATTATTTAGCAGAAAAGCTGAAATTAAAACATAATTTTAATCATGAAACCAAACAAGCAGGCTACGTCTGGCTTTCTTCCTTTCTTGTGCGCAATCCTGTACTTTCCATCCGGAAATCTGAGGGGGTATCTATTTCAAGAGCGAAGGGCCTAAATAGAACAGCTCTGACAAAGAGTACTTTGGCCTCTTAAAAAATGTTTTGGAATAAAATGGTCTTATTGATAAACCTGGGAACATTTTTAACATGGATGAAACAGGTTTACAACTTAACAGCAAACCTGGAAAAGTAGTTGCCTTGAAAGGTTCTAAGAATGTGACTTCCGTTACTTCGGGAGAAAATGGTGGAACTATTTCAATATTGGCATATGTAAATGGAGAGGGTACATTCTTGTCTCCTTTTTGCATAAATGAAATGGAAGAATCTAAAACAGGAGTTTTGTGTCGGTATGCCACCTGGTGCTGCAGTAAAAATGTCTCCAAAGTCTGGCTACGTTAATACTGATTTATTTTTTGATTGGCCGAAAACCCGTTTCACTCCAAGAAAACCAGCAGGAAAGGTACTCCTACTTCTAGATGGACACACATCGCACACTAGCTGCATTGAAATGCTGGAGTTCGCAGAAAGGAATGAAATAATTTTGATGAGTATTCCTCTCCATACCAGCCATTGGCTTCAGCCATTAGTCCGTGCTTTCTTGAAGTCTTCAAAAATGAACTACTATTTTGCTTGCTCCAACTACATAACTAATATTCTCTCCGGAAAACATAATTGCTCTTAAAAAGAAAATATGAAAAAGAGTCAAAAATAAAAAAAAAGAAAAGAAAAAAGAAAGGGAGATAAAAAAGAAAGGAAGGGAAGAAAAAAAGAAAGGAATGGAAGAAAAGAAGAAAGACAGGGAGAAAAAGGAGAAAGACATGGAGAAAAAGGAGAAAGACAGAGAGGAAAAGAAAAACGGGTGTGAGAAAAAGAAGGGAGAGAGTGATAAGAAGCAAACAACTATGAATGAAAGGAAGAGAACGCAAGAGAAGAAAAAACTTACATCATCTTCAGAATCTGAAGATATTGATATTGATACAATTTGCAACGACGATGACGATAATGACTGGGATGAAGATGATTGTGTACCATACCCTATAAAGTGAGCTACAATGAATCAAAACAAGAAGGAGATTGAATTAAGTGTGTGTCATGCTCTCGCTGGACACATGAAAGCTGCACAAGATTCAAAAATAAATGCGATTATTGTGGGAAGCGAGATTATCACAAGAAGATGACTGCAGAGTGAATTATTGTTCTCAATTTTCATATCTCTTTTTAAATCGTTTACTTAAAAATAAACAATGTGTATACTTTTTATAACCGTTATGTCTTGTGGTACTCCCTTATTTGGTAACGTATATCAGAGGTCCGTCTATCCCTAGCAGGTGGTCCATCTAACCCATCCCTCCAGAATAGATGGACCACCGAGTAAAAAAAAAGAATAAAATATAACTTAAAGTATGATCAGTGCAACAGCTGAAGAAGTGCATACATTTTTTTAGGGTCATATATACACAATATAAAAAAATTACCAAATCCTAGACATAGCAAAGTTTTGGAAAAATGGCTTTAAAAAAACATGGTCCAACTATCCCGGACTTACCCTATCCAAGAAAAACGCCTTCTGTCGCCTTAGGTGTAAATTTTCATTTTCTGTATTTGTTTAAAACAAATGTCTTCGAACCTTCTATGTTCAAATGATTTACAGATGAAATATGACCAACCCATTTTTGGTAGGGTGTTTTCCTACAAAAGGCTTTATTAGGACTTCTGTTGATTAAATAGTTGGCAGTAAATATCATTTCTGTCCACAATATATTAGGTAAATGTGCTTTAATCATCATATATCTAGCTTTGTTCAACAATAATCTGTTTTTCCTTTCAGCGATTCCATTTTGTTGTGGACTGTATGGGGCTGATAATCGTCGTCAAATACCATGTTCTCTTAAATAATCATCAAACTGTTTGTTGCAATATTCTGTACCATTGTCTGATTGTAAATTTTCAATCTTTTTCTTTGTAAAATTATCCATCTCGTTTTTGTAATCTTCAAACTTTTCAAAAACTTTACTTTTGTTCTTCATAAAATATTATTCACAATATCTTGTATATTCATCTATAAAAGTAGGGAAATATTTGGATCCAGCTAATGTTTTCTCCTGCAATGGTCCACAAACATCGGTGTGTACCACTTCTAAAGGTTCTTTTGTCTTTGTTCCTTCACATTTGTGGAATGGTAAGCGAGTCATTTTCCCCTTTATACAAGTTTCACAGACATACAATTTTTCTTTGATATTAAATTTTGATCCTTTCAGCAATTCATTAGGTATTCATGGCTGATTTCATATTAATTTCATTCATTTGACCTAGTTTTCTATGCCACTTCATTGTTTCACTTTCTTGGACATTATTTGCAATTTGTGTTTTACTATAAAATTGTGTATAGTATAAATCATTCTGTCTTGTGGCTTCTAGTACGGTTTTTCCATTACTATCTTTTATCAGCGCTCTTGCTCTTGTAAAATGCACATAGTAGTTATTATGAGTTATTTCACCAACTGATATCAAATTTACGGAAAGCTCTGAAACCTGAAGTTTTTAAAACTTGCTGGCTGACTGTACAAAAGCATGATACTTAACATTTCAGAATTAATTTAAATTTCCATTTTATTTAATTTATCCACAATTTCTAAGAAATTATTTAAATTATCTTTAATATCTTCAGTTTCAGTCATCTTTTTGAGTATCAATTGCTTCAGCAATGTAGCTTTTCTGGCAGGGCCTTGACTTAGGTTGATTGATTTTAACAAATCCCATACTTCTTTTGATGTCTTACAATTTTTGACTTGCTTCAATTCCGAAGGAGACATAAGTAGTAGTAATTCTGAGCGAGCTACTGGATCCTATTGCTGGCTTGTAATTTACATAGCCCCAGAGACCCTAGAGTACGAAAAACACGTATAACAATAAACGAAACCGTGAAAACCACGTATATCAAGAAAGTTAAGAATGATAACCTCGTATGTCCCATAAATAAATTACCAACAACAAGGAAGATGAAACTCTGTTCTATAATTATTCTAATTAGTTCTAATAGAAAACTTGTGAAAAATGAAATCTTTCTAGGCAAAATACGGCAGAAAGTCAGTTTTTTGTGTCTCCTGTAAAATTTACATTTTATTACATACGAGGTTTTCATTCTAAGCCATGGATATTAATTATGACATACAAACGTTAACTATTTATTTTAGTCTCAATCAATTAGTAGTGGTGAAGTGTATATTCCAATACCTAATTGATCTGTTTTATTAAAATAACTGTGCGCAGCCTCGAAGTCAAAACCTCGTATCTAAAATTTTGCTCGTTTTGAGTTTCGTGTATTTTTTTATTTAAGAAAAAATTTAAATTTACTTCATTTTCTGTTTCCTGAAAAGTTGCGAATTTTGAGATACGAGGTTTTGACTTCGAGGCGACGAAGTGTTTTTTTAATTTTAAAAAAACAATAAATTCAGGAGCCCCTAAAAACTTGTAAAGACGATAATCGAATGTCAATGAACAATAAATGACAAATTAAATTTAGCCTCAATTGATAAAACTGCTGAATTTTTCCGATTGATCTTACATCGTCTTGAAGTTCTGCGAACCGTAAGCTGTAAATTGCCCTGGCCGTATAAATTGTATTTACGGCTGGTAAATTCATATTTCTTTTGATAGGTATGATAGTTACTAGAAATGACGTCATTTTATCGTGAATAAACCATACAAATTTATTCTTAAACGAACGTATTTGACTAATTGAACATTTGGCTTTTCAATGAAAATACACTGGGGTATCTAGAGAATTGCATATTTCATGAAACATAACCTTTCTTAACATGCCAATAACAAGGGTGAGTGAGAAACTACATGAAAGGTTTAGTCTCGAGGTTTAAAAGCATCTGGGAAGGTAGCGATGAAATAGGCCAATTAGTCACCTTATATAATCTAGTCCGATAAATATTGCAAGCAACTTCAAAGGACCATGATTTCCATTTGAAGGTAGAAGATTCAATATTCAAATAGGAAACGAAATAAAACACTACTTTGCCATATAATAACAGGTACTTCATTTCAAATTTCAAGTAGGGGAGAACCGGCAACAGTGGCCACCTTTTGACATAAATAACTCTAAGTCACTGGTTAATTGATATTTATCCTTCCAACTTTGTATAATCAAACAAAAGCTTGAGAGCGACAATATAGCCAATCAAAATTTTGGAAATATAAAAAGAATTTTCCTCCTCATTGATTTTTATTCTTAACAAAAAAGTGACCACTGTACCCTCTATATAAGATAGAGTGGCCACCAATGGGGTATACAGCGGACACCACCTTTTTATTGCAAAAACTACACTTTTTATGTAGTATTTCTTTTATTAAACACAAAAAGAACAAATCTAACACGAGTTTTAGTTAATTTCCACTAACAAATCATAATAAACAATAAATCTGAACACAACTAAATCTAAATTTCAATTAAAAATTACAAATAAAAAACTAAAGAACGTTATATAAAGATAAATCAATAGAGAATTGATACGAATGAGACATTCTTAATGTTCCACCCGTATTCGTTGGCTTAGGTAGTTTCATGACAATGTCACTTTTTCGTATGCAGGATTCATCAGGTACAACGGGAAAACAGAATCTTGAATTATTGTTCCTTAAAAAAGAAACACTCAATTCTTCATCTGGGTGAATTTCCCTTACTTGTTCAATATAATATTTATACGATTTTTTAGTAGCAAATTTTACTAAAATAAAACTATTAATCTCAATGTCATTGGACTCAAAGCTAACATCGTTTTCATCAAAGTCCTCTGTCAACGTAGAGGAAGCATTCGAAACCTTGACATCTTCGTCTGACGATTCTTCTTGAGATATTTCAATTTTTTTGTTCTTGGGAATCTTTGCATTAATGTCCTTATTCTGTAATACTTGTCTTTTCGCAGTAGATACTTTTTTAGCCTGCTTTAAAGACATTTCTTCTTGAAGCCTCTGGAACACTGGCATATCTGTTAGAACCTCTGTGCTCCTTTTATTTCTGGCATTTCTCCGAGTGGAGTGCGTAGTTGATTTAGGATAAGGAATAACATCTTCCGGTGAAAAATATAGTGTGGCTGGACTAGGGCTTCTTAGTTCGGAAGGACCTGCTATCTGTGGATCAAATTGATCTTGAATTGATTCTGATGCATCTGCTCTCCGTAGGGTTGATTGATCCTGAGTAGAAGACTCCGGTCTTGCCATATCTGGAACATCTGTTACACTTGCTGGTAGAAATATATAGTAGTCGAATATTTCATCATTGAATGGATATATGCCTGTACTTTTGAAAGCTGAGATGCAGTTTTTTGGAGAAAATGGTTCTGGATATGCTTTGGACAGGATCTCAGATATGTCGTAAATTGTAATTCGACGCCCGGGATGATTTAGATGCCATTTTTGGCACTCGTTATTGTAATGCCTCTTCAGTGGACCATACACACATTTATCGAGTGGTTGCAACCGATGACTGGTGAGTGGGGGAAGAGTTAATAATATAACATTATTGTCTTTTGCACATCTAATAACATCAAGGCTTAAATGGGACTCGTGGTTGTCCATTACCAACAAGACTGGTGTATCACTTTTTGGTTTGGCATGAAATATGAAATGCTCCATCCAGTCCTTAAATAGCTCACTTGTTATCCAACCGGTTTGTGGGGCGACGCCTTTGGTGCCCTGAGGAGCATTATTGGTCATGTGATGTTTAAAGTTTTTTCGAGGGAAAATTAGCATAGGGGGAACACTATTTCCAAGAGCTCCCACCATGGTCACTAGTGTTCCTCTTTCAGCAGACGTTACCTCTCCCACCTGTTTCTGCCCTTTCGTGGCTTGGACTGTTGTCAGGGCCGTTTCATCTACATTATAGACTTGACTTGGGTTAAAATTATGTTTTTCATATGAAATTTTTAAATTGGAAAAGATACTTTGAACAACGGGTTTGTTGAAATCCATAGCGCTACCAAGAGACGTAGCCTTGGCTATGCGTATTGATACAGTTTTGATACGTCTCATAATTCCTGTAAACCAATCTTTTCGAGCGCACCTATTCTTCGACCAAGACGAAGGTATTTTCTTTTTGTGTAAAATCGCTAATTCATATGCCATGGTTTTGACATGTTTGGGTGTAAGACCATGGTGAAGCTTTGCCATCATTTGCAGATAGCTAGTTGAAGTTTCCTCCTCATCCCTGTCAAATACCCGGTTAACTTCATAATTGGGTAATTTGGTGCTCCTTCTAAGAATCGATCGATGAAGTCGATTTGTTCGAGAAGGTGTATGCATTTATCTCTGTAGCGCCTCAATGTTGTGCGTGGAATTTTATATTTCTCTGACATACTTTTGAGGGACAAACCTATCACTATTACCTTATAAAGTGCGTTCTTCATGTCAATTTCTGGTGTGTTGCCACACGAACGGGCTTTCGCCATTTTTATGTCTGGAAAAAATTTAAAAATGATTGTAGGAAACAGTGGCCACTCTTAGTTTGGTGAAACAAGTGGTGGCTGTAACGTTAATTTTGTTCACTTTACTTTCCTTCAGTTAATTAATAATAAATTATCGTATGGGCGGCGAATAGCCAGTCCTTTCTAATGCCAACACCGAGAAATGTTTCGAGGCTGAATATATTCACTGTCGACGAGAGTCGAAATCAACGTTTCCATATGGGCCGAACGAGTTTCGTCTGTCGTGAAAATAGCCACTGCTATTTGTTATTCCCACTTCGACCTCGTTCTTAACTCATCTGTACCTTGACTAAGAACTTTAGCAAGGACTCCATCTGAAACCAGAACCTCATCTGTACCTTGATTAAGAACTTTAGCAAGGACTCCATCTGAAACCAGAACCTCATCTGTACCTTGATTAAGAACTTTAGCAAGGACTCCATCTGAAACCAGAACCTCATCTGTACCTTGATTAAGAACTTTAGCAAGGACTCCATCTGAACCAGGACCGTATCCAGGATATCACTACCTATATCTGGAATATTACCAGGACTTTATCTGGAACCATGGGAAGTAACATATATATATCTCACCGATCGCTTCTTCAACATAGAACAACTCAATAAAACTAGTCATTTAATTTTTTTTTGTTTAACTGTTTTTCTAAAAGTCAATATACAACTTGTAAATTGATTAACGTTGTTCATAAAGTTTCTTTTCCCTTCCAATATTCCAGGATTTGTCGCTATAATGCTGATGTGAGTAACAAATAGACTAGTATTATTCAGGGTGGCGCCCACTTACCTTTCTTAACTTTCATAAGTTTTAATTATTAATTTCAGTAACTTGATTGATAATTAACTTCCTTCAGTACCTTAATTAAAATAAATTTCAAGTAGGATTACCCGAGAACCGGTAAGACTACTCTCTGAATTTTTACTAGTTTGGTCTCAGAATCTACACCTGAGGTGCTCTCTAAACTGAGTAGCCGTTGCAAATTCCAGTGTTCCCTCACAAACAGGTGGCCACTGTCGCCGAAAGCACATGTTTCAATATTTATTCAAAAATCCTTTTCTTAAATTATTGTTATAAAATTTAATAGTGAAAAACTATTCCTTGAATATACATGGCTTACTTCACAAAACAAGTTTTTCAGAATTTTAAATCGTTAAATGTTAATTTAAAACTAAAGCTACTTACCAAAGTTATTGCAACGTGTTGTCGTACATGTGATGTACATGTCCTCCCCTACAGTGATGTTTTTGACCTCATAAAGATCTTTTATCTCACTTTTTTAATGATTACATATTAGGCCATATGAAGCCTTACTTTTATCCCGAAATTTTAAGACGGTTTGACAAGAAGTGTGAGAAGGGAAAGTTGCTCACAAGCAGCTCTCACTTCAAACTAGTTTCCATTGTGCCGTGATTTACAATACTCTTCAATTTTAAATGGATAATATGTAGAAGGATTCTAAAAAGAAACAGGTACGGCTTTATATTTTTTAACGTTACATTCGTGATAATATATAGAAATTATTGTTGAGTTCAATCATAGAGAGGATTATATGATAAATTCGAGCATATGGCTTTTATCCTATATACCCTTGGAAACAAAATGTATCCACCAGATTCACTTTTAAAATTAACCGCAGTTATTTTTTTGGATCTCACACATTGCTCTGTCAGTTTAATTAGCTAACTTAGCCCCACTCACTCCATTTCTGATAATATACCCGTTGCAGTATATTTATTACCAGATTTTTTAACCCATTGTTGAGCAGCATTGACTCATCACTTGCACTCCATGGACCAAAAAGCTACCTACTGTGAACATCAGCCTCATCTGCTATGAGAAAGAAGAAACGCCCAGTCGACTCCTTCAACAAGCTTT
This sequence comes from Lochmaea crataegi, assembly GCA_947563755.1. NCBI lineage: Eukaryota > Metazoa > Arthropoda > Insecta > Coleoptera > Chrysomelidae > Lochmaea > Lochmaea crataegi. The sequence continues at coordinate 12,075,301 of OX387424.1, read as the reverse complement.
CCAATAAGTAGAACAATCTAGACCACAAGGTACGACTCTTTTCACCGACGCTTCCAAATATAATGTTTTTACCACAAATTCAACCATGGCGGCATGTCGACTTCCCAAAACCTGTAGCATCCACAGAATTATATGGAATACTTAAGGCACTTCAAAGTGAACTTCCAATCACAAGTCTCTATCATAGTGCACAGACTCACTCTCAGTCAATCAAACAGATATTTTCTGAAAACCCACTGGTTCAAGCCAATAATAATAAATTGATAATAAATATTTATGTGGGTCCCATCGCACACAGGTATTAGGGAAAACGGGAAGGGAGACCAAGCACCAAAATATATCTGATCGTTGGGAATCCAAGAGGAAATGATGACTTCAAACTCAGCATTGAACAACGTATCTTGAAAACATGGCAAAACCACTGGAACAGATCCATCATCATCATCATTCAGCCCTCGATACATTCCCCTAAGATTCCTGAAATAACAATAAGAAGGCTTCAAATATCACACTCCCGACACAATTATGGATACCTCATGGCTTCGGGAAACCACCCTGTTTTTAAAAACTGCAACAACACAAAAATCACCATCGAACACATATTAGTAGATTGCGTCCGTTACATGGCAACGAGATACTTCCACCAACTTCACAACGATGCAAAGAAAATAATGAATTCTTTGTTTGGAGCTCCAATTCGTTTCTCAAAAGACTGTAATCCATAGCAGACTGTGCAACATATGCGTCTTTGGTCTGGTGGACAAAGGCGACTAGGCAAAGTGCAAGGACTTGAATGTCTCAGTATTGTAGGGTGCATGAGAAGCACGCAAACGGCAGCACTAGAAACCTTATTTAGCCTTCCCCCACTACACCTCGTGATAATGGGAGAAGCAAGGATGGGGTTATTTAGGCTGTAAAATAACTTGAGCAACAAAACAATTAGATCAGGACACACATCCATTAAGGACATCGTAAGTGAAGCCATTTTAGATATGAAAGTAGACTATATCGCACCCAAACATCTCCCATGCCCTAGATATGAGGTAGAGATACCCCACAGAAAGGACTGGCAAGACCCAAGCAGATTGAAGTTTCCCCGAGGTAAGACGGGTCAAAGACTGGTAAAGGGGTGTGTAGTGAAATGAGGAACACAAGATGTTACTTCTCACTAGGAAAACATATAGGTACCTTTGTATTTTAGGCGGAGGTTTATGCCTTACTACAATGTGTCAGAATTAACAACTACAGGACTGATACTCATAGAATAAACATATTAACTGACACCCAGGCAGCCTTTTAAATGCTTCAAATAGCCGCAAGGTAACATCCAGACTGATAGAGGAATGCCAGAAAGAACTAAATAAACAAGGTTCAGCAACGACATATGTTGGAGCAGAACCAGTCCTTGGGACCACAAAGAACGTGATCCGAGGAGAAATACAAATATGGGTACGAAGCCAACATAGACTACATTGGAGGAACCCTACAAAGCATCCAAAGCAGGTACATAGTAATAGCTTTATAGGTGACACATGTGTAAAAACGGGCCAAAAAACTAGTGAATATCAGTAGGAATTGTTGTAAGGAAGAACAAATATTATACAAACGAACGGACCTCAAGTCAGTTGGTAACAAAATGTAAGACTAACGTATTACTCCTGTATCCTCAACCATAAATGTCCTCCATCCATCTAATATTGATGAAATGAAATTAGAATTTCCTAATGTTTTTGATAAAGATCGGACTCAACCAATTGAAGGATATACAGCACAGCTGGTATTGAAAGAAAATGCTTCAATGATTTTTCATAGTCCATATTCGGTACCATATAAAATCAGAGATGAAGTAGAAAAGGAGTTAAAGCTCATGGAAAAAGATGGAATCTTAGTACCTGTACAGAGAGCAGAAATGGTTAGTCCTATAGTATGTGTGCCTAAGAAAAATGGGGGAATCCGCATATGTGGAGACTTCAAGAAAACTCTTAATCCAAATTTGAGAACAGATTATTACCCACTACCTACGTTGGATGAGCTGTTCAACAAACTCAGAGGTGCGAGTATTTTTACTATTTTGGATTTAAGTAATGCTTACTTAAAGTTAAGAGTAGAAAAAAAATCTCAAGACTTATTAACTATTAATAGCCATTTGGGGTTAATCAAGTCTTAGAGAGATTAAACAATCATAATATTACAGTTAACGAGGATAAATGTGTATTTTTTAAAGAAACTGCTTGTTTTCTGGGGTATGAAATTTCTAAAAAGGGTATTCGTCCACAAAAAGTTAAAGTAGAAGCTATCATTAAAGCTCCTATTCCTACAGACATAACACAGTTGAGGTGTTTTCTTGACTTACTTATTTCTTATGCAAAATTTATCCCGATGTTATCCACTATTAATGCCCCACTTAATAAATTGTTAAGAAAGAAAGAACCTTTTATTTGGAATGATAATTGTCAAAAAGCATTTGATGAAGCTAAGCATGCAATACTTAATTGTGTAACTCTAGATCATTATGATCCTAGGAGTAAAATTGTTGTTGCAGCTGATGCTAGTCAATATGGGTGCGGTGCTTAGTTGTGTTAAAAACAACGAAACTCGTCCCGTCATGTATGCCTCATGTACATTGAGTGCTGCAGAAAGAAATTATGCTCAAGTCGAAAAGGAGGCTCTGGCTTTGGTGTTTGCAGTGAAAACCTTTCACAAATTTATTTATGGAACAAAATCCGTATTAATTACAGACCATTTACCATTAAAAACAATATTTGGCCATAGGAATAGTATACCAACTTCAATGCTTAGCTCATGCCAGACTACAACGTTGGGCTATCATATTATCCGCATACAATTACCAAGTTGTTTATAAAAAGGGTGATGAGTTAGCCAACGCTGATTGCCTCAGTCGACTACCTTTAAAAGTATTTTCAGATGTGGAGGAAGTATTTTCATTTTCAGTTGAATCTGTCGTTCCTCTCACAGCTAACGACATTTTGAAAGACGAAGAAAGACCCGATACACATAAAAGCAACCGAATTTACCAGGCTAGGCTGGCCGAACCATACTGATGATGAGTCATTAAAGCCATACTTTCATCGTAGGAATGAGTTGAGTCTCGATAATGGTATCTTGACTTGGGGAAACCGAATTATCATCCCTTCTTTTCTAAGAACATCAGTATTAGAGTTATTACATGATCAGCATCCTGGAATTACTAGGATGAAACTTAGAGCTAGGTCAGATATTTGGTGGCCTGGCATGGATAATAGTTTAGAACAAATTGTGTCTTCTTGTGAGCCTTGTCAAATATTTGCAAGCCAGCAAAAATAAATAAAATTAGTGCCTTGGCATAAGTCAAATAAAAACAGGAATAGAATACATATAGATTTTCTTAAAATAGAAAATGTAGATACTCTCTTGGTTGTGGATTCTACTACTAAGTGGGTAGATGCCTGGAACAAATGCAATAAAAACTATTGAAAAACTAAGACACTCTTTTGCTATTTTTGGTCTTCCCTCGAAACTAGTATCTGATAATGGTCCCCCTTATAATAGCGAAGAATTTCAAAAATTCTGTAGGTCTAACGGTATCCAGTTAATTCATTCACCACCTTATCACCCTCTTTCTAACGGATTGGTTGAAAAAATGGTCAGCACTAATAAACAAAATTTAAGAAAAACCTTATTCGAAACAAAAGCTAAATTAATACTTCAGCATAGGCTTGATAATTTTTTATTTAATTTCCGAAATACCCCTAGCTCTGTCACACAAAAGAATCCTGCAGTCCTAGAAACAAGCTGCTGATGCTGAAACCATCAACTTTGAAGGAAGAAGTAACTGAAAATTATGAGCGAAGTCTATTGGAAAAAGAAAATAAACACAGGAGAGAAATACCTTATTTTATAGAGGGACAGCTAGTTATGATATATGTAGAGAAGGAAAGGAGATGGGTTAAGGCTAAAGTCTTAAAGACTTTAAGTAGATGTACTTACCTAGTATGGTGCCAAGACAAAGTAAAGTTCTTCCATTCCGACAATATGAAGAAAGACCTGACAACTGGTTCACATATTACCCCTGTGGTTAATACATCATCCCCTAGTTTAGAAAGATGTATTGAAATTCCGATTAGTACAGAACTTCAGGGAGATCAGAATACTACAGTTGATGAAGGAAATGCTTCCAAGGAAGTAGGAAACCCCCAGCCTTGTGAAATCCCCTCCCTTGAAATTCCTTCTACTCGTGCACCTACCTTGCGTCGATCTTCGAGAATTGTAAAGCCACCCTGCAGGTTAAATTTGTGAGTTTTTGTTTTTAGTTATAGTTTTTTATTTAAGAAGTAAGAAATGTTGTAAGGAAGAACAAATATTATACAAACGAACGTACTTTAAGTCAGTTGGTAACAAAATGTAAGACAGGTTAGGTAGACACATGGTATTATATAGAAAATAAGTATTGTAGAGGTATCTTGTAGTTCTTACTGTTCTTAAAAGAATAATAAAGTTCACATCAAAGTGAGTTGTTTCAATATAGAATATACAACAGGAATCAGCGAAGAATCATTACAGGTTATCTAACGGGTAAAAGATCACCTGCATAAAGTGAATGGGGCTATATAACGGGGATCTCAGCTGCAGCTTTTGTGGCATAGAGACCGAGACCGGTTAAACCAAAATACTTGTAGATTCGATTCATTTATTGTAAAAAGCAAACTTTTTTACAGTGTCAATGGCTATTAGATGCCGAGATACTACTTAATTAAAAAGAAATTAAAAAATTCCATAATTATCATACATTAAGACAACTTGAGGCCTAATTTTTGACTCGAAAATATAATAATAGAAGTTAATTAAAATGGATGGAGCTTTTATAATTGGAGAATAGTGAGTAGTTGATGTGGATGTGCAGTTTGTAACGAACAATGAAAAATGTTAGCTCTCGATGAAAGCGCTAACACCTTTTTTTATTGAAAGCAACGATCTTTATTACATTTTGTAGCGCTGATTTCTCACAAAGGACTTAACATTTTTTTCCACTGAACAACCAATACCAATAACGCGAAAGTTGATTGATTTCAATTTCGCAGGTGTTGGAAGTCGTTTCAGCGTCTCTCTTCTTTGTCTTTGTTTTATTAGATTCCAAGCCAGTGCCTCCAATTACTTCTCCGATATTCACCGAAAAGTTAACAGAAGACGACATAATACATTTTATTACTCAATTAGGTAAATTTTCACGGAACGAATGATCACTTCACTTTGAGGGTATCTACACCATAAAGATTATTTTGGAAGGTAATAGAAAGCTGCTTGAAAGGAGTGAATATTATTTAATATAGTAAAAAATTTACAGTAAACAAGGTGATTGCTTAAAACTAAGTTCAACGTAGTCGATAATTGTTGCATAAAAAAAGTCTAAATATCATTAATATTATTCCCATACAACTTTATTCGGGAAATAAGAATATATCCATCCTGACGGACTCGCTATCTGTTATCCAATGTTTGAATAAGAATGCAGTCAATATCAACGTTCACCATCACATTAGGAAAATCCAATCCAATAATATGGGTAAAAGCGCATTATGGAATTTACGGCAACGCATGAAATATCGCAATGCCACGAAATAACTTTATAATATTAATCTAACACGTGAAAAAGTATACCCTCTCGTCAACATGTTACACTTACTGGCACTGAACAACATATTATGAACAAAATATTAGATTGCCTTATAAAATTTCTAAGGATGACTAACATATTGATATATTTAGGTAAGCTAGAGCTTGTGACCTTTGTTACCCTAACCCAAATGTTTATATACCTTCCATCCGTGGTCTACCTCGGGACCGGTGTGTTGCATCCCATTTGAGCAGGCCAAACTTTTGTCCGCTGACTTGCATCCGTCCAACCGCTGAGTTGCATCCCGTCAACAAATTCAATTTGTGTCTAAAACTGGTAGATAATTAAATAAAAGCGGGCATTGTTGTCATGTTTATTCTGATATCGTAATTGATACGTCTACCTTTGTATGTGTTTGAGTAATGCCCTGAACGACCCCAGGGTGAGGAAACTTGTAACCTTGTACCAATTCTTTGATAGTAAAGCGATACTAACTTGAATTGCAGATAACGATAAATTGATTGGCTAAATTAGGGCACTCTTAAGTAGGATACATACACAGTAACCAATACAATATCGATTCGGATTGACACTTCATTGGAATAATATTCAATCAAAACCAAACAGCCTCACAAAAACCAAACAAATAATACCTCTATAATCTAACACAAAGTATTTGGCTGCATGGATACCGCCGAACACCATAAAACCACGAAAAAAACTTTATTCACTCCGTTCAGTAACTAATTCATTATTGAATCGTCCTTGTGGGTTTCGAAAGATTCAATAAAAGCAAGGAAACTCGTAGAGCAATTTTACTTCTCGAGTGTGACAACTCAAAAATCAGACTGGCATCCTATTTTTATATCTGACGTTTAACTACTCAATTCTAAATATTGTTTATAGTGTGTCACCACAGTACCCCCTTACTAGTGATTTGCTTAAAGAAAATCACGTGAAAGGGAAAAAAATAGAAATGAAAATAAAATTACATAATATTACTAATTGTAGGTAATGATAAAAATTAAAGAAATTATTGAAAAGTTACACTACACTACATACAAACTTGTAAGCATTCTGGAAATTTAACACGCCTTCCGCTACGTGTAACTGTTTTCGAACTCTCTTCTGAAGCATTTGATTTTCTGGAATGCTTTTTATGAGCTTCACCGCGACTGTTATGATGGTCTTCCCATAAAATAAACGCGGGTTTGAGACGGTCTATGGATATTTTTATATTGCGATCTGCTATCCTCAACGTGAATGTTTTTTTGTCCTCTATGTATAATTGGAAAGGGGCCATCATATGGTTGTTGGAGGCTGCTTTTCAATGCGCTGTGCCTCACGAGTGCATGTGTTCATGTCTGCAGCTCTTTAAATATGAACGTATGCGGCTGACTATGATTCGTTCCATTGACTGGTCTTAGTTGCTGGAAATGTTGCAAGATTTCTTTTGCATAGTCAGCTGGTTCTAAGTTACCTTCATTTCCAGGTTTTGTTAGAAATTTTCCGGGAAGACGCAAGTAAAACGGTGGGTAAAGAGTCTACCCAAGTTGAGCTGTCGTGGCATCTTATAGTTGCCTTCAGTTGACGGTGGAATCGTTCTACTAGACCGTTGGCTGCGGGATGGTATGATGTGGTTCGGAAGTGTGTTGAACCAATGAATTTACTTAATCTGTTGAATAATTTTGATTCTAATTGACGTTCTTGGTCTGTAGTAATACGGAGAGGTACGCCAAAACGTGCTACCCAACCTTCGAAGAACTGCCGAGAAATAGTTTCTGCCTCAATGTTTTCGAATAGAAAAGCTTCTGCACATCTTGTAAAACGGTCAACGCATGTTAATAGGTATCTGTATCCCTTGAAATTGGTAGCGGTCCTACTAGATCCATATGGATGTGCTCAAATCTAGTGGTTGGTGGTGCAAACTATCCCACTGGTGCGGACACGTGTCGCGATACCTTTGAACGTTGACATCGCATACACGTACGGGTCCATTTTCTGCAATCTGATTTTATAGAGGGCCATACATACCGTTGTGAAACCAGTTTAACTGAAGCTTTAATACCTGGATGGGATAACTGATGTAGTGAGTTGAATGCAGGTTTGCGAAAAATTGAGGGTAGGAAAGGGCGAGCAGTCTGAGTTGAAACATCACAGTAGACTGAGACGTCTGTTCCTGGAAGAAGTATCTTCTTCAATTTTAAACTAGAATCAGGTTTTAAATAGGTCTTCAGCTCATCGTCTTCTTCTTGGGCTGCTGCCAGAGAAGTGAAATCGATTGAGGTAAAAATTTCATCTACTCTTGAAAGGCAATCTGCTACGACGTTGCTCTTACCAGAAATGTGCTGAATATCTGTAGTAAACTGTCCAATGAAGTCTAAGTGTCGGAACTGCCTGGGAGTACACTTTTCGGGTTTTTGCTTAAAAGCAAAGGTAATCGGTTTGTGGTCAGTGAAAATGGTAAATGACCTGCCTTCAAGTAAATGACGAAAGTATTTCACGGCTTGGTATATGGCTAAAAGTTCACGATCATAAGCACCGTATTTTCGTTCTGTTGGGCTTAGCTTCTTCGAAAAGAAAGCGAGTGGTTGCCAATCTCCTTCATTCAATTGCTGCAAAGCGGCTCCAACAGTTGTATCGGATGCGTCGCTCACAACAGCTAATTTCGCTGCTGGATTTGGATGGGCCAAAAGGGCTGCTTGTGCAAGACCGTATTTGAATGCTTGGAATGGGTTTATTGCAGTCTCGTTTCAGGTTAGTTTAGCATTACCTTTAATCTTTCCATGCAGAAGTTCATTTAAAGGAACTTGCAGATTGGCTGCTTTAGGAATGAAACGTCTGAAGAAATTTAGCATTCCAAGGAATCGTCGTAGCTGCTTGGCCGTTTCTGGTTTTGAAAAGTTGTTAACTGCATCAACTTTTTCTTGAAGAGGACGCGAACCGTCACTAGAAACTTGATAACCGAGAAAATTAACTTGAGGTACACCGAATTTGCACTTTGCAGTGTTGATAAGAACACCGTATTCTTTGGGTCGCTTGAAAAGTAACCTTAAATGGATTGAATGTTCGTCTGGCGATGCTGATGCGACTAAGATATCGTCCGTGTACACATAACAAAAATCAAGATCACGAATTACTTCATCCATAAAGCGCTGAAAAGTCTGACCACCGTTCCGGAGCCCGAAAGTCATGAAAGGAAATTCGTAAAGACCGAAAGGAGTAGTTATTGCTGTCTTGGGTATGTCTTCAGGTGCGACTGGGATCTGGTTATATGCTCGTACCAAATCAATCGTAGAGAAAATGCACTTACCGCTCAATGATTGGGCAAAGTCCTCTATGTGCGGAATTGGGTACTGGTCGGGTATTGTCCTAGCATTTAAAGAGCGATAATCACCACAAGGTCGCCACTCCAGGTTTTTCTAGAGCACCATATGTAAAGGTGAGCCCAGCTGCTTGATGATGTTCGTGATAGTCCCAACTGTATCATGATTTTGAACTCATGTTTGGTAATTTTGAGTTTATCAGGAGCAAGTCGTCTTGGTCTACTTGAAATTGGCTGACCAGGAGTTGTTTTGATGTGATGAAGCGTAGAGTGTTTTGTTTCTACAGTGCTACCAGCAGGGCGGGTGATTTCTGGGAAAAGGGAGAGTAGTTCATGGTACTTTGATGCTCCTAATACTGCTTTAATTTGCGGAACTGAACTCGTCACTGTCTTCGCACTAGCGGAGAGTGGAGTTGTATTATCTACTAGCCGTCGGTTGCGAGTATCCACTAGAAGATTAAAATGTTCCAAAAAATCTACACCGATTATTGGTTTAGATACAACAGCAATAATAAAACGCCAAGTGAAATTGCGACGTAATCCAAAATCAAGGGTTGATGTTATAAAACCGAAGGTTGTAATCACTGTATTGTTTGCTGTGAAAAGTTCGTAGGAAGATTTAATGCATGATCCTCGGATACGTGACCGTGGATACACACAGAGATCTGCTCCCGTATCGATGAGAAAAGCTGCTTTTGATTCGAAAACGGCGACAAAAAGGCGAAGTGCTTCCGGGCTAGTATCGTTAGCCGCCATTAACGACTGCCCTGACCGTTTTCCGACTTGAAACTACAAGGTTTATCACATCTTTTTGCGTTTTGTCCGAATCGGGCATGGTACCAACACAAACCGTCTCGTGTTTCTTTTCTTCTGTTACGAGAAAACGAACGACTACGTCGACGTCGAGTATCTGCATACTGTTCGTTTTTTTTGGCCAGTGCGGAGATTTGTGAACACATTTGTTCAAAAAGGGCTTCGATTCGGTTTGAGGATGTGGTTGCTTCAGATACATGCGGTCTAGATATTGTTTCTGCTATTTGATCTGCGAATTCAGCAGTGGTAGAAAGGTTAGCATTTACCTGCGTTGCTAAAATAGCCTGCATTGATGTAGGAAGACGTCCAATCCAGATAGATCGAACTGTGTGATCTGGTACTGTTGAGCCTGCTAAACTTTGCAAATGGCGTAAAAACTGTGAGGGTTTTCTGTCACCTACCTCTTCGTGTTCTAATAGACGTCGTGTTTTCTGCTCTTGGGATGCACTGAGTCTTTTTATTAGCTCTTCTTTCAGTTTTTGATACTTTCCTGTTGCTGGTGGTTGTGTATCACGAAATTCCTTTGCGTACTTGGACTCTAAATTTCCTGCGACGTAACTGAAACGTGTTTCGTCTTTCGTGATGCCAGCGATAGTAAACTGGCTTTCAATTTGCGCGAACCACATTTCTGGGTCGGTAGCCCAGAAAGAAGGAATATGTACGGAAATGCGCTCCAGCATTGGGGTTGGACTGTCCGGCATTTTGATTTAGCACTTTCGAAAAAAACATTTTTTTATTCGGGGTCACCAATTGTGGGTTTCGAAAGATTCAATAAAAGCAAGGAAACTCGTAGAGCTATTTTATTTCTCGAGTGTGACAACTCAAAAATCAGACTGACATCCTATTTTTATATCTGACGTTTAACTACTCAATTCTTAATATTGTTTATAAATGGTCACCACAGTCCCCATATTGTACAATGCTTCAGGATGAACAAGAAATTTATGATGTTATTTGGCACAAACTTTAAATATTGTTCATTTCTGTAAGTAGTGCTTCAAATGGAATTCTTTCTCCTAGTAACTCATATCTAAAAAATTGAACAATATCGTTTCAATAGCTATTTGTGCGACCAGTTGGGAAAAGCACAATTTTTCGTAACCAGCTAAAGCTGGAAAAATGAGAAATAGTATTTCAAGTTAAAAAATATAAGAAACTTCCCTCCTATTTTAAACATTCTATATAGTATATATAGTTTGCAAACTTGTATTATTTGCAGCAATCAAAGAAAACACATATTCAAACATATTTAAAAAAATATTCTCTAGATTGTAGTTGCAAGCCGGTTACAAAACATATATTCAAAAGAATTACCGACGAAGGGAAGAGGATCATACTCAAAACCAACGCTATTTTCGATGAATACATCGATCTTTTAAAGAGTTTAAATGAGTCAGCGACCGAACTAATTGCAAAGGCGTTGGGGATATCACCAAAAGCTGCATGGAGAACAAAACAAAAATAAAGACCTTCAATGATACTGAGTTCAAAAGAACACTCTCTGAAGAAGTTCTATATAGTTTACAAGTAGTGCATAAAATGTACGGCTAGAGAAAGCATGTATCGTCAGAAACAGTTCGTAATCGGTTTCGAGAAGAAATTTATTTATTTAATTTACTCTAATTTACAGTTTTCCAATAACAAATTAGGGATAAATAACATCAATTATATAAATCTGAAATGAACAACAATGAACAAAAAAAAAACTGAAAATTATAAACATAAATGAATTAGTTGTTGAGATAAATCAATTTAAGTATAAGTTTTTAAATAAATAGATTTAATTTGTCCAGGAAATGCAAGAAAAATGTCAAAAAGGTTGCAACAATTGTTGTAGTTTTCACACACATATTAGAGTCTGGCGAAATTCTGAAAATATTTATACGTGGTGCTTCAATGTGAAATGTTTGATTTCCACGTGATTTAAGCCGAGGAATCAGAAAATTTAGTTCCTCAGTAAGATATTGACAGTTCACAGTATTAGTTAGTGCATCACGTAGAAAAACTAGTGAATAGCATTCTCTTCTTATAACAAGGATATTGAAAGAATGCCGTACTAAAAAATTACCCCCAAATATGTAACTACGATCTGTTCAACCATTTTATATATGTATATAGATCACACTTGGAAGAATATGACATTAACACACACTTAGCCGAATTTTTCACAAATTTTCACAATTCGTTCCAAATTATTTTGTAATATGTGTCAATAATTATTTTCTAGAATTTTACGAAATATCTTCATATCATCAGCATGTAACAATACATCAACATCCAATACATTCAAGGCAAAGGTCCCATACTATAACCCTGAGGTACCCCAGGCAGAGCTTAATATTCTTTAGACTTGTGACCACTACATACCACAAATTGCTTCCGATTTGATATGTAATTTAATATATCAATAGACAGTCCAGTTTTTGATAATGCCTGATGTACAATGTAGCAAAAGAACCATTATCAACCGGATACATAATAGTCATTTGTTTAACTAGGCAGAGAAGTAATAGATTTACTGCCGCGGCTAGCATTTCATTGTCGAGGCGAAGCCGAGGCAATGAAACTAGCCAAGGCAGTAAATCTGATTCTCTGCCGTGTGAAACATATAATTTTTTCTCCGATTGTTTGTACAGTGTGTTTAGAAAAATCAAATTAAAATGAAAACAATCAAAAAGTCACAGCAGCAACTTTTACACTTACATATTATAAATTTTAGCAATAATATTATTCTACCTAAGATTAAGTCTAAATATCATATCAAGCATACACATTTCCTTTTTAACTTTTTTGAATCCTCTTCCAATTATTTTCCCATCCATATTTATATGTCTGTTGGTAGTCAATTTTTCTAGGCTCTAAAATAATATGTTACACGCTACACGAGCAAAATCTTTATTTCTAGCCGTTAGTCTCACGCCAAAAAATTAAAAACACTGTCGACCGTTGTGTAATTCCCCAAACGCCGAACTCCATAATTATTATTATATGTCACACAAGCCAATAAGGAGAGCGCATAGGTATTAGTATTATCCTGCCTAAAAGGATCACACAATTCGCATGATAGTTATATTAAATTTGTGTCTGCTTATTCTAATTACTAATTACATTTTTGTAAAATTTGAAAAAGGTATTTAAAATAATAATTCTAATTTGAAAAGTTCGTTAGATCGTTAGATTGGTACCAAAATCGTCGAATCTGACAATTATTCGTCAGTTCTGGTAACACTGACCTCTCGTTGACACTGATATTTTCTAGCCATGCGCGTTGTCTCGAATGTGGTAGTGACAGGGCTTTAAGCAAGTTTCTTCTCCAAAAAAGGGCCGGTTGAGAAATGTTTAAAAAATGTAAATGATTACTTTTTTAACATTTCTTGGATGGGGTATGGCTTATTTATGGTTTATAAATATGTTTATTTCCAAATATTACATTAAAACTAAAAGGTACAAATAAAGGAAGATTTTCTTTTAACCCTAATAAAAAATTTAACTAAATAAAGAAAAATGACACTTTTTTTAAATGAAAAGAAATTTTCGACGACTTTGTCTGAATTTTTTTGGCAATTGTCATAGCCTCTGTAGAGGCTTTGTTTTCATCCGTTCTCAGCATTTTTACTCCGTGTAGCATACCTTCGGCCAAAGTGATTTCTTAGAGATTTTTTCTCTTCATTCCTGATTCAAGCCGTTTGTTTGCCTCTTCAAACTACTTCTCTGCTGCTTTTTTCCCCTCTTCAGTTTTCTGTTTTTCAACAAGTTCTTTTGCCAATTCTTTAAGTGTATCTGCTTCTTCACGTTTTATATTAAATAACATTCTTTCTTCTTCTTTTTTTTTATCTTCATTTTTTGTCTCACTTTCTCTTCTTTTTGTTCAAATAAATAAGCCCTATAGCTTCTGAGGGCATTTGTGGCGAGCATAATTAATTCTTTTGACATCGGCATCAGGGAAGGGTTATTTTTGAATCTTTTCATACCGGATATGACGTTTAATCTAGCATTTATACCTCTCTCGTTCTTTGAGGTCATATCTTTTGTTAGTACCAATCTAGAAGTGGAGAATCCTCGCTCTATAGTTGCGCTGCCATGTGGAAGGCACAGAATCGTTTTCACCACTTTTGTTACCGTTGGGTACTTGATCTCATTAATGTTGTTTTTTTATGTCGAATATGAATGACCAATATTCGTCAGTGGCGCTGACCTCTTCTTGGATGTTTTCTTCATATCTTAAAATTTTCCATTCATCAGCTAGCTGATTCAGATCAACTTCAAAAGGTAGCTGCTTGTTCAGCGCCAAGATCTGTGTCTCGCTTTCATTAGTTTTAAATTTTCCGATATCTAAGCATCTGGCATTTTTTTAAATGTTGTTCTCTTCATCCAAACTTAATTGCTTTACAAGATTCTTAGCACTGGCAGAGAAATGTTTTCTAACCCCATTTTGAAAACGAATTACATCAGTTTCCTTTAAGTTTTTCAACTCTTTGAAAATGGCTTCACTAAAAATTATTTTCCTCAATGGTAAGAAATTTTCTTCTAAATCTAGCGAGTTATGTGACACCCCAGATTTGTAAACTTTGTTTATAACTTTTAATATCAGTTCCTTACCATGTTCATATAACTTATGTATTAAAGGTTTTTCTTGCTGAAAAAATTCAGTATATGATGTGAACAATTTGGCACTTTCGACCACAAAAAACAACTGAGCCTTTAAAGTTGGTTCTTTAATTAGATCAAAAATTTCCTTGTACGTTGACGTCTTAGTGATATTTAAATAGTGCTGAGGAATTTTTTTTAGAAAATATGTCTTTACTGCTTTCCACTGTTCAATAACTCTCTCTGCCGCAGGACCAATTGAGAGCCATCTTGAGGATAGATGCCTAACAAACCGATGATTTGATACTTTTTCGGAATTCTGGACGTCTGTATATGCTTCCCAACGAGCAGGCCAACCATAAAAAAAGTTAAAAAGTTTACTAATCAAATCATTGACATTTATGTCCATTTGTACCTTTCAGGCAAGCATTATGAACTTTATGTAGGCTGCATGAGCCTATATCAATCAATCCTTTGGATCTTACATCTAACACACTTTCATTAAGCAGTTGTATTAATTTTTTGTTGACATTAGGGCCATCACAGCCAATCATTATTAAATTCCTCAATTGAATATCTGCCTTTTGTATCGCGGCAAGAATTTTATTATGTTTGTTCTCAGCTTTAGAGCTACCAATGAAGAAAGTCTGAAGGTGCCTCTGAACGATTTTTGACTCAGTGTCTGACTATTAACGAATTGCAATTTGCAATTCTTTCTGACTACTTTCGTTGGTAGTTTCATCGAAACATATTGTATAAGCTTTCCCCAAAAGTAAGGTCCCAGAGCTTCGGTTATTAAATTCATCAATTTGGCAGGAGGAAGGGGAAAATCCTCAGGTAATTAGGAAGGAAACATCACTCTGAATAGCTGATTTATATCACTACACGAGTTTAGTGAATAATTGGATAGTACAGACTTTACTGCCCAATAGAGCTCGGCTTTAACTGCAGCGGTTTTTGTGCTACCTAGTGCCACTGTCACTGATCCACTTGTGCTAGGATCCTGTGATTGGTTTACATCTGTCTTGCAAAGTTTTAGCTGCAACGGAGTGAGTTTGATCTTACAATTACCGATGTGGGATTTCATTCCAGCATGCTGGCTGAGGCGGTATTTTCCGTGGTCAACACGAATTAACCTTCCACAAATAGTACACATGACTTCACTATCACTGGCCCGTTTTGCACAAGTTCCTATTATAAAACCATTTTTATCATTTTCTTTAAACCAAATATCTTTAACTTTACATTTTCCCAGTTTTGTATTATACGGTTTAGTTTTCCACTGAAAAAAATGATATGTGGTTGTGTTGGAAGAAGAGAGTCTCAAGTGTAAAATTTTGGATTTCGGGTTTTTTTAACTAAATAGCTAAAGACCATGAAATTTTTAGTTTTTAGTTAAGTCCCGAATTCAAAAATTTTACACTTCACTTGTGACTCTCTTCTTCCAACATGACTTGTTAACTAATTATATCAACCATAAATCCTGGATCAAATAGATCTAATAAGACCGGTAATAATTAGTGAGTAAAAAAATACTAGAGAGTGACTAATACCGCGCTTTGCGATACTAAAGTGAAAATACCATACCACAGAGGCAAGAATTGTGCGAATTCACTGCTACCTCTACTAATTTGGAAGTCTCGCGATAGTTACCTTTATTACGTTAGGGTATTTTCGGTTCAGTATCGCATGGCACCGACTCAGGCATTAGTCACTCTCTAGTATTTTGGTACTTGACTAAATATTATTATATAAAATAAAAGCTTTTTCCAAAAAGCTAAAAGCCCCCTCAGGTTTTACATAATTGGGGATTATCTCAATATGCTCCTCCTATCACAAAAAAGGGACTTTAGGGACCAAATTCCAAAAAAAAGGGACTTTAAGGGAAAAGGGGACTTCACTAAAAGCCCTGTAGTGGGGATGAGAGCTCCAGACAACTACGGTCTGGAGAATGAGGAATGCGACATAGGGAGGGCTCAAGGAGACGAACTTTTACAATAATGGTCTAAACTTTCTTTGATATTCGAAATTTTTCTATTATATTCCAAATGTTATGATTTTAATTCTTTTGAAATTACTCACAAAATATACAGTATGTCCGAAAAAGTTGGCAACATATGGGAAACTTTTTTTTTGTAAGTTTTACGAAAAAAAGTTATTCTTATGAAAATCTCTGCTTTCGAAAATAATAACATTCAGGTATTTACATTTGACATTAGATGTACAGGGTGTCCACAAATTGCAAAATATTAATAGGAATATTTTGATCACTTCAATTTCAACTTAAATTTTGCAAATTTTAGTTGTGAAACACGTCAACTTTTATCTTATTTAACAAGTTAACACACCTCAAATGTTTATTTGTTGATTTGAAATATCTTAGCAATGAACTTATATCAATAATAAATAAGTAATAATAATAGCTAGAATACTATGAATTCTGAACGTTACTTAGAACTTTTGAATGATCAAATTTCCGATTTTATTGATAACCTACCAATAATAGAAAGACAACGCATATGGTACAAACATGATGGGGCACCATGTCATAGTACCAGAAATGTTGAGAATGAGAATATCTACTGCAAACTTTTAATGGACGAGTAATGGGAAGATTTGTGGAATTTGCTTGGCCTGCAAGATCTCCAGACCTGAATCCACTAGACTCCTTTTTGTGGGGATACCAAAAGCAAAAAGTGTATCTTAAAAGACTATTCGACAATATTGAACATTTGAAAAGAAAAATTATTAGAAATGTAATAAAATCATTTTCTAAAAGAACAATTAAATGCTTAGAAAGAAACGGTAATTTTTCCAATTAGTGTGGTCTAATTGCATATCAAAACAAAGTTTTCTATTTCGAACAGCTTTCCATTATTAAAGTTTTCGGTATTGTAAAAAATAAAGGTACTTTACTCTTGTATCAAATTCATATTTTTTGATAAACCTCGTATATGATTCAAAAAATTGACATCTGACATTTGTGTTTTACTTTATGGGCCATGCAGAACTTTTTAGAAAGAATAACTTTTTTTCGTAAAATTTCAAATAAAAAAGTTTCTCATATGTTGCCAACTTTTTCAGACATACTGTATAATCGAAACATCACTGCCCTGTAATCATGTACAAAACCAATCCTTTAAAGTATTCCTTCTATTTTTCCAAATTCCATATGAAATACATCATTTGTAATTATGTTAAATATTCATCGCAAAATTTCAAATTATTTTGCATCCAGATTATATTTCCAAATCTGATATTACAAAATTTAATGGGTCATTATATTTTCTATCTTATTTTCCTGTCAAAAAATCTCTCCAATCAATCCTAATAATTATTACCATAACCACCCACATTAAATTTATATCTTTTCCCCCTGATACCTATGTTTTTTTCAGAAAACAGTCCACCCCGATATTTGGCAGTATTCCTTATATTTTAAGGAAATTAGGAAACACGTCGATTTTTGTTCTAAGGGGGACACATTTTTACAATACAGGCAACTGTCATTTGTCAACCCTCTCCCTTCCACTTCACCAACCCCTTATTTTTGAATAGGGAATATACCATGTGCGGCACATCACAAGAAAGGCATTAAGATGGATTATTCAGACATAATGATCGTCCACGATATTTTTTCGATATTTACACCATCTTTGCAAAGAAAAGTCTTCATTATTTTAAAGTACAACACCTTTTGAACATGAAGCGCAACGCCTATGGTTTGCTGTGTCATTTTTTCTGTCACATCAAAAGTGAATTAAAACAAATATTGCAAAAACAATATGATAATTAATTGTATTACTATAACGAAAATTAACTAAATTAGAATCAATTGATTAAAATCTAAGGAATACTGCCAAATATCGGGGTGGACTGTTTTCTGTGGCCCACTCTGTATATTAATACATTGTATACCATTTTTTCTAAGCCTAAAGAGTAATAATGTTCCTGTTTGCTAAGTAAAATATTTATAATTATCTGTTGTTTCATTGAAACATGATATCCAAAGTAGAAAGTGAAAATTCGTTAAAAAAATCGGTTTCGGTCTATCAGACCAGCGTCACTGTTTTCGTGCTAACCAAGCACGTCACCACTGACGGGTTAAGGTAGTATATTGATTTAACACAGTATCAATTTTCAGTATAGATTTCCAGAGAATGTTTGGATATGAGTGATAGACAGACAACTAATAAGCCCCCACTTCTTTAATAGATCACTGACAGGTGCTGTGTACTTAGATTTTTTGCAAAATATTTTGCCGAATCTACTAGCCAATGTAGACATCCAAGGTGTGTACTTTATGCACGATGGGGCATCACCACATTTTTATCAGTTGCTGTTCGCCAACATCTTCATGCCACCAACGAAAATAGGTGGATAGGACGCGGGGGCCCCCATACATGGCCACCTAGGTCCCCTGACTTCAACCCCGTCGACTGTTCCATATGATATCGATTGAACGGAATGGTTTATGGAAAATATAAGTACATGACAAGAATTAATTGACAGAATTATCCAATAAGAAATGATTTCTCAACACTCAGGAAGTCAACTAGACATTTTAATGTTTGACAAAGAAGTTGTTTGGAAGCAGGTGGACTTCATTTCGAAAATCTATTATAAATAATGTATTAACAATTATTTTCGCTTCGATTTTCGTTACGTCGTCTTCGATTTTTTGTGCCTTAAATTTTTTTATCTGAATTGTGTATTCTCGTATATTCTTAAATTTTCTTGAACATGTGAATAAGATAGTTGATTTTTAATGTTCTATTTTCCTCTCTTTAATGAAGATCAGACTGTATTTATTCTTTCTAAACAAAATATTGATAATTCAATAAAATGACAACATCGATGAATCATTGAAGAAATGTTATACAGGGTGATGTTTTAGTATTATTCAAAACAGTGTGCACTTTTTGAAAGCCGATTCGGAAATGAATAAAACATTTTTATTATTGAAAATATAGCACGAGCTATATTACTACAAGAAAAATTATATTTTTTAAAAATTAATGGTTCATGTTGCTAAGCTTTTAATGTATAGTTGAATTAGATTTTTTTGGTAAAAATGGAGAAAGTCGGATTTTAGTCAAGGAACCAGCACCGATCAACAGTCCACTTAAGAATAAAACAAGGAAAGATTATGTCTAGAAAAATAATGGTCGTCTAGAGCCGGATGACAAGGATAGAAAAAAAAAGTTGTGTTATAAGTGAGTTTGCCAAATATTGTAGTGAAGTTTGGTGGAAGTGCCACTCACGCTTTAGCTTGCAAGTGTTTTGTCTTTTCCCCACTTCTGAAAAATAAATCGGAATGTTGCTCAGACTCAGTAGTGCCAACCTCTAGTTCAGGTCTGTCAATGTAAACCAAAAGGAAGAAACAAATTGACATATTGTAATGTGTCAATGTCAAATCACAGGGAGGTTAGGATAATTTTATTGCTTCGCTTACTAACTTCAAATTTTAGGTACAAAAAGTTGTTTTTAATTAATCCCTTTATCGATTGTGAATAACATATTTAATAAGCCGACTCAATACAGTGTTAAAAACTCTAGTTGAATCAATTGTTTATGTCAAAACGACACGAAAGCTTGGCTTTTAGTAAATAAAAGATTTTATATTGAATTTTGGACTGAAAATCCTCATTATCCCTGCCTCTCTCTCTGTATATATATACTGTGTTCATTCGAAAAGGACCCACCCTTAATATTTCAAAAATGGGACATATTAGAAAGAAATGCCGAAACACGTCAACTTTTAACTCTTCTTAAAATTCTTAAATTTTTTTCTTGAAAATCCAAAAAGGATTAATTAATTTTCAATAGTAAAATCATGTTCGAACAAAAAAAAGGTCAGTTGGTACTGACTACACATTTTCAGTAAACAAGAAGGCGAAAATTGAAAATATACTTTAATTTTTAATTAAGTCTACGCGTATTTCCTATATTTTTTATAACTATTTAACTCATTAACACTAATTATAGTATTTTTCATACTAACCCCAAGCACTCATTATTTTGTTCTTA
The DNA here is from genome assembly GCA_947563755.1 of Lochmaea crataegi. NCBI lineage: Eukaryota > Metazoa > Arthropoda > Insecta > Coleoptera > Chrysomelidae > Lochmaea > Lochmaea crataegi. The sequence continues at coordinate 12,054,935 of OX387424.1, read as the reverse complement.
AATGTGATAAACCAAAAAATATGTTTATTTTTATTAATAACTTATTTCATTATTATTATTGTACTATTTAATTATTATTATTTATTATTATTATTTTAATAATTTAAATATAAGTTATTAATAAAAATAAATACATATATTTTTTTCATGTTACTCCAGAATTTAATTTAAAAATGTGTAGACAGTACAGCTGTACAAGAACACGTAACCAGCAGCCAATGGGAGCGCAGAGAAAGACCGTAGCTAGGCTGGTAATTGGTGCTCTCACTCACATCCTCCACTACGCGCTGCCTATCTCTTTCTATGGAAATTAATATTTATTTTCATGTTTTCCGATAATACAACCCCAAAAAAAGTGTCTGCCTTTTTGTAATTATTTTTTATTATATGAAATTAAGACGCTGTTAAAATGTCAACGTCTATTTTGTATAAAAAAAAAACATCTTGAGGGTGTTTTTATTAAATTGTTAACCCCCTTAAAAGTGTCTGCCTTATAAATTTTTGTATTTTATGTGATTTTAACTTTAGATTTCTGTTTGCTGGCCTCTGAAACAAACACTTTCTTTGGGCAAATTTTTTTTACACCTTTCTCATATGCGCAGTACCTGGTGTCCCCAGGTAGGGCAAGCCAACACTTGCTTACCTGCTCATTTATCCAGTCGATACTATGGCACAAAATTTCAAGGTGCATCAAACACCTCATGAAACACGTGTTACTAGCTCTCCGACTACTAGTCCTAACTATCCGTTAGCTTCTAAAGCCTTCTTAGAGCAGACATATAATTTGTGGCTCCAACAATAATTTAAATCATTATACTCCGAACTTAATGAACTCTGGCAATTTTCAACCACACAACTGGAATTCAAACTCTTTGGAATTTTTGAATCGCATTGAAGAGCGTTTTCAAAATCAATATAAAATAAACTCTGATACTTCCTCCAATAAGGTATTGGGAACTTTATAGAACCCTGCTACTGACACATTTTCCATCAATGTTCTTAAACTGCCAAATTATGATTATATATGAAAGAGACAAGTACTGTCAGTAATTTCCCAGATCTATGACCCTATGGGCTTAATTTCACCAGTCACCATTGTTGCCAAATTAATTATGCAGCAGCCATGGTTGAATAAACTAGGTTGGGAGAGCATTCTTAGTGGAACTCTATTCAAAGAATGGACAGAATTCTACAAAAATCTCCCTCTGCTTGAGGAGATAATAATTATGTATTATTCCACATTTTGGCATTGAGGGCACCTTGTGAATGATTTCTGATGATTATTGGTAATTTTTTTTTTCGAAATTTTGTAGTGATTTTGATTGGAAAATATGACGTAATACGTTAATTCTACGTAATACTGGTATTCCTTTTGGAGTAATCTCATCTGTTCTCGAGACAAACGCAAGTGAACAGTTCAGAGTCTCAGAAGGGGACAATGAAAAAAAAAACTTGTAGTGTAGGGCTTTATTTCGACGATAGAGCAATGAAAGAGGGATTGAAAACCATTTAACATGAAGAGATCAAACAAATTAAATGTTTCACCTGGCCCCCTCCGTGTACAACTGAGCCACAGAAACACAGTGGAAGGGAGTGAAGATTGTCTAATTCAAAAATATAATCACTTAAGTCGTTGTGAATCACAGAACTGTGTGTTCGACTTAAATCGTGCGTTCAAGCTCCGGAACATTTTTTTGTGAAGAATATCTGTTGGATCTTTTAATTTTCTGATTAATAAAAAAATTTTAGTTTCAATTTTTTAATAAATAAATGTTTAAGTGTTGGTACTTTCCCAAAATCACTAAAAATAGGCTTAATTAAACCAATATATAAAAGTGGAGATAAGAAATTAACTACTAATAATAGACCTATAACATTAACATCATCTATTGGTAAAATTCTGGAAAAAATATTTAAAAATCGCTTAGTGAATTTTTTAGAAAAATATATTATAATTTCTACTAGCCAGTATGGCATTAGAAAGGGAAAAACCACAGAGGACGCTATCATGTCTGGTGAAAAATGTCTACAATGCATTAGATAAACGAGAACCTTCATTGTGTGTCTTTGTTGACCTCTCTAAAGCCTTTGACTCAGTGGATAATAAACTTTTGCTTAAAAAGTTACATTTTTATGGAATAAGAGGTGTTGCATATGATTTTATCAGAAGTTTTTTAAGTGACAGACTACAATATGTATAGTTGTAGGTAAAATTAATTTGCATCGTTTCACAATTTGTCGGCGAGATAAAGAAATCTAGAAGCAGGGCCGGTTTCAGACTCATAATGTGAATTTGCAAAAAATGATTGCCAAATGTCAGAAAATATTACAAAAAGTAATCCGGTGAGCCTTCTTCATCACTCGATGTGTCATCCAGCTCAATTACAAATGAATGAACAGGAAAACGTTGTCTATAGGTTTCTTCTTCATCTTTTACATGCTTGACGCAATCATACCACACATCGGGGCTCACTTCAGAACAAATATCTCTAATAAGTTCAATCACACTTTCAGATAGAGTTGGCAAAACATTTTTTTTTCTTATTCCCTGTTTGATGTTAGACCAAATTAAATATATGGGATTGAACACACGATAGTAAGGGGGTTAACGAACTACTTCATGACCATGCTGCTTGGCAAATTCATCCACTACATATTTGGGTTTTAAATTGAGCTCTCGTAATAATTTTAGCAAATATTTTTTTAAACACTGTGTTGGAATGCTGACACCCATTTTTTGCAGAAAATTTGCAATTACTTGTTTCCTAGCCTTTGCCTTAGGAATTTCTTACGTTTGCCTGGAATGGTAAGGAGCATTATCCAGACCTTAAGTAAAAAATTTTAACAATATAATTCTTTTGTTTTGTACAACTCACTATCTTTGCTGTAGCTCACATCATTACTAGCAGATGGAACTATTTCAGGGTCTAAAATACAATATATCAACAATTAGAACCTAATTCTGTTGCATTTGTTGAATACATTTTTTCTGTATAAAAAGAGAAATATTTCCTGTCCATATTTATAAAAAACATACCTATAACAATATCTTTCTCTTTGAATGGTCGCCAAAAAGCCATAATTTTGATAATTACCAACAAAATAGTCTTAATCAATGAAATAATTCTAATCACCCAAAATGTTAATCACAGAAATAGCTAACAGATTTATAATTCTTATTCAGAACACAATGTCTCGTAAATAACAATAATGGACTAAGCCTACCCTGCGCGTCCATATGGACTCGCAGTTGAAGTAAATTTTTCATATACCAATCGGAAGTTACAATGCGCCAATGAGAATCAATTGTTCGGTTGTGGGTGGGTCAAGTCTGGAAATAATTTATGGCTTTTTTTTGGGGGCTTTTTAATCACACTGATATTTTAACCTGAAACGATGCAAATTAATTTTACTCACAACTATACAGGTTGCCGATGTAATTAGCGAAGCAAAAACTGTTACTTTTGGTGAACCTCAAGGTACTGTACTAGGACCAGTACTATTTACAGTGTACATTAACAGCTTACTACATCTAAATTCTAAAGGCAAAATCATAAGTTTTGCTGATGACACTACCATATTTTATAACGAAAAAACGTGGAAAGCGCTCAAGGATGCAAAGGAAAATGATTTCGAAACTGTAACAGAATGGCTCAAATACAACAAACTTACACTAAATGTCGATAAAACAAAATATATGCCATTTGCATCCTACACCACTGGACTTCCAAATTTCGGTTCACTCGAACTTCATAATAATATGAAAATACCTGAAACAGAGAGCATCAAATATTTAGGTATTATAATAGATCGTCATCTAAAATGGGAGATGCATATTATAAAGGAAGTTTTAAAATTACGGGGTCTTGTGTCTAAATTTAGATACTTGAGAGAATTCTTAGATATTCCTAACTTGAAAATTATGAATTACTCACTAGTGCAATCCCAAATTAACTACGAAATTCTTGCATGGGGGGGGGGGGAGTAAATAACTGCCACCTACAAAAATTGAATGTTATTCAGAAATGGATAATGAGAATAATTTTTCGAAAAAATATCACTTTTCCTAGTAATGATATTTATAACTAAGTGGTTTTATGGATGCTACACAAATTTATTGTATGAAAATGTTGTTGTTCTTTCAGAAAATTAAAAATAACCTGATTTGTCCAGAACATCTTCATGATACTCGTTATAAGAAAAATGTATATATCCTACCTAGACGAGAAAAAACTATAGGACAGCGTTGTTTTGACTACTTGGGTCCCAAACTTCATAATCCAGTTCCTATAGAGTTAAAAAATTAAAAAAGTATTAAACATTTTAAATTAAAAATTGAAAATTGGATAATAACTCTAGATAGAGATTTGTTAAAGAAAATTATAAATAACCAGTAGAAATTCAATACTAACAGCACACAAAATATTATTCTCTCTATATTTAGTCTTTATACATAAAAAAATTGATTCACTTATCTGATAATTTAAAAAAAATCGATGATGTATTAAAAAACCCGATGATGTCCTGAAACAACCCGATGATGTCCAGTAAAATAACCACTTATGTGCACATATCACATACAAGCTGTAAGAAGTGTCCAGCTCCTTACAACTTCAGTGATTTTGTTTTGTTTGTTTACATTTTTTTTATCTATACACTGTACTTTTTTATATTTCTTAAATAAACATTATTATTATTATTATTATTATTATTATCAATTAATATAATGGATTATTCGTTTTTATTCGATCGTTCACAATTTTTTTTATACTTACCCCAATCACCGAATTCCTTTTTTATATTTTGTTATTTACCAACAAATTATTCATAATTTGGAAAATATTTGCAATGCCATCATATAGTTTTCATATTATTGACTAAATTGCCTCCTGAATCCTTAGAAAGCAGAAAACGTCTACTTGAATTTCGAACTATGTATAGGTAACATTTTACTCGGCGAATATTAAATTTATTCTATATTTCTATGATCTGAAACATAAAAGTTACATACCATATGTTGTAAATCTATGTTGTAAATCTATGTGCGTATCTTGGCATGGACTTTGGCAGCAACTGTGCTTGATATTGTGTCCGTTACTCTAGAAATATAGTCACAAAAAAAAACATAGATGAACCATTGCCATTTATAGACCAGTAAAATTGGGAAAACATTTTTGTGAAAATAAATATAATAAATAAATGCCGTTCATTTTCCAGGATACACGAATCGAGCTGATGCGTTAAAAGTCTACCATATTGTTGAAACTTTAAATCAGATGTAAAACGATATTATGTGACAGCTATAAAAATATATTGAATTTAAAGAGGCAAAAGCTACTCAAAATTAAATTGTACATAACATAGTGAATAACTACTGTGAGTTTTACGAACTTCACAGCCTCTATTCTTTATGGGAAAATCCAATACATATGGCAAACATTTTTGATTATTAATCATTCAAATGGTTTTGAATAAAATACATGAGAACAGTTTTTGAAAATGTGTGTCGGGATAAACGAAGTCATTACTCAGGCGTTTTATCCTTTATATTAAGTGTGTTTCGACAGCTAAGATCATTGACACTAAGCACATTCGAGCAATTTGATCTAAGCATTACGAGGTTTGTCTTCAATATTTAGAGAAAAGCAGTAGATAACTTTTAAGCACTCTTGTTTTTCAAAGTATTCGCCACGAAGAGGCATGCATTTTTGCATCATTTGGAACCAATTCTAGGAGCAGTTATTATAGGTTAGGTTTTAGTCTTATTTTTATACTCTTTTTTTTTACAACAATTTGTTTTTAGCTTAGGTTAGGTTTTATTTTTATTTTTATACTCTTCAATTTTTTTAGCAACAAAAATTAGTTTTTAGGTTAGGTTAGGTTCCATTTTGTCTCTCCTGAAGCTAATTTCCGGTTTTGTTGTTTGAATTTAAAGTTATTTATCACTAAGAGTGTCTTTCCTCGTTGACTCGTCACTTCTTTAAATTCTGGATGAACAAATGTTGCCATTTTCCGAAGTTAAATTTAAATTGTTTTTACACGAACTGGTCAAGAATCAAAATAAAACTAATAACTATTTTCGACAATTCAGGATAAATGTATTACAACTGACCAGTGTTCATTACTCTTCCACCATTGATAAGAATTCAAAGAAATTGATTGCATAGATTAGGGGTTGAAATTTGTCGTGGGTTTCTACCTGAAAATGGTTTTGGCCGAGATGTCATCAAAAAATTGATCTGTCAGTTACCTTATTAAATCAGCCGAGATGGGCCACGCCCGAAAGAATCAGATTCATGGTGGTATGGGCCTGATTGGTTCCACGCACCCAATACACAATGGAGTCTTAGTGAGGTTCAAATATTACACTTCAATATACCAGAACAAAAAAGTTTAACGCATACAGTTACTAACAATAAAAACAACGATTTTGAAATCTCAAATTCAATCTCCCGATTTTCGTCTCAACACAAACATTAACGTACGTTTTTAGATTTTGTAGAAATATTAAACAAAAGAATCGCAATACAAATGCTCTTACTCCTATAGAAATAGAAAATTCTCTGTTATTCATAGTACAAAAGGTACAGATACAATGTTTTTCACAATAATATAATGATTTACAAAAAGGAATAACTCTGAAAAAGGATAGTGAACTATTCTCCTCAAACCCGTTTTTACATAAGGGACTCTTACGAGTAAGAGGTGGGCTTGGGACTTCCAAACACCCATTCGATAAAAAACATCAATTGATATTACCTTCCTCACATGGTCTTACAGACTTTATCTTAGAGAATGAACACCAACGACTCATGCATTGTGGTGCTCAACATTTGCTTAGTTCAAAAGGTGAAAAATTCTGGCCGGTTTCTGGCAGAAATGCGTACCCAACACCAGTGGACCGAACCGTGGACCGCCGATAAGTACACCAAGGTATGGACCATCTCCCAATTCGACTCCTGGTCCATTCAGAGAGCCAATCGCCGGTACCAGCCAACCGCCATCATCCGATCCTCCTTGCTGTCCGCATCCTAGTACTACTCATCAACCGTCTGGGCCATCTTCCCGTCAACCAATCTGTTTCCGTTGTGGTGAGTCCGGACACTTCAGAAATAATTGTCCAAACCCTCAGAAGATATTCTGTTCTCGTTGCCGTAAGGAAGGAGTATTTTCTAGAGACAGTCCCTGCAGGAGGCAGGAAAACTAATCCGAAGCTGCCCCGAAGAGAGGCCGACACAGCTTCCGCAAATTTTTGACTCCCATACAGAACCGCCAGAAAAAAATAAACGACCCCCGGACGCACATAGACGTCGAAATTAAAAATCACAAGTTTATAGCATTGTTAGATCAAGTAGCTAAGACATTTTCCCAAAGAAAGCAAACTACCACCCGTCAAGATACGAAAGCCCGTTTAGCTAATGGAAATTTAGTCTCCATCACCGACATTCATGAGCTGAAATGGAAAATCAATGACGTCACTATGGAGGGTTCGTTAAAACATCTACTGGGTCTGATAACCGATATTGTGTTAGGACACGATGTCCTCCGAAAATATAATTTCCGTTTGGAGTTAGGAACGGGAAAGATATACATCAATAATGAAATAGTAGGGCGTCCGTCATTAGCCGATCCCATTGGAATATTAGGATTGGTAAATACGTCCATGAAAGAAGTCGATGTTGTTCCGATCATCTTTAAAGAAGAAATCAACCATCGTCTAGCTGAAGACAAATATACTGGAAATCTGTCTGTTACCGTCTCTGCGTCTCTCTGCGTCCTCCCTGGAGTTATTAGGGGTTGACAAGGAGAAACACGTTGCTGAAGTTTCCAAGTTCTTCCCGGTGTTGTTAGGGGTTGATGAGGAACAATTTGTTTTTGAAGTCTCTGCGTCTTCCCTGGTATTAGGGATTGACAAGGAGACACTAGGCGCGACAACTTGTAACTGTAGAAGTTAGTTATTCTCCAATTTGTACTAGATGTTACTTGGGCGCTAGAGTGACCACTCGAGAAAGATGCCGACATGAGACTCTTCTCAAAGGAGGTTCTACTTTGTGATAGTGCAGCACTAGGTATGCCAGACTATAAGAAGCTTTAGAGCGCCACTACCATTTATACATCGACGAAAGAACAAAAATGAATTTAAATAAATAAAAAGAAAATTAAGGTGAAAAAGGTAGAAACATCTTGTAGAATTTAATTGAGATAATACTTATTTGAAAAAATTAAAAACTCACGTTAACCGGACACGATCCCCTACAGCTCTTATAGCCGGGTGGATTCGAAATTAGAAAAATTGAATGGATACATTAATTTTATTTCCGCCAACGAGAGGAAAAAATCATATGAATCCTGTATTCTCTAGGTAGGCACCCACCTGAACTGGCAAATTCGGTGGTACAACTCGACGGTAGGATTATACCTACCTGATATCTTGTGGTACAACTCGGCGATCCCGGTCAAAATCCCCAAAATTAATGAAAGTATTAATAATATACAAAGTGCCTCTTGTGTTTGAATTGTGATCATGCATATCAGTACTTTAGCTTTGGTTGATCAAAAAAATAAATGCTGAATTGTGAATATTTAGGGTTATTAGGAAAGGTGCAAGGGGCGCGAACTCGCCCCAGTGCATGTAAGGAATATGTGGCACAAACTCTCCACAAACAATATTATAACTTCTGTGAGTAACGCAAACTCTCCACAGTACAGCAAAATATTATTACACTGCCAATTGCACAAACTCTCCAAAGTACAGCAAAAATAAGGTTACACTGCAAGTGGCTCAAACTCTCCACAGTATAGCAAAAATAAGGTTACACTGCAAGTGGCTTAAACTCTCCAACTCCACAATACGGGGGGTAGAAGATGCTATGGGTGACGTGAGAAGTATCACGAATGGACAAACCGTAAGTGGCGCAAACTCTCCTCAATACAGTATAGGTTTATGAGTTGAACTGTAAGTGGCGCAAACTCTCCACAGTACAGAAAAAATACGATTACACTGCAAGTGGCTCAAACTCTCCACAAAACAGGGGGGTGCAAGCAGCTATGGGTAACGTGAGTAGTCACCCTGTGGCAGGTATGGACAAACCGTAAGTGGCGCAAACTCTCCGCAATACAGTATAGGTTTGTGAGTTGAACTTTAAGTGGCGCAAACTCTCCAAAATACAAGGATGTGCAAAGAGATATGGGTGATGTGAGTAGACACCCTGTATCAGGAATAGAAAAAAGGTAAGTGGCGCAAACTCTCCACTACAGTAGGATTGGATGAATAGGAAATGCAACAATAAATTAATGTTCTTAATAACGTTGAATATTAAAGAACTTCAAACACAGTATTAAAATTATTAGCAAGTATGATATACTGTATGTGATACAATAACTTTTAAAATCAAATATCAAATAGCAGGCAAAACTGAATTACTTTGTGAGATAGACTCACCTATTCAACTGCTAATATTTTGTTGTACAATGCACCACAATCCATAGTATATTTAAATTTGACACAAACGAACACTTTAGATAGTTACTGGGAACTAAAACTCGAATCGATCTTAAAATTCCCTTTACCCTCTCGTAGCCTCGAAACTACTTATCGTCGACGTGAAATATGATAATTCATCTATCTGTTTCAAGCAAATGGTTGTTTTGTCGAGATCTGCATTTCTGAAATATAAGAGTATGCCCATAATTTAATTTTTTCATACTTGAAACGAAAACTATTTTAAGAATAACAGGGTAAAAAAAAATGTCTTACAAATATGTGATAAGAGTCATCTCCACGATTACTTAAAATGAAACTTATTAATTATAATATAGGATTTTGAACGTATCCCAGTAATTTAGGTGAAAAGGTAAGAAAAGATAAAAAGGTAGGTCTTGCCTCGAAGACAGTCGATAGCGAAAATGTGCTTTGCTCGTGGCGTTGCAAAAATGGAGGCGGCCGTTGACATATGGCAATTGTCTTATGGTCAGGGTTGGGGATTGGAAGTGGCTAATGAGAAAACGAGCGGAGATTAAAAAAGGATTTGCGATGTAAATTTAAAAGTCGAAAAAGGTCGATAGACATGTTACAAACTCCTTTATTCGGGCTACATCCGGAATAACGAGTTTCTAGTGAGAGTATCTCTCTTTCATCCTCATTTTTGTGTCCTATTTTCTCAATGCCATATCTGTATTGGCATTACTTTTAGCCTATCAGCAGCCGATACCGGCATCCATTCAGTGTAGCCATATGAATGGTTGGCCTTTGGACAGTTGTTTAATACAATGAACTAACCAACCCGAACAATGTGTGAGTTCGACTCACAGTCCTGTTGCAAGTTGCTGCTTGGTCCACCATCAAATTTCCAGGAATTCCGACATGTGATGGTATCTGGATTAATGTCAGTTAAGTATACAGAGTAAGTCTCAAGTATGGAACGCCACAGTTATATCGGAAACGGATGGCACGATTTTTAAAGATCTTGGTGTACAAGGATCTTGTAATATGGCTGATAATATGGTGGTATTAACATTGTTTTAGATCTTTCCTTTTTCGGAATAAAAGTGAATTTTCTTATTTCAAATAAATCACCCTGTATATTTTCGCTTTTCGAAATTCTCAAGAAATACTGATTATTTTTCATGATATGTTCTCTATACCTAAATGCCATAATTTCGGAGTTATAGCAACATTTACGTTATCTCCGCCGAAGTTAGAATAATACATAGCTATGACTGCTACAATAACAACCTTGACGATTCAATAAATTAGTATTGTTGGTGTTTATTGAAAGTTACAATGGATCGTATATCTGAAAAGGAACGAAATGAGATTTTGATATTAGGATTTGGTGATATGCGTCGAAGGCAACAAGAAGCCTGCAATATCTTTAATAATTTATATCCTAACCGAAATCCCATTACAAGATCTACAGTCAGTGAATTAGTGAAAAAAACTTAACGAAACTGGTTCAGTCAAAAATTTATCCAAACCAGAAGGCAGAAAAACTACATCAACTGAAAACAAATATTTAGACGTTTGTGTCCTGTTAGAAGACGATACACACTTGAGTACTAGGCAAATATACAGGGAACTTTATATTTCGCAAACATCCGTAATGAAAATTTAACGTGAAAATAAATTCCACCAATGCAAAATAAGATCAGTTCAAGAGTTGTCGGATGATGATTTCGATAGACGTGAAGCGTTTGCAGACATAATAATGGAAAAATGTTACAATCGAAACGATATAAATTTTTTAAGTAATGTTATGCTTTGCGATGAGGCCATTTTTTTTACTAATGGAAACGTAAATCGGCATAATTGTAGATACTGGTCACGTAAAAATCCTCGTTGGATGCGTGAGTCACACATCCAATATCCACAAAAACTGAATGTATGGGCTGGAATAATAGGCGACAAAATAATTGGTCCCTTTTTCATTGAGGGAAACTTAAATGGTCCGGCGTATTGAGATTTAATGAAAAGTAGTGTTATACCTGAGTTGGATCGGTTATTTCTAAATCCAAGTAAGTATTTTCAATTACATTTCAATATAGAAATTTCATTATTCGAATCTTTCAGACACTAACAATATCCCAAACGACAATATTTGGCTGCAAGAAGATGGTGCTCCACCTCAATATGCGCGTGTGGTGCGGCAATACCTAAATAATGTGTTTCCCAGAAGTTGGATTGGAAGACGTGGTTTTATCGAATGACCCCCTCGATTACCCGACATGAATTCTTCAGACTATTTCCTGTGGGGTCACTTAAAAAACATCGTTTATAAAAAAAACTGCCAATATTCAGGAATTAAAAGTTAGGATTACCACAGAGATCAGAAGAATTGAGCAGTCAGGGATGTTGAAAAATGTATTGCAAAGTTTTAAAAATCGCATGGCTGTATTGAAATAAACAGACAACATTTTGAGCCTCTGCTGTAATCGCCTCTACTGTATGTTTTCAAAAATTCCTAATTTTCTACTACTTAAATGTAGACATACCTCTAACATGAAACAATCATGCCATCTGTTAGTAACTCTGAAATTATAGCATTCAGGTATAGGGAACATTACATGAGAAACATTCAGTATTTTTTAAGGATTGTAAAAGGTGTGAAATTTACAGGGTGATCCATTCGAAACAAGAAAGTTCATTATTATTCCGGAAAAGATAGATCTGACAAAAATGTAAATACCACCACAATATCGGCCATCTCCCAAGATCCTCACACATTAAAATCTATTAAAATCGTGCGATCCGTTTCCGAGATAATTGAGGCGTTCCATACTTAAAATTCACTCTGTATATTGAGCGACGTATTATCTGTTATGTACATTTCATATTAAGAGATCCAGGCTTCTGAGAAAGCCAATGATCCGTTTTGGAGTTAGGTCTGTATCCTGATCAGGTTCTAAGTAGACTGGTTCCAGGTATTTGAGGCGTTGGCGGACAATTAATCCGCAATTGCAGATAACGTGTCTGCTGTCTCATCTGTTCATCATGTTCCAATGTCAACTTTGTCTTACTTCCAGAGATGATATCTTAGTAAGCAGTGTCCAGTGAGAATTCCTGTGATTACTCTGAGATCAGATTTCTGACGCTCCAAAAGCAATTTAAGTCGTGATAACCTTTTTGTTTGTCTATTGTCTGGAGTATTTTCCCAGTAGGCTGCACTGAGTTCCTTTTCCCATTTTCGGACTACTTCCACGAAGCGGCTTTTTGGGATAATGCAAAACAAAGCTACTTTGTTGTATCCAGCCAGTTGCTTCAGGGATTGTTTTCAGTTCCAGACTGTTTCAGACTTATAAATTGTAGAATTCAGAGCGCCTATAAAGCAGCCTGGTTATCAGACTCAATAAATATTCTGGCTGAGTTGTTCCACCAAACCAACGCAGCATAGGTGATAATTGGTCTACAAACCTTAGATATGACCAGAAGTTCATTCTTAGTTTCAGACCCCACGAATTCCAAAAAAGAGTGTGGCACGTTCAGAGAGCCCTTGCTGCTTTCGAGGTGTGCATCCCACATGAGTAATCTGTCAAGAGGTTAAGTACCTACCTCCTCTGAAGAAGGGAGGTATTCCATTCATGCTCGGAGATGGACCTGTATCAAGAAAGTTTATAATCTTTATGATTGGTAAAAAGATAAGTGATAGAAATTATGTCCTAGAGCCTAAATTTATATTGCTGAAAACACCATTTTTAGCAGAGTAGAGTATGAGGGAGAAGCTGTTGGTGCCGCAAGCATCAACTGGATATTCAGAACATAGTCTTGGAGGGGCTATATCTTAAATCTCCGAGAATAATACAAGGGCAGTATTCTGAACATCATCAGAAATGTTTCAACAAGATTTGCTTGCTGACATGTAAATAAGATTTCCTTAGTCTAGTTTGGAACGTACAAGGCATTTGTACACTTGTGATAAAATTATTTCAGAAATTACTCATTAAAATTAAAAATCGACCGGTCTCATGATTTTTTTTCTAGTCATTTATCTTTTCTTTTCTACCAGCTATTTGAAAATCTTTAGCAAATTTGTTTAACACAAATAATTAAAAATGATTGGAGAAAAAATATGATTGACATAATATGATAAGATAATATATTAATTTGACAAAAACTCATTTTTTCATTAGCAAATGCGACTATACTCTCTCGTGAGTGTTCCTCGAAATAATTTCCTTTGTCCATATTCATCATAAATCTTATCCTAAGTATACTGAATAATTTACTTTATCATTAATGGAAAGCCGTAGGAATTATTTATTCATTGCACCATTGTTGTGATAAAATATCAAACATTCATTACAATTATTTTATAATCGTGGGATTATTGGAATAGATGTCGAAGAATAAAAATATATTATTCTACGCTTCACAACTAGTTTTGAAAAATATTTTTCAAAAACAGTGACCGTTCAACGAAGAAGAAACAACTACTTCCCGGGCTACATGCCCTGATAGACATTGAATAATACTTCTAAGTCAAACATAACTTGTAGACCGGTTTCGGCGTATTGCGCCTCATGTAGCCCGGGAAGTAGTTGTTTCTTCTTCGTTGAACGGTCACTGTTTTTGAAAAATATTTTTCAAAACTAGTTGTGAAGCGTAGAATAATATATTTTTATTCTTCGACATCTGTTGTTAAAACGCTTTACTAAATACGACAATTTTACAGGAAACTGTATTAATTCATGATTATTGGAATCTTTTAAATTCATTCAATTAGTCATTATTATTGAAATCTTGAATCCTAAACCATTTGTCAGGGCGTCGACCTAGCACTGTAGTGGAACGCCTCTGATGCGATAATTACCGTGAAGCAGAGTCGAACGCGGTTAGTACTTTGATGGGTGACCACTGGGGAAACACCTCCATAGAGCCCGTACATCCTGCAGAGAAATACTTTGACTACTAGGGTGAGTGGCATACCACATTATACCAATGAGCACGAGGTATAATATAGATGCCGTCTTTCGAAGAAGGCGTGAAACCGAAGTATTAAGTCCATGGCTGTTGGGCTCGATGAAGATCCCTACCGTTGGTTGGAACACTAGTGGATTCGGCAAAATTTTCGGTTGGGGCAGTGTGCTCCCGGCGTCGGTAATTAGCCTCACTTGCAGAAATACACTGTAACGTTTATTTAAATTTATATTTACAATTGATTTATATTTACAGATTTATATTTAATATAGTCCTTATTTAATAATTTATATAATACACTAAACACACTAATTATAATTTATATGAGAGTCACTTAATAAACACCTTATCGAGGCGCGATTACTGTCCTTCGGTATCAACACTGTTTGCCTGCAGCGATGCTCGTGGCCTATTTATACTCGCGCGCCATGTAGTTCTAGAAATCTCTCGTCGTTCTGGTGGATGCGCTGGGTATTCTGGATGTTTCGTATTTTGGATGGTTCTCGAAAATTGGGCGGAGGAGCCATAGTCGTCTCATACGGGGATTTCACTGGGGGCTCTAAGTGAGCATATTAATGCAGTAGCTCGTGTAACATTGTCCCCTCCTTAAGAGACAGTTCCTCCTGGAACTAACTAGGAAACTGGAACGAGATGACTGTATCGGCAACTGGTCCCCTTGTTTCATTTTCCAGTTGTATGGAAGTAACATGCGACCCTCTTCTCTGTTGGCTGTGTCTCCCGAGCATGGCCGCAAACCAGTACCTGCACTTCGGTGTCTCGGAAGATTACTTCTACCATGTTACGGATTATTCGCCAATCTAAATGCCTACATTCAATCTTGGGCATGGCTAGCCTATGCACGTTCAATTCAAGCACATGCTTCCTCAGGCTTCGTAATGCTTCCCAGACATCCTCGTACGTTGGTCTTTCGTCGAAGGTGTACCTCGTCACTAGGCGGAATTGTAGCGTAGCATTTTGCAGCTTCAAAGCTTTACCTGGTACTGGTAACTGGTTTTCCAAACGTCGTGTGCCACTCTTCTTTATAAACAGAGATGCCAGTCCGCGCGCATCGGTTACGCTGGCAGGGATGTTTATTGCCAGTGAGTATTCCTCCGGAACGGTAAGCAGGTCTTGTCGTCTCTCAGTGGTGACGCCGAATCTCGCTTTTTCGGTACCACCATAAGCACCCATGAACTCTACAAAAGCAGGAGCGGCTACTTCCTGAAGCTGGTTTACTTCCTCATGGTGGTCACCCTCGAATGGCGCTAATCGGTTACGGTGTACCACCTTTGGCTTTCCATTTGGGATCTTGCTGATACGATAGATGACATCGTTTATTCTTTTCTTTACGAGGTACGGACCGTCCCAAGCTTTCTGCAACTTTGGAGAAAAACCCTTTTGTCTTCTTGGGTTATGCAGCCAGACTTTGTCTCCTTCGTGGAAACCTCCTTCCGAAGCTTGCGTATCATACCTTTTCTTCATCCTATCGCTAGCGATCTGAAGATTCGATCGAACCAGCTCGTGTACGTCGTCCATTCTTTTTCTCAGCTGGGTCACGTAATCTTCACCAGCTATGTCTTCTCCGGGTCGGCATCCAAATTCAAGGTCGCAGGGTAATCTCATTTCGCGTCCGAACAGAACTCTTGCTGGTGTTTGGCCGGTAGACTCATTGATGGCGGATCTGTAGGCCATCGCGAATAGCGAGAGATATTGGTCCCAATCTCGCTGATGGTTAGATACTACTTTAGACAGGTATTTGCCAAGAGTTCTGTTCATTCGCTCTACCATTCCGTCCGACTGTGGATACAAAGCCGTAGTTCTCGTTTTCTTCATGCCGAGCTTTTCACAAACTTCGTGGAACAGCTGGCTTTCGAAGTTTCTGCCCTGGTCGCTGTGTATTTCCAGGGGCAGTCCATATCGGCAAATGAACTCATTCACAAGCACGTCGTCAACCGTTGCGTCTTCTTGGTTTGGAATGGTATACGCTTCTACCCATTTTGTGAAATCGTCCATCACCACCAAAATGTACCTGCTGCCATTTGCTGTCGGTGGAAACGGTCCGGCAATGTCAGGGCAATGCGTTCAAAAGGGCTTCCGACATTGTACTGCTTCATAGGAGCCTTTCTTCTCCCGTGCGGTCCATTGGTCGTAGCACAGGTAGTGCACTTCTTACACCAGTCCTTCACATCTTCGGAACTGTGCATCCAATAAAACCGTTCTCGCACTTTCTGGAGGGTCTTCTTCACACCTAGATGTCCTCCTGACGGACTGTCGTGTAATTTCCGCAGTACTGCTGCTATCCTTGTTCTTGGAATCACCAACTCTCTTCTACTTTCGGAACCCTCATCGTTCTCGATTACTCGCTGTAGCAAACCGTTTTCCAAAACCAGCGAGTCCCACTGGGCCCAATACGATTTCATCGTTGGCGAGTACCTTGAAATCTCCTGCCAAGAAGGTCGACAGTTTTCCTTTGTCCAATGTCGGATTTTCGTCAAGTCGGGATCGTTCTCTTGTTCCTCTTCCAACTTTTCTGGTGTCCATTCGTCGCTGGTCACCGTGGTTCTTCGAATCGCAGCTTCCTTAGCTTCTGTTTTGTTGCAGTGAGAGCACTCTGCAGGGCACGGTCTTCTAGAGAGGGAGTCTGCATTTCTGTGGCTTATTCCGGCTCTATGCTCAATAGTGAAATTATATTCTTGGAGCCGCTCGATCCATCTAGCGATTTGACCTTCAGGGTTCTTGAATTGCATAAGCCACTTAAGTGCTGCATGATCGGTTCTAATCACAAATTTCTTCCCATACAGATACTGATACATACTGATAGAAGTGCTCCACGGACTTCACTACTGCTAGGAGCTCTCTTCTTGTGACGCAGTAGTTTTGATATGGTTTGGAAAGGACTTTACTAAAATATCCCAGAACTTTCTCTTGTCCTTCTTGAACCTGTGATAGCACTCCTCCAATTCCAACATTGCTAGCATCAGTATCTAGTATGAATTCTCCCTCTGGTAGTGGATAGCCGAGTATAGGTGCAGTAGTCAAGTGCTTCTTCAAGGTTTCGAACGAAGTTTGGCAATTTTCGTCCCAGCGAAACTCCCTTGCTTCCTCTGTAAGTCGTGTCAAGGGCTTAGCGATATCTGCAAACTTCTTTATAAATCGCCTGTAGTATGTACAGAGTCCAAGGAAGCTTCTAACTTGGTGCTTGTCGGTGGATCTTGGCCACTTTCGTACGGCAGCAGCTTTTTCTTCGTCTACAGCTACACCTTCCTTGCTGACTACATGGCCTAGGTAATTGACTTTGTTTTGAAATAGTTGACATTTCTTGGGGTTGAGCATCAGTTGGGCAGCTTGCAACCTTTTGAAGACACCTTCCAAATTCTTTCGATGTTCTTCGAGTGTCCTTCCCAAGACTATGATGTCATCAAGGTACACTAAGCATGTCTTACAGGACAACCATCGCAATACGTTTTCCATCAGTCTTTCGAACGTTGCGGGGGCATTGCACAGCCCAAATGGCATAACGGTGAAATGCCATAGTCCAGATCCGGTGGTAAACGCTGTCTTTTCTTTATCGGCTGGATCCATTTCTACCTGCCAATATCCAGACTTCAGGTCCAAGGTAGAAAACAATTTGCTACCGGCCAGCGTATCCAGAGTGTCGTCGATTCTCGGCAGAGGATAGCTATCTTTCTTTGTAACATTGTTCAACTGCCGGTAGTCCACGCAAAACCTCGTGGTTCCATCCTTCTTCTTTACCAGAACTACCGGAGAGACCCAAGGGCTGGTAGAAGGTTCTATTACCTTGTCCTTTTCCATCTCGCGAACAATTCTCTCTGCTTCCTCTCTTTTGGCCTGTGGTAGCCGTCGAGCCGATTGTCTTATCGATTTAGCGTCGCCGGTGTCAATTTTGTGTTTGACAGCAGATGTTCTTCCTGTCTTTCCTCCTTTTGGTAAAAAAAGAGATCGGTATTGTAGCAAGAGTTCTCTGATTTTTTTCTTCTCTTGCAGGCTAAGAAATTGTCCAGCCACTGCTATCATTTGTTCAAATTTATTGTTCGCATCATTGGAGGTTGTTGTTTGATGAATTATTGACGCCACTGGTACGCAAGTTCCAATTTTGGTATCCTTCTTCATAGTTATTGGATGGTCATTTACATTTATATTGCGTACAGATATTTCTTCGGCAGCCATGATCAACCAGGATTCCTCGACCAACCTCCTCATCGTGATTCCATGGTTCCATCATGACCGGTGTTCCTTCTTCGACGGTTCCTTGTAGCCTTGCCACAGTGAAAAATTCACTCCTTGCGGGTACAACTGTATCCTCCTGTACGGCTACCTGAACAGTCTTATCCTCGTGTGGGTGAAGGAATACTTCCTCAGAACCTACTCTAATCACTCGGTTCTTGAAATCTAGCTGGAAGCCATGTAGGTTCATAACGTCCATTCCGAGTATTATGTCCTCTTCGATATCAGCGACAACGACAGTGTGGGTGAACTTCTCTGCGCCAACTCCCAATTGCACCGGTAGTTCTCCATGGACATTGGCGCTTTCACCTGTGGCAGTCCTGAGTCGCAGTCTCGTCGATAAAAGTCTTTCCCGGGTGTTGACAGTCTCGGGGCGAATAATAGTCCTCGTTGCTCCAGTGTCCACCAATAGTGTATACTTCCTTCCATTAACTTCACCATCCACGTATACACTATCATCGCGACATTTCAGAGAGGCTATTAGGATGAGAGGGTCTTTGGAAGGTCTTCGGGTCGAAGCTGCCCTCTGAAGGTCGACCCTTCCTAGTTTTCCTGCTGGGCATCTTCGTTTGTAGCAGTCCTCGGTCGCTTGCACGCACTGCGTACATGTCCCATTTCTCCACAATTCCAGCATCTCACAGCTTTCAGTTTTCCATTTGAGATGCTTTTCATCATGTTGACATGGTCAAGCTTGTTCTCAACTTCTTCGTCTGCTACAGCCCTCACCTTGCCGTATACCCCGGAAGCCTGTGTAGCTGCTTCGTACTCCAAGGCTGCAGAGAGTACGTCGACCAGTGTCTTATGCCGAGCCAAGCGTAGAGTTCTCTGCATTTCATGGTCACGAACTCCGTCGATGAATGTCTGTACCCCTAAGCATTCCATGACATTCTCCGATGCCGATGGATAGGCAAACCGCACCAACCTCGCAATGTCTGCTTCGAATTCTTGCAGAGTTTCGTCGCGTTTTGGTTTGCGGTTTTTCGTACATAAAATAAAAATACTGCATCAAATATTCATATGAAATTCAAGCACTCATAATTAAAATGAATACAAAAACAACAATATGGACCAGCAGAAAGTTTTAAAAGTCCTAATTAATTCACCATAGAAATTACTTTACTTTTTATTTCGATTTACTATACTATTTACGGATTAATAGGAACTATATTGGAGTTATTCAATTATGAATGTCACAATATAACAAATAAAAAAATTATCACCGTGTCCAGGTCTCGAGCCATATGCCTACAATTAATAATTTTCGGCTTACAAACTTCTATACCAGTCGGCTACAAAGACATAATATTTTTATGTTGTATATAGACCGTATGATGTTTCACTCGCATTGTGGTTTCATAAAACCACGCAATGATTTTTACTTTTTAGTTCGATTTACTATAGGTGTGTTTACGGATTAATACCAACTATATTGAAAGTTATTCATATACAAGTAGATTCGAACCCTATGCCTACAATTCCTAATTTTCGTCATCCAAACAACGATGGATGTATTTCATTGATAACAATAATTTAATATGGAAAATCTGTTTTGTCAAACTTTTGTAATGTCACCAGAAACAGTATAAAATAAAGTAAGGTCAGAAAATAACTGTGTTGGGTTCTTTTTCTGAAACTTTAGATGTTTAAGAAGGACTGTAATATAAAATTAAGATTGTAATGCGATAAAGGAAGAAACTAGTCCCCTAAGTTCAGAAACAAATTGAGCTCGCAGAATTTTAGCAGCATTTTAGCTTCGGGATACGGTAATAAACTGAATACTAATAAAATGAAACTTAATAAAATATATAAAACCCTATTGAAAAAGTATTTAATCGTCCAGTTATATGGTACTACAAAAAGTAAATCGCTACCATAATGGCAGAAGGTCACATGTGACATTTGCATTATTTTGAGATAATGAGGTTAGAAAAAAATGCACAATTTATTATGTTGAAAATTATTTGCATTTTTTTTAAATAATGATTTTTTTTTAAAATATCACTTTATTCATTATTGCACACAGAATAAAACCAATTAAATTAATATGACTTTCTCATTAGCAAAAATAAATGTACCTACTTATGACATTTTGTCACGCATGGCAACTCAGAAAAAAAACGTATTCTACACTTATGACATTATGTCAAATTAATTAACCACGCTATAGCAACATATTTTTACTTGTTCTATAATAAACTGAATAAAAAAAATTACAATAGGTAAATCGGTAGGATCTAAGATTCTAAAATCTCTTCTTCCTCGTCCGACTTCATTACACAGTCATTCATAAATTCGTCAGAACTATTTTTATTGGTCTTGAGTGATTTATAAAAGTCATGGTAAACTGTGGGGATG